>CM069908.1:10595934-11104345 GCA_036172215.1 Camellia granthamiana | reverse complement strand
ACAACACCTCTCAGCCGGAAGGGCTCCCCTTCATCCTGAACAAGGCGAACCACGGCACAAGCTTTCGGCGGGAAGGTCAGAACGACAGAGACAGCAAAATGATTACCAAGAGATATAAGCGAAGTTTGAAGACAAGATGAAGGTTAAGTTTTCTATCTCTCTCTCTCTCTCTCTCTCTCTCTGGCTACATTGTCTACCACCTATTCTAATTCATACACCGGAGGGTTCGCCGGGGGACTACCCCATTCCCCGTTGAACTTGTTTGCAGGTTATCCAGTGGGCCCGAGGAGCTTGGACCGGTCTAGCCCATTCACGAGGACGAACTGTATTATCAATTTCAATTTTTTTTATTTATTTAAATTTTGAATTCAACTTTGTAAACTAAAAAAAAAATTCCACAAACATTTTTTAACATGACTATAATCAAACTCAACAGCACCAACCAATACACAAAGCAAATGTGAATACAAAAAAAAAAAGGACCAATTTCACATGCCTTTTCCTCCAAATCCCTCTTCCCTACATTTTTTTATTTTTTTACCTTTCTTATACTAAGTACAAAAACCCATAAATCTAGGGCATGCTCTTCACTTTTAAGAGCATAAAACACATAAACCCATAAATCTAAGGCATGCCCAGATTATAGAAATAAAATTAAATAAAAGTAATGTTTGGTTTCTCACTCCTCTTCTTTTCTCTCTCCCAACTCCTCCAATTCCAAACCCTCCTACAATTTCTTCCAAAACCGCAGTCTCTCTCGTGGACAACAACCCAAGATTCTAGAACGCCTCTTCCACGCCGTCTCCAACGCGATGCGGTAGGACCAAAACCTTATCTGCGGGCTATGTACGACAACACTACCACCGGTCGTGACTTCAATAGGTATCATGCAGCGACGGTTCATTTGGGTCCAATGCTCCTCGTGTCGAAAATGCTACACTTAGACCGACCCAATCTTCGATCTGACCGAATTAATTTGACGAGTTGCAACAACCATCAAATGTGTCTCTACCAGGTATTGTACAGCAACAATTCGTTCGCGGTGGGCAATTTCTCGACCGAAATGTCGACGTTTTGGAAGACCAGAGTCCTTAACATTGCTTTTGAATGCAGTCATGACAACGAAGGCTTGTTCTTTGACGCCGCCAAGTTGTTGGGTTTGGGCCGAGGGATGTGAGGTTGAAAGACAAAAGAGAGTGTTTAGTGAGGCTGGAAATTGGGAAGTGAGGCTGAGAGCCATAAGAGAGATAAGAGAGTTTAGACAGAGAGTGAGAAGAGCTTGAGGAGAGAGAGGAAGTGAATATGTATTTTGAAATTTGGAAAGTGAGGCTGAGAGATAGCAAAGTGTAGAGAGAAAGGGGGAGGGTGCAAAGTTTTAGATAGTGATGTTAGATGTGAAGATGCTGTTGTGCAACTATTGCATGTGGTACGTTATCGTTTTGTTTCTTCTTTTTTTTTCTTTTATCTCATTGTTGTTGAATGGTATTGGCTTTTAAAAATATTCTTTGTGGCAAAATGTTTCATTAATTTTCTTATTGGTTTCATTTATTTAAAGAAAAAACCTTTGACCAAAATATTACTAATTTTCTTATATTGATTATTAAAAAATATTATGCTTATAACCCATCGCTAAGTATTTGTTCAAAATCAAATAATGTTAGAAACTTTTAAATTTTTAATACATATTTAAATATATATATATAATGTAAACATATATTGAAAGATATAAAAGTGTGTAAGAATATGTAAAATGTGTATTAAAATTTTAATTTTTAACAATTCGTAGCCTAGTTTTTTTAAATACAACCAATAAGAAAATCAATAATAATTTGGTTAAAGCTTTTTGGGGAAATTATTATAAAAATAAAAATAAAAAATAAAAAATTCCTAGGATTTGACCCTTATAACAAAATAAGCCCTTAGATTTTAATTTTATCAATTTAAACCTTATTATTTTGATTTGTTTTCAATTTAAATTGTTTATCTATTCATATTAAGTAAAACTAATGTAAAAATGGTATTTTAGCCATTAAACTCAACAAAAAATGATATTTTAAACATTTTATATATATCTACATTAAGTTTAATGGCTAAAATACACTTTTTATGTCGGTTTTATTTAATAAAAGTAGACAAATAATTTAGATTAAAAAAAATAAGGGTTTAAATTAAAACCACAAGATTTATTTTATTATCATGGTGAAACTTTAAGATTTTTTTTTTTTTTTTTTTTTGTGATTTGTCCAAGTTTTTATTTTTATTTTCAAACTGCAATTAAACTTTGTCCCAAGAGATATTTTTAAAAGTCCAATATTATTTTATACACACACAAAAAAAAAAAAAAAATTAAAAACAAACCAAAGACTCATTCCCAAAGAAGACAATTGCATTAGAGAAAGTAGTGCACTACACTTGAAATTTGAGAAAAGACTCAAAAAAAGAGGGAGGATGGGTGGGTTGGATAGGTGAAAAGACTCAAAAAATGAGAGAGAGAAAGATATATTTTGGGAGGAAAGTAAAAGTAAAGAAATCATCTTGACCCTTAAATTATTAGATGAAATAATCTGAACGATTGATTCAAAATATATCTCTAATACATTTTGACATATTTTCAAAAATTATCGTGTCATATTATATAGATATATATATATATATAACTTCACAAGGCCTTGACATCTGCCTTTTGACTGTACATGCACATATTTCAGTGCAGCCATGCTTCAAAATTCGTTAATCAATGTGAAAATTTGGCAAATTTTGGATGAACTTCAGTCAAGAAAAAATTAGCCAAACAAATGTTGAGGAAATTTTGGATCCAGTTTTAGGGAAAACAAGTGACTCCAAATTAAGCCAAATCTTCATCACAAATAGTGAAACTTGGGTGCATTTTGACAAAGTGATTCATCATATATACATATAAAAGTGGATATAAAAAAATTCAGGTGAAGTGCCAAAAATTCTGGAAATTTCAGGTTCAGAATAATTTACCATATTGGGTAAAAACACACATTGGAAACCATGGATGAATCTTTAAGTGGTATAGGCACCAATTTTAAAAGATTCGATTATCATGGTGAAGATATAATGTATCAAACTTTACCAAATAATTCCATCAAATATATCTTATAATCAAGTCGGGTTAAATATAGTTTTATTTATGAATTCAATTTTACCTTTCGTCTTGTCTAATAAAAATTCAAAAAAAATTAAATTGAATTGTCTATTTACTAAGAAATTATTCAATACCAACTGAATGAAAATCAAAATGAAGTTACATAGACAATTCAATCAATTAAAAATATAATAAGTTAACTCCAAACTTAATTTTTCAATTGAAACCCTGAGAGTATGAATCAAATATTACATTCAACCTGTAAATAGGCAAGAGACAGAATAAAATATAGAAGAAAAAAAGAAGAAGTAGAAGTAAGACACTGACCAATTTTGACCAATTTCGAAAGAATCCATTATCATGCTGAAGATATAATGTATCAAATTCTACCAAATAATTCCACCCAATATATCTTATAATCAAGACGACCAGAAAAGAGAGGGGTGTTCTGTTTAGCCAAACTAGAAACAAACCAACAAGATAATGGGTTGGAAGAGAGAAGGGGGAAAAGCTTCAACCGATTTAGCAGGTAAGTGGTAAAAAATGTGTAAAATATTGAGCCTTTGTTTGGCATGTTAGGCTTTTTGGAATTTTAGTCACAAAAAGATAGAATAGACTTTTTAGCTCAATAAGATAAAATATTACATCCAACCCGTAATCATTTTATTTTTTCTCTTACAAAAGTTAAAAAAAGCTAAAAAGCTAATCCCAAACGAGGCTTTTTAGTCCCGAGCTATAATAGCCAAAAAAAAATTAAAAATTAAAAAGCTAACTCACATCCCAAACGAATCCCGAATGGTTTAGATTAATTCAATCAAATCCAATTGCTGAATATTAACTTTCAGCCATGGCTGAAAAGTATTTGGTTGCAAAGATAAGAAGGAAATGGAATGACAAATTATTAAAATAAGACTATTTTTAATAGCATATAAATAAGTGCACTTTTTATCTTTTTACGAAAAGATGTGCAGAAAAGTAGAGAGGTAATGTAATGGAAAAATGATAAAAAGATGGATTATTTTGGTGTTGCCAAACTTGGCCTTAGACTTGGGAACACAAGAGGGTTTTGTTTTGGTGTGCTTGATGGGGGATTTTCTCACGTTTTTTTTTAATGATTTGAATGGTTCATTTTATGAAGTTTATCGAGTATATCATTCTTGTAAAAAATTAAATTAATTGAAAATCCGCAACCTCATGATCCGATTTTAATTGTTTTAAAAAAAATTATCTCAATCAAGTTAACTGTTTATTTTTTAAAAAAACAAATGTGCTCTTGTCACGGAGTTATAGATGTTCAATCAATTTAATTTTTTACATTAATGGTCTACTTAACAAACTTTACAATATAAATAATTTGAATCATCAAAAAAGATTAGGAAAAATCTTCCACTGGAACACCACAAGACCCTGCTATGACTAAGGCATAGTAGTAACCTCAATTCCAAAATACTTGTAGCAAACATAAATATTATTTGTAATTATGCAGATAACTTATTATATATTTTAATTTTCTTTAATTTCTCATTTTTTTTCTTCGATAAAGTAAAAAAATACTAATCATTTGTTCTCATTGAAATTTCCAATTTGATTCAGCCTTCTTTGTATACAAAAGATGAGAAAATAAAAGATAATTAAAGTGATCAAGTCATGCAGAGTGTCATTAGTGAAACACAATAAACATGTTCAAACAAAATAGCATGTTGAAACATGAAAGCTTCTTATATTAATATTGTATTTGATTAGAGAATTTGGGAAGAAATTTAGAAAGTAAAAGGAAAAAGGTAGGTCAAATATGAATAAAATATACTTACATTTTATCTAGTTTCACATATTTTTTCCCTTTATTTTTTTAAATTCCTGCTCAAATCTCTCAACCAAACATAGAATAATAGTGACGGTGTTAGAATTGTTTATGCTTTGATATGCTGTACGTGAAGATGATCTTATAGCAAATTCTAAAATCAAAATGTTTATGATTGAAACACAATAAACATGTTCAAACAAAATAGCATGTCGAAACATGAACCCAACATGATTTAATTCTTCATTCATTTTGTGTAGCTTCTCACACGAAAACTATGTTTGGTTGAAAGGTTTGGGAAGCAATTTAAAAAGGAAAAGGAAAAAGGTAGAAGAAATGTGAATAAAATATATTTACATTTTACCTAGTTTCTCACACATTTTTCTTTCTTCTTTTTTTTATTTTTCAAATTTCTTCTAAATCCCCCAACTAAACACAGCGTAATGGTAACGGTGTTAAAATTGTTTATGCTTTGATATGAACATGCACTGTATCTGAAGTTGATCTTATAACAAATGCCAAAACTAAAATGTTTATGATTCATGAGAAATACAAAAAATAAAAGATAACTTATAAAATAACAATAAATTGTGGTATTAGTAACTAAACAACTTCTCAATGAGGATCTCCCGATCTTTGAAAAACTTGATTTTAAGCTCATATACTTCCGGTTGTTTTAATACGAATTCTTTAAATTGGAGAACAAAAAATACATATACAATGAGATACTTTTAAGTATGAAAGGTTTGGAATGAAGGATCCAGTGAGCATGGATTAACCAAATTTTCAAGAGACCATTAGGAAAAAAAAAATTTAACGTTTACTACAAATTACTAATTCTTATTTTCAATTTGTAACTAATATGATGTCAAACTTTCTTTCCCAACTCTTGAAACCTTTTTGTAATGGTTCCCTTCAATACTTCACTTTTGATAATGGTTCGCCCACTTGTCACTACCAACATCCCAGTAGCGTGGGGAGGGACAATGATCTCTGCATAGGTTTGAAAAATCGTAATAAAGGATTTAAGTTTTACTTTATTTATTTTGTGCAAATGTTAATAAGATGTCGACAATGCTACGTAACTCAAATTTTGTGGCTCAAAAGTGGCTCAAATGACCAAAACGACGTCGTTTTGAGTACAGAACAACATACAAATGGCCAAAACGACGTCGTTTTGGCCATTTGAGCCACTTTTGAGCCACAAAATTTGAGTTACGAGACATTTTCCATAAGATGTCAAGTAGGCAGTAAAAGTTCTGCCCACTTGTCACTACTATCATCCTAATAGCGGACGAAGCGGTGGGGAGGGACAATGACCCCTGCGTAGGTTTGGAAATTCATAATAAATGGTTCAAGTTTTGTTTTATTTTGTACAAATGTCAATGAGATAGCACTCTTTTACATTAAGGCATCATTTGGCAACCTTCAATTTTAGTCAAAAAATCACTATAAATTGTCACATCACTCTTTTTACTTTTTTACATTTCTTTTCGTAAAAAACTAAAAAATTACTAAAATAACAGGTTCGCATCACTATAAATAAACTTGCTCTAACTATTCAGAGAATTTTTTAGATGTGAATATAGAATATTTGTTAGGTGGTCCTAAATTGAGCGTGGTAGGTTTTGGTGGTATCTTATAAAATGCATTTAAATTTCTTTATTTATTTAATATAGGTGAATCATTCTGTATATTTTATTTATAATATAAAGACATTTGTTTACAATTGTGATGAAATTTTATATGCGATCCCAATGACTTACTGCCTCATCCCACTATCATAACTCAATCGATCTGAATTTTGTGTAATACTTGAATTGTCTATTAGTATTATCATAAATCAATCGATCTGAATTTTGTGTAATACTTGAATTGTCTATTAGTATTTGAAATTTCGTAATACAAAATAACATAATTTTTGGATAAGGATAAAAAAATAATCATTTATGGATGAAACTAAAAAAATAGAGCCCCTCACTATTATGTCACTGCCCCATTTCTCAATGTTTCCGATTAGATCAACCTCATCACCTTATTTCATCATAGTTGTTGTCATTATCTTTCCAATTCACTATAGTATTAAAAAAATAGAACCCTCTCACTATTATGTCGCTGCCCATTTCTCAATGGTTCGGATTAGATCAACTCATCACCTTATCTCATCATCGTCATTGTCTTTACATTTCCAATTCATGTATTATAAAAAATACAACTATTATAATGATTTTACAAGAAAAATAAGATGAGAATACATTCATTGGAGTAGTTATTGTTTTTTATTTGATCTGATTAAAAAATTAAAATTTAATATATTGGATTAGTTATCTCATCAAAAAGAGTAAATGTTATTTTTAATTATGTAGATAATTTCTATATATTTTAATTTTCTCCAATTTCTCAATTTATTTATTTATTTATTTATTTTTGTTTATAAGATTTAAAACCATAGCAAAACATAACCTGAAATTCCCAATTTGATATACAAAAGATGAGAAAACAGAAGATTTAAGTGCCCAGGTCATGCAGAAATGTTATTAATGAAACACGATAGATGTGTTCGAGCAAAGCAACATGAACACAACATGAATGATTTATTCTTCATTCATTCAATGAAACTAAAAAAATGAAAACTATAAATCAAGTTATGTTGAATTTTTTAAGTTAAAAAATTATTTAATAAAAATTTAAGTGATGAATTAAATTGAATTGTTTGATATATATATATCTATAATATTAAATTTAAAATTTATTAATTTTAAATTATATTTATTAATTTTATATTGTGATAATAAGTTGGTGGTGGTGGTGGGGATAGAGACATAGTGATTGTGGTGATGGTGGATGGGTAATGTAGTGGAGATAAAAAAAATATTTATAAAAAAAAAAATGTCACGCCCCAATTTTTTTTTATTACTCGGAAACATTACCAAAGCCTGTAATTTAGATTCTTTTTTTTTTTTTTTTTTTTCAAATATCCATTACCCTTGAGTAACGGGAATACAATGATACATGTTTTCTCTCTCTCAATGAAAACAACAATAACAACAATACATGCCACTATTCTGCTGTGAAGCTACAAATAAATAAATACAAATATCAATATACAACAATTACTTCCTTCACACCCACAACAAAATTACACACAAACAGACTCATGGACTTTGTAACTCTTCCACTATGAATCCAAAGTTTCTTCCTGTAAAAAGATAAAACAACAACGGGATGAGCACTAATGCCCAGTAGGAATCTCATAGTTCTCAATCAATAACAAACACACAGATAGAAGTGATCATGCTTGCAGCGTAATACCATATAGTAGGATGACATTTTATAATTTCAAAATACCATAAGTAAGGTACCTTTTTTTCTCAAAAACTATTTAAACATTTTCAAGAAATACCTTCAGCTATTAAAATCATCCCTTAACCTTAGAAAGACATAGACCCTTGTGAAACAACCGAATTTAAGAAAACAACATCATTAAAAAGTTATTAACCAATTCCTAAAATATTTCTCATTCAGTTTCCATTTTTAATATTCCTCTTTTTTCTTTCATTCTTCCTTTCTACTCATTATATTTATTTAGAACTCCATAACTTCAAGTTCAAGTTTCCTTTTTGACTCACTAACAATTCTCCTATACTCAATTCACACCGTTATTTACACTTTCAAATTTCATTTCAAGGTAACACAAGGTTAACAAACCCCTTTCAATTTAGTCTCTTATTTATTTTACAGAACAATACTCATAATTTACCTTTATTGTCGCAACTAATTCATTAAGTTCACTATCACCAATCCATAATCCAATTACCACTTCAATTTCCATTTTTTCAATTGATTTCATATCAAATACCGGATCCAATCACAAGTCATCTCCATAAGTCACACGCTTTACCGGTCACAAGCCGGAAGAAATGCGGAACCTCACGATTTACCGGTCACAAGCCGGAAGGAACGCGGAACCTCACGCTTTACCGATCACCAGCCGGAAGGAACGCGGAACCTCAACATACCACACGCTTTACCGGGCGCTACTCCGGAAGGAAGGCGGAACCTATCTCAAGCGCCACACTTTGCCGGCTCCAATACGGCAGGAAACGAATCCCAAGATAACATCACAATCCATCATTACAATTAGTGGACAATGCCAACACATCTTCCATTATTTCTGTAACACATTAATTCAATATACATCTACCATATATTAAAATTACATTCACATAACAAGTACAAATATGCTCCACGACTTTCTTCATTATCCATTAAATCATTCATTGTTTTGTCACATAAAAATATAACAACGCATCCATAGAGGCAAAGACTCATCTTTAAAGTGCTCACAATTCTTGGGTTCAAATTATTTCTTTACTTTTCCATATTATCATCAAGTCTTCAAATTCAATTTTTTAAACATATTGATTATCAATTACTACACACGGTTATAAATTAAATCTCCAACATTTAATTTTTCTTTGATACAACTCCTTCATATAACATCGTCATATTTCACAATCTCTCATTTATCATTATTCATACTCATCTTAACCCAACATAGACTTAATTTCATAAATTTAATGTTGATTGAAGTATCCTTATTTTCCAAAATAAAACTTCATAACTAGAGTTAAATATAAAGTTGGGCTTTTAGTTTTGAGATATAAAATCACTTTCTAATTATACAATAAAATTCTTAAATCTTCACTTCATCATCTTATCACAAATTCCGTATCATTTTTCAACTCCCCCCGCAGGTACCAACACAACACCACCCAACACAACTTATCTCAAACTCAACATGACCCAACATAACACAACTCAAACTGAACACACCTAACACAACTCAAATCAACATAATTCAACATGATTCAAACACAATTCATCATTATCCAACACAATTCGGTTCAACATTATTCAACACAACTCAACATAATCAACACTATTCAAGGTGAACTCTTAAACCTTTATTTCATCATTTCACCCCAAGGCTCATGTCATCCATATCATTAATAAACCATTTCCCCAATCTTCATTTCACATTATAGTATAATTTACAATATCCATAACAAAGGTTTAATCGCTAATTTTTAACATAATTTTTAAATACCTCCAAAATCCAATTAAACTTGTATATATATAATTCAACCTACCAATTTCATGATTCTGCTTTCAATTTGGGCAAAATCATTGTTTATCATCATGAATCAACTTAGGGTTTTCAAGAAAATCAAGAATTTCAAGAAAAATTCAAACTTCTTAAATCACTACTCTTTATTCCAGTCTTCCCATTGATTAAACACCTAAGGTTCATAACCCACCTTATTAACCCAAAAATTGAACCCCCAACACTTCAAACCCTAAACCCCCAAAAATCATGATATACATTATATGCTCAAAAATGTGGGTTTTATATATATATACTCAAAATACCACAAATCTATCTATTTATGGAAGTATTGAAGGAGAACTAGGACCCCTACCTCAAGAATCAAGCAACAGAGCAAGGCTTTGATGAGATTCTTCTACAAATCCGAACTTCAATCGGTTGAAAAGTATGATCTTCAAGCCTTATTCATTTCTTTGTAAGAGATCTTAGCCAATCCTTAGGGAAATGGAAGGTATTTGAGGTCAAAACCATAGGGTTTTCGAACCTAAGGTGAGAGGGATGAAGAAGGAAAAAGAAAATGCAAAGAATGAGCTAAAAATCACGTTTTTAAGCTGCTGAATTCGCGCAGTCCGCTTGAGCTCCGATTTTCCCGCTCGAGCGGACCTGCTTCCAACACAGATTCCAAAACTTCAAACGGGCATAACTCTCTTATCCGGACTCCATTCTAGGTCGTTCTTGTATCCAAATTGAAGCCCCAGAAATAAGCTTTCTAATGATTCTAGACTCACATCCAAATTCAAAGTGTGGAAAAAGAAAAGGGAAAAAGGGTGACGGCTGGTTAAAAACTCAAACTCAAATTTGGGGCTTTTTATCTAATCTTATCTAAATACCTTATTAAGGCTTCAATCAAAGTTCCAAACATCACCCAAGGGTCCTTAATTATAATATTTAAAGTTCATTTGCTAACCCATCAATATCAAGAGTCCGACAACCATACAAGTTTTAAGGTGACGGGCACTACTATACATCAATCCAATGTGAATTAAAATCTGGGTCATTACAATCTTCCCACCTTAAGAAATTTCGTCTCCGAAATTGCATCCGTTCTATCAAAAATAGCAACAACTTTATGCTCACTAATTCTTAACAACCCCTAGTTCACAACAAAGCATGAGAGCACCCATACATATCCACCAAACCTTAACAACTTTCAATTACACCTCACTTCAATTCTAAACCCAAAAATACAAAGTGTTACAAAAAAGGTGGTGGTGATGGTGTAATGATGGTAGTGGTTATGGCTACGGTGATGACAATGGTTGTGAAGATGAAGAATTCTAGTAGTTGGTGCAATGGTGATGGCAATGATCACAACAACTATAGTAGTGGTAGTGAAATGATAGTGGTACTTATGGTAACAATAACAATGGTGCTAAAGGCGGTGGTTGTGGAAAGGCAGTGGAGGCAGTGGTGGTGATAGCGATGATAGCAGCAGCAACAACCGCAGTTGTGCAGTTATAATGGTGTATGTTAATATTTATGTATAAATATTTATAAATTTAACCAAAATTAAATAAGTTTCCTATCACTTGAAATTTTTTTAATTTTAAATTTTTTTTAAGAGACACTTAAATTTTTTTAAGCGATATGTTATTAAACAAATTTAATTGATTTTCACTTAATAGTTGAATTGGGTTGCATCAAATGATAAATTTATAAATTACAAACCTACATTAAAAATAATATCAAATTTCGAATTATGTTAATTTAATGTGATGAAAATTAAATTAGTTACATTTCCAATTTTGGTCCCCTTTCTAAAAGTTTAAAATATAAAAAAAATGTCTTTACAAATTTTTTTTTTTAAAAACAACAAATAATTAAATAAATAACAAATAAGTCTTAAATCCTCTTTTGTTCCTCCATCCAATTGTCTTTCTCAATCAATAACTAATTGGACCTTGAAACTTCCTTCATAACTTCTAAAACTTCTTCCTAATGGTTCATTCAAAACTTATTTTTTTATAACAAGAAATGTTATATATTATCAGTTTTTTGATATCATTTTTATATCACTTTTTACATTTTATATCACCTCTTACATAGATAATTATAATTGATTTCTTTATTTAGAAAAAATTAATAATTAATTAATAAAAGCAAATAATATATTATCATGTAATGCAATAAAAAGTGTAAAATAAATAAATAATATAGAGATGTCCTCTTTTTATAACCTCTTATGTAACTCTCAAACTTCAGTGGCTTTATTTTGTTATTTCATTAATATCCCAATTACATTCAAATAATATGTTTTTGGTGAATACCTCTCAAATTTATAGTTAAAAATCATCATATAATAATTCAAAAATTGCTAGAGAACAAGTGACCCTATCCTGGGAATGGAACCAAGATCTCATCTAAGAAAATATGACAAATAAAAATAAATAAAAAAGTTGCATTTTCTATTAAACCCATGAAAGCTGAAAGCTATGATGATGAATTGTTGATCCGTATTTTGGATAATTTGAAAGTCTTTGTTACTATGGAACAACTGTAAGGTAAGCTTGTCGGATTTCATCACATTGATTAATATGAAGATTTCAATTTGCAAACGCAATTTGGGATCCCACCTCAACAAATAAATATCAACTTCATTTATTTCAATTTTTTTAATTTAAATTTTGTAAGATGCATTTTAGAAATTGAAGAATTGAAGTTGGCAATGATACATTTACATTTATTTATAATATATAAAAAAACAAAAAAACCATCTATTGTAGATCATTTTCCCTTATTAATCTATCAATCAAATAAAATTTATATTTTTAAGAATCAATGATAGACCAAAAATCATTTGATGACGCCACATTATCATTCACATTATGCATCACTTTTCAATCATAAATTACTATGTAAACAGTGTTACTCGAAGATAAATATAGTGTAGCTTTGGATGCAGTAGTTAGTGAAAGTCAAAATCCCCTCTCTATCACACGTTGAAACTAGAGAGACCTGATAATATGATTGAGCGGAAATTTTACACAAAGGTAGGGAAGAATATTGGGTAGTGTTGATTATAAATTTGAATTTTGGTATTTTTATATGTAGTAAAAAAGGGCTATCTTTCTATCCTTTGTTGTGAGTTCATATCTAAAAAGTATATTAATTCCATTTAAAATTGTATTCCACTATTTTGCAAACCCATTTTAAAACCAAAATCAACTTATTTATTAATTCCATTTAAAATTATAAATTTCACTATTTTGCACCAATGTATTATTCATTTTCAAACAAAATCAAGGTTCAATCAATATTTATAAACTAGCCACACAGATTCTAAAAAGTCCCGAAATTGTGGATAAACCGATAATTAACTATGATGCCATTCAGAAACAAGAAGAAAAGGAAAAAACTGTATTTCTCAGATTCTTGCCATCACTGGAAAACAAATTGAGCTGTAGGCATCAAGGTAAGGGACCGAGATTATATACTACTTTAGAAGCAGAATCGAAGGAGTTGGTTGACAGGTAAGGATAGCGTGATTGGCCGATTGGTTGGAAGGTAAGGATAGCATGATTGACTGGTTGCAGGTCCCATAGGTCACAGCTGCTTGGGTTTAGACCACTGAACATAATTTGGACGGGCCAAGGCTATACGGGCTCGGATCCTTTTCATGATTTCATGTGAGGAGCCACCTTTGACGGGCTTTGAATTTGGACAGATACAGCGCCTCTACAATTTAACCATCAAACTATTTTATTCTCACCATGATATCAACATGCTCGCCATTACTAAATTTGTTAATTGCCATATTGTCAAATTTAAAATGTTGGAATGAAGATTGAGTTGTTTAGTTATATAATTATTGTGGTATTTAGTTATAAAAATAGAAATTAAATTATTGTGGTGTTCAGTTATAAAAATAGAAATTAATACACCTATATTAGTTAATTGTCTTTAGAAAATAATAATGTCAACGACAAGCTTTTAAAATTATCAAAAGAGATGGTAATAATTTTCTTAGGTTTAATTAGATAAAAAAAATATATATAAGTTAACTTGCCACATATTTTAATTTTCTCCAATTTCTCATTTTTTTTCTTCCGTATAATATTTAAAACAAAAACAAATAATTTTCATAAACAAAATTACAAAACAAATTGATTACTGAAACTATGTACCAACCATACTTATTTGTTCTCATTAAAATAACCCACTTCAATTTAGCCTTTGTTGGATGTGAAAGATTGAGAAAATAGAAGATATTTAAGTACACAAGTCATGCAGTAAAACGCGGTAAATGTGATCAAACAAAACTACATGAACACAACATTTATGCTTTATTTCTTCATTCATTTAACATGAATTCATCACACTAATGGTAAGAATGAAATGCATAGATCAAACTTACATCTGAAAATGATTAAATATATGAATCAAATGGAGTCAGACTCAACCTGAAGGAGATCTTATAACAAATGCCAATATTAAAGTGTTTAAGGTTCACAAGAAATTCTAAAAAAATAAAATATAACTTGCAAAATAATTATAAAACAGTGGTATTTTGCAGTTTGTATGCTAAATAGATTTGGGTGAACTACAACTCATCTTTCCTATGCTCTTCATCCTTTGTGGGATTGGTGCCTTCTTTGTTTCTCTCATTTTTGAGCTTCTCAATAACTTCTTCTAAAGGAGGGTCTCCTGGTCTTCGGAAAACTTGATCTCCTATCTTAATCTCATATGCTTCTGATTGGCTCAAAACAAATTCTTTAAGCTGGGGAACAAAAGATGCCCACAATGAGATAGGATTAACCAAATTTGAAAGATAGGGTTAGCAATTTTTAATCTTAAACAAACAAAAAAACAACCACCAAATTCACCAGTGAGGGAAAGAAAATATGCATAAAGAAAGATACCATTTCACTATGAAAACGTGGGATGTAGGATCCGAAGTCCATGGATCAACCACCGAACTCATTTGCAAAGACTAGCAATGTTGAGCAAAACAGACACACACCTAAATTGTATATATATAACTAGGGTACCTTCTATATCAAATACCCAATTTTTCATACTTCAAATGTAAAACATGACTTGTGAGGAAATCAAAATTATGAGAAAATTTGTTCTTAATGTTTCTCAAAACATTTCTGACTGCAATAAGCTTATTTAGTTGACTAATGAGTGTTGGGATCTAAAAGAAATGTGTCAAAAGTAAAACACATCTTAATTGGAGTGAGAAACACGTAGCAATTAGTGAATATCCAATTGTGAACCATCTAATCATCCTCTAAAATTAAAACTACGTGCAACTTTTTCAGTGGGATATTGAGAAATATTTGCGAGTCAATGATAAACATACCTCTGAAGCATCTTGGCCTTTTTCCATAGTGAACATAATTGTGTTAAGATCGAAACCCATAAACTTCGTCTCAATAGATCCAGTTCTTGAAAGTTGTGTCCATTTCATAGCAATGTCAGACACAACATCCTGAAAATTTTGAGTGAATAAAACATATTAGTTTAATGTCATCTTCCCGCAACACAATAAAATGAAATTATTTTGATTCAACCATCTCTTTATTGACTTGCCAACTTGAATCGTAAAAGATGGATATTGCGTATTTGAGGCTTCACAACAAAGAATTTTCGGTAAACATAATATGCCATATTGCAAAAATGAAATAATCTTGGGTTTTCTACATGATTTAGGCATCAGTTAACAAGAACCTATCAATCTATCATCATAACACGCAAATCTGCATAAACAATCTGAAACAGAGAAAAATAAATGCATAAAATTGAGCTTTCAGATCATGTTCTAAATGTGCAACAAAACATAAATTTTCATTTCCTTGGACTCCTAAGTCATTCAAATTGCCGAACTTCCAGCTGCATTCAAACAGCCAAAACATCATGCATGTCACATATGTACATCTAGTGTATATATACATAGTCTCGTATCCCAATTTTTTTTTAAATTGCCAACCTATTAACTAAATTTAAGTTCCCAAAACTTAAATGCCTTTACATATGTACATGTATCTTTTTTTTTTTAAGTAAAATAATTTATATTAAAATAACACACCAAGGGAGTGCAACCATATACCAAAACTATATCAACTATACAACCAAAACTATTCAAAAGATTCCACAAAATGCAAAGATTGGTTCAAGGACAGATTAACTATTCTGGAAAACCAACTATACAAGATAAACAAAATTTTACTTTTGATTCTCAAAATGGATTATTCTTTCCGAACAAAATTCCTTCTATTCCTCTCACTCCAAACTATCAATATTAAGTCCAAAGAAGACAAAGGCCACACCTCCCTCCTCCCTACAACCCAAGTTCCTTCCCAATCATAGAGAAGCTTCCCACTTTTCCAGGAAACACTGAAACTACTCCAAACAAAACAAGAATGAAGGACCACAACTCTCTAGCCACCTCACAATAGATAAAAAGATTGGCTCACAAATTTTTCATTGTGCTTGCACATAGAGAACTAATTAACATGAACATGCCTCCCATTAATCAAGGGCATATGTACAAGTGTCACTATCTACATATACGGTCTAAATCCAAGTAAATTTCAATAAATCTTCCATAACTTGTTTTCAAAAAAGCAGAAATAGTTCCATCTTGGACAAGACAGGAGTTGTATATTCTTTGCAATCCACATACATCAAATGCAGTAAAACATCATATATATGTATTATATATATATATATATGGTCCAACCTTGCATCCCAACTTTTTCAAATTGCTAACTTTTATCTAAATTAAACTGCCATAACTTAATTCCATTTACATATTTAAATGTATATATATACATATATGATCTAATTCCTCCCAAACTTCATTAAATTTCCCATAACTAGTATTCATACCTGCAAACATAAATTACAAATAGGATTTGTATATTCTTCACAACCCACATACATCAAATGCAGCAAAATTATCCAAATTTCCATAAACAAACCCAATTCAATTTTCCATTTTTCTGCTGAACCCTATAAATTAAGCTGGCAAAACTTAATTGCATTTGCATATTTACATGTATATATACATAGGTCTAAATCCTCACAAAATTCACTAAATTTCAAATAAGTAGTATTCATACATGCAAAAAATATATTACATATATATAGGATTTGTATGTTCTTCGCAACCCACATACATCAAATGCAGTAAAATTCCAATGATCAAACAACAAACCCTAGACATCTAAATTTCCAGAAACAAACCCAATTCGAATCCAACGACTCTGACAAATTACAGCCACAAATCCCCCCCCCCCCCTCCCCCCACAAAAAAAAAAAAAAAAAGACATCCCAATTTCCAGAAACAAAAACCCAGTTCAAATCCAACGACTCTGACCCATTACAGCTACAAATCAAAATCAAAATCAAAATCAAAATAAGAGAAAAAAAGAGTTCGCACTAAAATTCAGTAAAATTCCAATGATCAAACATACATCAAATGAAGTAAAACTCCAATGATCAAACAACAAACCCTAGACATCCAAATTTCCAGAAACAAAAACCCAATTCAAATCCAACGACTCTGACCCATTACAGCTATAAAAAAAAAAAATTGCAATTACCCGAGTGGTTTCAACGTCCAATCGGAGCTTGACGAAGCCGAATACTGGACCTAACTGGCGCTTGAGCATTTCGTTCTGCATCTCCGGCAAATCCATGTTGGAGAAGTCCATGGGAGGAGGGTCGAACTCGGCTCTTGGTGGTGGCGATTTTTTGCCCCATTGTTTCCATGCTTCGTCCTCTTCGTCGTCGACGACGTCGTCTAGGTCGTCTGTGATGTGAATCCTCCTCTTCCCTCCTTCGGCGAATCGGAAGATTTCGTTGTGTTCGGCGATGAGGATGAAGAAGATGAGAAAGAGGAAGCGAGAAGTTTGGTTACTCATCATGACATGGACATGGGTTTCTAAAGCTTTGCTTGATTGATCAGAGTTTAGGAGAGTTGTGGAGTTATATTTGTGTGCTCCGTGTATATACACAAGGGATTTGAGGCCAACTCGCCAGTAATTTCTCGTCTATTTTTTAGTTTTGAGGTGGATGGTTTGTCTTGGATCAAATTGAAAAAAAAAAAAAGAAAAAGAAAAAAAGAAGTCTGAGATATATGTAAATTGGCACCGTTTATCAAAATAAAACAAAAATTATATGATATGGTGACCAAATCTTGTCCCATATTTTTAATCCAACCTGCTTTGGATCTATGATATATATGAAGAGTTTGATAAAATAAACTGTTTGAATTATTAAAACGACACTTGTAGTGGATCTTATGATCTGAATATCACCATTCAATTCATACAACAGATGAAAGAAAATCTAAATCTTATTATTTAATCTTCATAAATTTTCTTATCATTTCTATTAGTCCTCAAGCTCGAAACTAATAAGAAATTTTAATTGATTTATGAATCGAGAGTTTTAAAAAATAAAGTTACACATCTCTCTGTTTTCTTCTTCAACTTTCACTTTTCAACTACGTGTTATAATCACTATTTACTTACTTTACTTACAATTAAATTTTACATTTTTCTAATATTTTACAAATCACGTTACGTTTTGTTGTAACTAATTCATATTAATTAGCAATACTAGCTACGTCAACTAATTAACAAAATTGCATGACCAATCCATTCCAATAGTCAATTCCATAAGCTACAATTTGCCACGATCGAAATTGCATGACCAATCCATTCCAACAGTCAATTCCATAAGATACAATTTGCCACGATTGCTACTTTCTAGGTCATATCCACAATCACAACTTTCTATGTCACGTCTCAAATTCAAAATTTTTCCTAATATATTTGTTTTAATCATTTTCTTACATTTTGTCTTCAATTTTGAAACATGAGTTGAGCATCTATGGAGATTAGCTCAATTCTCACACATTGCCGGTTAAGGAATTAAATTTATTGTTCTTTTATCTTTAATTTTCGTTAACTAATTGTTCGTTTGTAACAAATTCAAATTTTATTGAAAACAAACTATTGAGAAAAGGGGTAAAAGAAATTCTATTTCCACATACTACTTTCTCTCTTTCCACATCTTTTCTCAATACACACATTAAATGAATTTAAATTATTAATTTTCACTCAATACACATCTTACCATACCAAAAATATCTTTATCATCTTTATCCTCCAAACCTTAACCCTAATAAGTCACCACCGCTTTTATTTTTTCAAGATAACTAACATTGAGTTTCATCATCTATGGATGACATAAATATTTTTTTTTTTTTTGTTACATCTATGTAAATTGACAATGCCTCTTACAATTGAAACAAATTGAAATCTACATAACGCAGTGTGTACTTTAGTCAAATTGAAATCTACAAATTGAAATCTACATAAATTCTGAAAAATTGCGTCAAATTGAAATCTACAAATTGAAATCTACATAAATTCTGAAAAATTGCTCAGATCAACGCAGTGTGTACTTTAGTCAACTCACTACTATCACCAAGGGAGAAACAAACATAATGGTGAGAGCACCTATGATGAGCAACGAGTTCGTAATGGGATTTAGCATTGGCACCCCACCACAGCAAACATTTGTAGTTTCTGATACAGGCAATAGTCTAATATGGATGCAATGTTCGCCTTGTGATATGTGCTACAATCAGAATCGATTCGCACCAATTTATAACTGAGAAAAATCATCAATGGTGATGGTGGAAATTGATGGTTTAAGAGATTTAGAGTTAGGGTTTTAAGAAAGGGATATTTTGGTAATTTAATTTTAAGACAAAAATGTAATAAAAAAATTCATTAAATGTGTGGAAATAAAATTTTCCGGGGGTAAACCATGATTTTAACTTGCCAATAATGGAAAAAACGCAAAAAATTGACAATTTTACATCCAAACCAAAAATTTATTTTGTTAAAAAAAATTATATATTATTATATGTTAATATCCTCCAATGTCTCAATACTTTTTTGTTAAATAAAACTTTAAAATAATTTTCACATTAAAGAAAATAGTTTTAGCACAATTTAAAAAGAATAAAAAAAAATCAAACTACTATTACTTGACAATATAAATTTATTTTTTTCTCATTGATTCAATAAGGTTGGTTGGTGATAGAACACATTAAATGTGTAAAATCAACACAACATGCATGCATGCATGGATGGATGGCAGTTTCTTCATTCATTCATTCATTATTTCTTCATCACAATAACATGCAGAGAATGATAATTGACAAATTGGAAGTAAATATTGGATATAATAGTTCAATTACATATCATTTAATGAGCAATTTCATTTTATGGTAAATACTATAAAGCTAACTAATAAGTTTTTATCGTATTTAAATAAATTCTCACTTCTTTTTTTTTTTTTCTTTTGGGGGGGGGGGGGGGGGGGGGGGTTGTGTGTGTTTAGTGTTTACCTTAACTGATCCTTAGGAATCAGGTGTTTTGAGATATTTACTATCTAAGAAAAAATTAGTGAAATTGTAATGGAGAACTTACTAATAAGTTTTATATATAAAGTTTAAAACTCATCTAGTCCCAAAATAAAATATTTGTACCAATTGCTTTTATATATTTTTAATTGTTATCAAAAAAATTTATTTTTTTTTTAAAAAAATTTACAAATGCGGTTATGTCCTACTACCGTCAGACTTTCGTCAAACGGTCACCGGAGACTTGTCGGAATGTTCAATATCACCAACAAATCGCCGGAGTATTGCTGAAAAGTCGCCGAAGTATTGCCGGGAAGTCGTCGGAAGTTCACCGGACTGTTATGAACACTAATGGAAATCACCAGAATGTCCAGAACGTTCGCTGGACGTTAAGAATATCATTGGAGACTCACTAGAAAGCCCAGATTATTGCCTTAAAAAAAAAAAAGAATAAATAGAGAAATTAGATCGAAAAAAATAACAAAATGTGCTAAATATTGATAAACTAAAAGAAAAAAAAAATGTAACAACAAAAAATAGTAATAATGGAAAAAACATATGTTATTTTTTATTTTTGTAGGGTTTAAGCAAATAATCTTCAATATTGATCAAACTGAAAAACAAGTTTTGAAACTGTAAAATGTTACAGTTTCAGAGCAAAAATCTATTAAGTATTTATCTTTATTAATTAAACTGAAAAACATGTTATGAAACTGCAAAATTTTACATTTTAAGTTTACAGTTCTAAAGAATGTTATGAAACTGTAAAATTTTATAATTTTAAATCATGATTCATTCCAGTACCCAAAAAATATTGAAACTACAAAATTTTACAGTTTTTACTGCCTGTAACTAATACTCAAAAATAATTTATTCAGAATTTGAAAATTTTTTGCATTAAAATAGAAAAATAGACTTGTGTAGCAGAGAAAAGGTAGAAAAATTGAGAAATCGAAGAAAAGAATGGATATAGAAAGAATATTGTACTCCGGCAACAATTTTTAGTTTAGATCTAGTCAGATCTCATATAGATCTACTTATCAGATTTGAGTAGATCTACTCATCTTCTTCGCTGTCGGTAAGGATGAAGTCACGAGTTGATGTCGATGGTTGGTGGTTACCGGTGAACCCCAATTATTGATGGTCGTCAGTCACCGGTGACTATATATTAGAAAAAGAAAGAGAATAAGAAAAGTGTGATCACCAGTTATTGTCCATGACAAAGAAAAGGAGAGGAAAACGCAAAAAAAAAAAAGAAAAAAAAAAAAAAGGAAAACGTAAAGAATGAGGCAAAAAGCAAAAAGAAATAGAGAGAGAGAGAGAGAGAAAAAAAAAGGGAAAAAGTAGGACTTTTGGGTCTACTCAAAAAGTTGTTAGATTAAATAGTGTACACATATTTCAAACATGACCTATGAATAATTTTCCCAATTGTAATTGGGCCACTTAAATACGAACCAGTCCAAAGTCAAACATTCACAAATCCGATATGAAGCCCTAGCCCAAGCCCATGAGACTTGAGTAGCTTGCTTCGCTGTAGCAACATCTGTATTTTTATATTTGATTATTTTCTCACTTTCGTTCTTGAATATTTTTTTTTTTCCTTGATTTTGACCTTTCATATTTTAAATTTTTCTCAATTTAGTCTTAAAACTAACTTAACTAATCCTTAGAAATGCGGTGTTTTTCTACTGAACCAATCAAGAGCATGTAATTAATGGTATTTACTATCTTAAAAAAAAAAAAAAAAAAAAAAAAAAATTAGTGATATTATAATTGGGCCACTTAAATACGGACCAGTCCAAAGTCAAACATTCACAAATCTAATATGAAGCCCAGCCCAAGCCCATGAGGCTTGAGTAGCTTGCTTCGCCATAGCAGGGTGTGTGTTTATTTTACTCTTAAAACTAACTAACTTTTATTCAAAATTAGATATAAAATATCATGTTCGTGATATACAAAATATATTATATTGAGAGTTGAGTTTATGTTTGATGTGTAAGTTATATTTAATAAAAGATTTTTATATTACATAATTGTCAATGTATCAATTTTTTGTCTAATTTTTTATATAAGTTAACTTTTGGAATAAATTGAAAAAACTTGAAATATAAAGAAGCAAGTAAGGAAAAAAAAATTAAGAGTTAAAATGAAAAAATGATCAAACATAAAAAGAATAAAGTGTAATTTACCTTTTTTTCGTTAAAAACCTACAATCACAAATAATGTTACTTTGATTACGACAATATTTAGCATTAACTTCTACGACACAGACATTTTATTTTATACATAATTTTTGTACATTTTTTTTTATTTAAAAAATTATGATTCTTATCGTATATACTTATTATCAATTATTACATGAAAATGTTGTAATAATATAGTTTATTAAAACGTATATTTATTTGCACATTATCAATGGTGCAACACAAGGTGGTAATGGGTCTAGAGTGACCACACCGTCTTTAGGGTTTTAAGTAATAGTATAATTTTGATCCTCATATACATGGCATTGTTAATTGCATAAATTCATTTTCACCCCATGATGTTTCAATAGATCTTGCATTTTCTTTGGGAGATCCAAAGCTTTAAAATGTAAAATTTGAATCTTAATTTGTTCCCTTCTCTCTTCTCCATATAACTGAAAAAGTTATGTGATAAATTCCACCTAAAATGTATTTGTGTGCCCATTTAATGAAATATATGACTATTTTATTTTTAAAAAAATAAAGATAAAATAATTATTTATTGACTTTTTTTTAATAAGATTAAAATGATCAAAATTAATGCATACGGAGTGAAAAAAATATAAAATATACATTTCAGTATAGAAAAGATGATAATATCATTTTTTCATTAATTGACTAACGAATTATTGATAAAAATGGTACTAAATGTTAAGTCAATTGAAATTTTAAGAGAATCTAATATAATTATATCAAAATTGTTAGATTAACTGTATTTTTAAAAAAATTTAAGAGAAATCGATATAATTTATCTAAAATTTTATATAAATGTAGTATTTGTAGCAACATTACACTCAAATGAAAAATTATTTGAACGTCGAATTGGAGCTTGACGAAACCAAAAACGAGGTTGAATTGGCACTTGAGCATTTCGTTGTGCATCTTTGGCAAGTCCATGGAGGAGGGACGAACTCGGCTCTGGAACAGGGTAATCTTTTGCTCTATTGTCTCCAGGTTTCGTCCTTCTTTTAGTCAATGACGTTGTCTAAGTCGTTGGTGATGTGAATCCTCCTCTTCCCTCCCTCAACGAATCAGAAGATTTTGTTGTGTTCGGCAATGAGGAGGAAGAAGAGGCAAAAGAAGAAGAGAGAGGTTTGGTCACTCGTGTCATTATTGTTCTTACAATTTTAATTAATTTAATTTTAATTTTTGAGTCAATTTGATCCAATTAATAACGTCATTAAGGTTTTTTACAAAAAATGATAATTGAGTTATTGATGTCAAGTTATTAAATTGATCGAGTTTATAATTTTTTTTCCCTAAAAATATGACACACGCTACCCATATGCATATTTGTCATAAAAAAAAATACTAACAATAGGAATCAATTTGAAGTTAAAAATTTAGGCTAAAATCGAACTAATTGAAATTATAAAAATCAAAATAATACAAAGGTCAATGTACAAAAATAATTAAAATAAAAACATAAATTGATAGAATAATCATAATCATGATCATATAATTTAATTATATTAATTTTTTCTAAATGAGAATATATAACATTAACAATTTGAATTACCCAGATAGAATTTATGGTGAGTCGGGTTCTGTTTTTAGTTGGGAGAGGCTTGGAGTAATATAGTTGACGAAGATATTTTATGGATATACGATGATATATTTAGAATATGAGTAGAATTATATAAATAATATTTCATTTTGATAGAGATTATAATAAATATTTTTATATTAATGAAAAACTTAGCTATATTAAAAGTAAAACTCATATGTGAATTTGAATTAATTTACCAGCTCAAAAGTATAATTCAAAAATTACAAAATCATGTGAAGAAAGTTAAAAAAATAAATAGACTCTCGTTTAAATTCTCATCCCTATGAAACTCACAAAATCAAGAAGACAAACAGTTAATTAAGAAAAAAACAACCTTGCTTGTTTCCACTTTTCAGAAAATTCTACATTTTTATTTTCCGTGTTTTTTTATTTTTACTGAATTTTTTTAATATTTTAAGCAATTTTTTTACTTTTTAGACACACCTAACATAAACACACCTAAAAAGTAAAAAAATTGTAAAAAAAATCTTTTAAAAATTCACTAAATACCAAAAATATAAAAAAAAATACAAGAATTCAGTACATTTTTTGTATTTTTATGTATTTATTAATTTTTTTAAATATTTTTTTACAAATTTTTTACTTTTTAGATACATCTAAGTAAGGTGCATCTAAAAAAATAAAAAAATATATTTAAAATTTAAAAAATATTTACTAAAAACAAAAAAATACGAAAACTAAAAAAATCAATTTTCAAAAAACTTAATCCAGAAAACTCAAACCAAACACACTGATAGAAGTTGATACAAAAAAATTGGTTTTATTTTATAACCAATCACTACTTACAATCAAATTTTACATTTCCCTCATTTTTTCATAAACAGAATTACATTTTGTTGTGACTAACTAACAATTTCCAACACTTACTCACATTAACTAATTAAAGATAGATTAGCAAATTAATTACCAATGATAAGTCTATTGTAATGGTCGACTCTATAGCATTCAATTTTCTATAATGGTTGGCTTTCATGCCCAATCCCAAATTCAAAATTTGATTTGTATATTTATTTTATAGTTTTCTTCCATTCTCAAGAAGTTTCATACTCAACCTTGAAAATAATGATAGAGCTATTGGAGATCAGCCCAATTCTTCCATGTTGAATTGAATTCTTCTATACATGAGACACAGGTGTATAGTATTTATTAACAAGTCATTGAAACAAAATTGTGAAAGATTTCAATTGGAGTAGTACTTTGTTGACAAGTCACTGAAACAAAATTGTGAAAGATTTAATTGTAGTAGTACTTTGTGTAGCAACGTGGATTGAAAAAAAAAATTGACTAGTCAAAATGGTAATCAATGATTTTGAGTTAGGTATCAATAACAAAATACATTTTTAAATCAAAATTTCTTTTGTTAAAAGGGATTATATATTATTATTTTTTAATATTCTCCAATATCTATATATTTTGTTAATAGACACTTTAAAATGATTTTCACATTAAAGAAAATAGTTTTTTCACAAAAAATAAATATATATATATTGTAAGAAAAACAAAATCAAACTATTATTAGCCAACAATATATATAAATGCAATAACAAATCAAAATATCCTATCTAATTTTCTCTCATTGAAATAGCCAATTCAATAGAATATAATTAAGGAGTGTTTTGGAAAGATGGTAAAAACTGGCTTTTGACTTTTTATCAAGTTTTTTGACTTTTTTGAAAAGTGATTTGGGAAGTTGTTTAAAAGTTACTTTTTTGCTTTTTTGTATAATATTTATTTATGGTGTCACATCACATTAAAATGACCAAAATACCCCACCAAATTTAGAAAATTTACTCTTTAACCCATGTGATTGTTTGAACAATATGTAATTTCATGGAGGGTAATTATATAAATTCACCACTTACGTTTTTGTCCCTTCCCAAATCAACCTACTTGCTTTTTTATGATGCTTGTTGCTTTTTTGGAATGCTACAAAACGCAACTTCTTGCCAAGTTTCCAAAAGGCCACTAAGTGCCACAAACATTCAATTTGGAGATTGGTTGGTGACCTAAAACATTAAATGTGTAACATGAAGACAACATGCATGAATGGTAGTTTGTTCATTCATTCAGTATTTCTTCACACAAATGCTATTGTCTCAGAATTTTGGCTCTAGATTTTTCTTGTAAGGTATTTGTATGGTGGAGATTGGTATAGTGTGGTCTAAATATGAAATGAATTTGAGTCATAAATTGATATTTATAGATAAAATTTCTAGGTTTTGTAGTATCACTAATTTCTTCACCATAATAACTTGTAGAGGCTAATGATAATTATCAAATTAATGAGTAAATATTGGGTATAACGGTGTATCAGTATCATTATTTAATGAGTAATTTCGCTTTACATAGGAATTATAATATTGTTGAGTTAATGAAAAAAAAATATTTCTTAGGATGATATTCTATCACACTCAGGGATTGTTTGGTTAAGTGCACTTTTTGACTTTTTTACTAAAAAAATAGAAAGAAAAAAAGATGTCTGTTTTGGATAACTTTTTAACTTTTTACGAAAAAAATGTGTATTAAAATATTGTATCAACTAGAAAAATTACCGAAGTACCCTTCTGAGCACTGACATACACTGTGCTACGTCAGTGCACTGTGCGACGCCCTTTTTTTTTAAAAAAAAAAATTATGTGCATGTCAACAAGGGCTTTTTAGTCTTTTTGCGCTCTGTGTATGCTGACTTTTTTGACTAAACAATTGATTTGTGAATGGTGTTAACTTTTTTACCTTTTTAATAACTTTTTAACTTTTTATTTATTTTAGATAATCTCAAACAAGCACTCAATATTTTTTCCAAAATAAGATGATGGACATGAGCCAATAACAAATTTAAAATAGGAAAAATTACAATTCGGTGGTAATTTGTAAAAATTATTTCAATTTCATGAAAAAAATCATATTTTTAATTATTAATATTTATCATTTTATTTATAATTATTTTTTCAAACTGTTCTATTATTTGCCCTTAAAAGTATGCCTATGATATTAGGCCCGCATTAGATGTGAAGGACAACTCCAATACGAAGCCCAAGCCCAATACACTTAGGGTGTGTTTGTTTGGACGGACTAGATAAGGAGGGATTGTAATCTATTAGACTGTTAGTCTCGGGATACATTGTCCCGGGATTATTTGGTTGGATTGGATTTGTATCCTATGTTTGTTTAGTTATGGGATTAGATGTCTGGATTGGACTATTTTTAGTAAATCCAATATTTGGTTAGACAGACTGGATAAGGATAAATGTTCAAAAGACTATTTTACCCTTATAATCTATAATTTATAATTTAACAACACTAAAAAAATTTAATTTATAAGGCCACAATTTTTAATTTATTATTTTCAATTAAATTAAATTTATAATTTATAATTTTTATTTTTATTTAATATATAATTTTAAATAACGACAATAAAAAAATAATTTTATTTAATGTATAAATTAAATTTTCAACAACACTAAAAAAATTTAATTTATAAGGCCATAATTTATAATTTATTATTTTTAAATAAATTTAATTTATAATTTATATTTTTTATTTAATATATAATTTTAAATTAACAATACTAAAAAAAAATTATTTAATATGTAAATTTAATTTTTTAACAACACTAAAAAAATTTAATTTATAAGGTCATAATTTATAATTTATTATTTTTAATTAAATTTAATTTATAATTTATAATTTATAATTTAAATTTTTTATTTAATATATAGTTTTAAATTAACAACACTAAAAAAACAAAACTGATTGAGAGCCCGAATCCGGGTGGCCCTAATGCCCCGAAACCACGAAACGACGTCGTTTCGTGGTTTTAATTTTTAATTTTTTTTTTTTCAGCTGAACCAGGAAGACGAAGACGAAGAAGAAGGAGGAGGGGGAGGGGGAGGGGGAGGAGGAGTGTGAAGGGGACTGGAGGAGGCCTAAAAAATGGGCTGGAGGCGGAGATCGGCGATGGCAGAGGCGACGAGCAGAGGCGGCGATCGGCGACGGCAGAGGCGACGATCGGCGATCGGATCAGCGATGGATCGGAGACGACGGCTACGGCGACCGCGACCGCGACCTCTCCCTCTTTCTCTCCCTCTCCCTCTTCTCTCCTCTGCAGGTCGACAATGGCAGGAAAAAAAAAAAAAAAAACCGTAATGCCCAAAACAACGTCGTTTTGGGCATTAAGGGCATTCGGGGCAAAATGATTCGAGGCACAAATCATTTTTCCTAAAAAAATAATTTATAAATGTTCAAAAGACTATTTTACTCTTTTCTAATTGTTTACTAAGTAATAGCATGGAGGGTAAAATGGACATTTCACAAAATAATCCTATGGGATACCAATCCCATAGTTTCTATCCCACACCCCCCATGGGATAGGATAGTCCCATATTTGTGGGACTAATAGTCCGGGGGAATTATTAGTCCGGAGCAAAATTTTTCAAACAAACAATGGACTATTAGTCCGGTGGGACTAATAGTCCAATCCCACCCCCTTATCCCTCAAAACAAACATGCTCTTAGAGCTCATTTGGGATGCTTCATTGGAGCTAAAATAGTCACATAAGACAAAATAAGGCGCTGTTTGAGAAAAATAGGTTGGGGCTATTATAGCCTCAAAATGAAAATAAGCCAAAAAGCCTACTGTAGCAACCCTTTTTATTTATAAAAAAAAGAAAAAGAAAAGAAAAGCTAGAGGACAAGCAGCAGCCTACGCCCACAGCTATTCCACAGCTATCCCATAGCTACGGACAGCTAGGTATTGTGCCACGGAAATTCATCCCACAGCTGTTAAATTACAAGTTTGCCCCTTTAGTTAATTTTGAAAAATAAAAAGCTAGGGACAAATTTGTCATTTTAACTTTAAACATCATTTCAACACATTTTTCAATACAACAACTCAAATAAAAATTCATCACATCTTCCCAAACACAAAAACTAAAATAACCTACTAAAATAGCCAAACAGCCGAAAAGCCTCTAAAATAGCCGCTTCCCAAACGAAGCCTAAGTTATTTTTATCAAATAAGACAAAATGCTACATCTAACTTATAATTATTTCATTTTTTCTCTAAAAAAAGTCAAAAAAACTATCTCAAACGAGATTTTTTAACCCTATAATAAAATAGTTAAAAAGTAAAAAAGCCAACATACACTCCAAACGAGCTCTAACAAGGTTATGCTTATGCACATTGGAAAATATTTATGAAAAACTATATTATTTTTATTTCACCAAAATAATGTGGTATTAGCAATTTTACATTAAGGCCTCGTTTGGAAGAAGCTTAAGAAAACAATTGTCCTTTCTTAAAGGGTTGTTTGAGATAATCTAAATAAGTGCACTTTTTGACTTTTTATGAAATATGAGTTGGGTTTGAAGTGATGTGGTAAAGAGGTGATGTGATTTAAATAAGATGATATGACTTAAATAGGATAGTGACTTAAATAGGATAGTGACTTTTTAAACTTTTGACTTTTTTGTGTTATGCTAAACTTAACCTAAGTTTCTTTTGTCGGAGACTTTAATGTTATCTCGATAAGTTATTTATTTTAAAATAGAAGCACAACTCTTTTATTTATTTATTTATTTTTTTTGGTGATATTATAAATTAAACAAGTCTAAGTACAAGCGGTCTCTTTGATATCAACCGGCTGTTGATTAGAGATACAACTCAAAAATAAATAAATATCATTTTGTATATAATTTTTTATTCGAAACTTACCATCACAGATAAGGTCACTTTGATTACGTGGACTAACATCTACTTCTACAACTTAGACATCATTTTATATATATATTAACAACATAAAAAGGACGTCATATGGGAGTATATATAATATCCGTAGGTCTGAATTTTGGAATAATTGGTTGATGGGTAGATTTAAATCAATTCATAAGAAGAGACTTATCATTGAGGTAATAATGGATCTCACCCACACTTTCATAGTAAGAGGCAGATTCTGACGATAGAAATCTAGTGCCAACCCTAAAGAGAGCACCCCGAAGTGTTGAAATATGCTCTTTTGTGTGGAAAGCAAATGTGTTTTCTAAGTTACCACATCCCGTGGTTCATTTATACTATTATTACGTGAAAGCTTAAATTGATTTAGTGTAACTTTCTTTTCCTTATATCACGTGGCAATTTTATATATATAAATAAATAAATTATTATTTACAATGTAAACAAATTTTAAATCCAAAACCTTAGATTTTATTAATAATATACTTATCACTTAAGTAATATATATATTATGATATTAATTTCTTTATCATTTATTTTTATTATTAATTATCTAAATTACACACGTACTGTGTGTATCACTCACTAGTGTTTTAAATATAAGTGTTGTGTATTTTTTTTTAAAAAAAAATTGGTTCGTATAGTATATATCAATGCTGCAACACAAGGTGGTGATGGGTATACAGCAGAGTGCCGACACCGTTTTTATGTTTTGAGTAATAATAATAATTTTTACATATATAAGCATTGTTAATTGCATAAGTTCGTTTTCACCTCCATCATGTTTCCATAGATTTCACATTTTCTTTGGTAGATCCAAAGCTTTGAAATGTAAAAATGAAATCTTAATTTATCTTCTCTCTTCTTCACGCAATTGAAAAAATAATTTAGTAAATTTGACATACAAAGTATTTTTGTGCCCAACTAATGTTAGTGAAATATACGACTATTTTGTTCGAAAAATAAGAATAAAATGGTTATTTGCACAAAAAGTTTAGGGTAAATTGTACTGATTGTTCCTGAAATTTGAAAAAAATATAAATTTTATAATTTTAACGTAATTATACTAAGACTAATTCGTTTGGAAAGAATTTTAACCGGACTTTTTAGCTTTTTGACTAATTTAGTCAGACTAAATTAGCTCCGTTTGGAAATAACTTTTTGGTATTTTTGGCTTTTTTATTTTTTTGTGAGAAAAAAATGAAATTATTATGATTTGGATGCGATATTTTGTTTTATTGACTTACTAGCTTATGCCCGTGCCTAAAGGCATGGTGTAAATAATATTAGAATTAGAATATAATTGTAATCCCAACACTATTTAAATTTATTTTTTAATTTGATAAAATCACAAATTTATTATAAAATTTTGGAGTTCTCACAAAACTCCTCACGAAAACTCGCTTTTAATTATATAATAAACAGCTAGAGAGATAAATGTGCCTAGCATACATACAATTTCCACGGGCATACATACAATACTGCTTTTACTTATATAATTATATGAAAATTGTATGTATGTCCGTAATGTCCTAGTGTATTGCAGGCATACATACATCGTATGGAAATATGTTTAAAATATATTGAACAAAAATGAGAAAATAAAAATAAATAAATAAATAGAGAGAAAAATAAAAACGGAAGAAAATAAAAAAATAAAAAGAAAAGAGATAGGAAGGCGAGATCATGAGATCATGGAAGGAGGGGTGTGAGAAAAGGAAAAAGTAAGAGAGAGAAGCAGGAAAGTAGAAAATGTAACAGATCTGAGCCATCCAAATGTCCTAATAAGACAAAAATATGTTGAAGATTCAAAAATCGTCCTGTTTTATTAAAATATGTTGAAGATTCAAATAAGGTCTAAATTTATAAAGTCTATCAGGTATTCAATATATTTAAAAATAATAATTAATTGTTCAAATTCATTTAATTTGTGGATTATAAAATTCATTAATTTAATCTCCACTACACACAGTAAAATCTGGCTCATAATTCTAGGATCGTAGACTTTTTCATATAATATGAATAAAAATATGTGAACAAAAAGGAGAAAATAAAAAAATAAACAAATAAAAAGAAAAGAGAGAGGAATATGGGATCATAGGATCATAGAAGGATGGGTGAGAAAAAGAAAAAGTAAGAGAGCGAGAAAATAGAAAATGTACATATAGGATATTTTTTGAAAAATACATCTTAGCTGTTGTTTTATAATTTGAATATATCTGACCCGTCCAAATGTTTTAGTAGGACAAATTCAAAAACCATCATACTTTATTATATATACTAGCGTATACCCGTACCTGAAGGCACAGTGTAAGTAATATTAGGATTAGAATATAATTGTAATCCCAACATTATTTAAATTTATTTTTTAATTTGATAAAATCACAAATTTATTATAAAATTTTGGAATTCTCACAAAACTCCTCACGAAAATTCGCTTTTGATTATATAATAAACAGCTAGAGAGATAAATGTGCCTACCATACATACAATTTCCACGGGCATACATACAATACTGCTTTTACTTATATAATTATATGAAAATTATATGTATGTCCGTAATGTCCTAGTATATTGCAGGCAGGCATACATACATCGTATGGAAATATGTTTAAAATATATTGAACAAAAATGAGAAAAAAAAAAAAACAAATAGAGAGAAAAATAAAAACGGAAGAAAATAATAAAATAAAAAAATAAAAAGAAAAGAGATAGGAAGGCGAGATCATGAGATCATGGAAGGAGGAGTGTGAGAAAAGGAAAAAATAAGAGAGAGAAGCAGGAAAGTAGAAAATGTAACAGATCTGAGCCATCCAAATGTCCTAATAAGACAAAAATATGTTGAAGATTCAAAAATCGTCCTGTTTTATTAAAATATGTTGAAGATTCAAATAAGGTCTAAATTTATAAAATCTATCAAGTATTCAATATATTTAAAAATAATAATTAATTGTTCAAATTTATTTAATTTGTGGACTATAAAATTCATTAATTTAATCTCCACTATACACAGTAAAATCTGGCTCTTAATTTTGGGATCGCAGACTTTTCCATATAATATGAATAAAAATATGTGAACAAAAAGGAGAAAATAAAAAAAATAAACAAATAGAGAGAAAAATAAAAATGGGAGAAAATAAAAAAATAAAAAGAAAAGAGAAAGGAAGATGGGATCATAGGGTCATAGAACGATGGGTGAGAAAAAGAAAAAGTAAGAGAGAGACGCGAGAAAATAGAAAATATACATGTAGGATATTTTTTGAAAAATATATCCCAGCCGTTGTTTTATAATTTGAATATATCTGAGCCGTCCAAATATTCTAGTAGGACAAATGTGTGTAGAACAAATTCAAAAACCATCCTGCTTTATTATATAGACTAGCGTATGCCCGTACCTGAAGGCACAGTGTAAGTAATATTAGGATTAGAATATAATTATAATCCCAACACTATTTAAATTTATTTTTTAATTTGATAAAATCACAAATTTATTATAAAATTTTGGAGTTCTTACAAAACTCCTCACGAAAACTCACTTTTAGATAGCTAGATAGATATATGTGCCTAACATATATACAATTTTCACGGGCATACATATAATACTGCTTTTACTTATATAATTATATGGAAATAGCATGTATGCCCATAATGTCCTAGTGTATTAGGGCATACATACATTGTATGGAAATATGTGTAAAATATATTGAACAAAAAGGAGAAAATAAAAAATAAAAAAAAAATAGAGAGAAAAATAAAAACGGGAGAAAATAAAAAAATAAAAGAAAAGAAAGAGGAATGCGGGATCATGGGATCATGGAAGGAAGGGTGTAAGCAAAGGAAAAAGTAAGAGAGAGAGAAGTAGGAAAGTAGAAAATGTATATGTAAAACATTTTTTGAAAAACATATCTCAGCCATTGTTTTATAATTTGAACAGATCTGAGTCATCCAAATGTCCTAATAGGACAAAACTATGTTGAAGATTCATATGAAGTCTAAATTTATGAAATCTATCAGGTATTCAATATATTTAAAAATAATAATTAAATTTTCAAATTCATTTAATTTGTGGACTAAAAAATTCATTAATATAATCTCTACTACACATAGCAAAATCTGGCTCCTAATTATGGGATCGTAGACTTTTCAATATAATATGAATATAAATAAGTGACCAAAGATGAGAAAATAAAAAAAATAAACAAATAGAGAAAAAAATAAAAATGGGAGAAAATAAAAAAGAATAAAAAGAAAAGAGATATGAAGGTGGGATCATGGGATCATAGAATGATGGGTGAGAAAAAGAAAAAGTATGAGAAAGCGGCGAGAAAATACAAAATGTACATATAGGATATTTTTTAGAAAATATATCTTAGCCGTTGTTTTATAATTTAAATATAGATCTGAGCCGTCCAAATGTCGTAGTAGGACAAAGGTGTGTACGACAAATTCAAAAACCATCCTACTTTATTATATAGATATTGAAGATTCATATGAGGTCTAAATTTATAAAATCTATCAGGTATTCAATATATTTAAAAATAATAATTAATTGTTCAAATTTATTTAATTTGTAGACTATAAAATTCATTAATTTAATTTCCATTGTACACAGTAAAATCTGACTCCTAATTCTGGGAGCGCAAACTTTTCCATATAATATTTAAAAAAATTCTGGGAGCGCAAACTTTTCCATATAATATTAAAAAAAAATAAGTGAACAAAAATGAGAAAATAAAAAAATAAACAAATAGAGAGAAAAATAAAAATGGAAGAAATAAAAAACAAAAAGAAAAGAGAGAGGAATGTGGGATGGTGGGATCATAGAAGAATGGGTAAGAAAAGGAAAAATTAAGAGAAAAAAGCGGGAAAGTAGAAAATATACATGTAGGATGTTTTTTGAAAAATATATCTCAGTCATTGTTTTATAATTTGAACAGATCTGAGCTCTCCAAATGTCCTAGTTCGACAAAAATATGTTGAAGATTCAAAAACCGTCCTGCTTTATTATATAGATGTTGAAGATTCAAAATAAGGTCTAAATTTATGAAATCTATCAAGTATTCAATATATTTAAAACTAATAATTAATTGTTCAAATTCATTTAATTTGTGGAATATAAAATTCATTAATTTAATCTCCACTATACACAGTAAAATCTGACTCCTAATTTTGGGATCGTAGACTTTTCCGTATAATACGAATAAAAATATGTGAACAAAAAGGAGAAAATAAACAAGTAAACAAATACAGAGAAAAATAAAAATAGGAGAAAATAAAAAAAATAAAAAGAAAAGAGAGAGGAAGATGGAATTATGGGATCATAGAAGGATGGGTGAGAAAAAGAAATAGTAAGAGAGAGAAGCGGGAAAATAGAAAATGTACATGTAGGATATTTTTTGAAAAATATATCTCAGTCGTTGTTTTATAATTTGAATAGATATGAGCCGTCCAAATGTCCTAGTAAGATAAATGTGTATAGGACAAATTCAAAAACCATCCTACTTTATTATATAGATGCTGAAGATTCAAATAAGGTCTAAATTTATGAACCCTATAAAGTATTCAATATATTTAAAAATAATAATTAATTGTTCAAATTCATTTAATTTGTAGACTATAAAATTCATTAATTTAATTTCCACTACACAGAGTAAAATTTGGCTCCTAATTCTGGGATCGCAGACTTTTCCATATAATATGAATAAAAATATGTGAACAAAAAGGAGAAAATAAGAAAATAAAAAGAAAAGAGAGAGGAAAGTCAGATCATGGGATCATGAAATGATGGGTAAGAAAAAGAAAAAGTAAGAGAGAGAAGCGGGAAAATAGAAAATGTGCATGTAGGATTTTTTTGAAAAATATATCTCAGTCGTTGTTTTATAATTTGAATAGATCTGAGTCGTCTAAATGTCCTTGTAGAACAAATGTGTGTAGGACAAATTCAAAAATCATCATGCTTTATTATATAAATGTTGAAGATTCAAATAAGATCCTAATTTATGAAATCTATCAAGTATTCAATATATTTAAAAATAATAATTAATTTTTCAAATACATTTAATTTGTGGAATATAAAATTCATTAATTTAATCTCCACTACATACAGTAAAATCTGGCTCATAATTCTTGGCTCGCAGAATTTTCCATATAATAAGAATAAAAATATGTGAACAAAAAGGAGAAAATAAAAAAAATAAACAAATAGAGAGAAAAATAAAAATGAGAGAAAATGAAAAAATAAAAAGAAAAGAGAGAGGAAGATAAGATCATGGGATCATAAAAGGATGGGTGAGAAAAAGAAAAAGTAAGAATGAGAAACGGAAAAATAGAAAATGTACATGTAGGATATTTTTTGAAAAATATATCTCAGCCGTTGTTTTATAATTTGAATAAATCTGAGCCGTCCAAATGTTCTAGTAGGACAAATGTGTGTAGGACAAATTCAAAAACCATCCTGCTTTATTATATGGATGTTGAAGATTCAAAATAAAGTCTAAATTTATGAAATCTATCAGGTATTCAATATATTTAAAAATAATAATTAATTATTCAAATTCATTTAATTTGTGGAATATAAAATTCATTAATTTAATTTCCACTACACACAATAAAATCTGACTCCTAATTCTGGGATCGCAGACTTTTTCGTATAATATGAATAAAAATATGTGAACAAAAGGGAGAAAATAAGAAAATAAACAAATAGAGAGAAAAATAAAAATGAGAGAAAATAAAAAAATAAAAATAAAAGAGAGAGGAAGATGGGATCATGGGATCATAGAAAGATTGGTGAAAAAAAGAAAAAGTAAGAGAGAGAAACGGGAAAATAGAAAATGTACATGTAGAATATTTTTTGAAAAATATATCTCCACCGTTGTTTTATAATTTGAATAGATCTGAGCCGTCCAAATGTCCTAGTAGGACAAATGTGTGTAGGACAAATTCAAAAATCATCTTGCTTTATTATATAGATTTAGCCTATTTTATCTTTTTGTGCCTTTTTAGTCCCAAACCAAACCTAACCCATTTGCCAAAGCTAAAAAGACCAAACTAATGTAAATAGTCTGAAAATGTAAAGATAAATAAGGTAAAATATATATTTTAATATAAAAGATATGGCAACATCATTTTTTTTATTTATATGACTATCAAATTACTAATGAAAAATATGACTATCAAATTACGAATGAAAAAGAAGTCAAATTTTATGTGAATTAAAACATTAATGGAGTCTAATGTAATTATGTCAAAAACGTGAGATTTATTGTATTTTTTTTTTCAAATCTCCAAAGAGATTAGTGTAATTTCGTTCTTGTTTTCAGCTTAAATCAGTTTTTGGTTTAAATTGAGTTGTTTTGGTGTGTTTGGCAGAACTTATAGAGACAGATTATAGCTTAAATTATTTGATTGCTAACAGGGTGTTTAAATTTTTCAGCTTATGCACGCAGCTGAATTGGAGGAGGCGTAATGACTTAAATGCCCCTCCAAAACTTCAAAAAATACCAAAATGCCAATATGTAAACCCTTTTCTCTATTCAGACCTAACACTCTCCTCTTATAACAACCCCGACCTATGATTAGCTAATGATCTTTCATTAAGAATGCCTGATAAGTAATTAAGATGAAATTCTGAATTAATTACATGTGTACTGCACTATTTGTGTTTATATCTATTTGTCGTAGAAATATTTTCTTATGCTTTTGTTTTGTTCTACGAATTGAAGGCCTTATTAGCAATTGATCACGAAATTGACTTGATTTATGTGTTATTTCGAATTTTTAAACATTATGGTAAGTTCAATTGAATTTCGACTCAAAACGAATTAATTAAGATAATTAACGCAACTTGGTTAGGTTAAGCCAAGCTTAATTAAGCCTCTTTAATCAAGCCTATATAAGGCATAAGTGAGTTCTAGAGTACACTTTACACTCTCATTTCTTCATCTTTGAAACAACAAATGTAAGAGACCAAGAGAATTGAAATCAAGCTTGAGATTTGGAAAGAAATTGCTAGGAGACTTGGAGAATTGTTCAAGAATATCTTTAAACCTTAAGGAATTGAGAACCTTACGTAAGAATTCTAGCCTCTAGTTTTGTAATTTAGTGCCTCTAGTTTTGTAATTTAGTTGGTCAATGCATGGAATCAAGTGAGATGGGTGAATTAACACGAGAATTGAACTAAAGAATGGAATTGAGAATCAATTCATGTATGCATACGCATTTCATAGAGTTTTGAAAGTGTTTTTAAAGATTTCTCTCATGTATGTAATAATTCTAACATGGTTTTAAGAATTTATAACATTTCTTACCTTTGGACCTCATTTGATCATGTTTTGAAAAGTTTTGAAGTCAAGACAATACATACATGTTATACATACATACAATTCAAGTTTGTTTTTGCATAATTCACTTGCTTTTGGGCCTTGATTTTGTGTAATGACCTTTAATTCTTTATGTTTTGCAAGTTTACAAGTATTTTCTTAAGGTTTAGGCTCAGAGAATGTGTTTTAAGGCTTTGAATTTAAGTTTTGAACTTGTATTAGCAATTTGAAAATTTCAGAATTTGTACCCTCCACTCGAACAGTGGGGTCTATGCTCGAGTGGGGAATGTAAGCTCCTAGTATTTTTGCAGAGTTTGGGGGTTGGCTCGAGCGACAGAACCTGCACTCGAGTGGCCACCCTTGACCTTCTACTCGAGCGACCGAGGTTGCGCTCGAGCGTAAAATGAGAGCTCCCAGAAGTTTTACAGACTTTTGCAGATTGCTCAAGTGACCAAAGTTGTGCTCGAGTGAAGATCCTCTTTACTCAGGCTTACGCTCGAGCGACCATCGAGCGTCTGTCGAGCAAAAAATTCAAGGAACCAACACTTTTGCAAACTTTACAGACTGCTCGAGTGACCGAAGTCGCACTTGAGCGGACTGCCCTGTTTTTGAAATTTTGACTAAGTGTTACAACACATATTTTGGCATCCTCATTGCATCTTAGGCATTCTTAAGCCCTGATTAAGACATGATAATGAGGATAAAGGTTAAAAACACACTAAGATAGAAAAGAAATGAGTTAAGTGTTTTCCGAATGTGTGTTTCAAGGTGTATCTGCTTTGTGTTTGTGTAGGTCACGCGCTTTAGCCGTTTGGTTTGTTTGATTCGTCTAATTTGCTATTAGAGCCATCTGTGATAATAACTCTATAAAGTTATGTTTGACTTTAATTATTTTCTTTATGATATGAAATGATCAGTTTTCTAAAATGCTATGTTTTATATGAATGAATGATTGTCTAGATTTCTGAAATGTATTCGTGGCATCCTTAGCATCATATGATATTCGTCCCTTTATCGGTCATCGGAAATGTCTCTATGCACACGAGTTATCGGAATGTTTTTATGGTCGTCCCTTCATGGGTCATCGGAATGCCTTTATGGCTGTCCCTTGTATGGGTCATCAGATTTGTTAACGCTAATATGAATGTACCGCGTATGATCATATGAAATGTATGAACTCTGAACATGAATATGAATATGTATCTGTTTCTGAATATGAATATGAATCTGAATTCTGAATCTGTTGTAGACATCATTCATTAAAACCTTTACTCCATTATTATTCACTTGGCTCCAACTCATAGTATTATTTATGTATGTAGGTGATCAGGCGCGTGACCAGGCCTAAGCTGTTACCTAGAGGTCAGTTTTTTCCAGCCAACCACAGTACCTCCCATGGAGGTTCCGAAACCTGCTATTGGTTAATGTTTTGTGACCCAGAATTTCGTTTAAGTTCTCTTTTGTTTCATTTGTATGTTGGGCTAAGTCCTATTTTGGTTATTTGTAAGTAAAGTGACATAAGACTGTTGCTTATATGACGTCAAGTTTATGTATATAAAGTTTTAGGTTTTATGTTTCATGTATGTCTACACAGCTCTATGGATTATATATGTTTTATATATTTGCTTCCGCAACCCTTTATTATGTGATGATCTGTTCATAGGCCTTTGGTAATCCCAAGATTACTGGCCGGTTACGACGCTAAACCTATAGGGACGGGTTTGGGTCGTGACACCTCTCCTCTCACACGACGCTCTCCTTTTTTCATCTCCTCTTTAGCGAACGACGAACTGCTTCCACATCTAAGATCGCAGGCAATCGTTCACGAGGTCCCCTGTTTTCCGTTGATCTCCACAAAAAAAGTAAGATTTCAAACTCTATGTTTGTTATATAGATATACATATATATATATATAAATACACATCAATTTAGGGTTTGTACTTGTTTTTGGTTGCTCTGTAAAATGGTGTGCATCCGATTGCTATGAAGCTCTCTATTCTCTCTCTCTCTCTCTTTCTCTCTCTCTCTCTCACATCACTATTTGAATAATGTTCAAAAAAACCCAACAAGGATTGAGAGTTATCTCCTTCGATGCTTTAATTCTGGCCTTCATTCATTAATTTCCCTTCTCTTTCTCTCTCTCTTTCAATAATGCATTTCGTCTCTCATTTTCTCTCTCTAAAAGTGTTTGTGCTTTTTATTTTATTTAGATTTTGTATGTAAGTAGTGTTTGTGTGTGAATTTAGCTAAAAGGCTAGGGTTTTTGCCTCATTTTAGTGATTTTTTATATTAAATAATTTTTATTTTTTCAAATAATTCAAGCTTGAAAATTTGAAAATTTTGCTTTCTTTTCTTTCATTTTCTCACTAACCAAATGGATCATTTGTGTTTGTTTCTGCTTTTGTTCGTCTTTTTGCTCATTAGTTAGGTTGAGTTTAGGCATTTCTTTTGCTAACAAGTTTTGTTTGTAAGCGCAATTGAGTGGTGCCTCTGTTTTATTTAAGGATTTTTTTTTTTTTTTTTTTTAATGTTTTTGAAAAGCTAAAAATTTCACCTCAAACAAGGCAGACAAATTGATTTACCTCATTTTAGTAATTTTTTTAATTAAATAATTCTCATATTTGAAAATTTTCGAATGGAAAGAGAAGTATTTTATCAATTGTGTGATTTGTTACAATCGAACTATGGCCTTCAAACTGGACGAAAAGTTGGGGTTCAAGAGCAAGTTGCAATATTTTTGTATATTGTTGGCGGTGACATTCGAAACAGAAATGTCCAAGAAATATTTCAACATTCTGGAGAGACAATTTCAAAATACTTCAAGGTATTAGAAGCTATTACAATGATGTATATTGATTAGGTAAAGCCTCAACCGAGAAATGGTGTGCATCCATATATTAGAAGCAATCGCAGATACTATCCTCATTTCAAGGTAATAATTAACTACAAATGGAACTTGGGTGTTACATATAATTAATGTTGTTAGGATATTTTTAATAATGAATAAATGTATTTTTTATTCTAAATTTTGTAATAGGATTATATTGGAGCAATTGATGGAATACACATTAAAGCATATATATCTCTAGATAAACAACCTCATTTGATAGGTAGAAAGGGATATGTGACTTAAAACATAATGGCCGCATGTGACTTTAATATGTGTTTTACATTTTGCTTGCTAGGATACGAAGGAAATGCACACGATACTCGGATCTTCTTAGATACAATATTTAGGAATCCTAGTTATAATTTTCTAAAACCACAAGGAGGTAACTGTTTTATATTTGATTGTTACAGTAGATGCACCACACTCATATCTTCATATTTATTTTTACATTTATAATTGCTTACTTTAATTTCTTGTTGGAATTTTAAAATAGATGAGTTTTACTTGGTGGATACTGGGTATTCAAACATGAAAGGATATCTTATACCTTACAAAGGAGAGAGATACCACCTAGCTGAATTTGAACATTGTCAACCTCCCCAAAATGCACAAGAAAAATTCGACTAAGTACATTCATCACTTAGAAATGTAATAGAAAGAACGTTGGGGTTTGAAAGTAAGATGGTAGATGATAAAGGACATCCCACCAAATTACAAATGGCCGACCCAAGTCAAACTTGTTTGTGCAACAATGGCAATTCACAATTTTATCCGACAAAGTGAGTTCCGCAATATTGCATTTGACTCTTATGATAAATTCACGGATTATGTGCCTAATGATGAGGAAGGATCAAGGTATCAACAAGTACGTTATGGAAATCATGATGAAGGGTAATGACAACGAGATGGAAGTGAGGAAAAATAATATTTGTATGTCAATTTGCAGAAGAAATTATGAGTTATCTAATATCTAGGGAGTTTTATTTTTATTACCTTAATAATAAGTTTATTGTATTTTTATTGCAATGACATTTTGTTGTTCCCTTGTGAACTCAATATTAAAAACAATAAATAAATAAAAATGAGGTAATGTAAAAATGTACCAATATAAGTACTAATTATATTAACTTTCATTAATGAAATAACTTTTTCAAAATTTAGAGTGAAGAAAATGACAAAATTACAATTTTTATGTTCATAAGGGCAAAAATGACAATTATAACAACAAAAAACTATTTTACAACTTATTTCCCAAACACTATTCTGCTACTTAAATCCATAATCCCACAGCTGCACCAAACAGTTTACCCAGCTTATATTCATAGTTATAATCCATAATCTGTTAAGATATAATTTATAATCACTTTCTCACAACTCTACCAAACAGAGCCTTCCTCAAAATTTATATAAATGTTGTATTTGTGGTAGCATTACTCAAATTTTTATTTTTTATTTTGTAATAAGTTATTATTATTATTATTTTAAGTAGGATGCATCTTGCCATGTAATGACATACTTGGTTTTTGTTTTTGTTTTTTTTTTAAGATTTGCATGTGCATGTCCTAGGTATTATTCATCCTATAATTAATACTTAGGACACCGAGAATGCAATTGGCTTCTATTAATTTTTCTACGCAAGCTTATAGTTTCCAAAACAAAATGATAATGGGAAAATAACAAATTATCTACAAAAATTATAGATTGTTTAGCATTACTAAAATAATTATTTGGTAATTTATTTCTTATCATTTTGTGAATTGAGAGACAGGTTTTTTTATGCCAAGGAAAATCTAGTAACTTCATGACAAAACTCTGACCTTGTCTTCTTTTTTTTTCTTCTTTTTTTCCCCAATCTTATATATGGATACGTCATATATTTTCTTAATTACATATACAGTTCTACACAAATCTAATTTAATTTAAATTATACTAACTTTGCCTATTTTATATGAACTTTATCTAACAAATATTTTTTTTTCCCATATATTTTTAATGATAAATTGAAATAATCTACAAACCCAATACAAATTTTACATTTCTTGTTTTTCTTCTTAATTCTTTTAACGGTATTCAGATTTTTTTTAATGCTAAATTGTCTTCACTTCTTCTTTTTTCCGTGCAATATTCTATACCCATTACCAATTCTCAATTCTATATTGTTCTATATTATGGATTTGTCGTTTAAATTTTATAATAATTCTATATATGAAATTATACTTATTTTCCTATATTATTTTATATAATCACAACTCGCAAGAGAAAATACCTGTATAACAATGATACTCTCGAGAAACCTCTAAAGTTTGGATTTACTGTTTGAGTTACTTTTTTTTTATTGTTGAACAGTAAGTTCTTTTATGTTTTTACATTATATTAAAGATTATTAATCACTTCACACATTGATATGTATCTATCGTTTAGATATTTTTATTATTTTTCTTTTTGGATTTAGATGTTATGTGATTCTTTCTTGGTTAGTCGTTATTGCATTTATTTTATATAGTTGATATTTTAATTTAATTAAGAGTATTTATTTTACAATCTTATAATTTTTCGTATATGATATCATATAAAATCATTATATGATAATACAACTACAATATACTTATATTTAATTTTTTTAATAAATTTTATATAATTTTTATTTCTACATATTTTTATTTTCCAAATGAATATAAAAAAAATTAAATAGTTAGAATTACTTTTAATATTTATGTTACTAATTATTCTTCTAATTTTAACTATTATTTTTAATATCAAAATGAGTATTTATTTTACTATTTTATAATTTAATATATATCATACAAAATTATTATATGATAATTATAGTTTTATAATACGATAGAACCAAAATTATCAAATACACAAATAATTTAACTAAAATTAATACATATATATAAGTATTCAAATAACAATTTTATAGAACGATAATGTCAATATTATTAAAATAAATAATTTTAATTTTAATTTTAACTTTAATTTTAATTTTAAATTAAAATTACTCTTTTATAACACATATTATATCATCAAAATATTTAAAAAAAAAATAATAATACATGCATTGCACGAGATGGTGTTATAATGAAACTTGATAAATTGTAACCATAATAATAAAATTTAAAAGTCGAAGCCAAAAACATCTCTCACCTATCTTTTAAAAATTAGTTTTTTTTCTTTAATTTTAATTACAAGTAGTTCAAATAAGTTGTATCAAATAATCCCATAATTAATACAAGAAATTTTAAAGTACAAGACACCAAGGGTCATGATTGAGACCCCCTCAATCACTCCCCCTACACATGTGGCGGGTGGTGATTGGAAGAGAGGAAAAAAAGAAAAAGAAAAAGAAAAATTGGCCAATCATGTTGAGAGGGGTTTGGGGGGGGGGGGTCCGGTCATTATTGTTCTAACAAATTTATGAGAAATAAGTCGAAACATTGACTTCATATAGAGGTTTTAGCGGAAGGAGTTAGCCACATTACGCACCTTTGAGAATTAGCTATTTTAATTAATTTTTTTATAAAATAAGGCTTCGTTTGGCAAGTGATAATTTTAGTTAAAAAGTTAAAAAGTCACTAAAAAAATTAAAAAGCCAACAACTTATACCAAAAAGTTAAAGGTTCCTTTTTCTCTTTACTTTTTGTACATCTTTTCGTAAAAAATTAAAAAGTCATCACAAATATACTAATTTTTTTTTACATTATATTTTAGTTAAAAAGTTACTAAAAAAATTATATTCACAAATAAGGCCTAAATGTATAAAAAATAGAGAAAGTGATGTAAACCTACTTTTGTTGATTTTTGTGTGTTATGAAGTGTCAAAGCCTACTGCAAGGAGGGTGACAAGGTTGATAAGCGCATTGTGAAGAATTCAAACGTGACATTTTCCAAACAATGCAGGCTTTTGTCTAGATTTATGATTTGTAGAAGAAAAAAAATAGAGAGAAATGAGACAAAAAATTAATTTATATTTTATTTAGTTTTCCTTTTCTATTTTCTTTCCGGCTCCAAATTCCTCGTTAAATCATTGATTCAATCACATCCTGCAAATAAAATCAATGATGTGAAATAAGGGAAAGACTTCACATCCTTCAAATAAAATCAATGGCGTGGAATAAGGAAAAGACTATGATATATGTACCTTATAATTAAAGAAAAAAAATGATATATTTTTATACTTTTTGAGTTATAATTAAATATATATAAAATCAAATAACATATGAGGTATAATAAAGATTTCATGAATCATAATTAAAGAAAAAAATGACTATAACTAAAAAAAATGACATAACTTAATAATACATATGATATAAAGTCTGTATAAAACAATTTCCCATGAAATAAATGTAAAATAGTAGAATCGTCTTTTGCTAAAGGCAAGAGAACAAACACATTACTCTCTTGAGCTTCTCTCTATATGTTTGTCTCAAGCAGGGCGGCCCTAGGCATGGCTCCACCCAGCCATGGCCTAGGTCCCTTAAAATAGATTTAAAAAAGGGATTCCTCTTATTATAATTTCATATAATTATATTAGGTATGTTTTAAGTCTAAAAAAAATTAAAAAAAAGTCCAAACTAACTTAAAATAAATTGATCCAATAAAAAATTGAAAGACCAATTCAAAAAAATTAGCATTGTTATCTATTGAAAATAAACCCAAAAAAGAGGCCCACTCATATTTTAGTTTAGTGTAATATTAGGTATGTTTTAAGTCTAAAAAAAATTAAGGAAGGCCCAAACTAATTTAAAATAAATTGACTCATTAAAAAATTGAAAGACCCATTTAAAATAATTTGCATTGTTATCCATTGAAAATGATTTTGTAAAAAAATTAGATTATGCAAGTATGATTGATTTATTTACTTTTAAAAATGCAAGAAGAACGAGGATTAAGCGATACTTATTAGTTGTTATAATATAATACTAAGTATTTTTTGTGATTTTGATACAAATCTTTTGTCCTTTACCTTCAATTTTTTTTTTCATTTAATGAAAAAATAAAATATGAGGGACCTTAAACATTTATTAATTGATTACCGACTTTAGATCCTGAAAATCTCAGGCCATGAAAATCTCAGGCCAGGCCTGGTCTCAAACCTTTCATTTAGATATTGTTCTGCATCATTTTTCTATCAACAAACACTAGTATGTTATCAAGACAAGCTACAAAATTAACAAGGTAAATGTAGTTTGGCTATTCAAACGAAAAATAGAAAAAAAGAAAAATACTAATGTCAAAGAAATTATATTTGGGTAATATTTGATGTCGCGACTAAAAAGGAGACCTATTAAATGATGTGATTAATAATATGTAAAAAAAAGTTAAACCCGATGATATTAAAACGTAATCAAACTAACATCTTACTTTTTAAAAAATGTTTGTTTGTTGATAACGCATTATAAATTATTGAGTGTTTTTGGAGGATCACGTGTTCACATCTTTTCACTAATCATCATATACCATGCACCCTTCTGTTCCCCAATCATACAACTTAAAATCATAGATCGTACATTCTCTATTAATCACAACACTTTTGAAACACCACGTGATCGTACTCCAGAAGTATTGAATAACTTTCCGAATTAAATATGTATATATATTTGTGGAGACATAATTTTTGAATAACAACACATGGCCGAGGTGTCACCGAAGTGCCAGCCTAGGTGCCACGTGTCCTAGTTATGACACCGAGATAATCTCAGTTAGGCCGAGGTTATCTGCGAAGATACCGGAATCCGGATAAACGAATAAGGGACAAGAGTTCTAGAATGAGAGAGGATTTCAGTTTGGGTAAAGATAAGACTCTTAGAGAGTTTATCCCAATCTTACTGGGAGTCCAAGATTAGCAGTAATCCTAAGTCCATTGAAACTGAGCTTCTATTGGGACTAGGTTTGTATTGGCTATAAAAGAGAGGCACCATCATGGGTCTAAGGTATGCTTTTTATGCTCTGAATAGTGAGTTAAGCACTTTTGCTATCTTTGAGAGATAACTGACTTGATCGTCGGAGTTTCCCGGGTGGACGAACTACCGTCGGAATCTCTTCTTTTTGTGACAGGTCGTTCGGGTTTAATCTATTCTGCCAGTGTTCTCCAGGTAAGTGCTTGATTGGCAGTGTTGTCAGAAATTGACACACACAATATTTAGTTATGGTACTTCACATTTTATATAGTTCTTCCTTGTTCCTTTGTTTCCCTATTCCAACTTCTCCCTTCGTCACACAATTAGAGCTAGAGAGACGCATTCGGTAGAGTGGATGCTTGGACCAATAGGACAAAAGGAAAAGCTAAATAGGAGATCCTTGTACTTTTATATATTCTAAGGGTAGATTAGATTCTATCCGGTTCCAATCTCTTCTCATATCACAATATTGAACCAATTAGGTCATTATGTTATAGAAAGGGGTTTGGGATAAAAGGATAGAGAAGAAATGAGATGAGAAATCCCATATCAAGCATCATTTGTCCTCAAAATTATACAAAAATTTCAATTTACATGAATATTGACACATGATTCAATAATAATAAAATTTGAAACAAGAATCAAGAAACAAATAACAAATTTTAATACATAAAATATTGTGCCACAATGTGTCTTGAGATTGTTGTCATTAATTGTTGGTAAGAATATTACATCAACCCATTGTCAATGTCTATCTACTAGCACTTGCAAAGCTTTATTACCCATCAAAGAGCTATCACCTTGCTATATAAAATTAATTCAAGTGTCATCTTTTTTCTTCTTTTTTTTCTTATTGAAAAAAGTTTTGAGATTAAGGGATGGACACCAACGTCCTTGCAATTGTTGTCAAGGAGTTACATTAATGGTGACCCCGATGAGAGCGATTATAATAATGTTTGCTAAACCAATGATTGGTTGGTAGATTTCATGAAATCTAAAATATAATTTGGGCCAATGGTGTGGGCTAACACACTTCATCAATATTATCTAGTTTTGATAGTAATGATAATGTTAAACTATACCATAAACAATTGTGCCATAATTACAGGAAAAAAAAATTTACAAAATGAAACACAAGTGTGAAATAAATGATAAGTTTCACATGTGAAGTCTACCATATATGAGACTTGTCTGTGTATTTAGATTTACTCTGTCATAAAAAGTTAGCAAAATAAAAACTTGTAATGGGGTGATAGAGACTCGGATCTTTTGTTACTAGTGTTTGGGTTTGAGTCTCCCCTGCTAGGTGAGGAGAGGCAAGGTTTTGTCCGAAGTTTTGTGTTGTGTGTTTGGCCAACATGTGGGGTTTTGCACATAGCATTGCTGGGATGCTATCCTCTCTGCTCAAAAATATATATATATATACAAAAATGATTGAGGCCTCAAATTTTTTGGCTCGAATTTGCTTTTTTTTTTTTTTTTTGCTGGGTTGATACTTTGCTTGTTATTATTATTATTATTATTTTTTTTTTTTTTTTTGCAATGTATTAGCCCAGAAAAAAAAAAAAAAAAATTACATTTGAGGCAATTTCGAGCCTCATTTTCGAGGCCTCAATCACATCCCATATATATATTTTTGGTAGAAAATATAGATATTTTTACCCAATTACTTAGATTGTGAGAAAAAAAAAAAAGTGAGTGAAATATAATTATATTTCATTCACATTTCATCAAACCTTTTTCCTTCTCTTTTCTTTTTCAAATCCTTCCCCAAATACATGTACCAAACACAACCTTATGTTTTACCAACCACACAAATGGTGTGGGGTGCACATGAAGGTGGGACTCATGATCATGTTTGTGATTGGTAAAAAAATTAATAATTTATTTAGAATCTGACATGGATAGGCCCACAAAGGTTACAGCCCACAGTGAACAAACCCAAGCCCATCATTTGGAGCCCATTGCATAACCCGGTTGGTAAAGTCCAGGACAGCTGGAGGTCAACTGGGCGTGAAGGGCCAATGACATTCGGACAAATGGCAGGTGTAGGACAGGCCACATCAGCAAACAAAGATCTGCAAAGTTATTACCACAACACATCACCATTAATGCAGCCCATCACAGCATTTATGGCGACAACACCTCCCCATCGGAACAGCGCCTTCTTACCCTGAACAAGGTAAGCTACAGCACAGGCTTTCAACGATGTGGGCACGTCGGAAGGGACAGTGAAATGATTACCAAAGGATATAAGCAAGCATCGAAGACAAGAAGAAGGTTAAGTTTTCTATCTCTCTCTCTCTCTACATACTCTACTTCTTCTACTGATTTGCTCGTCGGAGGGTTCACTGGGGGACTACCCCGTTCCCCGTTGAACTTGTTTGCAGGTCACCTGGAGGGCTCGACCATTTGGACCTGAGCTCGAAGAACTTGGATCAGTCCGACCCATCCATGAGAACGAACTATATCATTAGTTGGCGCCGTCTGTGGGAACTGCTTTTATCCGTGCGCCAGTTGTGCTCATTGTCGCCGGAGGCCCTGTCCCCACAACCTTTTCCTCCTACCCATCAAAGTGTATGGTCACGACTAGATCCATGGCTTCTCATCATAATGCTACCGACCATCAGACCGACCCTCCCAATCCAAACAACCCACCTCAGTATTTCATCGAGCTTACCAACAGCATTAACCGTATGGCCGAGCAAAACCAGGCCATAATAAATGCTTTACTCCAAAGAAACCTTCCCATGCCTCCCCCACCACCTCCAAATATCCCACCCAGCCAAGAACGAGCCCCGAACCATACTGTCCCGCAACCCTATCCACCTAATTTGAAAGGTTTGCAACCTTCCCTCCCACATATAAATCCACTACCCCCACCCTTGCACCCATCGGTCGTGGCACCGGCCCCCGAAGGAGAAGCCAGCAGCGTTCAACACCTATCTCTCTCTAGTGGCGACAACATTCCCCTCTGGGACGCTGAACTTCGAGCTATGAAGCTCCAACTCCAAGGGGTTATGCAGAACATTCAGCATAAACCCTCCACCACGGCAAACTCACCATTTGTTGTCTCCATCCGAGACAAACCCCTGCCCGCCAAGTTCAAGATGCCCACCATTGATTCCTTTGACGGTACGACGGATCCAGTTGACCATCTGGAGACCTACCAAACCCTCATGATCCTCCACACCTTCCCTGACGAGATCATGTGCCGAGCTTTCCCCGTGACACTGAAGGGGTCAGCTCGACTGTGGTTCAGCCAGTTACCGGCAGACTCCATGTCCACTTTTCAGCATCTCAGTGACTCTTTCCTGAGCCATTTTATTGGAGCCCAGCGCCAGCGACGCCCGGCCACCCAACTCCTCAACATTCGTCAGATCGAGGGGGAATCACTGTAATGACCCCAAAATGTATGGCGTAATTATCAGTAATTACTTATGTGTTTATATGAATTAAGTGAAGAATATCTGTTTGAATTAGAAAAATATCGGTTGAGATGACAACTTGGGGACTGGGTTCAGAAAATGAAATTGAGCACGCCTATGTGATACCGGGAATTTTTAGAACTATTTGGGAAAATAAATTGAGAACTGAATTTCGTCTGAATCGCTAAGTCTTGTTTGGCTCAAGATTATGGTACAATCTATTTATATGCTATATATATGATTATAGATAAGGCTTGACCCATTGTTGACTCAACAAGAGAAGAAAAATCTGGAGGAAAAAGAGAGAGAGAGAGAGAGTTCGGGAGAAAAGGGAAAAAGCAAGGGAAGAAGGTAGAGAAAAGGGGGAAATTAAGCTTAACTAGCTCAAATTGATTACTCAAGGTAAGGATCTCCTTCTATTTTCTTGAAATAAGGTAGAATCATCAATGATCTTATGATATGTAAATGAATTGAAAGGGAAATCATGTGAAACATGCATGGCATGAATTTATGATTATTTGGCATATTTGAGAAAGAACCTCCATGGATGTTTAGAAATGAAGCTTTTATGTGCAAGTTCATGGTTTTCCAACTTAACTCATGGGTTGATCTTATATATGATGCAATTGGGTTTGAATTGAAGTTGTAATGTTTCATTTATGTTGTTGATCAAGTGTTTTGAGCCTTGGTTTCATAAGATTGGAAGTGGTTTTGGCAAAGGAGAGATTGAAGCTTGGAAGAAGAACCCAGAATTTCCGATTTTGCTTGGTCCGCTCGAGCGGCGGGAAGCCCGCTGGAGCGAGAAAATCAACCTCCCAGCAGTTTAGAAGATCGTATGGGCCGCTCGAGCGGCCAAAGTGGCGCTCGAGCGGAGGACCTATTTTCAGGAAATTTTGGGAAGTTGAATTACATGATTTTCACATGTTATTTGCATTATTTGGCATCTCATGAACATGAAATTACATAAGGGAAGAATAGAATGTCATGAATTACATGATTTAATGATAATGTGTATTGAAGGAATTGTGTTATAATGTTGATAATTGCAGGTCAAAAGGCGAAGACCGTGCAACCGGTTTTGGAAACCCACTGTGAGTAACATTTCTATAAAGATATGTTAGTATGATCTATGTTTAAACGTGCTACGTTATGTTATGGTTTGAAATGATAAATGTTTTCTGTGAACGAATGTCCAGTTTGCGAATCTAGTATGGCATCCATAGATAGTCCTAAGTGGACCAGTTTACGAGATCTCGGTATGTGTTTAATCGGTGTCCGGGACTGGTTACTCTAGTCGTTGGACGACAAATGTTATGTTATGCTCTATGGAGTATGCCATTATGTATGTTCTGATATGAGATGATTATGTTTATGAATGATTTATTTTACGGACATATGAAATGTGGAATTCGTTCACTACCCCTTTACTTTAATGTTACTTGCTGAGCTTTAGCTCATTGTTTGTATTTATGTATTTATAGGTGAGCATTCTGGGAGTCAAGCCTAGGCGGAGTCCAAGTTGAGCCACCGTTTTGAAGCCTACCCGGTGTTTTGGTGCCTCCGAGCTGAGGCTAGGCCTGGAAGGCCGTATAGTGAGCTTTGTTTTGTTTTGCATCTGTGGCTTATACCTATGCGTTGTACATGATCTTATGGTACATGTTATGTAAAGTTAGTGGGTAAATTAACATTTTTGACATGTAATTGTATGTTCATATAAATACACAGCTCTTTGGACTATTAGTATTTTGTTTTCGCTTCCGCGAGCCCCGTTTATTTATGTCATGTTCAGGAAGGCCTGTGGTAAACTAGAATTACTGGCCGGTTACGATGCCAACCTTCTCGGGGCGGGTTTGGGTCGTGACAATCACTGCGCAGCTTCGTTACTCGCTTTAACACCGAAGCCCTGCAAGTAGCGAAAAACGACGACAAGGTCATCCTCACGGCTTTCATGGCCGGTCTGCGGTCGTCTGATTTCCTCTTCTCCCTCTCCAAAAACCCCCCGACCTCCATGGCAGCCCTACTGTCCAAAGCCCAGAAATACATGAATGCTGAAGATTCACTAGCCGCTCGGCAGGATCCAATAGCTAAAAACCCGACCACTAGAGAAAAAAGAAAAGACTCAGAACCCAAAAACACCCAGTATAATAGCCAAACACACCACTATACCGACCGACCTCCCCGTACTGACCGGTCGGCACCAGCCCGACCGCCCAGTCGGTTCGAGCGGTACACCCCTCTTAATTCTCCCATGGAACAAGTCCTCAACCAAATCCAACGGGATTACCCTCTCAAACGGCCCCTTCCTTCACGAACCCCTTCCAGTCGGAAAGACCAATCCAAATATTGTCGTTTCCACCAGGACCATGGCCATAACACTAACGACTGCATCAACCTCAAGGATCAGGTCGAGACCCTAATACGCCAAGGGCATCTCAGCCGGTTCATTGACACCCGCCCACAGCAGAGGCAAAGGACTGAGCCTCTTCGAAATGACCACCGGCGCACCCCACCCCAGCAGCCAGCCCAACCTAACCAAGGCCATGATCGCCCTCAACAACAGCCTCGTCCGCCAGGTAATCCCTCTCCGCCAGTTGGTGAAATCCGAGTCATTTTAGGTGGCCTTGCTTGTGGGGGACCATCCCGCTCGGCTCAGAGGGTAGAACTCAGAAAGATAAGGCAAGGCTCAGACAAAGCAGTTGCCACGGTCGATCGACCCTCCAAACAACCCAAGCAGTGGACAGAGCCGATCACTTTCACGGACGCCGACTGTACAGGCATCCGCTACCCTCATGATGACCCTCTTGTCATCTCTGCCCTCCTCTCCAATTATAAAGTCAGACGGGTTCTTATCGACAACAGCAGTTCTTCAGACATCATATTCCTCAACTGCTTCCGCCAGCTCAAAGTTGGGGAGGAAAGTCTATCCCCCCTTCAAACCCCACTGGTCGGTTTCACAGGCGACCGGGTGACTTCCATCGGCTCCATCGGTCTCCCCATCACCATCGGCGAGTACCCACGGTAGACCACCAAGTTGCTCACTTTCCTCGTGGTCGATTGTTCCTCTGCTTACAACATCATCCTTGGCCGTACCGCCCTCAATACTTTCCAAGCAATCACTTCAACCTACCACCTCGCCATAAAGTTCCCTACCGACCTGGGCGTGGGGACAGTAAGGGGAGAGCAGACCGTAGCCAGGGAATTTTATGTCGCCTCGCTCAAGGAAGTCAAACTGAAGGAGGCCAAGATCATTAAAGGACTTGATGTCCGAGATGAGGACGAGCTGGTCAGAGGCGAACCGGTTAAGGAACTCGTTGAGATCCCCATCGATCCCACCAACCCAATAAAAACTGCCAAGATCTGCAGCCAACTATCACCCCAGGCTAAGGCCGACCTTACTGCCCTTTTGACCGAGCACAATGATGTATTCGCCTGGACTCATTCAAATATGTCAGGCATTGACCCCTCTTTCATAACTCACCGCCTCAGCATTGAACCCCATTTCTGACCTTACCGCCAGAAGCAGCGCATTTTTCATCCGGAGCGCAATACTCTTATAGCCACAGAGGTTGACAAGCTCCTTGAGGCCGAATTCATAAAAAAACGTGGACTACCCTAAATGGCTGTCAAACGTGGTCCTAGTCCGCAAGCACAACGGCAAATGGCGACTCTGTGTCGATTACTCTGACCTGAACCGAGCTTGCCCCAAAGACAGCTATCCTCTCCCCTGCATAGATCTGCTGGTCGACGCCACGGCTGGTTATCAAATGCTCAGCTTCATGGATGCTTTCTCTGGTTACAACCAAATCTTGATGCACCCATCCGATCGGGAACATACATCCTTTATTACCGACCGAGGTACCTACCACTACCGTGTGATGCCATTCGGATTGAAGAACGCTGGGGCCACCTACCAACGACTGGTCAATGCCGTTTTTCATCACCAGATAGATCGGAATATGGAAGTATATGTCGATGACATGCTGGTCAAGAGCAAGCTCTCCACTGATCATTTGACCGACCTGCGAGAAACCTTCGCCACTCTACGCAAGTACCAAATGAAGCTCAACCCAGAGAAGTGCGCCTTCGGGGTAGGATCGGGAAAGTTTTTGGGTTTTATGGTCAGCCAGCGCGGTATTGAAGCCAACCCTAAGAAGATTAAGGCCTTGATTAAGATACAGTCACCCAGAACGGTCAAAGAAGTTCAAAAACTCACCGGCCGAGTGGCGGCTCTCAACCGCTTCATTTCCCACGCAACAGATAAGTGCCTATTATTCTTCAGAGTTCTTCCACAGACTTTTGAATGGACAACCAAATCCGAAGAGGCTTTTCAGCAGTTAAAGCAGTGCATGGCCAATCCTTCCCTCCTTTCACAGGCAGTGACGGGCGAGCCTCTCTTCCTCTATTTAGCAGTGTCAAGCACCGCAGTCAGTGCAGCTCTTATTAGGGAAGACGGCTCAGTCCAACGGCCGGTCTACTACATCAGTCGAGCTCTCAGGGGAGCGGAGCAGAATTACCCATTGGTAGAAAAATTGTCCCTGGCCTTGGTCACTGCCTCCAGACGACTCCGTCCTTACTTCCAAGCCCATTCCATAGTGGTCCTCACCGACCAACCCATGAAGAAGGTCATGCAGCAACCAGAACTTTCCGATAGGCTTATGCAGTGGTTAGGGGTGGGCGCGGCTCGGTTGCGGCCACGAAACCTCCAATCCGCCATCCGTCCACCAAATTGGCGGATTGGAGAAAATCAATCCGCATCCGTCCGCCAATCCGGCGGATGCGGATTTGGCGGATTGACGGATTGGTGGATGGATGCGAATCGGTTTGGCGGTTTGAAATTTTACAAATTTTCAACATACAAAAAAAAAAAAAAGAAAAAAAGAAAGACTTGAGTTAAAATTTCAAGTTTCTGTTATAAAATTTCTGATCATATCTTGGAAGGAACATATTAAAGAAAGACTTGACTTAAAAAACTTCAATAGTTTGAGCTCCTACTGAATATGACAATTAAAACAATAACCAAACAAATAACATGAAGAACACTGATGACATACTGGTTTTGGTTTAGTGACAAGACAGTCAGAGACTTTAGAGATGTTACTCCTTCCCAGCTAATGGATTCGACCAATAGTTCATTTGCATTCAGGAGCAGCTTCTACAAAATAAACAAAAAACTAAAACTGTCGAAAATTCTCTAGAGAGAATAGATCAGGTAGCTTGATTACAACAACTAAAAGAGATATAAGGCATCCTGTCACCTGCAAAGCACGCAAACTGCCAATTGCAGCTGGCATGTCTTTTATAGAGTTGTGGTTGAGATCAAGAACCCTCGCAGAAGGTCCACAAGTCCATACTTCATCAGGTATAGCCTTGAAGTTCCAAAAAAGAATAATTACAGTGTGATCTTTCTGACCCAAAATATAAAATTATATAATGATACCCAGATTTGTTTCAGTGTTTCATGGATTTAACTCATGGAAGAATTGATCAAACACAAGGACTAGTAGTGTATACCCTCAAGTTGCATTCAGACAATGCTATAACCCCAGTAGCTTTCCAACGCTCAAACTGGCTCTTTTCAACAGCAGCAACATCATCCCTTTCAAACTTCAATTTGAGTACAAAATACACCAAAACCTTCTCCATTCCGTGACTCAAACTCATATCAAATTGATACCAATATTTTTACCCAAATGAAGAGAGATTCAAATCTTGAAGCAAATAACACAAATACTTAACTGGAATATTTTTTATTTATTTATTTATTTTTAAAAAAGAAGGCAAATTGAGGCATCCATTTATTTAAAAAAATCACTACTACCACACGTATTTTTATCAAATGGATAAAAGGGAACAAGGAAAAGCAAACTAATGTTACAATTTCATCAAAAAAATGGGACGACCCATTTCTTAAATTCAACAAATTAGAATAACCCATATTGAGAATCATCAGCAAATGCAAATTGGAATGAAGTTTGAATCTTTAAGAGAAAAATAAGACTAACCCAAGAACAGAGAGGACAGTGAGGAGTGTAGGCTTGAGTTGCAACCAACAGAGAGGACAGTGAGGACTGTAGATCGATCAATCTAACCATCTATTTCGTTTTAAAACTGGAACAAAAAAAAAAAAGATTAGACTCAGATCATCAGAAGAAGAGAAGAAAAGAGAAGAAGAGGAAAGCAGAAGAAGATGAGAAGAAGAGGAAAGCAGAGAGAGAGAGAGAGAGAGATACCTCAGTCAGTGTGTAGATCGATCGCCGACGCCATGTATGTAGATCGTCCGACGATGGGTAGGTAGGGTAGAGAGAGAGAGAGAGAGAGAGAGAGAGAGTGTGTGAGAATGTCGAAATTAGGGCAAAATGTGAGAGCTATGCATATATCTGTATCAGAAACGAAAAGGGGGGAAAAATGAGGGGGGAAAAAATGAAAAGGTGGTCAAGTCGGGTCTATCGATTAAAATGGCGGATTACCCGCCACCCGACCTGAACCCGAAAATTGTTATAATTCAGGCCCGCATCCGCCTGCCACGTGGCACGCATCCATCCGTTGCTGGTCGGGTCGGTCGGGTGTGGCGGGTCGGTGGATCCGCTGCATAGCCCTAGCAGTGGTCACTAGAACTCAGCCAGTTTGACATCTCCTACCGCCCTCGAACAGCAATCAAGGGACATGCCGTAGCTGACTTCATCCTGGAGTTCACCAACCCTACCCCAACCACTGCCTCTCCACCCCCACCAACTCCTGTCGAGCTAGAAGACCCCCATTCTTGGACTCTCAACGTCGACGGGTCATCCCGCAGGGAAAGTAGTGGGGCTGGTCTCATCCTCACCTCCCCTGAGGGTGGCTATTTCAAATGCGCTCTCCGTTTCTTGTTTGATGCCAGCAACAACGAGGCCGAATATGAGGCATTGATAGCAGGACTCCGCCTTGCCAAAGACATTGGTGTTAGCCACATTCGGGTTTTCAGTGACTCCCAGCTCATCGTCGGACAGATTACGTTGGAATTCGACGCCAAGGAGGACACGATGCGGGCTTACAGGGATATGGCACTCCCCCTTGTTCGCCTTTTCAATACCTTCCACATCAAGTACATACCTCGGGTGGAAAACTCCAAGGCAGATGAGATGGCTCAGTTGGCCTCTGCAGACCAGTCCGACTTCAGCCATGGAGTCCGCCTCGAATACCTAGCCCACCCGGCCATCTCACCGGACCTACAAGAAGTGCAGTTCCTCCAAAATAAACCCATCCCCTAGGCCTCCGACATCTTCCTATTTTTGACAACAGGAGAACTCCCAGATGACCAACAGCAGGCCGCCAAGGTCAGGGCTCGGTCGTCTAACTACGTTCTGGTCAGTGGCGTCTTGTACAAATGTGGTTTTTCACGACCATATCTGCGATGCCTCAACTCGGCTCAAACAACCTATGTAATGCAAGAAATCCATGAGGGAATTTGTGGTAATCATTCGGGTGGCAGGTCTTTAGCCCACAAAATACTCCGTACTGGTTACTTCTGGCCGACTTTCAATCAAGATGCCACTGATTTTGTGCTCAAATGCGATAAGTGTCAACATTTTGCCAACATCCCCCATGCTCCTCCTACTGAACTGATCACACTCTGCAGCCCCTACCCGTTCGCCAAATGGGGGATCGACCTAGTTGGTCCACTTCCCACCGGCCGAAGCCAGACCAAATTCGCGATTGTCACCATTGATTACTTCATCAAATGGGTAGAGGCAGAACCCCTTGCGACCATCACCGAGCGGAACACCACCAAATTCATCTGGCAGTCGATCGTTTGTAGATTCGGCGTCCCTCAGGCCATTGTCTCCGATAACGGCAAACAGTTCGACAACGCCAGGTACAGGAAGTTCTGTGCCGACCTCCAGATTCAACCATGTTTCTCTTCCCCCAGTCATCCCCAAGCCAATGGCCAAGTTGAGGTCACCAACCGTTCCCTCCTTAAGATCATTAAGACTAAGCTTGAAGCTGCTAAGGGACTTTGGGCTGAGGAATTACCGAACGTGCTATGGGCTTACCGCACCACCGCTCGGACTCCCACTGGGGAAACCCCTTTTCGCCTAACATATGGTGCTGAGGAGATTATTCCAGTGGAAATCAGTCTGTCTACCCCCAGGGTTTTACACCCAGATCCAACACTCACCGAAGAACTCCATCGGGCAGACCTGGACCTAATTGAAGAACTCAGGGAGACAACCGCTGTCAGACTGGCCTCATACCAACAGAAAATGAGAACACACTACAACCGCAAAGTCCGACCAAGGGAGTTCGCTGTTAGGGACCTTGTCTTGAGAGAAGCCACTCTTGCCACCAAAAATCCGACTGAGAGTAAATTGGCAGCCAAATGGGAGGGACCTTACATTGTGAAAGCACGACCGCGTCCAGGCACTTACCGACTTCAGGATTTGGAAGGTCGAGACCTTCCGCACCCTTGGAACACCGAACACCTGAAACGTTACTTTCAATAAACCACTACTTTTGTCTTGCTCAGTTATTGTATTTTCTTTTCGGCAAATTCATACGCTTGAACATTCTTGTTATTTTCTCACGCAATGTAACTTTTTGACGTTTATATACCCCAGTTATCTATATGGTGTCTCAATGACGTTCTGATTACAGCACTCACAAAAGCCTCAGCCAGACTGAGCACTAAAAACCTCGTCCAGACCGAGCACTCAAAGCCTCAACCAGACTGAGCACCAAAAGCCTCAGCCAGACTGAGCACTAAAAGCCTCATCCAGACCGAGCACTCAAAGCCTCCGCCAGACTGAGCACCAAAAGCCTCAGCCAAACTGAGTACTAAAAGCCTCAGCCAGACTGAGCACTAAAAGCCTCAGCCAGACTGAGCACTAAAGCCTCAGCCAGACTGAGCACCAAAAGCCTCAGCCAGACTGAGCACTAAAAGCCTCGTCTAGACCGAGCACTCAAAGCCTCAGCCAGACTGAGCACCAAAAGCCTAAGCCAGACTGAGCACTAAAAGCCTCATCCAAACCGAGCACTCAAAGCCTCAGCTAGACTGAGCACCAAAAGCCTCAGCCAGACTGAGCACAAAAGCCCCAGCCAGACTGAGCTTGATGCACTCGGACCAGACCAATCCTCACCCAGACCAAGCATTACAAGTCCCAACCAGACTGAGTACCGCCATTCCAGGCCCAAGACTGAGTCACTTGCAGCACCAGTGAAACTTCATAACCGTGGCATTAGTAGAACACTTAGTCGCAATTCCAGGTCGAAGTTTTTACCCCACTCCTTGCTTAGTCAAATTCCAAAGACGTTCTTACATTTTCCCCTACTAATTAGATTATTTCCTCCCCCACCAAGTCATAATGTTATCACATTTTAAATTCCACTCTGCATTGAGGAGTTCTTTACTTTACTCTGCATTGAGTTTTTATTACAAGTCCAATTTCACCCTGCATTGAGCAGTTCTTTACTTTACTCTGCATTGAGTTTTTATTACAAGTCCAATTTCACCCTGCATTGAGCAGTTCTTTACTTTACTCTGCATGGAGTTTTTATACAAGTGAAAATTCACTATGCATCAAGGAGTTCCTGAATTTAGTTCACACTGATTTATACACAAGCAAAAGCAATCGACTGAAAACACAGCTGAAATTTTATTCATTCACAAATGTGTACACAAGTTCATTACATCAATAAATAAATAAATAAATAAAAAAAACAACAACAACAACAACAATGTCTGTACAAAGTCTTTTTCTTCTTCCTCCCTAGTTACTCCTCCTCACTGGAGATGAGATCTTCTTCTTCAATGCCCTCATCCAGGGGGGTTTGGGCCACGTCGTCCTTCCCAATTGTCACACTACTGAGGTCTAAGTCTGGGAACAGTTCTTCAGCTCTGCGTTTGAACATCTTCCAGCCACTGTCCCAGAACTCAGCCATTTCGTGCTTGTAGAAGTCTGACTGCTGGAAGCTCTCAATAACTTCTACTTCAGTTCTACCTCCAACAGTCATCCTTGATGGGCCCACCCCCCCAGATTCTTGCCTAGCCAGGCTGCTGGCGACTGCAGCATCAACTGCCATCTGAAATTCGGCAGACCCTTTGAATTGCTCCACTGCTGCGACACACAGATCGGGATAAGCCGTCCTTTCAGAGGCTGCCTTCGCCCTCTCTTCGTCCAGCTCTTTCTGCAGGGTCACCCTTTCAGACGCAACCTTTTCCTTTTCCTCCTCCAATTCCTTCTTTAGGCTCTCCTCCTCCGCCGTCGCCCGCGCTCTCTCTGCTTCCAACTCCTTCAGAAGCCTCTCCTTCTCCTCCGTTGCCTTGGCGCGCTCGCCCTCCAGTTCTTTCTGCAGATCGCCCATTTTGACATCGGCCTCATCTTTTTGCCTGACTAGTTCTTCATTACTGCTCATGGCCTCCTCATATCGCTCGACCGCAACGGCACAAGCTCTTTGGGCCTCCTCCAACTTCTTCTGCTCGCCAACAAGTTGGAACTCGAGCGACACAACCTGGCGGCGTGTGTTCTCCAGCTCCACCTTGACCGCTTGCAGATCAGCATGGGCAGTTTTCCAACTTGCACTCTCCTTCTTCAATTTCGCAAGCTGGGCCTTGGCCTCATCTGCCTTAAGTTTGGCAGTCCCCACTTTTCTCAGCAGAGCCCCTGCTAAGGTGGTTACCTCCATTTGGGCGGAGTATAACCCCCTCAGCAGCTCAGCCTCGTTGAATCTTGATGCCGAGCGCAGGGCTACCTCTTCTACGATCCCCACCAGGCGGTCTACCCCTGCCCTAGTTGGGCCTTCCTTTCCCTCAAGCCGCCCAACCACCACACGAGCGTGGTAGATCGCTGTGGTCAGACTGACCCCCCCTCCTTGGGGTGCAGGTCCCCCCTGGGGCTGCTCTTCCCTTCTTGAGCCAGGACCGCTTGACCCATCTTCTCCTTGCCTTTCAGGGGCGGCCCTCACGACCCCTACGGCGATCGCCGCCACCACTGGCACCACTTTCCTGACCTCTGAAGCAACATACACCACTTCTGGGCCACCTATCCTTCCTGGGGTCCCCTCCACTTTTCCCCCCTCAGCCCCCTTGGCAGCACTAGTTTCCTTCACACTTGTCTCCCTCCTCCTCTTCTGGGCAGGCTCTTCCTCACTCTGCCTCAACCTCTTCTTCTTCTTTCCCACGCCCAACGTCTCTATCTTCTTCAAAGACCTCTCCTTCAAAGGGTCTGTTGGGGGCGGCCGTGGCACAAATTCGCCTAAGTTTTTCTCCCCCAAGGGTTTGGGGCGAGGTCGAATCCTCTCCCTTGCAACCGGTTTTGGTGGTCGGTCGGCCTGGGACGCTTTGAATTTTTGGGCTTTAGCAAGGATGGTTTGTTCTTCCGCCTCCTGAGCCCTTCTCCTCGCCTCCAACTCCGCTCGGTCAAGGTCCCCACTACTTGGCTTTGGACCCAACCCTGCCTCAAACAATGCAGACGGCTGAACGAGCTCGTCCTATTTGGCTCCTTCTTTCTCCCTCCACTCCTTCACCATCTTTACCCTCCCCTCCGCGACTACCCCTAGTTTTGGCTCCACAGACCTGATGGGTACTTTCCAAATGGTGCGCACTCCAAGCCCCCCATTGGCCGACACGTAGAACCATCGTGGTCGCCACCCTTTGATCGACGACGGCAACCTCGCCACCAACCCTTTCCCCGCTGTTGCCTGCAGAGTGACCCACGTCTCTTGCTGCCCTGAGGCCTTATAACATGCAAAGAATTCGTCTACTGTCATGGCCTCCCCTCCATTCGCCTTCGGCCATGCACTTGCATAGGCCAGCAAGATCTTCCGTGCATTGGGCATTAGTTGGCCCGGTGTTACCTCCAGACGGTTGAGCACATCCACCACCACTTGCGGCAGTGGCAACCTCAGTCCACCCTTCAGAGCCTCCTCATAAAGGGAAAACTCTCCTGGCCTGGCGTCAGACGGCCTTTCCGTTGACGTCGGCAGCAATAACTCCACTTCCACAGGGATCTGGTATCTCTCGCGGATAGCCTCCAACTCCGCCGCAGTAACCGTGGATTTGTCAGCCTTCGTGTGCCAATGATCTGGTTCCGCCTGGCTGATTGGCTTCGGAGCCGCTATCATGGTGGACGCCTGAGATCATACCACCGGTTCCCCCACCGTCACCATTCGCGTCTCCGTCCTATACCGTGCCGCTAACTCCTCTGTATCGTCCTCACCAAGTGGATCCACCCTCATATTCACAGCATCTTCTTGGGCCATTTCTATGGTGTGTCTGCGTATTGCTTCTGATGCAGGCGCAAGAAAGTTAAAAAAGTGTTGCAGAGGTGTATCGTGAGCAACGAAAGAACTACTACTTGGGATGTTTTGAGTTTTTGTACACAAGTAAGTGAATCGAATGATGCCAAAAGCCCACAGTTTGCCCGTATTCCAAGGATCCCAATTAATTTTCGCCAGTTTGAAAACTTTTCAAATCATCCGCCAAAACTATCTTTTCAACACCCATAATGACCTATCGTTTCATTTCTGCTTCAATGCCTAACTTCCCCCCCAAGATGTTGCCACGTGTGCGATCACAATGCACTGTCTCCTCCCCTTACCCTGTCTTTTCCACTTCAAATCATCACGTGACACGCCGCCTCTCGAGCCCCGCCCCCACCCGCTCGGCCTCATCCGCAGTCGGCACACCTCACGGTCGACCCTTCCACTCGGCCTCCCCCGCGGTCGGCACACCTCACGGTCGACCCTTCCACTCGGACTCCCCCGCGGTTGGCACACCTCACGGTCGACCCTTCCACTCGGCCTCCCCCGCGATCGGCACACCTCACGGTCGACCCTTCCACTCCGCCTCCCCCGCGGTCGGCACACCTCATGGTCGACCCTTCCGCTCAGCCTCCCCCGCGGTTGGCACTCCTCACGCTCGGCCCACCAACTCGGCTTCCCCTAACGGTCGGACTCATCTTCCTCATTACTATTCCCTTTGTTGGACTGAAGCTGCACTTGGGAATGGGGGACTACTGACATGGATAGGCCCACAAAGGCTACAGCCCACAGTGAACAACCCCAAGCCCATCATTTGGAGCCCATTGCATAACCCGGTTGGTAAAGTCCAGGACAGTTGGAGGCCAACTAGGCGTGAAGGGCCAATGACATTCGGACAAATGGCAGGTGTAGGACAGGCCACATCAGCAGACAAAGATCTGCAAAGTTATTGCCACAACACATCACCATTAATGCAACCCATCACAGCATTTATGGCGACAACACCTCCCCATCGGAACAGCGCCCCCTTACCCTGAACAAGGTAAGCTACAGCACAGGCTTTCGGCGATGTGGGCACGTCGGAAGGGACAGTGAAATGATTACCAAAGGATATAAGCAAGCATCGAAGACAAGAAGAAGGTTAAGTTTTCTATCTCTCTCTCTCTCTACATACTCTACTTCTTCAACTGATTTGATCGTCGAAGGGTTCACTGGGGGACTACCCCGTTCCCCGTTGAACTTGTTTGCAAGTCACCTGGAGGGCTCGACCATTTGGACCTGAGCTTGAAGAACTTGGATCAGTCCGACCCATCCACGAGAACGAACTGTATCATCAGAATCTATCTAATAATTGATTTTTTTGGGTATAAAAATAAATAAAGTAGCAAAGTAAGTTTTGGAATTGTTCTCTCAATATTCCCTATAACATCTTTGAGCATTTTTCTAATTCTTCCTCCAAATGATTTGCAGATTTGTAGGTTCCAATATAGTAGGGGTGTACGAGTTTGGGCCATGATGCATCTTGCCTTAATCTTTTATCGTGTTATGTTTAGATACATCAATAAATAAATAAAATTGCCAATTAAAAAAATTGTGCATACATAATTCAATCACTGAATTAGACATAAATTTTTCCATATATAAGTGAAACTCTACTCCTTATAAAAATAAAAATAAAATGTATCTAATTTTATAATCAAATTGTCTATAAATAGGGTAACTGATTAGTAGCATTTGCTTCCAAGTGAATAGAGATCGATCACAAAAACCATAGGGCACCAACTATAAAATTGTTTGCTCATGAATGACTTGTAGCACTTGGCCAAATAATAAGGCCTGGTTTGGGTACCCAAAAAAAAAGTCAAAAAATTACTCAAAAAATTAAAAAGTTATCAATATTTACCCAAAAAAATATTAGAAAATTAATTTTACACAATCTTCCTTTTCAAACAACTCTGACGGCAGAGTAGGCGGAACTGACTTTTGGAAAAAATTGCACTTATTTAGGTGTACAAATAACACGGTGCTGTTCGACTCGTGGGGGCCCATCACAAATCCCTTTTTAATAATCTAAATCGTTCAATGTGTAGAACTCGTCGAGTACTATATGCCTGTAAAAAATCACATTGATCAGATATCGGTAACTATATGATCAAATCAGTTAAAATTTATAAAATGGATGGTGTTATAGTTAATGGTTGAAAACAAACTAATCCGATCAGATATCTATTGTTATCTATTGATATCTGATCAACTTGATTTTTTATAAGATTATAGTACTGAACGAGTTCTACACATTAAACGATTTTGATTAGCAAAGCGGAATCCGTGATGGGCCCCACGGGCCGCACAGCACCTCAAATTCAATGCCCGAAAAGCTGGGAATCATCTCCCAGCCTTTACTCTACCGACGCTGTCCCTCAATTCATCCTATCATACAGCCTATTCCATCCAATCTTCTCCTATAAAAAATTTATACAATTTTTTAATGCACATTTTTTCGTAAAAAATCAAAAAAATTATCCTAAACAATCATTTTTTTTTCCTCAACTTTTTATTCTAAAAAGTCAAAATATACACTTATTTAGGATATCCCAAATAATCCCTTAAATTGAAAGAGATCATAGCCCTAAATGTGTAATGCTGCAATCAAATGAACAAGTTTTGATGGGTCAGTGGACTCGAGAGTGTCATTTTGTTCTATGCTTGACGGGGTCAACTCAACTTTGTTGAAAAATGATCCCTTTTGGGATGTTCACACACTTGATAGGTGAGATGCGATTACTATGATTCGAGACGGGTCAAGAAAGATAACTTTGATCTAAGAGTTAATCCTCGTAGCTCGAAAAATTCGGCCCGAATTTGGCTCGAATCTGTGAGGAAGAGGGAAGAGGGAGAGAAGAGAGGAAGAAGAGGGAGAGGGAGAGGGAGAGGAAGAAGGAAGCAGAGGGGAAGAAGAGGGGATCGTCGCCATCGTCGTCGCCGATCGTCGCCCCAGCCCCGCCGCCGCTCCGTCGTCGTCCTCGTCGCCCCAGCCCCGCCGCTCCGTCACCCCGCCTCTTCCTCCTCCCCCTCCCTCCTCCTCCTCCCCCTCCCCTCCCTCCTCCTCCTCCCCCTCCCCTCCCCCTCCTCTTCTTCTCCTCCCCTCCTCTTCTTCTCCCTTCTTCCCTCTCCCGATCTGCAACAAAACCAGGGAAAAAAAAAAAAAAAAAAAATTCGACCCCAAAACGACGTCGTTTTGGGGTCGAGCCAAACATTCGAGCCAAATATTCGAGCTACCAATCACTACTCTTGATCTAATTGCATATACTGTTACAAAAATATTTCTAATTTTTTTTTATATATTTATATTAATGTCTAAACGTATAAAATCATCAGTGTGTTTGATTTGAATTTTTTAGATTAAATTTTTTAAAAATTGAGTATTTTAGTTTTCATATTTTTTTTGTTTTTAGTGAATATTTTAAAAAATTTTAAATTTTTTTTTTACTTTTTTAGATGCACCTTACTTAAATATATCTAAAAAGTAAAAAAATTGTGAAAAAATATTTTAAAAAATTAATAAATACATAAAAATACAAAAAAAATTACTGAATTATTGTATTTTTTTTGTATTTTTGGTATTTAGTGAATTTTTAAAAGATTTTTTTATAATTTTTTTACTTTTCAGGTGTATTTATGTTCGATGTGTCTAAAAAGTAAAAAAAATTGCTTAAAATATTAAAAAAATTCAATAAAAATAAAAAAAAATATGAAAAATAAGAAAGTAAAATTTTTTAAAAAGTGTTTTTGAAAAAATGGAATCAAGCAATTATTTTCCGTTTTCTTCTATTCTATATTATATGTCACGATTTTTCTGTGCAATTCTACCATGCAACCCTACCACAGTTCAACAATGAACAATATTGGTCAACCTTAAAGTTTGTACATTTTGACCCTCATACGTCATTTGTAATAGTAAATTACAAACTACGTTATCAAAATTTATTTCAACAATGGTAGAGGGCCCTAATTTCTGTGACTCAAATGGGTCGAATTTGTCAAAACGACGTCGTTTTGAGTACAAAACAACATCAAAATTGCCAAAACGACGTCGTTTTGGCAATTTTGAGCCATTTGAGCCACAGAAATTAGGGCCCTCAAACATTTTACTTTATTTTAAGAGAAATGCATCAGACCCCCACTGGGGTGACCCCCAGGACCCCAGTGGGGTCTGATTGGTCAAAAAAAATTTTTTTTTTTTTAAAAAGTCTTGTGCATAGTCTCCACGTGGAGTTGGGTGTGCTGGGGGTCGCCAGCACGATTGTTATTTTAAAGTTGAACTAGACAGAATAGAACAAGATAGGTCCCCAATCAATAATCTCTTGCTGCCATCTATGCTCAATGCACATTCTAGGAAACACAACTCCACTGCTCATAAAGAGGCAAATTTAAAATGCCTAGCCTAAAAGAAAAACCCTTTCATAAACTCGAGAGGCTAGGCATATACAAAGAACAACCTTTCACAATTGGAAAGACAAAGACCCTAAAGAACAACTCAAGAAAACATAAAACATACACACCACAACTAAAGAGGAAAAAGTAAAAATAACTACCACCAACAAAAATGGGCTCCACTTCCTTCCATTAACTTCTTATAATAGAAATTCTTGTATGCTATGTGAATACAATAGAATGATTAAAGCCATATCATTTGTTAACATCTATTTATAATAACAATGTTACAGATTTTTAGAAAAACACAACCCTCATTCACCTGTTATTGGTTCAGAAAGAAAATAAGAAGAAAAAAAACAAAAAAATTAAAATATATGATTGGTCCACATCATTTTAGAGGTCATGAAAGTCCCTAACTTTAACGGTCCCAAGTATTTTTGAATTCGTGGAAGTCTCCAACTTTGGCCCTCCTCCCTGTGTGAGCAAGATATAGAAAATAATGTAAAAAATAATATATTTATAATAAGACTCTATAAAAAAATATATTTTTATCTTACAACATTATTATAATTAATTGATGTCAGATTCTATTAGAAAATGTCTAACATTATTATAATTAATTGATATTAGATTCTGTTAGAGAAAAAATATCTTTAGTGATATTTAAATATTATATAATTTATGTATGATGGGTAACATATTTAACATTATGATGATTAATTGAAGTCAGATTCTGGTGGAGAAAAAGTATCTTTAGTAATATTTATAATTTATGCATGATGGATAGCAACCTATACTTTTTGATTGGAATAATTGATTTAAGTAATATTTTAATAATTATTTAATTAATTTAAAACCTGATCTATTTCACCATTCATCTTGCTCTTGAAAATATATCTGGAGCCTTTCTTCTAACCTTCAATGGAGGAGTCATATCTCGATCCTTGACCACATGATTAATATTTTTACAAATTAAAATTAACTTTTTTAAGCAAAGATTACTTGCTTATCACACAAATGACTATAAGTAATGGAGAGATGAAATGAAAAATGAAAATCCTAATAATAATCATAATGATAATAGTTTAAATAGGCAAATGTATCAATTTACCTTATATATCCCCAAAACCACATATCCTTAATTCCTTGTCATATTACTATTATCACATTTTATCTTTCAAAGTATTTGTTGAATTTTTTAATTGGTAGGGTGATTACATTTTAATATCATTTAACTTAGTACTTAATATGGCATTATCACATTATTTAACAAATTACTAATATTAGTACTTTATAAATGAAAAGTGAAATAAATCAAATAATATTAACAAAAGCCATGTAAGGTGCCAGTATCATTTATGCATTACTCAATAGCAATATGTGAAAAATACTATACGAATTAATAAATCTTAGGCATGTAGCATATAATAATAAAATTCTAAAATTTAAAATATGATTCACTTTAATGATATAATAAGTATCACATTAATAAATTAAATAAATAAATAAAAAAAGCTTTTTACAAGTACTGCCAAAAAAACAAAAAGATTACCAGACATTTTTTATTGAGATCAAAACATTTTTCAATTTAAAATTTTTTTAGACATTGTACCTTTTTTTATTTGATTCATATAAAATACTATAATAAAATTCAATAAATTGCAATAACAATAATAAAATTAAATACAAATTTTACAAAGAAATTCTCAAAGTGAGAGAGAAAGTCTCAATTAATACACGAGGAATAAGATTCACACGCAAGTAAGACCTTAAAAACCACTGACGTTCTAGTGAAATGCAGGAATTCTAACCAATTGGGGCTAACTTATTAGTTGACATTTTATTTATTTTGAAGATATTTTTTACCACAATTCCAATATTAAACAGAGTAATTTATATGCACAAAAATCAAACACAGAATGTAACACAATCCTCTCACAGAGGTAACAGAAGCCAAACATAGAATATGATACAACCCTCTCATAAGAGATTGTGAGAGGATTATATCATATTTTGATTGTTTTAGGAAGTAAGTTAAAAGTTAATTTCTTTATTTTTTTAACTTTTTAAAATATATATATAAAAAAATAAAGAAATAATATGACCTAAAAGAAATTAAAATTTAAAAAATTACTTTTAATTTCATTCTCAAAAGAGGCTTCTGTATTTGATTTATGTGCACGTGAATTTACTATATTGAACAATACTCCGAAGTACTAATTTATTTATATATTAGACCACTTTTGACAATTTGACCACTCTTAGCAGCCGAAGGTGCATGCACTACTTTTTTTTATCAATCAATGTACTCTCCATTACTTGCGAAGCCAGGGTACCTCTGGAGGCTACTAAAGTGGGCTGCAAACAGGGACATCAAATGCCTCTTCATTTTTACCGACTGCAAAGTGTTAGTAAATAGTTTTGAACAATCTTGCTAGATGGATTGGGAGGTGACTTTAGTAACAACCCCGATTGGTAGCTCGAAACTAATTGTCTCGAATGGGTCGAAAAAGCAAAACGACGTCATTTTGTCTCTTTTTTTTTTTCTTTTTTCTTTTTTTTTGGGTCTTCGCACTACAACATTTTCTTAATTTAGTAACATTTGAAACTGCTACAAAACTATTCTTCTAATGACATTTTTTGGTCTTGTAGTATTTTGAACAAATGCCACTTCTATCGGTGCCACGGTAGATACGAGTGCCACGGTAGATACTTGCAAGTGCCACTGCACCATCATGGCTAAAAACTTTCAATGACATTTTAATGTCATGTTAGATATTATTTGTGGCATTATCAAGCGCCATTAAAAAAAGAATTAGTGACACTTATAAGTGTCATTACACCATCAAGATTAAAACCTTTCAGTAACACTTTAATGTCATGGTAGGCACTATTCGTGACGCTATCAAGTGTCATTCGTGACGATAATTCGTTGTAGAACAATTTGATCCGCTCTTGCAGAGACTCGAACCGCCAACCTCCCGCACCATAAACCTTATACACCACACTCTTCCCACTACACCTCTATAGCACCATATGATTATATATGCAACATATATTATTTATATAGTACATACATCTATATTAATATAAAAGTATATGTATAAACATAATTATTTTATTGAACATAATTTATGTAAAATAAACTATTTACTAGTAAAATAAAAAAAGACCACTTTTGGCGACTAAAAATATTTTTTGGTCGCCAATTCTATACTTTTGGCTACTAATTGTTTTTTAGTTGCTAAAAAACTTAACTTTTGCCGACCAAAATCGGATTTGGTCACCGAAGATACACTTTCAGCTACCAAAATTTTGGTCACCAAAAAATTTAATTTCCGCCTTAGGATTTTAGTTCTCCCGCGCTAAAAATAACCACTTTTGGTGACTAAACTTATTTTTTAGTCGCCAATTATACACTTTTGGCTACTAAAATTTTTTTAGTCACCAAAAAGCTTTACTTTTGGCTACTAAAATTTTTTTAGTCGGTAAAACTCATATAATCAGTGACCAAACTTATTTTTAGTCGCCAATTATAGACTTTTGGCTACTAAATTTTTTTAGTTGCCAAAAAACTTTACTTTGGGCTACTAAAATTTTTTTTGTCACTAAAACTCATATAATCAGCGACCAAACTTAGTTTTGGTCACCAATTGTAGACTTTTGGCTATTAAAATTGTTTAGTCGCCAAAAAGCTTCACTTTTGGCTACTAATGCTATTTTGGTTGCTGAAAGCTATACTTTCAGCGACCAAATTTTTTTTGATCAGGAAATTTAGTCGCGGAATATGCTTTTTCTTATAGTGTATATTGAGTTTAATTTATTTATTTTTAATCATTTACTGCATTATAAAAATTTTAAAAATATATTGGCATTTTTTGTTTTTTCAAAAATGTCATTATAAGCTTAGAAAGTTTTTGACTTAGTAGCATTTCTCAAAATGCTATAAAATATTTGTTTATGAAACTTTTCACCTAAGTGCCATAAAAAGTAATTTGCGCCTACCTAGTGTCCTGACATTTTTTAAAAAATGCCATTGCTACTAAAGTTTAGTGGCATTTGTTGGTAAATGTCACGAACATAATTTTTTGTGTCATTATTTTATAAAATGTCATAAAATTGATGTGACATTTCTTTATTGAAATGCCACTAGAGCCTTATATGTTTGTGGCTTTGTGGCATTTATCTAAATGTGTCACCAAATATTATTTTTGTGGCATTTTCTAAAAACATGACACTAGTATAGTGTCACTAAAGTGTGTTTTTGTTATAGTTTTGTGACACTTGTTCATTGAAATGTCACTAGAGCCTTTTATGTTTGTCGTTTTGTGGCATTTTACAAAAACGTGCCACTAAATATCATTTTTGTGGCATTTTTTAAAAATATGCCACTAGTGTAGTGCCACTAAAGTATGTTTTTGTTGTAATTTTGTGACACTTGTTCATTGAAATGTCACTAGAGCCTTTTATGTTTGTCGTTTTGTGGCATTTTTCAAAAACGTGCCACTAAATATCATTTTTTGTGGCATTTTCTAAAAATATGCCACTAGTGTAGTGCTACTAAAGTATGTTTTTGTTGTAGTGTCATCTTCCTTTCTCAAACCCCCCCCACACACAGCTCCGTCTGTTCATCTCCTCCCTCTGGAAAACGGCGGTGGTGCTGAGGATGAGGAGGAGGGAGGAGGGAGGAGGAGGAGGAGGAAGGAGGAGAAGGACTGGAGGGGGCCCAATTATTAGGGCTGGAGGTGGAGGCACGATCGGGCGGAGGCGACGAGCTACGAGCTGCGACGGCGGGCGGAGGCGACGAACGAGCTCCGAGCTGCGACGAGGACGGCGGGCGGAGGTGGCGGAGGCGGTGGAGGCGACGAGCTCCTCGCGGTGCTGCTCTCTTCTCTCTCTCCCTCTCTTCTCCTTCTCCTCTCTTCTCTCCCTCTCTTCTCTCCCTCTTCGAATTCGAGCCAAAATCGGGCCACGAATTTCGAGCTACCACCTATTTTTCCTTTAGTAATTCAAGATATGTTGTTCTTAAGTAAGGCCTCGTTTGGCAACCGAATTTTTTAGTCAAAAAGTTAAAAAGTTATTAAATTAGTCAAAAAGCCAACAATCTATACCAAAAAGTCAAAGATTCTCTTTTCTCTCTACTTTTTGCACATCTTTTCGTAAAAAGTCAAAAAGTCATCCCAAACATACTAATTTTTTTTAGTTCATATTTTAGCCAAATAGCCAAAAAGTTGCTAAAGTGTTTTGAGTTTCTATGTATCAGCACATAAGGTGGCAAGATATGTAAATTCTATAGTATTTTGGGAAGGTAGATAGTAAAAAGTTGATTTTTTAATTTTTTTAACTTTTGTTTTTAAAAAAAAAAATTGTATAAAAAAATAGATAAGTGATATGACTTAAAAAAACTAAAAAGTTAAAAATAAATAAATAAATAAAAAGGAGAGAGAAAAAACAAGAATTGGAGCAATGTCCTGCATCTCCTAGTCCAAAAAAAGAAAATGGAGAAGAAAAAAAAAAATCGACCATGCTACGTAGCTCGAAAGCTACGTAGCTCGAAAGGCTCGAATTTTTTTTTTTTTTTTTTCAGACGCAAAGGAGAGGAGAGGAGAGGAGGAAGGAGAGGAGAGGAGGAAGGAGGGGAGAGGAGAGGAGGAGGGAGGAGGGGACTGGAGGGGGCCTAAAAAATGGAGGGGGAGGGGAGGGGAGGAAGAGGAGGAGGAGGGGGCGGAGGCGGCGGAGACGACGCGATCGGGGCAGAGCCGACGAGGGGCGGAGGCGACGCGATCGGGGCAGAGCTGCGAGCTACGACGGCGGAGCTGCGAGCTGCGACGGGCCGACAGACGCCCAGAGGCGAGCTGCGACGACCTCCTCTTCCTCTTCCCTCTCTTCTCTTTCTCTCCCTCTCCCTCTTCTCCCTCGTCCTCTGCAACGAAAATGGCATAAAAAGAAGAGAAAAAAAAAATCAAAACCCTAAAACGACGTCGTTTTGGGGTTTTGAGCCACATTCAAGCCTCTAGTTTCGAGCACTCAAACATTTTCGAAAAAAAATCAACGTCATGCATCTCCGTGCCATCATCTACTTGAATTTTAAACATGTTGCGGAGAAAAAAGCTGTAAATTACACTGGCACCCCCTTGAAGTTTTTGTTTAATTCAGATTTTTTCTTTACATTTGAAAAAATATTTTTTTTTTCTAAGGTTTATAATCTCATTACAAATTATCCATTAAATTGTTAATATCATATCCTAAAATTTTCTAAATGATCATTTTATCATTTTTCTTATCATTTCTTTTTTCTATTATCATGACTACATTTTACAACTTTCTATCATTAAATTCTATCTAAACATATTCTTATTGAGTGATAATATACAAACATAAATTTTATATAAAATTTTCAAACACATTGATATAACTTAATTGTGACCTTTCACTTTTAAATAAAACACCCATAAACATAATTTATATTTACAATATCACTATCACAATATTTTTATGATATTTTTTATATAACTTTTTCTACATGAATATAAATTTTTATTTTTATTTCCACTATTATTTTTCTTTCTACATTTATTACAATATTATCAAATACTGTCATTCACATTTATTACAGTATTACTGAATTTTTTTGTAATTTTTGTGTTTTTTTTATAAAATATTTGGTGAATTTAAAAAAATACAAAATATTATACTTCTTAAATGTATCTAGAATAGGTGTATTTAAAAATAAAAAATAAAATTTTTGACAATATTTATAAAAAAATCATTTTTTGTGTGAACTAAACCAAAGAATATGAGTTATTTCTTTTGAAATAACATGAACAAAATATCAGTATTATTTTATTATCTTATATGTATAAAGATTAAGGGGCAAATATGTCATTTTAATTTGAAAATGGGCCAATGTAATTTTTCAAACGTGAGGGAGAATCTGTATTAAATAAAAATATCAGGGGTGTTCAGCGTAATTTACCCAAAAAAAAACTCATGAAAAACTGAAAAACCTTGGACACATTCATAAATTACTCAACACCTTTGAATTTTTAGTATAACTTCATTTTGACCCTTTCCTTTTAATTTTGATAATTAATCTTTTATATTTGAGTTAATTACACTTAGCACACCAGTACTTTACCAAAATCTCCTTTTGTTCTCTAGCCTTTAAATTTTAACAGTTAACTCTTATACTTTCAGTCAAGTGGCAAGTCACCCCTCTGTCTATCTACCATTAAGCTTTTGTAGAGTCCAATAATGAAATTTATATCGATAATCTGAATTGTTCATATTATAAGACAATCTAACAAAATCATCATTTTTAAAATTCACACTAATCAGACAAATGTAGACACATAATTAGCTTATAATATTTTTAAGTTATTGGATGATCTATTTTCAAAATTTTACTTTCCTTTATTTTTCATAACAAATGTGATATAATCATATTGTAGGATTCTTTTATCAATCTAATTTTTTTGTTAGTAGAATTATTGTTAATTCTATGTACGCACTTACTATTAAAAAATCAAAATGATTAATTATAAAGATTTCCTCAACTATTAATGAATAACATTTTACTTTATCTATAAATATGTATATTTTGATCATTTCAACTATAAAAATACATAACTTTCATTTTTCTAAAAGGCAAAGTTGTATGATTTTTTGAAATTAATGAATTAAAATATAGGAATTCATAGTAAAATAATATTCACTAATAGTTAATAAGATTTTGTGTAAATAATCAAAATATAAATAAAAACAAATAAAAAAATGCCCATGATAAGCACCAAAAAAAAGTGTCAACATTCATACTAGGGGACATCGAATCAAGATCCTCTCATTCATCTCTCCCCTTAACTCCCTATTTGTTAGGCCATTGGGCCCACTTTTGGGTTCAATTTTGATGATTCGAACCATTTACATTTTAAGATTTGTTGAGTATATCATACCTATAAAAAAAATCAAGTTAATCGGATATCAGAAAGCATGTAGGAAGTTAAGGAGAGAGATGAAGGAGAGGATCTTGATTCGGGAACATCGGTCCACTGGCCAGTCCAGCCCAATCTTATTTTTCTAAGATTTGTGACGATTGTTTTAGCTATAGGATTAGGCGGGGCTAATATTTTCAACCTGATATATTAATGAGTTAGGTTTGAGATTTATACTTTCAAGCTATCCCAGCCGAGCCGAGCCCGATAATTAATTAATTAATTATAATATATTAAAAAATATATTTTTTATTAGAATTTATATTCTTTTTTTTAAAATTTTTTATTTTGTTCAAACTCACATTTGTAGTAATATGTAATTGGTTTATTTAAAAAATCCTTCAATTTATACCCAAAATTTTTCAATTTATAAAGATGTCAATATATTTATTTAATAAATATAATGTGTAATTGAATTTAATTATAAAATATCTTTAAAAAAAAATTAAGATATAACTCGATGAGTAAGTTTAAAATTTATAATTATTTTTTGAACTAGGCTGCAACAGATGTAGAAGTTTGATATTAAAGCCTGGTCGTGCTTGACAAACATAAAATCTCTTATCATATAGTGTTAATCCGACCCAAATTAAGGCCGGCCCCAAATATGCCCACCTGTGGGGACATAAATTTTGAATGATGACACGTGGCCGAGGTGTCACCGAAGTGCCGGCCGAGGTGTCACCGAAGTGCCGGCCGAGGTGTCACCGAAGTGCCAGCCGAGGTGCCACGTGTCCTGGTCATGACGCCGAGATCATCTCGGCTAGGTCGAGGTTATTTGCAAAGAAACCGGAATCCGAGATAAGCGGATGAGGGACAAGAGTTCTAAAATGGGAGAAGATTTCAGTTTGGGTAAAGATGAGACTCTTAGAGAGTTTATCCTAATCCTACTGGGAGTCCAAGATTAGCAGTAATCCTAAGTCCATTAGAGCTAGGCTCCTATTGGGATTAGGATTATGTTGGCTATAAAAGAGAGGCACCCCCATGGGTCTAAGGTATGTCTTTTATGCTCTGTTTAGTGAGTTAAGCACTATTGGTTATCTTTGAGAGATATTTTACTGACTTGATTGTCGGAGTGCCCCCGGGTGGACGAGCCACGGCCGGAATCTCTTATTTCTGTTGCAGGTTGTTCGGGCTTAACCTATTCTGCCGGTGTTCTCCAGTTGAGTACTAAGTTGGCAGTGTGGTCGGAAATTGACACACACAATTTGGCGCCGTCTGTGGGAAAGCAAGGAGAATAGATGGCCAACGACAGACCGAAAGAGAAGATTTGGGACGACACCCCTACTGAGAGAAGGAAACATATTGATTTAGACATCGAAGAAGACAACTACAACGAAGAAACTCGTGATAAGAATCACGGAGAAGAGGACGTCAGCCAGGAGGGCGACGTGCCGAAGAAATCAGACCGAAGCGAGTATTATAACGAGGACGACCTCCAGGTATGGAAAGAAAGATGCTTATGAAGGGACGACGAGATGAAAGGAATGGCGAACAAATTGGCGGACCTGCAAACGGTTGTCAATTTCATGATACAGAACAACGTCATGTAGCCACCGTTCCCGTCACAAGATATGCCGATTCCAGCAGCCAAGAAAGATGCCTAGGCAGGGGGGCAGAAGACAACTCCTACGACTCCTCAACACGATAGGACCAAGGAACATTCTCACCGGCCTTCAAGGGAGGTCGAACGAGGAGAATCAAGAAAGGAAGAGTCACAAATGACACAACGCACCAAGAAGACCGACCCCAAAGAACATCGGCATGTTCAAGGGCGGGCATTATGCTTCGACACAACTCATGGAGAAAGATCGAAAAGGGCTCACCACGAGGTCGAGAGTAGTATACCGAAAAGACTGAAGTCGAAAGATAGCCGAGCTCCTGGGCGGAGCAAATAAGACTTGAGAGATTACCTCAAGAGGAAGCAACAGAACGCCGATGCCGAGGTGACCTCACCTGTCAAGCAGAGGACACCGTTCTTGATAGAATTGGACAAATTTGAGGCCCCAAAAAGGTTCAGTATGCCGAGGTTCCAGATATACGACGGTAAGTCGGACCCGAACTTTCACGTCGGCTTGTACCTGAACTCGATGGTATTGTACACCGAGAACGAGCCGTTGTTCTACAAGGTGTTCCCCTCATCCTTTGGAGAAATTGCATCGGATTAGTTTCACAAGTTGCCGAAAGGAACTGTGAAGACCTGGGAAGGCCTGGCCGAGATATTTGTGGCCAGGTTTGTGACAAACAAGCTACAGCCATCTAGGGTGGACGCCTTAATGGCCCTGAAAATCGGCGAGGATGAAAGCTTTATGGCCTATGCCAAAGGTATTATGAGGTATTCAACTGAATACCAGGATGCAACCAAGAGGTGGCGGTCATGTCGTTTAAAAGCGGCTTGAAGGATGACTGCCCGCTTCGAAAATCACTAGCAAAGACATTGTCAAAAAGCATGGAGGAGTTGATGGCCAGGATAGAAAAGTATGCCAGAGCCGAGGAGGACACGCCGGGGACAAAGGCGTCCAAACCAGAGAAGAGAAATGGTTCGTCGTAGCGAAGCTGAGATAACACTGGATATGAGAAAACAAGAGCTCAGCCCAAGTAAGCAGATCCCAGATTCCAAATCTCGGATCCCAGATCCCAGAAGACAAGATCTTGGCCTAAGATGATTAAGTCCAAAAAGAGAAGAGCTTACCGAGATGATGTTTATTTGTTGAAACTTGAGAAAAGTTTACAAGTTAAACCGAAATCATTGTTTAACACCTGTTGAAATTTGTGGACAATTTACAAGTTGAAGTTAAATCGAAATCATTATTTAACACTTGTTGAAATTTGTGGACAATTTACAAGTTGAAGTTAAACTGAAATCATTGCTTAACACTTATTGAAATTTGTGGACAATTTACAAGTTAAAGTTAAGCCAAGGTTAAATACTTGTTGAAATTTTATGAAAAAATTTACAAGGTGAAACCGAGGTTATGCCAAGAAAGGTACTTGGGTACTTGCCGAGGTAAATCATCAGTTTGTATAGCCAAGGTGTGTCATCCCGAGACAGTTGCAAAGGAGGACGGTTTCGGCTGAGAAACTTGAACGAATTTGGTCGTTGGTTCTAAGGCATTGATGAAAGCAGACTATAGGTCTTGGTCATATTGAGCCGACGAGTTCTGACTTCGGCAATAGATGATGAAGCGAGCTTAGCCGACGTGCTAAATGGAAGAAATGATATAGGTTCCATCACCTCAGGATGCCGAGGTAATAGAACCTAGGGGGCAGTTGTGGGGACATAAATTTTGAATGACGACACGTGGCTGAGGTGTCACCGAAGTGCCAGCCGAGGTGCCACGTGTCCTGGTCATGACGCTGAGATTATCTCGGCTAGGCCGAGGTTATCTGCAAAGAAACCGGAATCCGAGATAAATGGATAAGGGACAAGAGCTCTAGAATGGAAGAAGACTTCAGTTTGGGTAAAGATGAGACTCTTAGAGAGTTTATCCTAATCCTACTGGGAGTCCAAGATTAGCAATAATCCTAAGTCCATTAGAGCTAGGCTCCTATTGGGATTAGGATTGTGTTGGCTATAAAAGAGAGGCACCCTCATGGGTCTAAGGTATGTCTTTTATGCTCTGTTTAGTGAGTTAAGCACTATTGGTTATCTTTGAGAGATATTTTACTGACTTGATCGTCGGAGTACCCCCGGGTGGACGAGCTACCGCCGGAATCTCTTCTTTCTGTTGCAGGTTGTTCGGGCTTAACTTATTCTGCCGGTGTTCTCCAGTTGAGTACTAAGTTGGCAGTGTGGTCAAAAATTGACACACACAAGTTGATACCCTTCAATCCTATGTTAGGAAATATGTTAAAGGTTAAATTTTTGATTTTTTTTTTTTTAAATGTGCAAAAAAAATAAAAATAAAGAGATAATGTAATACAAAAAGTCAAAATGCTAAAAATCTGACTTTAATCCAGTTAACAAAATAGACCTGTATATACAATATCATATATATATATATATTATTGAAAGTAATATTTTTTTTTATACTTAGGTGGCACATTATAAGAATTTACTTTTTTCTAAGAGAGTCGCGTTAATATATTTTCTTAATTACATATAAAGTTCTATATAAACCCATAAATTTAAATTATACAAACTTTAACCATTTTATATGGATTTTATTTGACAAATAATTATTTTCTATATGTTTTTCATGATAAATTGAGATAATCCACAAACTCAATATCAATTTTGCGTTTCACGTTTTTTTTTTTTTTAATTCTGTCAAAGGTATTAAGATTTTTTTAATGTTAAACTGTTTTTTTTTCCTTATTTTTCCTTGCATTATTCTATACTCATTACCAATTTTATATTATTCTATATTATGAATTTATCGTTTAAATTTTATAGTAATTTTATATATGAAATTATATTCATTTCTTATATTATTTTATATAATCACAACTCACATGAGGAAAACTTGCACAAGTACTTTTAAGGAACTTTTAAAGTTTGGATTTACTATTTGAGTTACTTTTTCAATTGTTGAACAATTAATTCTTTTATGTTTTGACATTATATTATTGATGATTAATCACTCCACACACCGAGATGTATCTATCGTTTGGATGTTTTTATTATTATTTTCTTTTTGAATTTATATGTTATTATGTGATTATTTCTTAATTAGTCGTTATTGAATTTTTTTCATATAATTGATATTTTTGAATTTAATTAAGAATATTTATTTTACAATATTATAATTTTTAATATATGTATATCATATAAAATCATTATATGATAATATAATTACAACATATTATTTTTAATTTTTTTAATAAATGTTATATAATTTTTATTTTTACATATTTTTATTTTCCAAATGAATATAAAAAATTTTAAATAATTAGAAATACTTTTAATTTTATGTTACTAATTATTTTTCTAATTTAATTATTATTTTTAATATCAAAATAATTATTTATTTTATTATTTTATAATTTAATATATATCATACAAAATTATTATATGATAATTACGCTTTTATAATACGATAGGACTAAAATTATCAAAATACACAAATAATTTAACTAAAATTAATATATATAAATATTTAAGTAATAATTTTATAGAACTATAATGTCAAATAAATAATTATAATTAAAATTAAAATTATTGTTTTACCATACTATTATCAAATATATTTATTTATTTATTTTTTGTTTTAAAATGACACTACCGCTAGTTTTCTTATAAGAATTTTGCTTCAGACCCCACTGGGTGTCGACTCCCAGTGAGGTGGCAGCCCTTAATTGGGCAAAAAGCACACTGTTTTTTTTTTTTTTTTTTTTCAGCTGTCAGCCAGTGGCGCGCCACCTCACTGGGGGTGTATAGCACGGTTCTTCTTATAAAACGATCTCAGATGTTTTGTATTCTCTAACTCAACCACAGAGACACACAAAGAGTACACAGAGGAGGCTCTGGACCCAAGCAGTCTAAAGGCTCTCTCTCTCTCTCTCTCCAAATCTCCATTAATGGCTGCTTTAAGCACCATCATCAAGAGAAGATCCATATCATCATCATCATGCAATCTTGGTAATCTTATCAGAAGCTCCAGATGGGTCTCAACTCAACCCATGGTTGATTCTCATGACCCATCTTTTGTTCAAAGAATCAGAGATCTGCCCAAAGATCTCCCTGGTACTCACATCAAAAAGGAAGTCTCTCAAGTAATCTCTCTCTCTCTCTCTCTCTCTCTCCCTCCCTCCTTTGTCTCTCTCAATTACTTCTTGATGGAATTGCAAAAAAATAAAAATAAAAATAATCAAAGGCTCTGTTTTGAAACCAATTTTGAGTTATATTTATAAAAAAAAAATTTGTTTAAAAAATTTGAAAAAAAAAAATTGAAAGTTAAAAATTTGTTTAATTATGAATTTTAAAAATAGTTTTAGAATGACTTGTAATTTTTATTTTTTTTAATTGAATAGATAAGTGGGAGAGAAAATTTAATAGATTAATTTATAGAATGTAATGGAAGAGAGAGCATAGAAAAAAGTGATGGATTAATTTATTAATATTAAAAAAAGAAAGAGAAAGAATAAAAAAATTGAGTTTTGAAATATATTATTTAAAAATTTATTTTTTATTTTTTTTATTCAATTCATGTTTTAAAAATTAAGTCGAAACATTACCAAAATAATTGTGTTTTTCCGGAGGTGCAAGTGGATATAAACCCACTTTATCGCACTAACACAGCTATGATGTGAACTCATTTCCATCCACTTACATTTTTATAAAATTTGAATTATTTTGAGTTATTTATTTATACTGATTTATAATTTCTCTTTCCTTTTATTTATTTGTTTATGGGCTTTTCTTAAGTGTGTAACCCTCAAGGTTGCACACTATATGCCACTTACACAAAAAGTGTAAGTGGTAGGTATAAACATAAAACAGGACGAAAAACAAAAAGACGTAAGTGTAAGGCGTAAGTTACACACCATAACAGGACCTTTGTTTATTTAATACTCATCAGTAGTGATGTTTTATCATTACTTTCTTAGATGAATCTGTGTCCACACATGTCTCTGTACATACTTTTGTTCTGACAGTTTATCATTGTTTTATTTGTTTTTTAAAAATTGTGTTTCGTTGGCGATAATTCCGGTCTCGGTTAAGTATATGTTATTTTAATAATTTTTTAATTTTTTTTATAATAAAATCTAAAATATTAATCTAACTTGATCTTATGAAATTATAATTCCAACTCTTATAAATTATGAGCTACACCAGTTGTTTACCATGTAAGGAAATACATTAAAAAAATAATAATAATTTTTTTAATTATTTTTCTTATAGGTAAACACAAAAATTATATAATTTCACAGTATGTATTCATATAAAGTGGTGGGAAATGTAAAGGAAAATTACAACCCAGTGATATTTTCATAAAACTATTACAAGTTGATAAAAAAAAAAAGTTTAAGAATTCAATTATTAATGTTTATAAAATTTTTCAATTATATGTAATTATTTTTTAAAATATCTACTGAATTAAAATATATTTTAATATATAAAGTGAAGCTGCTGATGATATTGACACATTTATATCCTATATTTTGAATTTTTTAAAATATCCATGTAGTTGATATTTCTGTAAAAAAGAAAAAAAGGAAAAAATTTAAAACCAAAATCATGACAAAGCAAACCCTAACTAAGGTCAAGTTTGGGAAAATAAGAAAAAGTTAAAAAGTTACTTAAAAAGTTAAAAAGTTAACACTATTCACCAAAAGTCAACAATTACGGCTGCACAACTCCCAATCCTAATTTTCCCCTACAAACCAATTTTTACAATTTTTTAATACACATTTTTTCATAAAAAGTCAAAAAGTTAACTCAGATATCCATATTTTTTTCCTCAATTTTTTAGTCCAAAAAGACAAAAAGTACACTTATTTAGGACATCCCAAACAACCCCTAAATAACAAAGGGCTCGGCTTTCCTTTAATTCGTGATCGGATTGGAGGATATTAGTGGGCCCGTGGAGGTTCATTATAGGTTCTGTTTCGATAATCTGAACGGTTCAATGTGTAGAACTCGTCGAGTGCTATATGCTTAGAAAAAATCGCGTTGATCGGATATCAATAATTATTTTATCGGATCAGATTTCTATTAATCATTTATTTTTTCACTGTCAATTTTTTTAATACAAAATTGACTTGATCACGTAGCTATCGATATCCGATCAATGTGATTTTATACAGACATATAGTACTCAACGAATTTTACATATGAACAGTTCAAATTATCAAAATGAGATCCGTAATAGGCTCCCATGACTCCAACAGTACCCCGGGAAGCCAACCCCCAATAACAAATACATGTATTTTTCTTTATCATTATTCTTATTTATTTTTTTTTTTTTGAATTGCACACTTAGGGCTGGTTTGACAAGTTCAAAAAAAATCAAAAAGTCAAAAAATTGCAAAAAAAAGACTAAAAAGTTATCACTATTCACCAAAAAAATAATATAAAAAAATTAATATATAAATATTAATTTGAATGATAAATTAATATAAAAGTTCAACTTTTCCCACCCATCAACGTACTGACGTCAGCCACATGCAATGAAAGGAAAAAAAAAAAAACAATAATAACATGTGTACATTCACTAAATTGAATGGTAAAGTTGAGCATGTGGGGCCCTACCATGGGTCTCGTTTTGATAATCTGAACTATTTGATATGTAGAACTCATCTAGTAATATATGATTGTAAAAAATCACGTCTATTGGATATCGCTAGCTACATGATCAAATCAGTTTTGTATAAAAATTAGATGGTATTATAGTTAACAGTTGACCAAAAAAACTAACACGATCAGATAGCTATCGATATCCAATTAACGTGATTTTTTACAAGTATATAGTACTCTACGAGTTCTACACAATGAACGGCTCCGATTAGAAAAACGGGACCTGTGGAGGGCCCCCACGGGTCGAACAACACCGTCTAATCAAAGTCCGAAAACGAGGTAATCTTTTCTAATGTATTCACCTAGCCGACTGTAATGTTCTCATCCGTACGGCGTACTACACATTTTCTCCTACACACTTCTTTACACAATTTTTTAATACATATTTTTTTTATAAAAAGTCAAAAAGTTAGCCCAAACATCCATATTTTATTCCTCAATTTTTTAGTCAAAAAAAATAAAAAGTGCACTTATTTAAGACAACCTAAATAACCCCTTATTGTGCATGAGTTCCCTAATGTAATTATGGGTTGTTTTGAGAAATTAGTTAAAAATTAAACTTTAAATTTTTTTAAAACAATATGTAAAAAAATAAAAAAATAATATAATTTAAAATAAATTAAATAGCTTTCCAAACGAGACCTATGGCATTAATATCCACGAGGCAGCGTTTTTGGATTGGTCGATTGGCTTTTCGCTGTCTACTTTTCTAATTTAATTAGTTAGTCACATTTTTGGAACTTGTTTAGGTGTGCTATGTAAACATATTTTTTATTTTTTTATTTGTTTTAAATCATATTATTTTTTTTATATTTATGTATAAATAATTAAAAAATATATTTCTTTAGTTTATTCCAAATAATTTCCACCTCTTGCACTGATGTAGATCCTTGTAATCATGCAACCACCGTTACCGTTTGTAACGTCTCGTGGAAGGCCCCACCAAGGCCTTGGAAGGTCTGAAATTTTGCTGGCCAAACGTGTTGCGGCGGTTTATGATTTTTTATGTATTTAATTTTTTATATATTTGGAATTTTATCTTTTTTGCACTAGAAATTATTTCAGAGTAAATTACAAATACATTTAAGATTTGTTTAAAATATAAATTGGCTTAGTAATTTTGAAAATTATATGTCAAATTTCTAATTGTATAATAAATGACTTTTTTATTAATAAATTGTTAAGTCAATTAACCATTTTTAATAATGTCTTAAATATATTTCAATTAAGAATTCATGTAACTTTATTGTTGTATGAAGAGTAGTTAGAAATTTTATTTTATTTTTTTTGTTAAGCCCTGTTTGGCAAGTGGGATTTTGGTTTTTTTTTTTGGGTTAAAATTTACAAAAAGACAAAATAAGCTAAAATAACTAATAAAACAAAATGTCACATTAAACTCATAATTATTTCATTTTTTCTCTCACAAACATTATATCCAACTATAAAAAAAATTCAATCATCTTCCCAAACATAAAAATTTTAGCCTACTAAAATAGCTAAAAACTAAAATATCCTACTAAAATAACCAACTTCCTACATGAGTGTTAAATAAAAAAAATTATGATAAGAAGGGTATTTGTCATTTTCAAAACCATAGGGATAATCCGTATTTTAAATAAATCTCAATTGTGTATTTGTATTTTACCCATTACTAATAAGTTGATTATCTTTTTCTTTGGATTTTATTTATAGATTATTTAGTTTTCAACTTAAAATAAAGTTAAGTGAATGTTTTTAGTACAAAGAAAAGACCACAAAATCGAAAATATGGAGAAAATCAAATTTCATTTTGGTTTTTAGTTTGAAGTTTTAAGAATTTAAACAAATATTTCAAAGTTGTTTTTTGAAAGGAGTGTTTTAATAAAATAAAACTCCAGAAATAGTTTGTCAAATGAATTTTTCGTATTAAATTTTGTTGTTTTTTCAAAAACAAAATCAAATGCTTTAGACTATAAAGATGCTCTATCTGGTGTCTCTCGAACTTAATCGATACATGTGGTTTGTAAGTGATTACAAGGATTTGGAGTTTACTCTTCAAAGCTAATCTTCTTCAAAATTTATTTTTAAAAAAAGAAAAGTCTAGCTCTCAATATTGGTTGATTCTTTTAATTCTTTATAATTTATTTTAAAAATTTATAATTACCTACTTTATATAAATTAAAGAGATTTTGTTATTCCCTTGTGGGCTCTATGCAAATCTTATATTGTCATTACATTTTGTCTATGTACATGTGTAACTTATGTTCAAATTGTTTTGTGTACCATCTTGTGGTGTACTTCCATTTATAGATTTCATATACTCATTAACTAGTTTCATCGTCGTATATTAAACATTTAAAATTACTTATTGGATTGTCAGATCTTATTAACATGCCTGATAGTTAGTCAGTGTTGTTCTTATTGATCTGAAACATTTCTCTCATTTCAGCTCATTGGGAGAACTCCCCTTGTATTTCTTAATAAAGTTACCGAAGGTTGTGGAGCCTATGTTGCCGTCAAGCAAGAGATGATGCAGCCCACTGCAAGCATCAAAGATCGGTAATTTGTTAGTAGCTCTGTCCTCTCGTGTTTGGTTTGATAAATATAATATTGAATTCATGATCATTTGTTATGTCACCAGACCGGCATTCGCCATGATCAATGATGCAGAAAAGAAAGGGTTAATCACTCCTGGAAAGGTGAGCATTTTTTTTCCAATTCCATTTTTTTCAGCTTATTTGCTTTTTCAACTCAGAAAACTCCAAATAAGTTCAAAAAATTAACTTTTTTGAAATTGGGTTATTTTAGACGGTGTTGATTGAGCCAACATCGGGAAACATGGGGATTAGCATGGCATTTATGGCGGCCATGAAAGGATACAAGATGGTTTTGACCATGCCCTCTTACACGAGCTTGGAAAGAAGAGTGACTATGAGAGCATTTGGAGCTGATCTAATCGTCACCGACCCAACCAAGGGGATGGGAGGAACTGTTAAGAAAGCTTATGAGCTTCTTGAATCCACACCAGACGCTTTCATGCTTCAACAATTTTCAAATCCCGCTAATACACAGGTAACCATTTATATGCCTTTGTAATCCCAAGGCTGCAAACAAATCGCGTTGTTTATAAATAGTTCGATTGGATTGTAATCCCAGGGATCCAATCAATCATGTTGTTCATCAACACATCTCAATTAGATAAGTCAATGAAGTAATCATATGTTGGAAAACAGGTGCATTTCGAGACAACTGGTCCTGAGATATGGGAAGATACTTGCGGGAAAGTAGACATCTTTATAATGGGAATTGGAAGTGGTGGCACTGTATCTGGAGTTGGACAATATCTCAAATCCCAAAATCCTAATGTTAAGGTGAAATAAGATATGCTCTTTCATCTTCTTAAGCTATGATGATTATAAATATATGTACTACTAGTGGGTGCAGACAAGATGCGTTTGCAATTGTACATCTGAACATTTGGGCGGTTTAGCAGTTATGAGATGTAGAGTTTTGCAGTTACCAATTTTATGGGTATTTTGGAAGGGGGAAAAAAAAAAAAATTGACAAAGTGTGTGCTTTATATAATAAAATAAGATATCCTTAAATTTGTTTATAATTGCACAGATATATGGACTTGAACCTGAGGAAAGCAACGTACTGAATGGAGGTAAACCAGGTAAAGCATCCTATTCCTTGTTAATTTTCATGTTCTTGTATGCAGTTTTTGCTTGCTCCATAAAAATGAATAAATAAAAACTTTCTTTTCCTTTCCTCCACTATCTCAGCAACCAAACAATCATTACCAAGGACTAATATTGTTGCATACAGGTCCTCATCATATAACTGGCAATGGGGTTGGATTCAAACCAGATATATTGGACATGGATGTGATGGAAGAAGTTCTTATGGTAATCATTTTTTCAATATATTTGGATCTTTGTTGGCGTAAAAAATGTAAAAGGATCAGACCCATTTTGTGTTTATCTTGTACTACAACAACTCTCTTGATCAATTTGGTTTTTTTTATTTTTTATTTTATGTTGTAGGTTTCTAGTGAAGATTCTGTGAATATGGCTAGGCAGTTAGCATTGAAGGAGGGACTTATGGTAACAATTCAAACGATGCTCTAAACTCTAGGCTGTTTGGTCATGTTTTTATTTTTTTTAAAAAATAGAAAAAACTTGTTTGGCAAACTATTTCTGAAAATTATTTTTTGGTGTTTTCAAAAAAAGTTTGCTAAACAAGTGTTATGTGTTTCAAAAAAATAACAGAAAACCCAAATGATATGACAATCATAGCTTAGATTGTTTTAGACATGGACATAGAAGGATTTGACTTTGTTAGTTGTCGTTCATTAAATGAACCAATTTTTTTATTTTTTATTTTTTTGTTTTTCATGTTAAACCTGACAATGATAGATTTAATGAAATTGTTGGTGTTCTGAGCAGAAATTGAAATTAAATTTGTTGCAGAAATGGCTACAATTTTCTTGTTTGATGTAATTTTTAACTACATGTCATGAACTTTTGGGTGAATACATGTCATGAACTTGATCATGTAGGTGGGGATATCATCAGGGGCTAACACAGTTGCAGCACTTAGACTTGCAAGAAGGCCAGAGAACAAAGGCAAACTTATTGTGGTATGAACATCTTGGCTCTAGATATTTTTGACAAATGTACAATCATTTAGTACTTTGTTAACTGATACCCTTAGCTATGTTTGATCCACTGATATGATTAAGCTGAATAAGTTGTTCCGGAACAACTTCTCCACGGAGGCGTTTTAGTAATTTGGTGAAAAAATATTATCCTGGGATTAGCTGTCCTACCCCTCCCTTGGCACAAAATAATCGCTTGTATACGGGATAAAAGGCTCCCTTGAGATTAGTTATACCGAGTAAGGAAGTTTGAAAAAAATGAGGGATTATTTAGTCCACTTTGCTCCCTTATGCTATAATTAAATATGACTTGTTAATAAAAGCCTTTAATTATATCTAGTAGGAGTTAGAATTCAAAAAGAGAAGGGGGAAAAAAAACATTTGGTAATGTCTAGAATCATTTACTGGTACTGATTGTAGAAGCAAAAAGCATACCGGTTCATTTTCTTTGATGAATAATTTGGTTTGACTACTAATCCTTGGCAAAATTTGTAATTTTTTTTGAATGTGATCAGACTGTTCATCCAAGCTTCGGAGAGCGATACTTGTCGTCTGTCCTGTTTCAAGAGCTGAGGAAAGAGGCCGAAAACATGCAACCAGTTTCCGTCGATTAAGCACCAATCTAACATCTGAAAAATGCCCACGTCACATATCTTGTAATGATGTGATTAAATGTGTTGAACTTACACGAAGTTTTCAGTTTCACTTGTAAAATGCTTTCATGTTTTGGGAGTTATGTTGTTTTTTATTTTTATTTTTTAGATTGGGAGAGTAATGTTGTTGGATATTAATGTTAATTGCATCGGTAATTTGTTGTCTCGGAATTTACTTGTCCTACTGATATAATTTCAGTTTTATTTATTTATTTTCCACCTAGAAAAGCATCAAAGCATGAAAACTGATTCCCAAAAACACTTCAGCTTTACCAACAAAACCATATCACAAGCTATTGTTTTGAACATGGATAGAGCAAAATATTAGCTTCAAACACAGGAAAATAATTTGCTAGAGAAAAAAAATTGCATGAAGAAATACATTAGAAAAATGATACTATCAAAACAATGAACAAAATGACTTTTCAATAGGGATGGCAACGTGTGTGTTTTGGGGGTACTGAATTTTGCGAACTTCATTCTGGATCCTTAATTATCACCTCAGTTCCCATCTCCGATCCTTGATTGGGGGGATTATTTACTGTTCAGATTGTAATTCGGGAGAATGTTTTTATCCGGCGTTTGTTTTTTATTTTTAGTCCGCCGGATATGTATCCCCCATATGTAGGATTATACTATCTGGGGGTGTGGGACAATTTTTATGGGATTATTTATTGTTGAGATTAGTTAGTGAAATGACCATTTTGACTCTCTACTATTTAATTATGTATTATATTTAGTAAAATTCAATAAAATTTAAATGTCTCAATTTAAAAATAAAATAATTTTATTTAACTTTTTATTGACATTTTATTTATTTAAATTTTTTAAATAATTTTTTTATAGATATTTTATTTTAAAATTTTGTTTATATTTTATTTAATTTCATTATTTTAAATTTAATAGATGTTTTATTTAATTTCATTATTTAATTATTATTTTTAAAAAATAAATTTATTTAAAATTTTAATTAAAAAACTAACATGTATTTTTATTGATATTTTATTTATTTTATTTTAAAAAAATAAATTTATTTAATTGTGTAAAAAATAAAATAAAATAAAATAAATTTTTATTTAATCTAGCCAAAAATAATTAAAATATTAAAGATGTGTTTAATATTGCTGTTACTTAATAAATAATTGAAAAAAGAGTAAAATAGTCTTTGCTCATTTATCTTACCTAGTCCGTCCGACCAAACATTTGATTCAGTAAAAATAGTCCTTTTTAGACATCTAATCCCATGAAAAAATAAATACGGGATACACATCCAATCTAACCAAATAGTCCGCGGGTTTCACAATCTCAATATTTAAGTTCGATGGATTCTAATCCCTTCCATCCAGTTCGTTCAATTAAACATGTCTTCACTCCTCAACTTGATTCTTATTATCAATTCTTGACTATAAGTATTCCGTTCGTTCTTACTCTAGGGATCCTCGAATATCAATACTCTATATATCCTCATCATAAAACGATCCTTGAATATCAATATCTCATCTATCCTCACCCCAAATCCATAATGAAATATTTTGTTATTCTATTATTCCCGCTCCTTGTGGGAAATGAGTTTCTTTGCCTTAGCCCCACTTTGCCCACCTCCTTAATTTTGGAGTAATGATAGGAAGAAACTTCAATAAAATAAAAACAAGGAATGAAGTATAGCAATAGATTAATATATCCAAACAGTGTATTTTCATCAAAATTATCAAAATTAGAGTGCAATTTAGATTGAAAGTGTAATTTAATTATTAATATTTATATATTGAGAGAGGCAAGCAAGAAACCGACCTTAGCTCAGTTGGTAGAGCGGAGGACTGTAGTTTGCTATCTGCTGTAATCCTTAGGTCGCTGGTTCGAATCCGGCAGGTCGGATTTTTTTCCTTTTTAAATTGTGTTCAAAAAGAAAGAAAATAAAATTGAGGTTATGTACACTGTATTATTATCACTAAAAATCAATTTATCTTTTTAAATTACAAAAATTCATATAAACATTCTGGTTGTTGAGTTTTCAAATATTATTTTACAAAATTAAAAACTTATTTGAAAAAAATGAACACTAAAATATATGCATTTAAAAATTTAAAAAATTATTTTCTACTCAAAAGAGAAAAGCATAATTTTTTTTCATAAAAAATGGCTTTTAATTTTTTTTTTAAAAAACTCAACCAATTGAAGGGATAAAAATAAAATAATTTTATAATTAGAATATATGATTTTAAATAAAATGATATACAATAATAATTAATTTTTTTTTTATTTAACCAAAAAATTAATTTCAATCATCCATTGCCTCCGTAAATCCGGATCCTGTACAATAGTTCCCTTATAATGCATCACGTAGTGTCCCAAAACAACATTATTTTGGGATCCAAAAAAATGAAAAATAAAAATTTTATTTCAGTGCTTCCCTTTTGTCTTTCTTTTCTCTTCTAACGATTAAAACTTTCAATGAAAAGCTCATCTTATCCCCACTAGCGTTGGTGGACACATTTCTTGCCGATCCCAAAAATTCCTCCCCAATCCATCCCTACTTACACTTGCCCTTTTCCCAGCTCAATGCCATTCCATTACTCAATCGCCATTGTCGTCACCTTTTGGTACAAACCACTCTCATAAAGATGCTATCTGAGAGGGTAATTTATATGAAAATTGGGCCGAGCTGGGTAATGGGCCGTTATGGGCCAACAGTACGAAGGGCTGAGTAAAAAGGTCATAAAGTTACTCCAGTCCGCAAGAGGTGTAAAGTTACTCCGGTCCGCGAGAGGCTTGAAGTTACTCCGGTCCCAAAGAGCTTACGGTAAGTTCGGTCGTCATGCACAAAGTTATATCGGTTGGGACCGGAGTATTGGTTATCCCGGTCAAGACATACCATAGTTAGCACTGGGAGAGCCGAGATAAGAGCAGTGAATGGAAGAGCCGAGCTAAAGTTATCTCGGTCTAGTTTGCGGCTTAGCATAGCCATGCTTACCTCGGTCATATTGAAGTCTGAACATGGTAAAACCATCTCACTTGGTTTATGTAGTGAGGGGGGTGTTGAAGGATAAGCGTTATCTTTCAGGAGTATGAATCCTAGGAGGACTCTATATGGAGGAGTAAAAGTCCTACTAGGATTGTGTCACACGGAACCTACAAAAGCTCACAAACATCACCTATGGAGAGGTAACACAACTTTGATTCCTGAATACACAGAGCTTTTTGTCTATTTGTCTATTCTTGCTGACTTAGGCATCGGAGAGGTATCCGGCACACACCCGCCGGCTAGCTTACATTTGTGTTTTCAGGGAGCAAAGCAACATCGTACGGAGGAGCGCATTCTTAATCAACAGGATTATACGAGAAGGTTTATTTCTTTCTCGTACAATTGGCGCCGTCTGTGGGAAAATCAAACTAGAACAAAACCTCTTGATTAAGTTTTCCTTGCTAATAAAAAGTAATGGCGCACAACAAAGATTTGCCGCAGTCCGCCATAGATAGACAAACCCCAGAAGGAGGTGGGAGGCGTGAAGGTTTGCCTCCTGTCCCTCTTATGGCGGACTTGGAGCCCCAACGACATAACCCCAGGAGGGATGCTAGAGGGAGGCAGAATAACAGCCCCCGTTACTCTCATTCACGAAGTCTTGACAGACAAAGGCGAAGAATTAATCCTCAAGTTATGGAGGACCGCGTGAAGGAACAGGACGAATTGATACGACGGATGGCAGCGGACATGGAGATTATGAAGCGCCAGATGAGGAGAAAATGAGTGGCGACAAGAGAGGGGCGTAAAAGCAAGACGCCCCTTCGCCACTCAGAAGACCATGGTAGGCATACCACACCATTACAAGCAGACAGTACAAGCCTCAGGACAGGCGATACTCAATCCAGAACCTCCAGGACTCGTGGCTCCAGGTCTGAGAAAACGAGGACTGAGAGGTCGTATACTGAGGGAAGCACCTATCGGCCCTCGCGCACACACCAGACATCATCTAAGCAAATGGAGTTGCCAAGATCATCCGACTTACGAACCGTGCTGGAAGAAAGGGCACGATGGAAGGAGGATAATAGGGCGCGCAACCCTCGCAGGGTATCTGCCCTTCAGCGGTTGGCTCCTCGGACGCATGGAAGCGTCGAGGTTGGAATGCCATTACCGCGCCTTGCCTACAAACCAACGGACAAAACATTAGCGAGGCTACAGACCTCGCCGTTCGTTCCGGCAATCAAAAACGCACCCCTACCTTCAGGCTTCCTCCAGCCCAAATTCACCACGTATAAGGGAAAGACAGATCCCTATATGCACCTGAGCCACTTCCGCCAGGTTATGGCGGTATATCGTTGAAACGAGGCTTTAATGTGCATCCTCTTCCCATCAAGCCTTGGCGACCTAGGCTTGACTTGGTTCGAAAAACTTCCAGAAGACAGCATAGCCTCCTGGGCGCAATTAGCGGAGGCGTTCGTAACAAGGTTTCGAACAAACACCAAAACGCCAGTGGAGATCGACCAGCTTCTCTCCATTGACATGGGCGACAAGGAGACAATTAGATCCTACAATAGTCACTACTGGGAGACCTTCAACCAGATTAGGGACTGCCCCACCAATCTAGCCATTGCACAGTACAAAAGAGGCCTTTCAGTTGGGAACAGACTAAGGGACTCAATCACTATGACGCCACCTCTAACGATGGAAGCCTTAATGGAAAGAGTGCACCAGCACATTAGGGTGGAAGAGGATGGCGCCTGCGCTAAAGCAAATTCTAGCACAACCGCAGTACCAGATAAAAAGACCGCGGCAAGGGTCAACGCGGTAGAACGTCCGAACAAAAACGGACGAGGTAGGCGGGACAACGGAGAAGACCAGGATAAAAGATGGTTGAGAGTCTGCACTGCCATTACCACGGTATTCAAAAAGCCAATCTACCGAATTCTAAGCGAGATACGTGATGAACCTTTCATCAGATGGCCTGCCAAGCTAGGAGAGGCTCAGAAGGATTACGACGAAAGATCACGGTGCACCTTCCATAAAGAAAAGGGGCATCGCACTGAAAATTGTATGCCATTGAGACAACATCTAGAGGAGTTGGTGGCAGCCGGTCACCTGGACAAATACATTGAAGGAAGGGCGCAGCCAGCCCTCTAGAATGACAACCACCCGAACGGAATGCCAATCGACGCCCCACCTCAAGGCGTGATAAACGTAATACATGGGGTATGCGAACCTGAGCGCGTGTGTGAGCTCAGAGGCATGATCAAAAAGGCTAAGCACTTAAGGGAGGTTCTAAGTGCACAACCCACAATCAAGAAAGGAAGAATGGAGGTAACCAATGTCATCTCTTTTTCCGACAGAGACTTGGCAAGGATATACCGCCCTCACAACGACGCGCTGGTCGTCACACTCTGCATCAAGGATTACGACATCAAGCGAATTTTGATAGACTAAGGTAGCTCGTGTGAGATAATATACTACGACACCTTCAAACAACTGAAATTGGAGGACAAAGACTTGGCACCAGCTGTATCCCCCCTGATTGGATTCAACTCAATGCCAGAGTGGCCAGTCGGCAAGATTACCCTTCCAGTCAGGGCAGGAAGCGTGACAAAACAAGTGGAATTTTGGGTATTTAAGGTCCCTTCCACTTACAACTTAATCTTGGGAAGAACATGGCTGCATGCCATGCGAGCGGTAGCTTCGTCCTACCATCAAGTAATGCGATTCCCCAACGAAGTCGGAGTAATTAAAGAGGTCTTTGGAGACCAAATTATGTCCAAGCAATGCTTTGTCACGGTTAATGGCAGCCGCGCTGCCAAGGGATATGTTCATTTGGTGGAAGAACCTGAGAGCAATGAACTGTTCGCAGATGTCGGTAAAGCAACTGACCAAAAAGCGGTGGAAGACTTGGTAGAGGTAAGAATAGATGAAAAGAACCCGGATAAGTTCTTTTTGCTTGGTTCGTCGTTGTCCAGCACTGAGAGATTAGAGGTCTTGGAATTCTTGACCTCTAACATCGAAGTATTCGCCTGGACACCCTACGACATGCTAGGCATTGATCCAAACTTCATCTGTCACCAACTTAATGTCCACCCATCCGCCAGACCAATCATTCAGCGCACTCGCAGATCGGCACTCCACCACGCCGAGATTGTGGCGGAAGAAGTGGGAAATCTGCTAGAGGCAAGAGCTATCAGAGAGGTGCACTACCCCAGATGGATTTCCAACACAGTTGTGGTGCCAAAGAAGAATGGCAAATGGCATGTCTGCGTCGACTACAAGACAGTTAACAAAGCATGCCCAAAGGACAGCTTTCCCCTACCACGGATAGATTAACTGGTAGACCTAACGGCGGGGCACAACCGACTTAGCTTTCTTGATGCGTACAGAGGCTACCATCAGATCGCCATGTACGAACCAGACCAGGAGGTCACGTCCTTCATAACTCCAAGAGGACTGTATTGCTACAAGGTCATGCCCTTTGGCCTAAAGAATGCCGGGGCAACATTCTAGAGAATGGTCACCAAGATGTTTGAGCCGTTGTTAGGCAGAACAATGGAGGCTTACATCGACGACATGGTGGTCAAGAGCAAGGATGAGAATGACCATCTAAGGGACCTAGGTGAGATGTTCCAGATTCTAAAGAAGCACAAGTTGCACCTCAATGCATCTAAGTGCGCGTTCGGTGTAGGATCTGGCAAATTCCTAGGCTTCCTGGTGACCAACCGGGGTATAGAGGAAGACCCTTCCCAGATCAAAGCTATTCAGGATCTGGAGAGGCCTAACTCAGTAAAAGAAGTGCAGCATCTCACCGGCATGGCAGCTGCACTCAACCGATTCATTAGCCGGTCGTCAGACAGACTACGACCATTTTTTCAAGCATTAAAAGCCAAGTTCAAGTGGGACGAAGAATGCGACCGCGCTCTGGAAAACTTGAAAGAATATATGTCTTCCCCACCACTGCTTGTCACCCCAATACCTGAAGAAGAACTCTTCTTGTACCTAGCAGTGTCTCAGTACGCAATTAGCGCAGTGTTGGTCCGTGCGAAAGGAATCCAACATCTGCCCATCTTTTATGTCAGCAAGACATTGCTGGGCGCCGAAACAAGGTACTTGCCACTGGAAAAACTGGCCTTGGCCTTGATGATGGCTTCAAGGAAGTTGTCACACTACTTTCACGCCCACACCATAGTCGTCCTCACAGCTTTTCCATTAAAAGCTTTGTTTGAGAGGGCGAACTTTTCTGGGCGAATCTTGAAGTGGGCAGTAGAGTTGGAACAATTCGACATCAAGTTCCAACCCAGGGCCACGATAAAAGGCCCAAGCTTTGGTAGACTTTGTAGTAGAATTTACCCCAGGAAGTCATCATATCTGCCCAGTCGACCTGGCTGACACAACTGAACTAGGGATAGAAATTGACGCCGGAATAGCGCAACCCCTGGTGCAAGATACTCAGTCAAACCCCAAGGCAGACCAGGGTAAAGCAAGCAAGGAAGAAGCGAACCATGCTACACCAAGCCAAGACTCACCAACAAATAAAGACTTGGTACAATCAGATAGCGAGGGGCAAACAGCAAGCATGGACCTTGAAGAAAACACCAGCAACATTCTGGACCCCAAGGCATCATCTAATCCCTCCACTTGCTGGAAGTTATTCGTTGGAGAGATGTGGAAGCTTTTCGTGGATGGAGCATCCAACCGACATGGAGCAGGACTCGGCATAGTCCTCATCTCTTCAGACGGCCTAGTAGTGGAGCAAGCAGTCAACCTTGGCTTCCCAGTATCAAACAACGAAGCGGAGTATGAAGCACTTCTTGCAGGCCTCAAATCAGCATTCTACATGAAGGCCACCGAGTTAATGATCTACAGCGACTCACAGTTGGTGGTAAACCAAATTTCAAGCGACTACGAAGCAAAGGACGACAGGATGGCTAAATACCAAGAGTTGGTCAGAACAGAAATCAAGAAATTTGAAGTAGTCAGGATAGAGCAAATCGACAGGGAGGAAAACAGCAGAGCAGATGAATTAGCAGGCTTCGCTTCATTGGTAGATACTTCCATCCCTCATCCATTACTGATCGACTACCTACCTAAACCAAGCATTGAAGACCCCGAAACAGAAGAGGTATGTTGCGCTGAACTAGGCCCTTCTTGGATGGATCCTATTATTCTGTTCTTAAAGGATGGCACCCTACCGGAAGAGAAAAAAGCGGCCAACAGAATAAGAGCAAAGTCACAACGATTTTGGCTCTCCCCATCTCTGGCATTGTACAAGAAATCGTTCTCAGGACCCTACCTAAAGTATGTCCATCCCAGCAAAGTTGAAGCATTTTTGTTCGAAATACACGAAGGCGTATGCGGAAGCCATCAAGGGGGAATGTCACTAGCATACAGAGCAATCTCCCAAGGATATTGGTGGCCTTACATGCAAGCAGACTCAGAAAAGTATGTGAAGAAATGCGAGAAATGTCAGAAGTTCGCACACCAAATATATTAGCATGCTAGAGAACTCCTACCACTAATAAGCCCATGGCCTTTCGCAATGTGGGGCTTGGACATAGTAAGACCACTTCCAACAGCACCCGGAAACAGGAAGTTCTTTCTCACAGCAACAGACTACTTCACAAAATGGGTAGAAGCAGAAGCATTGGCATCAATCAAGGAAAAAGATGTGAAGAAGTTCGTCTGGCAGAATATCATTGCTCGGTTCGGCATACCTAAAGCCCTAATATCAGACAACGACACTCAGTTCGACGGCAGAATCTTTAGAGGCTTTTGTGAAGAATACAAGATAGAGTTCTACAATTCTACACCGGTATATCCTCAAGCAAATGTCCAAGCAGAATCATCAAACAAGGTTGTCTTGGATGGACTGAAGAAAAGGTTAGAGAAGGCAAAAGGCAAGTGGGCTGAGGAACTTCCTCATGTTTTATAGGCCTACCGTACCACACCTCGACGATCAACAGGAGAAACTCCATTCTCCTTAGCCTATGGTATGGAAGCAGTAATCCCACTAGAATTTGGCCTCCCCACAATTCGAAGCGAAAATTTTGATCCATACTTAAATGGCGAAGCCATAGTATTGGAGCTCGACCTTGCAGAAGAAAGAAGAGAAAGAGCACTAGTTCACATTGCCTCATACCAACAAAAGTTATCCAGGAAATACAACAAAATAGTGCATCCAAGGCAATTCAAGATCGACGATTGGGTGCTGCGCAAAGTGATGGGAAACACCATGGTACCGGGAGATGGCAAGTCATGGCCCAATTGGGAAGAACCTTACAAAGTGGTTGGATTAGCAGGCAAAGGGGCATACCATTTAGAAGACGAGGACGGCAAAGCCATCCCCAGGCCATGGAACACTGCTAATCTCAAACTATTTTTTTTTTAGTTTTTTTTTTTTTTTTTTTTTTTTTTAGAATTCTTGTAATTTTTCTTTCCTTAATAAAACAAGTAGTTTTCTTTTCAGCATAAGTGTTTTAAAAGTTGTTTTAGTGAGTTAGGGGCATTAAAAACATAGTTGGCTGGAATAACCAACTATGAACCTTCATAAGCCCAAGATAAGGATCCAGGCTGCAGGACGTTTGGTCGGAATAACCAAACACTTTACTCTAGGTGGGCTGGAAAAACCAACTTAGAGGTTGGCTGGATTAAACCAACACCCCTCCTAAGCCCAGGATAAGGATCCAAGCTGCAGGACGTTTGGTCGGAATAACCAAACACTTTGCTCTAGGTTGGCTGGAAAAACCAATCTAGAAGTTGGCTGGACAAACCAACACCCTTCCTAAGCCCAAGATAAGAATCCAGGCTGCAGGACGTTCGGCAGGAAGAACCAAACATTTTTCTAAATTAGCTAGATTGACCAATTTAGAGGTTGGTTGGATTAAACCAACTCCCAGTACTCTTCAGCCGAAGTAAGGATACAGGCTAAAGAGTGGTTGGCTGGATTAAACCAACTCTTAGTACTCTTCAGCCGAAGTAAGGATATAGGCTAAAGAGTGGTTGGCTGGATTAAACCAACTCTTAGTACTCTTCAGCCGAAGTAAGGATATCAGCTAAAGAATAGTTGGCTGGATTAAACCAACACTTGGTACTCTTTAGCCGAAATATGTATATCGGCTAAAGAGTGGTTGGCTGGACTAAACCAACTCTTAGTACTCTTCAGCCGAGGTAGTTATCTCGGCTAAAGAGTGGTTGGCAGGTATACTTATAGTTGCAATGTTAAGACCGATATAAAGTATCTCGGCAAGTAAATGTTGTACCTCATCCAAGACTTCAGTTAGAAAGTAAAGTACAAGCATAGAGATCAACCGGAATAAGAGTTGGAACAAAAAAGCAGACTTCATTGAAAATTCAAAGCAATTACAGAGGGTGGGGCCTCAGCCCGGTTACAATCTACGTCCAAAAGCAAAGCAAAGAAAAAAACAAAAAGAAGAGAAATACAAAATCAGTTAAACAGATCATCAAGGTTAGCGTCAATATCAACCCGGAGCCCGGTTCCAGACGGGAGCACAGTCTCGATTGGGAGCTCGGTCTCGGCTGGGAGCACGGTTTCAGTCGTCAGCTCGTTGGTCAGGTCTTCCACCATTGGCTCCAACTGAACTGACTGATTGACAGGGTCATTGATAACCAGGGTATCGTTGGACACGGTTTCTTCTTCATCATCTGAATCCTCAAGAAATTGTTGCTGAAGGGCAGCAGCATATTCCGCCATGGAGTTCGGTATGAAGTATGCAGGAGCGTTGAAGACCTCAGTCTCTGGACCGTGACCGAGCTGCTCTACAGCCGCCCTCCACCCACATTTGAAGAAGAGATGCTTGGCAGCTTCACATTGTTTAATGTAAGTCGCATCCCCCTCCTTGTAACCCCGGAGCTCGGCGTCATCAGCACTCTTCTTCAGCTTCTCTATTTCGGCGTTCTTCTTTCCCTCAAGTTTAGCCAGTTCGCGCAGGTATTTGTCTTTTATCACGGCTGCAGCTTTTTGTTTTTCTGCTTCAGTCGAGCTAACAAGTCTGGTCAAACGACCGTTCTCGGATTTTAGCTCGGCTATTTGCTTCCTGGCTTGTTCTAGCTCGGTAGTTTTTTCAGTCACTTCGGCCATGGCTTGCCTTGTAGTCTTGCGAAGTTCCAGCACACGCTTATGAGCGATGTGGCTCTTCTGCATGGCCTGCAAAAGAAGGGGAAGACTTGTAATCAAACCGAGATGAAAGTTGTGCAAATTAGAAAGATTAACAGAAAAAGCTACTTACAAACACCATAGATTTCGTGGCCGAGTGAATGGCCTTGAGTTCGGTCAGATGTTTATGGTGCTCCATGTCTGCTGGAAGGCAAACACTCTTGGTAAGGTTAAATGCCATTAAGTGATCTTTTTCAGCGACCACTGAGTCAGTGTCCTGAATTGCTCGGTTTTGAAAAGTAATTTTGGGTGCCCACTTGGTGGAGCTAGCTTGGTCGGAGCACTCCGGTTGCGGGCTCGGTGGAGAGCTTGGTGGAATGGTTTCGTCTTCATCAACAAGGCGTTGCTCGGTTGGAGTAGTCCGGGCATGCTTGCTTGGGCGAGATGAGGAGGGTTGTTGAGATGGAAGGGCCACCACGGTTTCCTGAGTCTGGTTGGGTGGTGGTACCTCGGCTCGGTTTGTTTCGGTTAGAAGGGCCCTTACTCTGTTCCTCTTTGCCATCTCTTCTTTGGCAGTAGTACGGACCAGGTTGATTTGAGGCAGGGATGGATCCGGTTCAGGAGCGGCTTCCAGCAAGAAGTCTGTTATTCTGGCTTTTCGTCGACTGCTGTATCTGTACGTCGGTTCAAAATTCAGTAACTTGGACCAACTTCTTTCAGGATATCGTAGTGCGGCGCGAAGTGTGTTTAGATTGGGGTAACTGTATAGTGACTTAAGGTGGGCCGAATCTGCATAAAGAAGACAACTGTCAGTTCGGTTCAGGAATAGAAAACCGAAATAAAGAGGAGCAGGCAAAGAAGCCGAAGTAATTATACCGGGGGTTCCTTTATTCCAGTTTATACTGCGGCCTGGGATCTGGGCTTGGTGGTCTTCAAAATTCCCAGATACCCAGAAAAAATCATCATCGTTTAAATGTTTGTCTGGTGTGTCCTTTATTATTTTCTCACGCCGGCGTCATATTCTTAAATAATAAACCCAGTCTCGTCCTCTTTTGAGCCTATGGAATATTGGTGAAAGAGTTCGGCTAAGCCGAGGTTAATACCAGCCCGGCGATTCAGCTCGGCTATACCATTTATTATGCGATATAAGTTTGTGGAAAGCTGGGTTGGGCATATCCTAGTTTGCCTAAGGAATTCACAAAGTAAGGGTTGAACAGGAAATCTTAGTTCGGTTTCTATTATGGACAGGAGGGTAAAAGGTACAAAGCCATGGTTTCCCCATGGTGTGACATCTTGCTTAGCTAAGGTGAGATGGACATCGTCAGGAATATTATACTCCCTTCGGAATTCGGCCAAGCCACCAGGTGTTTCTACTAAAAACCTATATTTACCCATTTACTCTTAAGTTATGTATAAATTAAGCTTAGCTCGGTCGGAGAAAGGTGCTGAGTAGCTCGGTTGAGCGCTCAAAATAGTGCCTGGGCAACCTAAAGTCTGCAAAGTGAAAAACAAAAGTGTTAAGCACAGATCGTGGGACCGTGCTAAAAGAAATAAAGGCAAGATATATATAGTCCTAACTCGGTTTGAGGAAGGGGTTCGATAGCTCGGTCTGTGCAAGGGGTTTGTTATTCCGGTTTGTGCAAGGCGTTTGTTATGTCGGTTTATGCAAGGGTTTTGTTAGTCCGGTTGAGCCTCTAGGGGTAGCGCTCTTAGTTCGGTTTGGACTACGAAGGCTGGTCTAGCCCTAAGTTATAGCTTGGCCGTGGTTGAGACTATCAAAAGCACATTATTACGCGGACTTAGTACGATTTGTTAGCCCGGCTAAGTTAAATCAAAAGATGGTTTGACTTGTTAAAACTAATGGTATAGCATGAAATGTTAGTTCGGTTGAATGGTTTGGCTAGATTGACATCAACTACAAACAACTTTTTATTCCGATTACATGGTGATTTTGGATCAAATACAGCGTTCTACAGGTTGTCTCATGAATACAAAATGGTTCATACAAAGTTTTCTCCTGAAAATGCAAGGCATAACACAAAATAGAAAAAATGTGTTTTGCAAAAACACACAAAACAAAATACTATGGATCAAACAAGTACGAAAACGAGAAAAATAGAACAGATTTCTGAAGCTGACCAGATGGAGAGGAAGGAACTGGACGTTGAAATGGGCACTGGAAAGATTCACGAGCTCTGCGGTTGCAAGTTTGAGAAGCAGAGAAGAAAGAGAAGGTGAATAGTGAAATGATAAACTCAAATTGCTAGGGTTTTGTTTTGTGTAGAAGTAAGGACAAAAAAGAGCGGGACTGTTCAAAAAACACGGAGTACGAAGACGGCGTGACAGCTGCATTAGGCCAATCAGAGTGTGCCACGTGTCCTTGGAATAAGAAGCGATTCAGTTACTGTGATTGAAGAGACGTTTTGACCGGACAGCTAGAGCCCGGTGTGAATTTAGCTCGGCTGGAAAGGCGAAACAATTTTAGCTCGGCTGGAAAGGCTAAAGAGTTTTTGCACGGCTGTAAAAGCTTAAGAGTTTAGCCCGGTCGTAAGACTAAAGTTTTTTAGCTTGGCTGGTAAAACAGGTAATCCCTATCATGCTACACAGATGGAATTAAGGGGCAATTGAGAGGGTAATTTATATGAAAATTGGGCCGAGCTAGGTAATGGGCCGTTATGGGCCAACAGTACGAAAGGCTGAGTAAAAAGGTCATAAAGTTACTCCGGTCCGCAAGAGGTGTAAAGTTACTCCGGTCCGCGAGAGGCTTGAAGTTACTTCGGTCCCAAAGAGCTTACGGTAAGTTCGGTCGTCATGCACAAAGTTATATCGGTTGGGACCAGAGTATTGGTTATCTCGGTCAAGACATACCATAGTTAGCATTGGGAGAGCCGAGGTAAGAGCAGTGAATGGAAGAGCCGAGCTAAAGTTATCTCGGTCTAGTTTGCGGCTTAGCATAGCCATGCTTACCTCGGTCATATTGAAGTCTGAACATGGTAAAACCATCTCACTTGGTTTATGTAGTGAGGGGGGTGTTGAAGGATAAGCGTTATCTTTCAGGAGTATGAATCCTAGGAGGACTCTATATGGAGGAGTAAAAGTCCTACTAGGATTGTGTCACACGGAACCTACAAAAGCTCACAAACATCACTTATGGAGAGGTAACACAACTTTGATTTCCGAATACACAGAGCTTTTTGCCTATTTGTCTATTCTTGCTGATTTAGGCATCGGAGAGGTATCCGGCACACACTCGCCGGCTAGCTTACATTTGTGTTTTCAGGGAGCAAAGCAACATCGTACGGAGGAGCGCATTCTTAATCAACAGGATTATACGAGAAGGTTTATTTCTTTCTCGTACACTATCCGTGTGACCATTCTTTACTTTTGCAAAGAACAAAGGTGTAAGATCAAGAGAGATAGAGAAGAAAAGAAGAGTAATGGGTAGCGATGGTGCGAAAGAATGAGAAGTAACAACAAAGGTGATTAGAAAAAAAGTGGTCCTTGAAGAGAGAGAGAGGAAGGAAAAGACAAAACGGGAGCTATGGAAGTTTTTTTTTTTGCCCCCAAATAAGGTCATTTTCATAAAAATAAATATTTTTATTTTTTAGAAAACGAAAACAATAAAATTAAAATGTTACGATTATTAAATTATTATTATTATTTTTTATAAATAGTATAGATGAGAGTCTCAAAAAAAAAATAATATGAACCATTAAAATAAAACTCGTGAAAAGTCTCACAAACATGACAATCATATTTAAGTTTAAATTTGGAAAAAAATCCAACTCGAAGAATAAGGAATAGAGCACATGGAGTGTACAAAAGGGCTGCCTACGTTGTAACTTTATTCCCGATTCAAAGTTGTTTCCCATTTTAGATTTTCAACACTACATGAATTCGGGCCTCCATCGTAAATATCACAACTTTCAATGTCAAATTTCGTGATTTCTAACCACAGTTACGAAGTCTTTACCTCAGAGTTAGCATGAAGTGATTGGAAGTTATAAATAATATAAAAAAAAAGGAAAATAAAAAATTCCCTTAAAAAAACTCCCCCTAATCCCCCTAATTTCTATTTTTGGCAAACTGTTTTTTTTTTTTTTTTTTTTTCTGTTTTCTTTTTTACTTGAAATGGAAAATCGGGGGATTCGGGGCCCCTCCTTTCGGGGGATGAATCAAAGCTGTTAAAAAAATTATAATTATGTCAAGACAATTATTGACAAATATTAATTTATCTTCTAATTTATCAACTCATCCATATTGACTTCTTCAATTATTATAAACATTATTGACAAATATTAATTTATCTTCTAATTTATCAGTATAAAAATTGTATAATTTTCACCTAATCCAAAATAGAAACATTTGGATGTTTAACTGATGGGCTAAAGGTCATATTTGGTATAACCTATAAAATTATTTATAATCTATTTTCTTTTAAAAATATGCAACAAAATATTTAGTTAATTTAGGTTTTTTAACTTAATACTTTAGCACTTACTTTCTTATTAGTTTTTAGCTCCCAAAAAAACTGCACTAAATATTCTATTTTAGTTTTTAAAAAATTGATATTGGACAAATTTCATTTGCATATATTTTTAATATATTTAAAAAGTAAAAAAAATATTAAAAATTACTAAAAATAAATAAAAAATTGTTTTAAAAAAAATTAAACTAAACAAAACCTTCAAATTTATGATTGAGTGGTAAAATGAAAAACGTGGGCCTTATGGATAATTAAGTGGGAAAATCATAAATATATGAAGCAGTGGAAAATAATTACATTATAAATAATTGTTTTTGGATGTAATTTTGACATAGAGAAAGAATTGCACAAAACACAAAAATAAATTTACATATCATGAAAATATTCAATAATGTTTGGGATTCTCTTTTGGGAGACCTCTATCAGTCTCACAGTGATGTGGACTAATAATGTGTTTGTATTGTATTTTTTCTCTTTTTTACTTAGACCAAGCACAAGTGAATGGGATTGTGAGGGTGATATTTTGTGAGGGTCTGAATTATTACTGTGAACCCCTTAAATACAGTTTTTCCTAATTAATTCAAGAAATGCACAGTATAATAATAATATAGTGTGAGAAAAAATGAAAAAATAAAAAAATACTCTTAAAATAGCGGTTTAGGGTTTGACTGTAATGCAAATTTTGTGAAATTGGGAGTGGAGAGAGAGAGTGAGTGAGAGGAGAGACAGAGAGAGAGTGGAATCAATCGATTCCGGCAACTTCGGGGCTCGCCGGTCACAAGATCGATCTTCCATTGGTCGAGCCAAAAACAAGCCCCCACTTCTATGTTCAGCAAAATTATCGCTTTTTAGAGAGAGAGAGAGAGAGAGAGAGAGAAAGTGGAGAGAGAAAGAGAGGGAGAGAGAGACAGTGAGACGTTATTCGAACGTTGGGATCGGAGTGCGAAAGGGCTTTAAACGACATCGGATTGTAAGAAACCGCGTGAATTTTGGAGGGATTAGGCGGTTGGAGAAATCAATTTTTCCAGTTTTGTGTGGGTTGTGTCAGAGTAATTTTGTATGCAATCGGGAGGTGGGACCCAACAGGGACATGGTGGCCGGAACACAGCGGCGATGGGGCCTTCTTCTTCTTCGGCATCGCCGTCGTCTTCGTCGTCGGCCGTATCGGCACCGCATTTAGGGTTTGATTCAAAACAACAGCAGCAGCAGCAGCAACAACAACAACAACAACAGCATCAGCAACAACAGCAGAGACAGGTTAGCGTTGTTAGAAATCGTTTAATTCATGTTTATTGATTGAATTTACAAATGGGTTCTTAAATTGGAATTGTTTTCTATAGCGGGTTGTACTGAATTGAGTAGTTAATGGAGTGAATAAATTGATATGTTGTTCACTTGGTTTAATTTGGTTTTCTATATTTCAAGTCAGCTACTTTTTGGAATTGTCAATTAGTGGACTTGATTAGAACATTTTGATGTGAATTTCAACTTATCAATTTAGCTGCTCGAGTAGCTAAACTAAGTATAATTTAGAAGAAAAAGGTAATTGATAGTAACATAAACTCTGAGTTGCTTAACTCATGCTATCAAGACTTGTCATCTATTTTTACATGCCAGCTTCCTACTTTTTGGCCTGTTCTTGACAGGCTTACATGAGGGTCTTGTCTTATATAATAGTGGGCTACCATGCTTTTTTCTTTTTGTGTTGTGCTTGTTACCATATATATTTTTCACTAGGACGCTTATCCCCCCAAAAAAAAAGAAGAACAAAAAAGAAAAAGAAAAAGAAAAAAGAAGAAGATTAGGAGTAGAGGTTGGAACATTTGGTGAGGTTAGCAGTAATGAATATGGGATATCTCATATTTGAGCTTGAGGAGTTAATGATATGGTTAGAGGGGTTAGTTTGTTGAAGATCAAAAGTTTAATTGTGGTTGAACATGGTGTGATGAGCCTTGCTAAGTAATAAATTTGAAGAAACATTGGAGCTTCTATAGATTCCAACTGCATCACATTTGGCTAGATTATTTGCAAGTATACTTGTTTACATTATCATATACATTTCTTTTATCTTAGCTGCCATGTTTATTTATTTAGCATTTTGAGTTGTTCAGTATGTTATCTTGAATTCTAAACTTGTTTTTCTATGTTTTTATGGCCTCTATTAAAGATGCATTGGGGCAAAAAAGAGTATTTTGATGCGATCCAGTTGTGTTTCTCTACTATTTATTTTTTATTTTTTGTAGGAAGGTGTTTCTCTACTCTTGATATACTGGTCACTCTTCTTCTATTAGAACTGGAATTTCTGTCAAGTCCTATTCATTGTTTTATAGGTCTCTGTCAATTGATCATTCTTTTGGTGGTTATGAACTGGTAATTTTGACGTGTTCCAACTTCTAGCCAGTTATTGTCTACCACTACTTTATGTACCTTACATTATATTGTTGTGTATTGATTTGGAATCTATATATTGTCATTGCAATGAGTGTAAGATTTCCTACTAGATTATTTAAACACTTGGTGTTAATGTTTTTGGGTTGTACATCAAGTTATGTGCTCACATGATTTAGACTTGAATGTTGTTGGTGTAGTCATTGCAACAACAATTGCTAAGAAAACCTGAAGGAAATGAAGCCATTCTAGCCTACCAATCTGGCGGTCTCCACGGAGTCTTGGGAGGGGGCAATTTCGCATCATCTTCTGGTATGATGCAACTGCCTCAACAGTCCAGGAAGTTAATTGATTTGTCTCAACAACATAGTGCTGCTCACATTCGGGATGCCGGCCAAAATAGGAGTCAAGGCATTGAGCAACAAATGCTGAATCCAATGCAGCAGGCTTACCTCCAATATGCATTCCATGCCACCCAACAGAACCCGGGGATCCAATCTCAGCAGCAAGCAAAAATGGGGATGATGGGGCATCTATCGGGAAAGGATCAGGAGACAAGGATGGGTAATCTGAAGATGCAGGAGCTCATGTCCATACAAGCTGCTAATCAGGCCCAGACATCATCATCCAAGAAACCACCTGAACGTTTTGCTCATGGTGAGAAGCAGACAGAGCAAGCACAGCAGGCAGTCTCTGATCAAAGGAGTGATCCAAAGCCTCCAACCCAGTCGACATCTGTGGGCCAATTAATGCAGGGAAATGTTGTAAGACCTATGCAAGCACCACAGGCTCAGCAAAACATCCAAAGCATGGCAAATAGCCAGCTTGCAGTGGCTGCACACATGCAGGCTTTGGCACTTGAGCGGAATATTGATTTGTCACTTCCTGCAAACGCCAACTTGATGGCTCAGCTTATTCCACTCATGCAGTCTAGGATGCTTGCACAGCAGAAGGCAAATGAAAACAATATGGTTGCACAGTCTTCTTCACCTGTCTCGATGCCAAAGCAGCGAGTTGGTTCTCCACAAGTTGCAACCGAGAGTTCTCCCCGTCAAAATTCTTCGAGCGATGTGTCTGGACAGTCTGGCGCCACTAAAGCTAGGCAGACAGTTGCACCTGGCCAGTTTGGCACGAATCTGAATGCTACGACAGCTAACAACGCTAACAACATTCCGGTGCAGCAGTTCTCTGCTCATGGCAGAGAGAACCAGGTGCTTCCGAGACAAACAATGATGCTTGGTAATGGAATGCCTCCGATTCATCCCCCCCAGCCATCTGTGAACTTGAACCAGGGTGTGGATCATTCACTCCACACAAAAAGCATGTTAACTGGTCCAGAAAATTTGCAAATGCAGTATAACAAGCAATTGAGCCGTTCTTCTCTACAATCTGCAACTTCACCTATTGATGGGGGTCCAGGAAATCCCTTTTCGTCTCGAGGTGGAGCGGTGGCCCAGATGCAACAACCGCGTACAGGGTTTACCAAACAGCAACTGCATGTTCTTAAAGCACAAATACTAGCATTTAGGCGCCTGAAGGTTTGCAAACTCCATCCTGCTCCATCCAGCCTCCCAGACACGCACAACACACACACACTAACGCATGTTGGCTACCTTATATTACTTGTTCTAAGTACTCACTCACAACATGTTTGTTAAAACCAGATCCTATGTAAGATCATTGAGAGGGTCTCGTGGATTAAATCAAGAATCATAAGATTCTATTTTCTATTAAAAATAAGCTAAGAATAAAATAAGGATGATGTATATTAAAAATAAGGTGAAAATCACAAACCTAACGATCCTACTATGATCCTACTTGCAATCCTGCTTTAACACCAGGTCTACAATGATTTGGATCGTTTTGGCAATTTAGGATCATAGGATCTACGATTCTACGACCTGGAACGTGATTTTGATAACCATGCTCACAAAGCTTGTTAGGCTTACTGTTGAAATGCTAATGGGAGGATACTTTATTTTTTCTTATTGACAGAAAGGTGATGGAACTCTTCCACAAGAACTACTTCGAGCTATTGCTCCACCACCCCTTGAAACACAGCCGCAGCAGGTGGTTGTCCCTGCTGGAACAAGTAATCAGGATAGATCTGCTGGAAAAAATGCAGAAGATCATGTGAGACAATTAGAGTCCAGTGAGAAGGATCCGCAGGTTGTAGCATCATCTAGTGGACTGAAGAATTCAAAAGAGGAAGCTTTTTCAGGAGATGAGAAAGCAACTGCCTTGACAGTTCATTCACAAGGTATGACAAGTGTGACAAAAGAGCCCATACCAGCGCTTCCTTCTGGAAAGGAAGAGCAGCAAGCTGCTATATTTCCTGTTAAATCAGAACAGGAAGTTGAACGTAATAATGAGAAAACTCCAATTAGAAGTGATTTAACAATGGATAGGGGCAAGGCAGTTGCACCACAGGTTGCTGTATCTGATTCAATTCAAGCTAAAAAACCCGTACAGGCAAACAATGTTCCGCAGCCAAAAGATGTTGGCTCTACCAGGAAGTATCATGGACCACTATTTGATTTCCCCTTTTTCACTCGTAAACACGACTCATTTGGGTCTATGATGACAATGAACAACAATAATTTGACATTGGCTTATGATGTCAAGGACCTGCTTCTTGAGGAAGGCATGGAAGTGCTTACCAAGAAAAGGGCAGAAAATTTAAGGAAAATCAGTGGTTTACTAGCAGTGAACTTGGAGAGGAAAAGGATTAGGCCGGATCTTGTTTTGCGGCTGCAAATTGAAGAGAGGAAACTTCGACTTTTGGATCTTCAGGCGCGCTTGAGGGATGAAGTTGATCAACAACAACAGGAGATAATGGCGATGCCTGACAGGCCATATCGGAAGTTTGTTCGACTTTGTGAGCGTCAACGCATGGAGCTCACTAGGCAAGTACAAGCCTCTCAAAAAGCCGTGAGAGAGAAACAACTGAAATCCATTTTTCAGTGGCGTAAGAAGCTTCTTGAGGCTCATTGGGCCATCCGTGATGCACGAACTACCCGTAACAGGGGAGTTGCAAAATATCATGAGAAAATGCTGAGGGAGTTCTCAAAAAGGAAGGATGATGATCGGAATCGAAGGATGGAAGCATTGAAGAATAATGATGTTGAGAGGTATAGAGAAATGTTGCTGGAGCAGCAGACTAGCATGCCAGGTGATGCTGCTGAGAGATATGCCGTTCTCTCATCATTTTTAACGCAGACAGAAGAGTATCTTCATAAACTGGGAAGTAAAATAACGGCTGCAAAGAATCAGCAGGAGGTTGAGGAAGCAGCAAATGCTGCTGCTGCTGCTGCACGAATTCAGGCATTCATTCTCTCTCTCTCTCTCTCTCTGATTCCCCCCCCCCCAAACCACCCTTTTTCTTTTCCTCCTAGACATATAATTTAACATCCCAGTCAAGTTTCTCAGAGCCTCTTGTGCAGTTGGTGCGTTCATTAATTTGTTTATATTTTGATTTGTTGAAAAAAGGGTCTCTCTGAAGAAGAGGTAAGAGCCGCAGCAGCTTGTGCTGGAGAGGAAGTAACGATAAGAAACCGTTTCTCTGAAATGAATGCACCTAAGGAAAGTTCATCTGTTAACAAGTGAGTTTTCTATTAATCTGATGAGATGCTTTTAATTTCATTATTCCAGAGGATACTGAGAAGCAGATTAAAATGAGAGTATGTTGTCAGTGGAATTGTTTGCTCCATGTGTGGAGTTTTGTGCTAACAGATGCCAATTGTTTGTCGTGTATGCAAGAATTGTTTTCGTATTAATAATTTTGCGTAGTCACGACTAGATATGTCACCAGAGTGGGTTATCAAAAAATAAATAAATCTCACCAGTGTTTCTTGATGTATATCTTCCTCCAATTTGGGTTGAAGATCTGTGTCACATCTTTATTTTTAAAAAAAGAAAAAAAAAAAAGAATTACCCCCCCTCAGATTTTCATTCTTCATAGTTGTCGCCAGGTATTACAATCTTGCACATGCTGTCAGCGAAAGGGTTATAAGGCAGCCTTCAATGCTACGGGCTGGAACCTTGCGAGATTATCAACTTGTAGGTTAATTACTTTGGTTGTATATATATATATTTCCATTTATTTAAAATAATTAATAGTCTTGTTTTTTTTTAAAAAAATTTATTTTATTGTTTCTTCTGATGCAAGTAGGACTTTTTAGTTAATTATTGTGCTGGATCTTGCAGGTTGGATTGCAGTGGATGCTCTCTTTGTATAACAACAAATTAAATGGAATTTTGGCAGATGAGATGGGTCTTGGGAAGACTGTACAGGTGAATCTCTCTCATATGTAGTGGTTTATATTTTTGTCTGTTTGCTGCCCTCCAAAACAAAGATGAGGCCCTATTTTGTATTTTTGGTTGTGAGCAACTTAGCTTGGGGCTGTTGTATCATACATGTGAGGTTTATCAGTTTTGATAATTAAAAAGTAGTAAGTATTGTCTGATACAAGGCCTAATGATACACCTTTTTTTACTGTCTTCTTTGCTTGTGCAGGTGATGGCCTTGATTGCTTATCTGATGGAGTTCAAAGGAAACTATGGCCCACATCTTATTATTGTTCCAAATGCTGTTTTGGTGAACTGGAAGGTCAGTTAACGTTTTCTTTCACGGTTATGAGTATTATTCCCCCATTTTGTAATATGACTGACACATTTAATTTTCCAGAGTGAGTTACATAATTGGTTACCATCTGCGTCCTGCATTTTTTATGTTGGTGTGAAGGATCAACGGTCAAAGTTGTTTTCTCAAGTAAGTTGTTCAGTGTCCTTTATTTTTACATTTTTGAGATTTTGACATGTTGCTGAGATTTTTGCCCCTCTTTTGTCTAGGAGGTTTGTGCCATGAAATTTAATGTACTTGTGACAACTTACGAGTTCATCATGTACGACCGTTCAAAGCTTTCAAAAGTCGATTGGAAATATATTATAATTGATGAAGCACAACGCATGAAGGACAGGGAATCAGTTCTATCTCGAGATCTTGATAGATATCGTTGCCAGAGGCGCCTTCTTCTCACGGGGACCCCTCTTCAGGTTTGTTAAGAGTGCGTCACAGTGCAGTCACATGGCATCCATTTAAATGTGTATGCATGAACATATGCGTGTATATCTCTTTCAAAAGCCCAACTAATTCATGTAGTCTGCAATGTTAGTAGTTAGCTTTGCTTTTATAAGTTTGCAGGCTTCTTGGTTATCTTCATTCCTCCCAAGCTTGCTTTTCCCTGCAATTTGGGATAGTTCCTTAACATGTTGAGCCTGATTGTCATTCCTTATCCAAAAAAAAAGGGTTGTGTTTCCTTCCTAAACTTAAAACTATCTGATGGAATGTTTGAGCTAAGTTGGGCTCTGATCCTGGGGCTAATCTAGAGGTGACCTTTTTGATGTCATTAATTGGTTTGGCTTGAAGACAATCAATTACTTTTATTTGAGGACTAGCAAAGCATGCTTAGATAGTTTTCCTGTATGTTCATAAGATGGATTATATATGCATTGATATTAATGTCTAAAAATTGTATGTAATACAAGTGTGCTGATCTAAAGTAAGTCTTAAGGGCTAAGCTCAATAAAATTGAAGTGAGCTAAGCCTAATCTTAGCAATCAAAGTAAATTTGATTAAAGGAATCTGTTCCAAAATGGAGAAATTGTCATAAGTTGCAGCAGTTGGATTGTGACAGTCTGACAGATATCTGCACATGCCTCTGTTGTCACATTTATGTCTTTTGTTACTAATAAACCTTCAATTATGTGACCAAAAGAAAAGTAAGATTTTAGGATTGATTTGAATTTTGTCTGAAATTTGGAGAAAGCTAATATGGAAACATTTATTACTGCTAAAATAGAGACTGGACGGCGATTTATTCAAAGATTGTGTTTATTTTTTTCAAAAAAAGTGGACAAATGAAATTATTATTTTTAAGGGGTCTGTGAATTTATAATTCTTGGATATGACTTATTGCATACTGAAATTTGATAACAAGAAACATATTCTCAATATTGAGAACTTGAGCATAAAACTACAACTGATAGACCAAATAAAACCATCTAGTTAATTCTGTTGTTTTTTTTCTTTGCAGAATGATCTCAAAGAACTCTGGTCACTTCTAAATCTACTCCTTCCTGAAGTTTTTGATAACCGTAAAGCATTTCATGATTGGTTTTCGAAACCCTTTCAAAAAGAAGCTCCCACACATAATGCAGAAGATGACTGGCTTGAGACTGAGAAGAAAGTTATCATTATCCACCGGCTTCATCAAATTCTGGAGCCTTTTATGCTCCGACGTCGTGTTGAAGATGTGGAAGGCTCACTTCCACCCAAGGTATGCTATCATAGCAGTTGTATTTGATCAAGTCATTTAATGTTGGATTGTTTCTAACAGCACTATTTGGTTGTAGGTTTCCATTGTTTTAAGATGTAGGATGTCAGCTATTCAGGGTGCCATTTATGATTGGATTAAATATACTGGTACTATTCGAGTGGATCCAGAAGATGAGAAGCGCAAGGTTCAAAAAAGTTCTATTTACCAGGCTAAAACATATAAACCTCTGAATAATAGATGCATGGAGCTCCGGAAAACTTGCAATCATCCCTTGCTTAATTACCCTTATTTTAATGATTTGTCCAAGGATTTTCTTGTTAGATCGTGTGGGAAATTGTGGGTTCTGGATAGGATTCTCATAAAGCTTCAGAGAACAGGACACAGAGTATTGCTCTTTAGTACAATGACAAAACTTCTTGACTTGTTGGAGGAATATCTGCAGTGGCGGCGACTTGTGTACAGAAGAATTGATGGAACAACTAGCTTAGAAGACCGTGAATCAGCTATTGTGGAATTTAATAGCCCCGACACTGACTGCTTTATCTTCTTGCTTAGCATTCGTGCTGCTGGACGGGGTTTAAATCTTCAGACTGCTGACACTGTCATCATATATGATCCTGATCCGAACCCAAAAAATGAGGAACAAGCAGTTGCTAGAGCCCACCGCATCGGACAGAAAAGAGAAGTGAAAGTTATCTATATGGAAGCAGTGGTTGATAAAATCTCAAGCCATCAGAAAGAGGATGAATTTAAAAGTGGTGGGGTAGTTGATTCAGAGGATGATCTTGCGGGTAAGGATCGATATATGGGATCTATTGAGAGCCTCATACGGAAGAACATCCAACAGTATAAGATTGAGATGGCTGATGAGGTTATTAATGCTGGACGTTTTGACCAGAGGACAACACATGAAGAGAGGCGTTTGACCCTAGAGACATTGTTGCATGACGAGGAAAGATATCAAGAAACAGTCCATGATGTCCCCTCACTGCAACAGGTAAATCGCATGATTGCTAGAAGTGAAGAAGAAGTAGAGCTCTTTGATCAAATGGATGAAGAACTTGACTGGACGGAGGAGATGATGAAGTATGACCAGGTGCCTAAATGGCTTCGAGCCGGTACGAGAGAAGTAAATGCTACTATTGCTAATCTATCAAAAAAGCCATCAAAGAACACCTTGCTAGGTGGCAGTATTGGTGTTGAATCAGGTGAAATGGCTTCTGATTTAACTGAGAAAAAGAGGGGACGACCTAAGGGGAAAAAATTCCCTATTTACACGGAGGTGGATGATGAATATGGGGAGTTCTCTGAAGCTAGTTCTGAAGAGAGGAATGGATATTCAGCCCAGGAAGAAGAGGGAGAGATTAATGAGTTTGAAGAGGAAGAATTTATTGGCACTGTTGAGGCACTTCCAGCAAATAAAGATCAGTCAGAAGAAGATGGTCCAGTTGGCGCTGTTGGGTATGAGTATGCCAGAGCTGCTGAAAGTACTAGACAAAATCTTACTGTTGAAGAAGCTGGTTCATCAGGATCATCCGCAGATGGTCAAAGATTGACACAGAGGGTGGCCTCGCCTTCTATATCGTCTCAGAAGTTTGGGTCACTTTCGGCATTAGATGCCAGGCCAAGTTCTCTTTCGAAAAGACTGGTATATTTAATCTCATTCTATATTAATGCTTTATTGTTGAAGTCAGTTTTTGCTAGCTGATTAATTTTTCTTGCGACAAATTATGCCAGACTGATGAATTAGAGGAAGGTGAAATAGCTATGTCTGGAGATTCTCATGTGGACCTCCAGCAGTCAGGAAGTTGGATTCAAGATCGTGAAGAAGGTGAAGATGAACAGGTTTTGCAACCCAAAATAAAACGAAAACGTAGTATTCGGCTTCGGCCACGTTATACTGCAGAAAGGTCAGAAGAGAAGTACCCCAATGAAAAGCCATCTCTCCATCGTGGAGACTTATCTCAGTTGCCATTCCAAGTGGGCCATAAATATGAACCACAGTTGAGGAATGACTCTGAACCCAAAAAGCTTGCAGAGTCCAATGCCTTAAAGCATGATCAAAGTGATTCATCCTCGAAAAGTAGGCAAAATTTACCGTCAAGGAGAATTGCAAATACATCAAAGGTACATGCTTCTTTGAAATCTGGCAGATTGAATTCTGCACCTGCTCCCTTGGAAGATGCCGCTGAACACTCGAGGGAAAATTGGGATGGTAAAGTTTTGAACACTAGTGGAACTTCAATTGGTGTCAGCAAGATGTCTGATGTCATTCAAAGAAGGGTATGTATTACTAGACTCCCTACCCTTATATTGTGTTGTTCTGGATTTGAAAGTGACTAATGATTGGTACTTACTCATTTTTTGTTATGACACCTTTAATGCGGATCGTTTTGGTACTAGAAACGGGAACAAAATGTGGTATATCACATGATGATAGGGGTAATGTTGGGTAGATCACAATACTAGAATGTAAGGTACTATTAAATATGAAAGCAATTTTCTTTTAATAATTAGACATCTAATAAAATATAGTTTAGTATTCTTCAAATTAATCTTGTAACACAAAATTCTAGAAGCATAATGGCCCACTTTTTTACATTGTCATGCAGTAACTCTACTCTCTAGATTTTTGTTAATTATATTTCATTTTTTTGCCTTGAAGGAAAAATTTAATAAAACTTATGGGGGGAAAATTGTGATTGTTAAATTCACTGTTTTGTAATGATTTCGGAATGCATTTTCCAAAACATTGGGTTGTACCATGTTATCTCTATAAGCATCACTGTTTTTCCAAAAAGTATGTACTGAGTACTATGTTTTCATATTTATATAAAAATAAGCTTGAATGTTGTCTTTCATAATATGTGAACAGCTTTTTATGACACAACTTGAATTGTAGTAACTTGACTGTGTACTCAGTACTGTATTGATGATAGTGTGTTATATGACACAACTTGCATATCAGAACTTCTTCCCTTTAGCTTCTTTCCTTTCCTTTTATCTTCCCTTTTCATTTTTTGTTTCTATTGGCTGCAAAAGATTATCATGAAATAACATGAAATTATTTACTTTTGCAGTGCAAGAATGTAATTAGCAAGCTCCGGAGGAGAATAGATAAGGAAGGTCCTCAAATTGTTCCTCTGCTTACAGATTTGTGGAAGAGGATTGAAAATTCTGGTCACCTGAGTGGAGCTGCAAATAGTCTTTTGGATTTGCGAAAGATTGATCAGCGTGTTGAGAGGTTTGAGTATAATGGAGCGATCGAGCTTGTGTTTGATGTGCAGTTTATGTTGAAGAGTGCAATGCAGTATTTTGGATTCTCGCATGAGGTATGGTTGCTTTTGTTAATTTACACTTCATTGCTTAAGATTATTTTGCTTCTTTCCTTCATAACGTTTTTAAGGATGTGGGTGGGAAAAAAATCAAAGAAGAATGACTTTTAGTAGTCATTTTTGTAATGGGTTAATTTATATACCTCGTCGGAGAACATAAATGCATGAAATGTGCTTTTGCTTAGGCATTTAATTTGATGTGCATATACTGAAACCTCTGGAGCTTCTTTTTTTTTTTTAAAAAAAAAAAAAGAAGTAAACCTCCGGAGCTTAGGCATAGAAAACACTTATTGGAAGTGATGTTTTTGCTTTAGAACTGTGATTATGCGATTTAGAGTGAGGATCTTGTCTGAACCTTGTTCCTGTTCCAATAAGGATGGGACCACTCAAACATATGATATGAACCTCAAAAGAAATAAAATGAAAGCTACTAAGGCAAATTTAATTCTGTAGAGAACAAATTTTAATCTCAGATTTTGGCTTTTGTCTTGGGAATTAAAAGATTAAGATTTTTCTGTAGATATTTCAATTTGGGTTTGTGAGGGTTGAGGAGTTTAAAAAAATGTTATTGGTGATGAATTGTTTACCTTTGTAATGAGAATTTACTCGTACTAGAATAATGCAGACATTTAGACTCTTCTATGTGCCTTCGCTCCTGTGTCCCCATCGACACCTTATGCAACTAAGCTCCAGAGTGGCATTTGTATAAATCATTAAGAATATCCTCATGAGTGAAGTGAAATCTGAGATTTCAGCAGGTAAAGTTTTTCTAGTTTGTATATTTTAACAAGTTGTAAAATTCAAATTTTAGATACCAAAATTTCCTTTGTTTTCCCCCATTGTGTGAAGTAAAGCCGCACATTTTCTAGGAAAATGTGCAGTTTAGCACTATAACCCAGAAAAGTTTTAACTTGAAATATTGTCTTCCCTAAAGTTGTTTTTCAAACCAGTCATTTTCCTCTTGAATCTAAATTGACCAATTTACCTAGTTGTTGTTGTTGTTGTTGTGTTTTGTTTCCCCTTATGGCAATATATGAAACTTCCCGATTTCTCTGCTGAGACTGATTTTAGCACTAACTCCCCAGTTTACCTGAGAAAGAAAGTCACAAGAGTTGCATTCCTCTCTCTCTCTCAATTTTGTGAGATATTTTAAGTTTTTGAAAGAACTTTACAATTATGATGAACAGGTGAGATCTGAAGCAAGGAAGGTGCACGATCTTTTTTTTGATATCTTAAAGATTGCATTCCCGGACACGGATTTCCGAGAAGCTAGAAATGCCTTCTCTTTCTCTGGGCCAGTAGCTACCTCTACCTCTGCTCCTCCTTCAAGACAGGCAGTTGCAGGCCAAAGCAAGCGTCACAAACTGATAAACGAGGTGGAGCCCAATGCAACTCCTCCCCAGAAGCCATCGTCTCGAGGGCCCATTTCCAGCGGTGAAGCCCGTTCGAGGATTGGAAGCAGCAGCAGCAGCACGAGGGAGCAGGGTCAGCAGGATGATCCTCGATTGTTAACTCATCCGGGGGAGCTTGTTATTTGCAAAAAGAAGAGGAAAGACCGGGAAAAGTCAGCGGTGAAGCCCGGGAACGGACCAGGTGGGCCTGTATCACCCCCTACCATTGGCCGTAGCACTAGAAGTCCAGGTCCCGGTTCAATCCCAAAGGAGACAAGATTGAGTCAACAGTCTACCCATCAACAAGGGTGGGCTAACCCACCTCCTCAACCGGTGAACAGCAGTAGTGGGATGGTGGGTTGGGCAAAACCCGTAAAGCGATTGAGAACAGATGCCGGGAAAAGGCGCCCGAGCCATTTATGACTGAGTGAACGTATGTGCAAATGATATGTAACGTTGAAATTTGCTGCAACTACTTTGAGGTGCCGAGTTTTTAACCGGGCCTTTTAGGGCATGTAGAAGTGCAGTGAGCTCATATATCCTTGTTGATATAGTGTAAGCCTCTCTCCTTTGCTCTCTTGTATTTTAGTGCTAAATATGACTGTGATAGTAGTTAATAGGTGTGCCAGGCGAGCGCCACTTCGGCTGAGATATCGAGCCTTCTAGGGCGCTCAAGCTCAGTTGAGACCAGTTGCTCTGTAAAAACTCTTGCGTTCTTGTTGGAAATTTTTGAATTTTCAGCTCAAGATTGGCATTTGTTATAAGGCGGTTGTTACAAAGAATATATTGCTACAAACTCGTGTTTCTCATAAGGGATATGTATTTGTTCACAAAAAATTTAATGTAAATTAGTAGCATTGTAACAATACTGTATTGCTTATCCATGCCAATGTCATTTCATACCATGCCATTTAAGTATTGTTAAAATTACTCTTTTCTTTTTTAGATTTATTTATTAAAGTTTTTGGATTAATTACACTTTTTACTTTTATAGTTTTACTCAAATTTTATTTTGATCTTTATAGTTTTAATTTAAACAATTTAACCCGTAAAAAGTTGTAGAAGATATGAACTACAAAAGTCTTTGTCATTATTGTTGTTCAGACTTTTTATATCTAATGTATTTATTATGTTAGATTTTTTCTCTTCTTGTCTTTGGAAAATAAAAAAAGTCTACGGTTAGGTTTGATGATTTTTTTGTTTGTATATGTAAATTATAGTCTATAAATTGACTTTGAAGCTAACAAAATATACAATGTAAATTCTCTCCATCTTTATGCTTACAATTTCGTCTCTAACTTTTTCATCATAATTTCATACTCCATAATAAAAATAGTAAAAAGTTCGTTTCTTTTTTTTTTTTTTTGTAATTGGTATTAGAGTTTGGTGAAGAGTTTTTGAAAGCAAGACTAAGCTATGTAAGTATTTCTATATATGTATAAATTTTGATATATATAAGTGTGTATGATGTGCTTATTGTTAATAAAAAATAAAAAAAAAATTTCGTCAAAGTTTTTAGTTGTATATCCTTTATATTTTATATTTTCATAATTATTTGTTTCATTTATAGTTGTTATAAAACCTATGTGCTTAGTATATGTCAAAACTCATATACTCATTAAGATCTTTTGACTATTGGCCATAATTAAGTCTTTAAGATCATAAAGAGAGGTTTTAGGTATTGGATAAATACATTAGGAGGGTCTTGGGTACTAACAACATCTATAATGGTAATTAATCCTGAAGATATAATATGCTTTGGAAATACAAAAAATAATGTTAATAACAAATATAACCATAATTTGCATATTACTAAAGAGTCTGCAAATATAAATAGTGTGTGTTTTAGTTTAAATAATATTACGGATATTATGTGTTCTTGGTTTTCTAAATTAGATAAAAATAAAAAAATAAATCAAAATTATCTAGAAACTAAAGTTGAGTCCATAGAATCTAAAATAGATAATTTGGGTTCTATAATAATTATTGACTTAAACAAAGAAGCAAAAAATCAAATAAACAATTTGGTGACAAAATTAGAAACTATATCTTTCATAAACAATGATGGAATGAATAGTGCAGGAGATAATTACATTCCTAAGCTATTTTTTGGTACTTCAAACCCATACTTATAATAGGATTGAATATGAAAATATTGTTGAAATATTAGATTGTTGGGAAAAAAATCATATAAAGACCCAGATTTAAATATTGATGAAAGAAATAGGCTACTAGACCATATAAGAGAAATTTATCTAGAACATGAAACCCTTTTACATCACTTCAATTATGATATTAATATGTCAACTAATGATGATGACGAATTATTTGGCACATGGGGAGATAGAGAAAATTCTGACTTTATTCAAACAAATGAAGTTAAAAATGATATTAACACTGAAAGTACCTCCAATCAGAAGTATTTTATTTAGACTTGTCTCATGTTCCATTTAAGGATCAAGAACAAGTAATTGATGATTGGACATAATCCTTGACCATCATTATTACCAATTATAAAAATAGCTAGTCAAAGGAAAAATTTCTTGATTATATTGCGGCAACTCTCCAGGGAGATGTGTTGCAATGGTTAAGACAGTGGGAAAAATTTGAAATTGGAAAAAGTCAAAAAACGGCTTTGTTGACAAATTTTCTCACACTTGACACAATTTTAGCTAAATTTGCAAAAATCATAAAAGAAAATTTATGTGATTTTGCAGGAGATACTAATTTGCAAGTATATGCAAATTATATTTTGACTAAATTAGAACTATGTAATATTTGTCTTTTTAAAGATTATGTTCAAACTTTTAAAAAATATTATTATCTTATTGATCCACCAGCAAATCAACCTTGGCTAGATTAATTTTTTCATAAATTTCCTAATCCATGGGATGAGTTATGTATTAAAATATATCCTGATTTTCTAAAAAAAATGGGGAAGGAAGAATATGATAATCTTGGTTTTCGCATTAATTATGTTCTAAGACTGATAGCAGATCGGTGTCTAGAAGCAAAGACGAAAAAATAAATAAAAAGTCAAATTTCAAACTCACAATATGGTCAAAAATGTTGTGATAAAATTTTAAAAGAAAATTGAAAAATTAGTTGTAATACATTTTTTAAACGAAAAGGATTTTCCAAAACAACAATGCTACAGACCACTAAATTCCTACCACTAACACCACCACTAATGATGTGGAAAGCAAAAAAAAAACAACAAAACAAAAACACAAAATACATGTGGCAGTGGGTGGGACCCACTACCACATAATTAGAGCAACCACTAATTAGTGGTCTGTATAATTTTTCTTTTCCAAAAAACAAAGAAAATATAAATGGAAACCTTGGAAAAAAAATAAAAAATTTTCGAAAAAGAAAAAGTATATTCGAAAAAAGAAAGTAACAAGTGTTTCAAAAAAGAAAACTTGTAAATGTTATATTTGTAACGAAGAAGGTCACTAGAATGCCCAAAAAGGGGAAAAAGTGCAAAAAAAATGATCAAAATTCTTGAAGAACAAGATTTTGAAATAATATATGGCGAATAAATTTCTGATGAAGAAGAAATCTTATACAAAATTTCTAGTACTGAAGAAAGTTTAGATGAAGCACAAATCTTCATGATGACTAATATTATTAGTCAAGAAATATCTTAAGAAGCAAATAGTATATATTAAGAAGAATTACAGGCAATTCGACTTGGAGATGTAATCGGAGAAAAAAAAACTTTTATCAACGAAGAATTATCAAAATTTGAAAAAATGCAAGAAGTTACTGTTCCAGAAATTTACAAACTTTCAAAATTCAACTTCTTTTCAGCAAGAGTGTTTAAACAATACAGTGGTAACACTCAAGTAAAATGGTTAGAAGAAGGAAATATTGATATTCCTTTTTTTGATAAGAAAAAAGTTGCAAGATGGAAAAAGAAATATCCTGAAATTCAATATATTCATATTGGATTAATTCAAGTAATCATAACAGCCTTATTTCGTCAAGGGATACATACTCCTATTTTGGCAGTAATTTTTGATAAAAGATTTTCCGACCCAATGAAAGCAATCATTGGAGGAATCCAATCTAATTTAGCTAATGGAGTAGTTTGGTTTAATGTTAGACCAAATTTCTTTATTTTCATAAATGATCCTAATCTTGAAGACACAGTCAGAATAAGAATTAAAACACAATGATTAAGAATGAAATCAAATTCGCATGATTTGGCTATTCGTTGGAAAACAATTCACGAATTAACCAAATTTTCTGAAACAAAAACAATATCAAACGATAATAAAATCGTTGAAATCTTTGAACCAAGACCATTTGACATGGTAATACAACCTCTTCTAATGAATTGGAGCGATTTAGTAGTCCTTCGACAATGGTTAATCTATGACCTAGTGACACAAGGAGAATCTTTTAAAACAAAAAATCCTGCACAATTACAAATGCAAGCATTAGGAAAAAATTTATATATTGAAAATACAGTTCCAAAAATTAGAAGATCTACTTTTGTATTTGAAAAAGATTTTCCTAACAAATCATTTTCAAAATTAAGCATTGGAGAATCAAATAATAATTCTAATCAAGAATCTATTATTTCAAACAATGTTCAGATTCCTATTTTTCCAAGAACAAGAAAACAACTTGAATATATTAAGTCTGCATATATGTATCATTTTCAAACAAAAAATGATGATATTATTTTTTCTCCTAGCTAAGGAAAAAGAAGATATACATATGTATTGGAATATTTAATTTTGCAGGTTATAAATCTTATAGTCTCAGTATTCTCATAGACACTGGAGCTACAGTCAGCTCATGTAAATGGAATGCCATACCAAAAGAAAAATAGACATTAATGAAACATCCAATTTTGGTTATTAGAATTGATGGCAACCATACTTCCATACAATTCAAGGCTAAAAATATAGCTATTTGGTTAAATGATAGCAAGTTCATTATAACAAAAATTCTATGTTTTCCTTATATGCATGGAGATTTCCTTCTTAGAAATAATTTTATATATAAATACCTTCCAATGCAAATACAGGAAAAAATCATTTTATTAAGCATAAATAATGTCTTAATTCATATTCCATTGTTAGAACAACATAAATATATTTGTGATAAAGAGTTTGCGCCAGTTCCGTGTGGTGATTTAACTCCCATCATTAAAACCATTGATGAATCACATTGGATTTATAAAATTTTGGAAGAAAATTTTAGTGAACATCCATTAAAACTATGGCAACATAGTCCACGTTATTGTAATTTGAAATTAAAAGACCCTAATGTTATCATTAGAGTAAAGCCAATGATTTATACTAGACAATATATATATGAATTTGATATTCAACTCCATGAACTTTTAGACAAAAAGTTAATCGAAGAAATTAGAAGCTCTCACTCTCGTCCAACTTTTATGGTAAGAAACCATGCTGAAATTAAAAGAGGAAAAGCCCGAATAGTACTTAATTATAAACGGCTAAATGAAAATTTAGAATTTGATGGATGTTTTATTCCAAGAAAAGATGTTTTTAATTAACTTAACCAAATGATCAAAAATCTTTAGCAAATTTGATTGTAAAAGTGGATTTTGAAAAATTCAATTGATTGAATAGTCAAAAAAATTGCCAGCTTTCAATACACCTAGAGGACATTACCATTGGAGTGTTATGCCCTTTGGATTAAATATAGCACCACAGGTATTTCAACGGTAGATGGATACAATTTTTAAAGATCTTAAAGATTATTGTGTAGTTTATATTGATGATATACTTATCTTTTCTAAAAGCAAGGAGGAGCATAAGAAACATTTAAAATTTCTTTGTGAAAAATTCCAAAAACATGGAATTATTTTGGAAAATTTGGTTATAAACCCCATTTACCTTCCTTTCATTGTTAAAAGGACTAAGAAAAAAATTATACTTTCTAAACCTCCTCATAATTATAAAGTCTTGAATAAAGGACAAAATTTATTATTTAAATATTTTATCAAACTATTATACCCTCAACTAAATCTTCCCACCTTTTCCACCCACTCTCTCTCCACCTTCTCTGTCTCTCTCCTCCTCTCCCTTCTCTAACTCCTTCAAGCTTCAGATCTGGAAGCTCAGCTATCGCCTCTGGAACTCCTACGTCGACCTCACCAACGCCTCTGGCATCCAATCCTCTTCCGCCGCTCCCTCCGGCGAACACGCTAAGCTCCGCCACATCTCCGTTGATTTGCTCTTCCTATGTATATGTGTGTTATCACGCCCGTATTTTATTACTCGGATAACATTATCAATATTCATTAATTAAGTCCATTTACAAATAACATTTCATCCTTGGATGAAATGATGAATAATTAAATATGCATATTCCTTCTCGTTATACAACAATGACATTTACATACAAATAAAAGAAATGCCCTGAGGCTTATAATAAAAGAGAGAACACTACTCTTTATAAAAAACTAGCACTCAGCCAAACAACAAATGAAGTAATACAATCTATCACTACATTATACTTATGAAATGGTAAAACCCATTATTTGATCTTCAAATCCGAAAAGCATTCCCTATACACATGTACAGGCAGGGGGTGAGCAACTACTAGCTCACCAAACAATCTCATATTAAAACATTAGAAGACATGCGGGTACTAAAATGCTCATACATATAGGTAAAATCATATTATGTCAAAACCATATGATTTTATTACATAATCTCTTAAATCTAATTTATTTAATTAACCACAACAAGTTAACTTAAATAAATAAACATGTTTCAATAGCAACATGACATCCTTTTAAATTTATTCAGTTATCTCATTATCAATTGAATCAAATAATTAAATAATTCATCAAATCCATTTTATACAGTCTTATGAGATGAATGTACATGCCATGTCATGCTCAAAATATTTTTCTCATCTTTTGAAAATTTTACACACAATGCCAATTTAAAAACATATTAATCTAACAATTTCAATAAAATTCAAAGATAGTAAATACGACTCAGGTAATCCCTAGGCTGGTGTCTGCAAGTAGACTATATAAGTACTATCAAATTGTCATTTTTGCCAGTATTAACTGGAAGGCTCGACACTTGTAATCTGTCATTTTTACCAGTATTAACTAGAAGGCTCAACACCTATCCGCGCGGGTTTCTGGTCTTTCACCATGGACACTCAAGCCAACTTAACCAATATCAAACTACACCCCTAACCGGACTTACCAACGTATTTATCAAAATCAAATCCAAATGATTTTGTTTCCCAAAAACAATCACGTTCTCAAAACAATAGTTTTCAATTGCAATTCAAAATCCATGATAACAATAAAATGGGATGACAATGCAATATGTAACAATGCATTAAATTAGTTCCAATTTCAATTCCATCACACAAGGCTCCATTGTGATCAAATTCCATATCTCTATTAATGTAATATCATAATACAATTTCAAGAAATAATCTAACAATATCCACATTTATGTAGTCTCCACATGTTAATCAGCATTTCCAATTAGTCATTTTAAGACAAATCTATAACACACTATATTTCAAACTTTCAAAGTTCCAACATTTCTCATCCTTCCAAGAAATCCCTCATTAATGCAAATACGGTAAATTTCCACCAATAGTCAAAATAGTTATCTCTAATGTATTAATTTAAAAGATAACAACATGGATATACAATCCAACCTACAACCATAATTTGGAATCTCCCACGATTCTCAACATTTAGAAACAATCCATATTCCACATTTTAAAGACAAACTTTCAAGACTTATATGACTTTCCATTAAACTCAACATTTCAAAGGAATAACTCGATATTCCAAAAGTTTCATAAGTGTTTTCCGAATCAAAACCTCAATTTTTAAACCAAACAAAATCTTTTCTCAAAAATCCAACAACTCCCAAAACATTAACATTTAGGATTTTTCACAAATTAAAGCTCTCTCACTTCCAAATATCCGCACGTAATTTTATATACAAAAAATACATTAAATAGTAAGATTATAGGTAATCAACTCTCAATTTAACCAAACCTTCAATTTACTATTCAAATGTCACATATATAAATTTGATGTTCAAAAGCAACATATTAGCATACTCCAACTATTAAAATCAAAAATCCATTTCTCAATTGTCTTGACTCACACAAAACTTTCAATAAATTTTGTTCCACTTCAACCAAGATAACCAAAATAAATTTCACCAATATCTCATACTTATGAAATATTAACATTTTCATTCTACTATATTAAAAGTTATGGTATAATCTCAATAACACACTTTTAACCATAAATGATATAAACTTTTAATCAAACTAACTTAATCCACTAAATTAGTAATTTTCTTATATTCACATTTTTCCGAAAGAAATAATACCAAACATAACTTAACCCAACTCATCTTTCAAGTATAATCATATTTCATGAATATAACACTTTTAGAGTTTTTAATCCTAAAACAACTCTATAATATCAACTTAACAATTTATACCATATTCATCAACATTAATTTATTTTTCTTCTCAACAATAAATTCCAAAACTCAAAGATGAGATAAATATTTCAACATTATTTTTCCAAAATAAATTATCTAACCATGATATGAGGTAGATACAACTCATACAACTATTAATTTTTTTTTATTTTTGAATTTTTAACATGTATTTCCAACACAAGATGATTTTTCCAAATCAATTTCAAAATAACAATATTCTTAACACTTCAAACTAATTTTTTTTCCAAAAATTACCAAACAAAAATCTAAAAAAAATAGATATATGCAATACCTCTTAGAATGACATATTTTCTCAAAATAACCCTGACATAGCTTTGATGTAAGAATATGAAGAAAGTCCCTACCTCAAATAATAAAGAAGAGCAGATCTGGAAGGCAAATCTTGTCCGATCATGAATCCGAGACTACCATTGCGAAGATCACGACGAGCTCTCCGACTTTCATTTACAAAACTTTTGTAAAATCTCACTCTATAGATTCCCATTTAAACCTCAAAGGTTGAGCTTCTATGGAGTATTTAAGAAAGAGAAAAAGAGACGTAGAGCCTCTACTCAACCAAAATAAAAAAAAATATAAAAAAGATGAAGAAAGATGGAAGTAATGGAGATGAGGAAAAGATAGAAAAGAAAGAGACAGCCCACATGGGCTTTGTCTCTACGCACCTCCCAACACACTTTTCCCAAAATTTTATTTATTTATTTTTATATTATTCAACCCATTAACTGGTACAATATATGTAACGACTCCAAAATGCATATAAGAAGTCATCCTTGTTTAACTATGGGATAATGTGTTTTAATTTAATTATATCTATTGGAATTGAAGAACTATCTGCTAAGTTATGACTTTAAAACTGGAATTGACGACCTTTGTGGGTTCAAAAATCGGAATTGAGTACATAGATATGTTAATGGGAATTTTTAAAGCTATTTGGGAAAAGTAATTGGAGATTTAATTTGTCTGATTCGTTAATGCATATTTGGGTGGTTAACTTTGTACTGCAAATTAAAGGCCCTAGAGGCTTCAGAAACTAGAACAGGGGACATATTTATGATCATCATAATTTTTAGAGTCACCTGGGAACTTTAATTGAAATTTGATTTCGTGTGATTCGTAAGGCCACGTTTGGCTCTCCCTATTCTGTTAAGTCATGTGTGTGTGTTTATTTATATATATAGATATGTCTTTGAGTGGTTGGTCTCATCTTTTGGAAGCCCAAAATATCTAAAAGAGAGAGAAGAGAACCGTGAGGGAGAAAAGAGAAGAGAGACCAAGATTCTTGAAGAAAAGCTTAACAATCATGGGGTTTAAAGAGGATAGAAGGGAATTGAAGAAAGAGAAGGGAGATCAACCATAGTGGCTTGAGGAAATGGAGGAGAATTAAGAGGGAGACAAAGATTGAACTAAGGTATGATCATCTATCTTGAATCCTTATGTTTAAAGCATCAATTACATGAAATCAAGGATTGATATGGAAGATGTGAACTTTGAACCGTAACTATGGCTATATTATGCTCTTGTGTTCTTGTACTTGGGAATTGAGTAATATTTTGAGGTTATGATGTTTGATGGAGATTAATAATGTGAAATTTGTCATGTATTAAAGGGTTTTGGGCTTTGATTTACATGGAATTGAGGTTTGATTTTGAAAATGAGAAGTTCCAATTTTTCAGCCATTTTCGGACTGCAAACTGCCCAGGGCCGCATGTGCGACTCTGTTTCCCGCACGTACGGGAGACAGCTCTGTTCAACCAACTTTGATTAAGCATATCTTTTGCCTTGAACCAGATGCACTAGATGTGCCACTCAACTGCGGGCAAAACCTCTTCAGGTGCCCCGCCTGACCACACTGGTAACAAGAGAGCGGCTGACCTCTGTCCTGACTCTGGCTCTGAGGTCGACTCGAAGATGAAGCTGCTCTTTATCCTCCTCTTCTCTGCGGGCATGCGGGCAAGCTGGAGACTTGTGGCTTAGCTGACCACATTTGTAACAAGTAAAGTCTCCCTGACTGCCTCTCCTAGAGCCTCAACTCGGAACTAGAAAGGTAGATCTCGCAAAAGCACCCTGAGACTGCTGAGGGTTAGAACCCCCCTGCCTCCTACCATCTCCCTGGCCATCGTGACTCCTCTTGGAGCCCCTCATCCTCTCCTCCTCCTCGTGCATAATAATCTCAAGATATGCCGCAGCATCCACAAGGCGTCCATACTCCCGAGTCATGGACCCAGCAACCCTAAGCTTGAGCCCGTTTCTCAACTTCTTTTCGAACTCAAGACAATGGCGTTCCTCAAACGCCACTAGCTCAGGTGCAAACCTAGATAAACTGGTAAATGCGGTCTCAAACTCGGCCACTGGTGTACTCAGCTGCTTGAGCTGACAGAACTAATCCCTCAACTTCTCCCTGATAGCGGGAGACAAAAACTTCTCCTGAAAGGCACCAACGAAAGCCTCCCAAGTCCCTCCAATATGACCTCGCACGAACTTCCACCATTGACCCATGTCTCCCTTCAACTGGAAAGACACCAAGGTCACCTTCAATGCCCCATCTTCGATGCCAAGCATCTCAAACGTCTTCGTTATCTGCTCAAGCCACTCATCAGCCTTCAGTGGCTCTTTAGGATCCCCCACAAACTCATCCGGATTTGACCGAAAGAACTCTCTCTTCAAAAAGGACGGCCCTGCCTCAGTTACATGGGCCTGGACTTGATTCTCAGCTCTGAGAATGTCCATGGATTCCCTCAATGCTCCTGCCATCTCGCGGGCTAAGGCGCCCATGGCCTGCTGACCTACTGGCTCGGCCACATTGGCCTGACCAACACCCTCCTGCTACGCCGGAATCTCATCCGATATAGGCATCTCCTGCCTCCTAGGCCTACCACGCCTACCACCACGTCCTTGTCCTGACATCCTAATAAAGGTAACAAGAACATTAGCACACTCACAAATGTGCCGAAACTATGTCACTTGCGTCCTAATACATTGGGCAACAGTAGTTCATTCTACGTAAGCACATAATCACATAAGCACTTACGAATTTCATTTTCGGATAATGACCGTCCTGTGGCGTTGCTAGAGTTTCGGTTAGAAACAGCATTGATCAAGTGCTTTTCCAACAGGACTCCCAGAAACCCAAGGATCCAATCAACATCCTAAAAATTAAATCCCATACCCATATAGTCACATAAGCATGTTATCAAATAAACACACAACATCATACATAAGTCTCTAACAAGCGAGACAAACCCATTGTGGTACTAACCACTTCCCACGTACCCGAAGTATTCAAACCCGGTACACTCTGATACCAAGTTGTCACGCCCTCAAATAATACATATAAACCCAACATTCATGACATCCATAGATATAGGAGAATAAAGTATATTTCCATTTATCAGAGTATTTATTACAAAAGTATTACATGTTGACAACAAAAGTAAATGCCCTACGGGCTTACAACTTTCCAAGCCAACACTTGGTTACCAAAAGAGAGTACTAACTCAAAACACGTTAAGCCCTCGGCTTGAATTTACATGTAATACCAGAATAACAAAAACAACTAAAAGAGTCTTCAACTCCCAAAACCTTCCAAGCTACGTCCTTGGAGGTGGTATATACCTGAACCTGAAAATGATGTCCCATATGGGGTGAGCCAATGCCCAGTAGAGTATACTAAACTAATTATGAGAAATAACTAAAACATTAACATTCGATAAAAGGTTAACACTTGTAAACCAACTTACAACACTTCCCAGTTTCATGACAAATAGTCCATGTTTCATTCCATTTTCCTTTACTTATCAAATTTTCAATTTATATAAACATGGCTCATTATCTAGCCAACAATTAAATGAGACTACAACTCATATTAAAACACTTCCAATACTTCAATATCTACGTTATGCAAACGTAATTAGAATTTCGGGACTTTCACCCTGGACACTCCCGCCAACTTAGTTATCAATGGAGTCCATCCCCTATCTCCTCCCAAATAGGTTTGAGAGTACATCCCCTATCTCCTCTCAAACCATGGAGCACATCCCCTATCTTCTCCCAAACAATATACATATACAATGTATTTAAACATTTATCATATACAATGATCAACCAATACACATATTCGATGTATTATTCCAACCGTCATATTCAATGACATACTCCAGGTGATTAGTTTCAGTTTTCCCTAATCAACATATAGTGCCTACAACAATCAAGACTATCCTTCACCGATAGCCCAAAGCAGTTATCTCTAAACAGATAATAAACTTATCAAACAGATAAAATATCAACATTTTCATAGGTGAGTGATTTATTTATCCAACTCCACCATTCAATCTTATAATTTCCCAATTTCATAATTTCCAACTCAATTTCACATTCTCATAATTTCTCAAATTAATTATACAAATTAATTAGTCACATTAAATTAGGGCTTTTCCCCATTTTTCCAACGTTAGCCCTAAGGCTCATTTCCATCAATTCAACAACAATAATTCCATTTTTCACAGTCCCACATATACATGGATTTTAACATTTGAAAACCTCCTTTTTATAACTTTAAATCAAACCCTAACTTTCCCAAATTTACTATAATCCACCATTTATACAAAATACATAATATCTATGCCAAAACCGATAGAAAGGAGTAGGTTATCCCTACCTCAAAAGAAAAGACCCAAAGGAGATGATGAGAAACTCGAATGTGCTCCAAACCCAATGATTTTCGGATCCAAATGAAGATCAAGCCAAGCTCCACACTTTATATAAAGGAACTAAGGTAGAAGATCACTAGAGAAGTTGTATTCTAGAGAGAGGAGCCCTCAAATGAGGGTTTTGAAAAGTTAGAGAGATAGAAAGTGGGTCGAAAAAGTCATTTAAAATGACACAGTCGCGATCTGATATACGTATAGTCTGCTCGAGCGGAGAATAGGATGCTCGAGCGTAAGACACAAAAACTAAACCCGTTCGAGCGCAAATATACCCGCTCGAGAGCCAAGGCACAACAGCAAAACACTACCCGCTTGAGCGCAAACCGACCCGCTCGAGCGTAAAATACACTCATCCAGTACTTTTACAGACTTCGAACACCCGCTCGAGCGCAAGATACCCGCTCGAGCGTGAAAAACACCTTTGCAGTATATTTACAGACGCACAAAATGCTGAAAGGATGCAAACTCTGCTCGAGCGCAATAAGACCCGCTCGAGCCCAATAAGACTCACTCGAGCGGATCATAAAAAATCTGGGCAACAAGATTAGAGACCTAAACTCAACCAACCTGTTCAAAACACGCCCAAGACATTTCTAAACTCAAATACAAAGAATTAAAGGACGAAAAGAAACATATACAACAACAGACATCTACGGAACCGAGTCCGGAATACACTAACCAATGGAGGGAAAACCAGGATCGCTATAGTACTTGTAGGCTGAGACGAGGACATTGTCCCATTACTACCGAGAGCCGATCATTGTGAGTAATAGTAGTGTAACAATATATTTTACTTACTTCCTGCGATTATTATTTATGTATTGTTATTTGTGAATGGTCTATTCCATTGTTGTTGTGCTTTGATTCAATTAATCGATATGCTTGAATAATGGCATTGATATGGACCTAAGGTCGTTCTGTCCCTAGTACTAGACGTGGGCCTGAGGCCGTTATGATGTGAATTGTTCTATCCCTATTAATGCAGTGATACATTTGCCTTCTGTTAATAGTTGTTATTAATGTTCTGTTATCCGCAAGACAACTATGTCAACTTGTAATAAACCATGGAAAAATCCTTGTGCACTATTGAGTAATGATACTGTAGCAGTACGCTTTAATTACTGTTAATAGTTAATACTGTGGTTCTGTTATCTGCAAGTTAATTATCTGAATTCATCATGAACAAATGGAACATATGTGTATTATGGAACAATGATATCCTTGTGTATCTGGAATCATTCTGTTTTGTTAAAAATGGGCCCGAGGCCAATCTGTTGATATCTGGGCTTGAGGTCGTTGCGCATAATATGTTGGGCCTAAGGCCGTTCTGTATTATCTGTGGGCTTAAAGCCAATCTGTATTATATCTGGGCTTACAGCCGTTCTGTATTGTATCTGGGCTTATAGCTGATCTGTATTATATCTGGGCTTAAAGCCGATCTGTATTATATCTGGACTTATAGCCGATCTGTATTATATCCAGGCTTACAGCCGTTCTGTATTATCTCTGGGCTTACAGCCATCCTGTATCATATCTGGGCTTACAGTCGCTCTGTATTATATTTGGGCCTGAGGCCGTTCTGTGTTACATGTGGGCCTGAGGCCGTTTTAAGACATGATTATGAATAAGATCTGTGTATGGTTCAATATGCATATTTACATTCTTTAAGTCTATGCTCGTTTAACTCACCTCCTTACATTGCTATTATTCACTGAGTCTCGCTCACTCCGTTTTTGTGTACATTTATGTAGGTGAACCATCGAGGATTGACACTAGAGTTGTATTGAGGTCTACCTGTCTGTCAAGCCGCCTGGGGTATGCCTCCGTGTTGAGGCCGTAATTTTGATTACTGGGAGTCGTGTAATTTTTGGAGTCTTATTTAAGTGTGTGTGAGATCTATATAGATTCTGTGATTGTATGTGTAACTCTGGGAATGTATTTAAATACTTGAATCTAATTAAACCATCATGTATGCACAAGCTCAATGGATGTTTTCTTTTATTGACATTGCTTCCGCTTAAGGCCCCGTATGTGTTTAAATATTATTCTAAATTCTGTTTGAGGCCTATGTTCGGGCCGGTCATGAACCAAACTTTTAGGAGCAGGCTTGGGTTGTGACAATATATACATTGTCATAATATTTCAAAATTTTGTAACATAAATCATAAAATGATATAATTTTTCTTACCACAAAATATAACATTTTTATACACCATAAAATATAATCTTTTGCTCACTATAAAAATATATATAATTTTTCACCATATGGTGCCCACCATAAAATCAACTATCAAATATTTATTATAATCCTATATAATAAATAATAACAACTTCCAATGTAGTTATTATCAATCATATAATTAAAAATGACCAAACAGTTAAACATGGGTCATGAAACAAACTCAAATTAAATTAAATCTAAATCATGGGTCTCACCCATAAGTCAAACATGGTCCAATTATATACCAAAATAGACCCAACAATTTAATCTGGCCTAAACGCCCAAAACTCAATATCAAATTCTGTTGTACACTAGACCGAACACCGATCAGTCCGTGAATTTTCATAAAATAAATATTCATCAATAAATTCTGAAATTTTTATCCAACGTGCTAGACTTTTATGTAAACAACATATAAAAATTTCATAATTTTCTGAGATCGGAAACTATTTTTAAAAAATACAAAACCGAACTGTTTTCGCATAGAATTTACACAGCAATCAAATTCGAAAATTTGCTCAATTAAATTATGCACTGGCTATTTAAAAAAAAAAAATTCTGGGTCATTACATATATGTATGTATTTATATAGATATGTGTGCATGTATATATGACTCATACATATATGTGTATATGTATATATATCGGTAAGTGAGTGTATGTATGTATATTTATGAGTAGATGTATGTATATCTTTGAGTGAGTGTATGTATGTATATCTGTGAGTGTATGAGCATATGTGCGTATCTATGTATATTAATTTGTGAGTGAGTTAGTGTATGTATGTGTGTATATCTGCGAGTGTGTGAGTGTATGTATGTATATCTGTGATTGTATGTATGTATGAGACATATTTGGAACAGTAAAATTTTACTCTGATTAAAAACATGTTGATTTTCTCAGCAACCAAACTATATTTGGTTTTCTTGTTATGCTTCTGTGATTTTCTCAGTAACCAAATACGCAAGGTTATTAATACATGACACTTAGTGTGATTCAAAGTGGATACTCTCCTTAGATCATAGTAAAATTGTACTTTCAGAGTAAAATTTTACTCTAAATCACAGTAAAGTTTACTATGATTCAAAGTAAAATTTTATATCGTTAAGCAAATCAACCAATTTTACTTTGAATTATAGTAAATTTTACTCTGATTTAGAGTAAAATTGTACTTTCAGAGTAAAGTTTTACTTTGAATCAGAGTAAAATTTTACTCTGGTTAAAAATATGCTGATTTGCTTAACAATATAAAATTTTACTATGATTCAAAGTAAAATTTTACTTTAAAATACACTGTGAAGATGGTTTAATAGAAGAATTGATAGATATGAGGGTAATATAGTAAAAGAAACAAATTTTAAAATATTAGGAATTTTTGAAAGTACCTATATAATTCTTATCCTTTTGAAAGACAAATTAGACAGTGAGGGGTCTATCACCAAATCCCCCAATTATTTTGTCTCCAAAAAAGATTGAACTAGAAAAAAAATAATTGAATTTTTGGGAATAATTTTAGACCAGAAAGGTTTAAAATTACAAGAATATATTTTGTCCAAAGTACGAGATTTTTCTGATATTCTTGAAAATAAAACACAATTACAGAGTTTATTAGGCATTTTAAATTATGGACGAAATTTTATTAAAAATCTTTCAAAAATAGAAATTCCTTGGTTAACCAAATTACGGAAAAATGTTATTTTTGAATGGGCAATAGAAGATGTTGCTTTAATTAAACAAATTAAAGAAAATGTTAAAACTTTACCAGATATTTATCTTTCTAAAACAGGTGATAAATTAATTTTAGAAATAGATGCCTCAGAAGCATGCTGGGTATGTGTTCTTAAAGCAATACCAAGTAATTTATGACATGATAAAGAGATACCTTTATCAGAAAATGGGATTAGACCAAGAAAAAATTCAATACCCATAAAATTACAAAAAGAAGAATTAATTTGTGGATATAATTTTGGAACATTTAAACCAAATGAACAGAAATATATTATTTTTGAAAAAGAATTACTTGCAATAAAATTGGCAATAAAAAGTTTTCATATTTATTTAGCCCTAGAAAATTTTATTGTGCGCACTAATAATAAGGCAATAAGAGATTTCTTAATCAATAAAAAAACTTATTGAACAAGGAAGAAGATTAGCCTGGTATAATAAAATTTCTGAATATACTTTTGAAGTAGAACATCTTAAAGGTACTAACAATTTTCTTGTAGATTTTCTTAGTAGGAATTGTTTCAGAAAATTAAATTACTAAAGAAGTAATTTTAATTTTTGCAGAAGACCTCTAGACCAAGAGGAAACAATGGATAAGGGTAAACAACACACTCAAGGAGATTGGGTGACAATTACTAAAAAAGCAATCCCTAGAGAAGAAAAAGTTTATGTTGTGTTTGCAAGAAGTCAACCTGGAATTTACACAGAATGGAATGATTGCAAAACACAAGTTTGGGGATTTCAGGAGCAAGCCATAAAGCATATGATAGCATGACCCAAGCTAAAAAAGCTTTTTATAGTCTACCAGTTATGCCTGTTTATCAAAAGAATTTTTGTCAAATGAGAACTAATCTAGTTCCAACTAATATTCAGACATCTAGACCAGATGAATCTGAAATAAAGGATTTTTTCAACCCTAGTATATCTAGAAAAATTTATACAGAACACAATGGAGTTTGGAAAACTCACATTGTAGACAACAAAGTGAAATTTCAAAAAAAGCATGGGAGTTCTGGCCAACAAATTAGCTGAGCAAACAGCTAAATTAAAAGATTTGCAAAATTTTTGTTTCAATATCCTTAAACAAATGAATTGGAATGAAGATTTTAATTTTGAAAAAATAAACAATTTTCTTCAGTTATCAAACCTCATATCAGATGAGTTTTCTAATCTAGTTTTTGAACAAATAAAAAGAATTTGTTTTTTTGAAAAAGTAAGAACTTTGCTTGCAAATGAAATTTTTATGTTAATCAAAAATCGAGTTGATGATCATCGTGATAAGATTAGACAAATCTTAGAACGATCTTATGATAAATTAAATTTTAAAAATGAAATTCCCAAAATAACCATCATGGCAAACCATAACATGTGGTTTTTTGAAGACATAGATTGAGGAATAACTAATCAAGTTATTTTTTAAATTTTAGATCCAATCAATGAATAGAATATCCAATGATCATCAAAGCAATGCTCTCATGGGTAGTAAAAGGCTTCCGATGGAGCAAATATTTTGCTTTCTGGATCTCCAACACCGTTGGTTGGCGGGAACGAGAACATTTTTTCCAACCATACCAGATTTCGTATCTTAAAGAAACTGAAGACTTTGAATTTGAAGATGATTATTTAGATGAAGATCACCAGAGAGAGTAATTGGAAAATATCCAAAAACTTTCTTTGACAGAATATTGGATAGATAGTCTAATATCTGTTTCACAAGCAGCGTAATATCCATGGCTCAACAAAATTGCCATTGATAGTCACAGATAGAAGAATACTATTTGTAACCCATTTTTCCATAACATATCAAAGGTCTCCTATACAAATTAATGAGGCTCTTGACATGTTATTAAATCTCAAAAGAGAAATAATTTGGATCTTCCGTTGGAACTACCTATGACCGCGGATGATGTAAAACATTTTCGGAATGAGCAATATAACCAAGATACGAATTTCCCTCTATCAGAGACTGATGAAGAATATCACAATCTCATCAACATGATGGAAGCATAATGGACAACACTATCACATGCAGCTGTCTCCTGATCGAGTCCAACCTTATCCAGGACACGTGGAGCTAGGCGAAAAGTGGTCAGACAAATCCTTTCAGCCGACGCTACATGACAACTCAGCTCAGCCAAAGCTTATCTATCACAGTCTATCTCTTTGAAAATCGGAGAGGGTAGACAGTGTATATAATTGTAAAAAATTGTAGAAGATATGAACTTCAAAGTCTTTGTCATTATTGTTGCTTAGACTTTTTATATCTAATGTATTTATTATGTTAGATTTTTTTCTCTTCTAGCCTTTGGAAAATCAAAAAAGCCTACGGTTAGGCTTGATGACTTTTTTGTTTATATATGTAAATTGTAGTCTGTAAATTGACTTTGAAGCCAACAGAATATACAATGTAAATTCTCTCCATCTTTGTGCTTTCAGCTTCTTCTCTAACTTCTCCATCATAATTCCATACTCCATAATAAAAATAGGTCATCCCGTCTAAATTTCTATTAATTTTTTTTACGTGTACATTTTAAGAGATTGACAAGTGTTTTAAAATTGTTAATCTTAATCTCAAACTTGAAATTATATTAAAATATATAAACTAAATTATTCAATTTTAAAACAATAAGGACAAAAATGAAACTTAAATCAAATTAAATGGGTTAAAAGTATAATTAAATGGGTTAAAAGTATAATTAAACCTATTTATATATATATATATATATTTTGAAGCAATAACTATTTTCTCTCTTTCTCTGGGTTAAATAAAATTTAAGCTCTATTTGGAATTGAGTAAAAATTTAAAAAGAGAAAGAAAAATGAGATGAAAATATAAATAAAATGTAAATTAATTTTTTCTCTATATTTTTCGCCTTTTTCTTTATCTTTTAAATCTCTTCCCAAATCTAGCTATGATCTAAACACAACCTTATATAATTGTATATTGTATTATTTTCATTCTTGGGTAAATTACATTGACACCCCCTGAGATTTATGTTTATTACAATTCTCCCTTCACCTTTTGAAAATTACATCCCCCTCCCTGAGGTTTAAAATTTCATTACAGATTATTCTCTCCAACAATTTAGGGTGTGTTTGGTTTGTGTTTGTAGAGTAGTTTTTGAGATAAAAAAGTACAAAAACTTGTTTGGTTTGCCTTTTTCTAAATATTTTCTTTAAAAAACTTTTGATTTTTTTTGTAGAGTAATTCTTGAGATAAAAAGTACAAAAATTTATTTGGTTTGTCTTTTTTCCAAATATTCTCTCTAAAATAACTTTGGTTTTTTTTTTTTTTTTTTTGTAGAGTTATTTTTGAGATAAGAAAGTACAAAAACTTGTTTGGTTTGCCTTTTTTGCAAACATGTTTCAAAAGTAATCCTAGAAATTGGATAACTAAACACATTTCTGAGAATTTTTTTGGGAAAGTCTGTTTGGTTTGATTACTCTTAAAAAAGTGTTTGTAGAGTATATTTCCAAAAAATTTCTCCTAAAATCAAACCAAACAAGGCCTTAATATTTTTAAATACCAATTTTGCCCTCATTGGGTAAATTACATTGACACTCCTCACATTTTAAAATTTACAATCCCCTCCCAAAGTTTAAAGTAGCATTACCAATTGCCCTATCGGTTAGTATTAGTTGAAAAAAAATCCATTGAAAAAAAAATTAATTGGAAAAAAATTTATTTGAAAAAATGTCATAAAAACTTGTTTGATAATTTTTTTGGTTTATAAATGGTTGTCTCAGTTTATAAATTTGAGGAAAAAACGTAAATTCAAAAAATGAGTTTACGTTGGTTTTTAAACAGAAATTTAAAAATTTGACTAACAAAATTTTTTTCAATTAATTTTTTTTTCAAATAATTTTTTTTTCAAATAATTTTTTTTCCAATTAAATTTTTTTTTCAATGATTTTTTTTCAACTAATATTAACCGAGGTGGCAATTGGTAATGCTACTTAAAACCTTGGGGAGAGGATTGTAATTTCTAAAATGAGAGGGGTGTCAATGTAATTTACCCAGTGAGGGCAAAATTGGTATTTAGAAAAATTAAATTACTGGAGGGAGTAATATGTAATAAAACTTTAAACCTCAGGGATAGGGATGTAATTTTCAAAAGGTGAGGGAGGAACTGTAATAAACATAAACCTCAAGGGTGTCGATGTAATTTACCCTTGATTCTTTTACCTTGTTTTACAATTATCAACATTTATTTTGAGAAAGTTTATGATACACATCCCTATATCATAAATATGTATATATATATGTTAAAAAAAAACGAATTTTTGCAGTATTATTTTTTCCTTTTCTTTTTTTGAAGTTATACTTTGTTCTTTGTGATAACTATATTTCTTTTTCTCTTCTTCTCTTGGTTTAGATATTTGATTTCCTTACATTATCTTATTATTTACCAATATTTATTGATAATAAAGATTGATTTAACATTTTTAATTCTTAAAGTTAAATTTTAATAACAAAATTAATTGGGGTTTTCAATCGTCTTCAAATACTTAGAATTTTTTTTCTTAAAGAACAGATAATTTAAATTTGTTGCCAATGATCTTTAATGTAATAAATGTATATGTACAAAAAAAAAAGTAATATTTTAAAAAATATGTGTTTCAAATTTTTTTTTTATAAAGAATTGCTACTTTAAATATTTTAAATTTGTAGCCAATGATTTCTAACATAATAAATGGATATGTACAAAAAAAAAAAAAATGTAATATTTTAAAAAATGTGTGTTTCATTTTTTTAAAAATATATAGTTAAACGTTTGACCCAATAAGATTTTGACGCTTGTAATATTAAGTATTTTAAAATTTCAAATTTTTTTAAATTAATAGACAAATTTGATAATAGGCTTGTTTAGTGCAATGTGTCTTATCTTAGGTCTAAAATAGATAATCAAAAATCATGAGTTAAAAGTATTCAAAAGTATTTATTCATAATTAGTTTTTCTTTCAAGTTATTTGATATCATAAGCTATAAGTAAAAATTATACCAAATATTTTGGTACATATTTTTAATTTTTTTAAAAAACTAAAAATCAAAAAATAAGAAAAAGAAACTATAAGTAGATCATAAATTACACCAAATGGAGCTGATATCATAGAAATTTTTAATTGTTTTTATTATCATGACATGAATAAAAGAGTAAAATATCTAAACATTAACCCCTAAAATTGTGCATATCATAGGAAAGTTATGATTTTTTGTAGTAAAAATTATAAATATTTATACTGTGCTATGTCACTTTGTGGTAAAATTACAAATAATGAATTTATGGTGTTCACCCTCAAGTTGTGAATGGAATAATTATGATATTTTTTTGTCAGAAAAGTCATGATGTTTTATTGTAAGAAAATTTATGATATTTTGTAATTTATATTATGAAATGTTGTGAAAAAAAGTTAAGAAAAACGTATATATGCTTTCTAAAAATGTTATAAAATGTGAAGTTTAACTTGAGATTTTAGATAAAGTAGGAAATGAATCATTTTTTTTATTCACTGATAGCACCTTTAATTTTGAAATATAGACTATTCAAATAGGTTGTTTACTCTAAATTGAGGTTTTAATTTTTATTTTTTTTAATTGAGTTGAGACCGATAGTTTCTATTCGCAAATTTTGAGCATTTAAAAAACTTGGCAAAGATAAATTTTTTTTTAAACACAAAAATTGAATATATTTTAATAGATGTTTTATACTATTTTTCAATATATAAAAATTAAAATATATATATTTTAACTTCTCGAAACTCTTATTCTTAAAACCTCATTTTTTAGTAATATAAAACGTGTAAATTTTCTTAACTCCTTTGGATAACGTATACATATATTATTTAAAAAATGATTCATTTACATAATTCATCCTCCCTCTAAATCTTTTCAAATGACATGACAAGTAAATTTAAAAAGTTAACTCACATTTTAATATTTTTTCAAAATTCTCTTTATATATATATATATATTTTGTCTTGCTATCTCATTTGTAGGGATTGTGGGGGAAGAATTTCCCACAAATGAGGTGGCAACCAAATTTTCAAAATTTGACCCACACTCTAAATAAATATGTGAGATTTTATTATAAGCTGCGCTCGAGCGGAGATCTTGTTTTCAGCAAAGTTTTACCAACTCTTTTAAGTGTATATTTGCATCCTCATACCACTCCAAGCATTCTTAGGCACCATTTGGACTCCGATAATTATACAATAAGTGAGAGATGCATAAAGAGAATTGAATTAAAATGAAATAGAGTTTCATTTGTATTTTGTTATGTGCTTCGTTTAGGTGGACGTCCGAGGCTTAGTGTCACCACGAACCACTGTGAGTAATAACCTTATAAAGATTTGTTCAAATTATCTTTACTTTCGAAAATGTTATTGCTATCAAAATGGATATGTGATTGCTTGAATGAATTCTTAAAATAATTTGATAATTGATAGCATAGCTTATTGAAATGTTATGTCCTCTAATGAATGAAGTTCTGTTTTGAAATGATATTGTGGCATCCATTGAATGTAGGCCCTTGCTTGGGGGTAATAGTACCATGGTTAGATCCTTGCCTGGGGGTAACAATACCATGGCTAGGCCCTTGCCTGGGGGTAACAGTACCATGGCTAAGCCCTTGCCTGGGGGTAACAATACCATGGCTAGGCCCTTGCTTGGGGGTAACAATACCATGGCCAATATGATTCGTTATCATTGGAATATTATTTGTCACTTCATGGATGTATCACATATAACGTTATGAATGGCTTTTGTTACTGTAAAGAGATGCTATTATTGCTAATCGAAATGTTTTGTTGTGAATTTGATCTAATGTGGCAAATGCCTCCCTTTGAAAATGATTTAAGATTCATTTCGAAATTGTAAGACATGTTTTTGTACTATTGTCGAACTTGATTCATTTAACATCTTTATTCTATTGTTACTCATTGGGCTCTAGCTCACTATTTATTTATATATGGAATTGTAGGTGGGCAAACTGAATATCAGAGTTAGATAGCCTCGAGTTTACCCGGGTTAGCCTTTTGTGGAGCTTCCAAGTGAAGTAATCAGGCTTGGATGGAGCCCTGCATGTTGAACCCTTTTGTGTGGTTTAATGGTTTTGTATTTGTACATAGTTGGGGTTGTATTTTGTAAGATATGAATTTGTACTTATGCTGGATGAAACTTTGAAACAAAACCTTGCTTATTATATTTGCTCTCCTCATATATGCATGGCTCAATGGATGAATTCTATGACATTTTAGACTTCCGCTAAGCATCGTACTTTACATTAAAGGTTTATTTGTATGGAGGCCGTAGGTAATCTATGATTACTGGCCGGTCATGACGCTAAACTTATAGGGGCAGGTTTGGGTCGTAACACTTTTTAACTTTTTAATATTTTTAGTTTGTGATTAAAAAAATTTATTTGGAATAAATTTTTGTTGATTTTGTGACTTTTTGTGAGAGAAAGAATGTAATGATTATGAGTTTGATGTGGCATTTTGTCTTATTAAGCTAAAAAATTTATTTTGTCTTTTTGTGACTAAAATAGTTCCAAACTCAACCCAACCCAAGTTGCCAAACGAAGGCTAATCAGTGTTTTTAATTTCAATTTTTTGAAAATTGAGTTTTTTATTTTTTATATATTTTTATTTTTAATGAATATTTTTAAAATTTTAAACAATTTTTAAATTTTTTTTTGATGCACCTTATTTAGATGTATCTAAATAATAAAAGGAAAAATTACTATGTAGTCCTATGTAGGGGACCTATTTCCCTTCTAATCCCAATATATTTTTGATAGATTAATAGGCCCATAGTTTTTTAAGTTTTATACCCAGAGGTCCCGTTTTTTATTTTCTTATTTTTTAAATGACTGTATTACCCTTTGTTTTGAGATCTATATATACGTGAAAAATCAAATATTTGCTCTGTTCAAAAAAGAAAATCAAATCTTTGCTTCTGTGATCTCGATTTCCCTTCGTTATGGCGATCTCATTGTGCTGTGTGGTCGATCTCATTGTGCTGTGAGGTGGATTTGGTTTTGTGATCTGAATCTCTGTGTATAGGCGATCTCTGTGTACGTCCTCTCTCTCTCTCTCTCTCTCTCTCTCTCTCTGTGTATATCTGGTTTGTATATGTCGATACGTATATGTATGTATATATATGTATCTATTGATACATACATATACATATATATATCTCTGTGTGTGTATGTACCTGGTTTGTATTTGCGTATGTATCTGTCGATACATATATGTATGTATATATAGATAAGCAAATTTGTGTGATATCTGGTTTGTGTTTGGCAATGTTTTTTTAGTTTTTTGTTTTGTGATAAATTTTGTTTGTTTAATACTTATTTTGTGATTTTTACATGTGATATAGTGTAATGATTTTGATTTTGTTGATTTTGTTTGTTGTATAGTGTAATGTGTTTTGAAGTTGTAGTTTGGAATTGTGAATTCTGATGTTTTGATACTGATATGTTGTAACTGTATAACTTTGCAGTTTGGAATTGTGAATTGTGCATTGTTGGTACTGATATGTTGTAACTGTATAATTTTGCAGTTTGGAATCTGTGAACAATTGTTTGCTGGTTTGTGATTTTGTAGTATGGAGGGGTGTTTCATGTTAATGTGAAAATACAATAATTCTTGTGCTGCTATTAAGATTAGTGAGGGATGTAGTTATTATGAAGTTGTTGAAAAAATATCTGCGAAGTTCAAGGAGTTGAGTGTTGGTAACTTTTGTTTGTTTTTCTCTATTCCTGGATATTCTAATTGTATTGTTGAATGTGATGATGATTTGGAGAATATGCTGTCAATGGTAGGTTGTAGTGGTTCTCATGTTGTTGATGTTATTGTGGGTGATAAGAGAATTGTGAAGGTTGATGATGATAATTCTTGTAGGATTGATTCTGTAATTTATGAGAGTTCTTTGGTTAACGATTGTGATGATTTTGGTGGTTTGTTGTCTAGTTTTTATCCAGAACCAGAGAGAGTTTTGTTGTCTGCTAGTTAGAAGGGGATTATACATAGTGTTGGTCAAGAATTTGAAGGTGGAGTGCCGACGTTTCACATTGCATTGGTTAAGTATGCAGTTGAGTGTGGTTTTGCAGTGAATTATTTGAAGAACGATGCAACAAGAGTAACTGCTGAATGTATGATGAAGTTGTCTACGGGTTGTAAATGGTTTGTGCATGGAAGGGTGTTGATGAATTCCAGTATTTTTTTTATAATGAAGTTGGATAATGTGCATACTTGTGGGGTTGTCGCTCGTAGATCTTGTAGCAAAATGGTTGGTTCTAGACTTGTGTCTGATATTGTGCATAATAATATTAGTGATAATCCGTTGACTCGTCCTATTGAAGTTAAAAAAAAGTTGAAGAAGCAATATGGTATAGATGTTTCTTATTGGGTTGCATGATTAGGAGTTGATAAGACAATAGGTGGGTTGTTTGGTGATTTTGCAACTTCTTTTGACCAACTTCGATAGTACTTTGAGATGGCTATGAGAACGAATCCGGCAAGTGTGTTTGAATTAGATGTGGATGAAAGTAGTGGGTGTTTTCGGAGGTTGTTTGTGTCATTTCACGGATGTTTGTATGGCTTTCAATTTTATCGTCCGTTGTTGTTTGTTGATGGTACATTCTTGAAGGAGCGTTACAAGGGGCATTTGCTTGCAGCAATATCAAAGGATGGTAATCAAGGTATGTATTTATTTGCAGTTAGTATAGGTTTGGTTTATCAGTGTGTTATTGTATTGTGAGTTAGCTAATTTTTGCAGTTTCATGTTATTTTGTTTGCAGGTCTGTTTCCTTTGGCTTTTGCGATTGTTGATACTGAAAATCAAGATAATTGGATGTGGTTCTTAAGTCAATTGTTAAAAGCTGTTGGTTCAGGCCGGAGATTGACCTTTGTGTCTGACCGTCAACATGGATTGCTAGACGCTCTTTCAGTGGTTTTTCTTAATGCACATAATGCATATTGCTTGAATCATTTGAAGAGAAATTTGATTGACAAATTGGTGGGACTTCGTACTAACTATAAGCTGAGTTTGATGAAAATATTAGTTAAATGTGCTTATACGCCAACTGTTACTTCTTTCTAACATTATATGGAGAAATTGAGGCATATTGCTGGGAATGGTAAAATTGATAATATGTTGGATGGTTTGCAAAATAATAAGTGGGCCAATGCATTTTTTAGAGGGAAACGATATGGTGAGATGTCATCTAATGTTGCCGAGTCTTACAATAATTGGATTGGTGGGGCTCGTGAGTTGCCTATTACTTGTATGGTTAATATGATTAGGGTTCAAATTATGACTCAATTGTCTAATAGAAAAGTTGAATCTAAAAGATGGACTACGAAATTATGTCCAGTTATGGAAAAGAAGTTGGTGGACTCTTTGAAACTAGCTAAGTCTTGGGATGTGATTATTGCTAGTGATACTGTGCTTGAGGTTCATTCTTCTATTTCTTTTTATGTTGATATTGGTAGACAGACTTGTTCTTGCCATGAATGACAATTGAACGGTTTTCCTTGTTGTCATATTGTGCGTGCTTTGTGTAGTAGTGGTAGAGATGTGTATGATTTCATTGATCCATTTTTTATGTAGATTGTTTTAGAGAGTCATACAAGGAATTTGTTTATCCAGTGCCTTCAAGTGAGAGATTTGACTTTGATGGTGCCGGTAGCTCAATTATCAAACCTCCTATAACGAAGAAGCAGCCCGGGCGGAACAAGAAGAAGAGGATACCTTCTAGGGGTGAGAATGTGGGAGGTGCTTGAAATATGGGAATTACAATAAGAAGACGTGCAAGGCTACTATTTGAGGCCACAGTCTATTCTTTTGGATTTGTATTTGAATTTGAGGAATTATGATAATAAAAAATGTGATACTTGGTATTATGGAAGCAATGAATAAAGTTGGTTGAATTGTTTTTTTTTGTTTTTTGATGTGTTCTTTAGTTAGTGAAGTTGTTTTGTAACAGTTTTGTTTTGTTTTTTATTTTTATTTTTTTTGGATTTTGTTGGTTTTATTTTTATGGAATACTGAGAAGGTTGTTGAAAATTTCTTATTGAAACTGTATAATATTGAAATGCAGTTTTATTACATGATTTATTTCTTTCATATTTCGTAGTGACGAAACTGTAAAATTTTACAATTTTATTTGCAATTTTGAAATGCAGTTCATCTATTTGTTGAGTCATGAAATTGGATGCATAATTGTGTAGCATAATTTTTGTTTGAGTAATGAAACTGCATAATTTTGCAGTTTTTAAGAATTATGAAAAACAACCTGATGACACTGCATAATTTTGCAGTTTTAAGAATTATTAGAAACAACCTGATGAAACTGCATATTTTTGCAGTTTGAAGAATTATTAGAAACAACCTTTACTGTATGAAAATATATGCAACCACAAACAAGTACGCAAACAATTAGAAGAACAACCACAATATTAATAACAAGAAGAAGAGCAACAACAGCATCAATGGCAGCAATCATTTTCACCATAATAACCAGAAGAAGATCATTCCCAAAAGCATAGAAAGTACTTGTCACATGTCACATGTTAAAAAAAAAAGTACAAAAATATGTTCACTTGAATATTTGTATTGTCAAGAAGTTTGTTCATTGTTTCTATGGTTTGGTATGTTTTGTCAACATTTGGTAGTGCTCGAGTTTCCAAGATCGGTTCTCATCATTGAGGAATTGACTGATGATTTCTGCTCGAAATTTGACCCACTTAGTTGGTCGAAGTGATTTCTGCACAGGTTGCCAGTTGATATATTGGTTGATAACATTGCAGACGGTGACTGCACAATCATTCCTGCAAACTTTTAGATGAAGTTAATTAGTTAGGTAAAACTATAAAATTTAGCATATTGGAACATTAGTTTATTGATTTTATATCTTACGAGTGTGGGGTTTGTTGTGGGCATTCCTCAATTGATGCAATTACTGTCTCGCACTCTTGAGATGATAACGTGTTTCCTTGATTACTGAATAATGCTTTATTTCATCTTAGTTGATGTTGTTGCTACAAAATAGTTAATGGGTGTTTTTGTTAGTTATAGTGATGAGTTAAGATGTTTTGAAAGGAATGGAACTAAGTAGGAAATTTTATTTAACTTACAATTTCCTTCGTAATTTCAAAGTGCTTGTTGTGGCAATCTTTTGCTGGTCTTAAAGAGTCATAGTGCCTCTATATCCCATCAGCATTGTCAAAGACCACAATTGTCCAATGGTTGTCGTGGTTAATTGGGAAATGGATATATCTGTTTTTCATTGCTTCTGGAAAATGGATGTCCATCATTTTTTCTCTCAATGCTTGATCTTGGTTTTGTAGTGGAGTCTATAATTTATATATATGTTTGAAACATGTTATAAAACTATGTAGTAAGAGATGTTAAGAAAGTAGAAAATTTTGCAGTTTGAATAATATTGAAAGGTATGTTAAGTTTTGCTTACATTGATGAGTGTTGAGAAAACGTAAGATCTTCCCGCGTATGGATTTCTTGCAAAGGCTAGATCATGTTTCTCAAATTCTTCAATGGATGGTTGGAGTGCCAATTTCATTTCTGAGAAGGCATCAATGACCTGAAACATGTTATATATGAGAATGTGTTAGGTTTGTGGAATAGGTTATTGAATATGAACAGAAACTGTAAAATTGTGCAGTTGGAGACCTACATTCCCATATAAGGGTTCCCTGTTGGTCAATCTGCATATATCTAAAAAGTATACGCAATTTTCATCTTTGCTACCAGACCAGACACAAGCACTTGATTGTGTGTTGTTGATGAGTTGAATTTGGTCTTGGTCTTTTTTGGATAGGCTATGCCAAACCTTGTTTGTTTTGTGGCATGAAATGGCGAGTGGCTTGTTTTGGATTGATGCATCCTTGAAATCATTATCACTTTCCAATACTTGAAGTTGTGTCTTCTCTTGATTGGCATCCTCTTTTGGGTTGGTTTCAGTAGCAACTTCTTTCTCTTGGCCAATATCTTCTTGCATCTTTTCTTTCTGCTGTTGTTTTGCTTCATGAGCACCCTCTTTTTGCTCAGGTTTAGTAGTAGGTTCTTTCTCTATTTGGATTTCTTCTTTTTTCTTTTCATTCTTCTTCTCTTTTTCTTCATCAATACCCTCTGTTGGTTTGGGTACATCAGCAGCAGTTTCTGTCTTGTTCCTTGTATCTTCTTTGGCTTTTGTCATTGGTTGGTATTCAAAATCTGGGTCACGTGCTTGTTTTCTTGACTTTTGTTTGATTCTCTTGACCATTGATCTTTGTTGGGGACTACCAGTTTTTTTGGCGGACATTTCCTTCAATTGATCTTCTTTTTTACGCAATTTAGCCATGAATTTTTGTTTCATTTCTTGCATTTGTGCTCACATGGCTGATATGAGCTTGTCCTTGTCGTCCTCTTTGGTTGATGTTTGTGCTTGGTCATGACCTATAAAAATGTTGGATTGTGTTTTGGTTAGTTTAATTAAATTTTGCAATTTGCTTCAGTATTAGACAAGAGTTTACCTTGTGCATGAAATGTGTCAGATTTCTCTTGGAGTTCTTCTTGTTGTTCTGTCCTTTGTTCTTTTTTTTCATGTTGTTGTTGTTGGTCTGTCAATTCTTGTTCATTGACTTATTGTTGTTGGTTTGTTTGTTATTCTTCTTGTTCTTATTGTTGGCCTTCTTCTTCATCAGTGTCTTCTTGTTGATCACCTTTTTCTTCTTCTCTTTCTTCTGCTTCATCATTGTCTTGTTGTTCATCAGTTTCTTCTTCTTCTTCTTCTTCAGTTTCTTCTTTATCAGCTTCTTCTTCATCAGTCGCTTTTTTTTTCATCATCACTCTCTTCTTCTTGTTCATCACTTTCTGGTTTTTCTTGTGGGTTTTGCTTCTTTTTTTTTTGTTCTTCTTGTTCTAATTCTGATTCTGATTCTGATTCTGATTGATGTTCTTCTTCGAGAAAGTCATCCTCATCACTGTCTAGAAGTCTTTTTTTTTTGTTGCTTTTGTTTGTTTTTTTCGCTTATTGTCCTTTTTGTGGTCATGTTTCTTTGTTGAAGAATCTGTTGATGTGCTTTGATTGATATGCAATAACTGTATTTCTTGTTCAGTTGGGATTAAAGCACTTTGGTCAACCTGCATTGGAACAATGTGGCATATATCAGTAATACTGTAAAATTGGTTAGTTTCATAAGATGAGTTGTACTGTGAGTAATGTGGGTTAAGTGTCGAAATATGTTGTTTGAAACTGAAATTTTTTACAGTTTCATAATATGAGTGATGTTAAATAGATTTGTGCGATTAAACTGTAAAATTTTATAGTTTCATAACATGAGTGATGTTAAATAAGTGTGTGCTTTGAAACTGCAAACTTTTACAGTTTCATAATATGATTTGTACTGTGAATAATGTGAGTTAAGTGTTGAATATATGTTGTTTGAAACTGAAGAATTTGACAGTTTCAAAACATGATTTTTACTATAATGACTGTGAAAGGAGTATTGGATAGATTTGTGCTATGATAGTATAGAAGAGTTTGAATATCTTTTCAAAGTGAGCAAGGCTAATGTGTTTCCACTTGGAGTACATTTTGCCAAGGTTCCATTTCATAAACCTTGGGAAGCGTTCTTTGTTGGATGGTCGGAGGAGTTTACTGTGCTCACAGTACCAGTACTGTAAAAAAAAATTGAAATATGTTAGATAGTTAGAAATAGGTGGATGTTTGATATTTTTGTGTGAAGTAGTTGAGCAGTGTGTTTACCAAGAGTAACATGACGTATCCAGTGACATGCCTTGGGTTGTTGTTTGCATTTGCCATTGAATTCATCAGTGTGCCTTTTATTGCCTCAACCTGATTGTACTTCTTGATGTTGTTGAGATTGTCAACATAGTTGAGGAAACTTCAACTGAGTGTATGGCCTGTTGTAGGCATGAGAAGTTTCAAGCACAAGTAAAGGGTGATGACTCTTGCAAGATCTTGACGATCATTGGTTGATTTTCCTTTTTTTGTTTGTTGAAACATTTTGGTCAAAAAAGACTTGCCATCCAATCTCTTTACTGATTTGCATCTTCGTTTGTAAAATGCAAGCTCAAAATCCTTTGGTCTTGCATAGGATTTGGTGGTGATGCTGTCTTCTCCACAGTCGATACCAAAAATGAGCTTGACATCATTGTTTTTGAGTTTCATTTCCTTTTTGCCAAGTATAAATGCTCTTTTTCTTTTGTTGTAGAGTGTTGTCATTTCTGCTACAATGAAATTGTAGCATATACACCAAGAGACCTTCAGTTGTGTTGAGGAGAGAGCATTTATAATGGGCTAAAAAGGGATTTTTTTTCCAGCTCTGTCCGTTGGGCTTTTGTGAATTTGACTCCCTTCAACAGTTTGATTACTGTTCCGATGTTGGAACAGTAATTAAATTGTTGGACTCTCTTTGCAGGAATTGCTGCCTTTTTCCCTTTTGATGCCCTGATTTTTGTTTTGGGAGTTGATTGGCTTTCTTGGAGCTTTCTTATTTTGGTTGGAGGAGCTTCTTGTTTTTTTTGTTGGCTTTCTTTTGTTTGTTTTTATTGTGCTTGGAGGTGTGGTTGGTGTTTGTGATGTGGGTGGGGTCTGTGGTGTAGTTCTTGGGCTTTTTCTTGTAGGTAGTGTGGTTGTTTTGTGGGTTTTTTGGTGGGGTCTGTGGTGTTTGGTTGTTTTTGGTTGTAGTGGTTGGGTTTTTTGTGGAGGGGGAGATGTTGGTGGCATTTCGGTGGATACAGGCGAAGGACTGTCAAAAGGGGAGATACTTAAATCCCTGATTGGATTTTTGGGCATATGGGTTTGTTTCTTCCAATATCTTCCAATAGCTATTTCTGAAAAAATGAAAGTGACAGCAGGGCATATGAAACCTCATATTTTTGAGGTATTAATATTTATTGGTGATAGTTTGGTGGTAAAATTTTTAGATGAGAATCTAACTTATTTTCTCTATTTATTTTATCTCTTTTTATCTCCATCTCATTATTATTCATCTCCCATGTTTTCTAATTTTTATTATTATTCTTGGGCACCAAGTAAATTTTATTTTATTATTTTTTCATCATTTCCTTGTTTACCAAATAATCTTTTATTTTCTTTTAATTTCTTTAATCTTCATTTCTCTCAAAGTAAATCCCTTTTTCTTGCCCACCAAGTAAAGTTCCTTTTCTTTTGCCCCAAGTCTTCCTTTTCTTTTTCCCAAGTATCCTTTCCTATAAATTGAGCTCACCTCTCAACCATTTCTATCATTCTTCTTCTTCTTTCATCCTTTTGTTTTTGCTCTCTCTCTCTCCATTTGTTATATAGATTTAGAGTTTAGATTAAGAGTGTTTAAAGTGAGAGTTAGCATTTTATTCAAGAGGGGAATTGTAGATTTTGTTAAACCTTATATACCTTATGGCTTAGAAATTGGAGATCCATGGAGAAATATCGAGATTCGAGTGTTGGCGACGGAGGAGATTGATTTGAGGTAATTCGGGTGGTATACAATATGCTTCTTCTAAATCTCTTTGCAAAGAGTGTTTGTTTAATTACTTCTCATTTGTACTCCTCTTGATTATTCTAGTCATTTGATGAATTTTGTGAAGTTATTCTGTGTAGTCAGTGTTGATTTGTCTGGCTAAATAAATACCCTGTACATGGATCGAGTGGACCTTGCCAATAGCTTGGACCAATAGCCCGGATAAATTATCATCTGTCGAGTTGACTTGTTTGTCCAATTTGGGTAAACTGCTTGATTATCGAATCGAATCGGTTGTGTAATTGTTGGATCCCTGTTGATTTATTCTTTGTCCGAGCCTTGTTATTCCTGTTGTATTGTATACTTCCCAAATTAATTTATTTTTCGGGTGCGGAGGAGTTTAGTGGAGATCGGATTTGAAGTTCTAAAGAGATTATTTGAGTTGAAGATTTTTGGGCCCACAACTATATATTATTTTTGGAGGCATTTGAGTTAATTATTTATGGAGACGATTTGTATATTTGAGATTATGAATTATTTGCAATTATAAATTTGAGGTTAATTTGATTTATTAACGGCCTGAAAGTTGGGGCGTTACGGGGCATGAATAATATAGTGACAAAACTGTATAGTTTTGCAGTTTTATATGCAGTTTAATATGAAGTTGTATCTATTTGTTGTTAATAGTTACAAAAATGTATAATTTAATAGTTTGATTTGCACTTTATAATAAGTTACCTATTTGTTTTGAATAGTGATTAAACTGTGTAATTTTGCAGTTTCATTTGTAGTTTGAATAAATTTAGATATGTTACTTGTAGAGTGATGAAATGAAACTGTATGATGTTGCAGTTTTTATAAACAGTATCAACAATAAGAACAGCCCATTGTATTTTGTAAACAGTAATAATAACAACGAGAAGATTAAGTATTCAACGAAATGTAGCAACAATATGAAGAAGAAAAGCCAATATTGAACAAGAAGAAGAAGCAAGAACAATAAAAATGAGAATAAGGTGTTGAATGTGTAAAAACAGTGGATTAGAACGTTTAAAAATAGGGGACTAGAATGTTTTAAAACAGGGGATTATATATAAAAAAGGGTTTATACATTTTGAAGTATGTAAAATGTGTTTTACAAGGGTTTTTTTATGAAAATGTTATTAAAACAGTTAATACAAAATATGAAAGAATAATGTACAAATTTGAATGAAAAATAATGGATATGTGAAGAGAGATGTTACTTTTTTTCCCCATTTCTATGAATCGGAAGTCAGGAACTATGAAATTTCTTCAGAGTGGTGATGGTTCTTCGTGTTGTTGAGATCCGCCGATTGGAGAATATGAACGGCTTGGTATTGTGTTGAAGATGAACGGTTTCATTTTGTGGTTAGGGTAGGGTTTCAGAGGGAATGGAGTCGAACGGAGGACAGATGGAGGACTGAGAATGCGATCTCGAGCGACGGAGATGTGACAGTGTACTGATCAGACTGAGATGATCGTGGGTGATGGTTGCGCGCGTGTAAATTGGATGATATATTGTGGATATTTTCGTCTGATTGATAATTTGAGGACTTAATGGAGTATTAAATTTGTTTTGGGCCTAAATGGGGCATGATATGTTGGGCTTGGACCTTTGGGTCAGTTCCCCATAATAAAATATTTATGAAAAAATATTTTAAAAAATTAATAAATATACAAAAATATGAAAAATATACTAAATTTCCTTCTTTTTTTTTTTTGTATTTTTGGTGTTTAGTGAATTTTTTAAAGATTTGTTTTTACAAATATTATACTTTTTAAGTGTATTTATGTTAGCTGTGTCTAAAAATTAATTTTTTTTAAAACAATATTAAAAAAATTCAGTAAAAACAAAAAAATACAAAAAATGAAAAGTAAACTTTGAAAACTAAAACCAAATAGAGTGAATGATATTCTCATATCCCACTTACCAAAAAATAAAAAAATGAAAATATTCCATTATGTGACCTTGTTGACAAGGGTATTTTATCAAATTGAACTCTTCTTAATTATACATGATGCTTTAGGAAGGATGAATATGGATATGATATACAGATATGATGATACGATAAAATTTTAAAAAATAAGATATAAATACGGTGATATGATAAAATCGAAAAAAATTGAATACGGGTATAGTTAGGATACGTTTATGAAAAATATATTTTTTAAAATTATTAGTAGTGAGTTACATATAAGTTAAAGAATGTTGAGAAATCACAATGTAATTTAAAAATGCCAAATACTAATATTTATGAATTAGCTATTAACTTAAGCTAGTAGCTTGTTTACCTTTTAAATTTTCAATAGGTCTTATAAATAGAGTTGCAAACGAACCAAGCCAAGCCAAGCCAAGCCAAGCTTTACTGAGCTCGAGCTTGGCTTAATTACTTATCGAGCTCGTTTATTGAACTCGAGCTTGGCTCGATAATTTTTTTAAATATTATTTATATTATTTAATATATAAATAATGTATTTATACTATTATTTATATATATATTTATATATTATTTAATATATAAATAATATATTTATTATATCATTTAAATAAAGATAAACGAGTCAAGTTTGACAAGTCGAGCTTATGCGAGATCGAACTCGGCTCGTTTGCTAAACGAGCCTAATATTCGAGCTCGACCTCGGCTTGTTTACTAAACGAACCGAACCGAGTCGAGCCGAGATTTTAACGAGTTAAGCCGAGTTTGTTCATGAACAGTTTGGTTCATTTGTAACCCTACTTACAAATATTTTATTTCAATATCAAGTCTAATATGTTTGTATTACAATAATGGAACAGTCCACAACTTATCCCCTTTTTCCTTTGGCACTAGTAAAAAAATGTTATATTCAAGTTTACTTTCTTATTTATTTAATATTGTTATATTCTCTTGTTAATTCTTACTTTATATATATTTATAGGGGACATGCATGAAACAATTAGGATACATCAATTTGACAAATTCCATTATTTAACTCACTATGTTATTCATATCAAAGAACTAAACAAAGTATTAGAAAAATATTTTTATATTTATCTATGCATTTATATTATATTATAATATTATGCAAGAAATGTTACAATTCTAATTTCATAAAACAAGTAATACATGACTTGGAGTATCCGATACTTCAAAATTAAATATCCGATACTCTAAAATTAATGAAAAATTAATTAAGAAGTATCCAATACTTTTAATAAGTATTCGATATGTATCCATAAATATCCAAAGAATGTCAATATTCGATACGGATATGATATGAATGCACCACCGTATTTGAAGTATCCGTACTTCATAGGTGCATCAACAATTACATGAATGGAACTTTTATGAAAACCTCACACACTCAAAAATCAAATTTATGGTATTCCTATCCCAATCTCAGCCAATTTGAAAAAAGAATCTACAATTCTAATGTAATGTTTGATTTATTGGAATGAATTAGAATTATTATTTCATGACCTTCTGATGGAATGAATATTATCTTACAATGGAGAACCAAACAAACAGAGCATAACAGCTAATGGGAAACATACTGCAAAAGCTGGTTATGCTTTCCTCTTAAAAGAAGGCATAAACCAACTCCCCTTAACAAGAAATGGAAACTGACTAATGAAAACTCGGTTTCAAACAGGAAATGAAAACTGGGCGTTGTTTAAGTGTGCAACCCCCTTAAGGTTGCACACCATATGCAATCCAATTTTTAGCCGTTAGATTACAATAATTATCAAGACCATTGAATTGTTTAATCGTAAAAAAGTTAAAACCGGGGCAACCGGTTAATGCTCGTATTTACATGATTGCATACCACTCACTCTCTCTATTTCGTCTGTGTCTCTCTCTCTATTCTCCTCTCTATGTAAGGTTGAGTGCGTAACCCTTGATTTTCATTAACAACGAGAAGCCCCTGTTGGGTTCCATTGACAAAGCTCTGTAGGGAACAGTATAACAGGCAATTTCCAACAACAACGAAACTAGAAGGTTTTGTTGGTTCCATTGCTGAAGTGAAGGCGTTCTCTCCAACTAGATATGAGGTATGGAGCTGTTTCCCTCTCTTTGTCTCTCTCTCTCTCTCTGTGGCCTCTTCACTTCAGCTATTTTCCCTCAACTAAACCCCCATCCTAACTTTAACCGCTCTACGCTTCGCTCAAATGGAAACCCCTCCATTGGCAACTAACCTCTCTCTTTCTCAATCGAGTGTTTGTGTTTGCAAGAACAATTCAACCGTGTGCAAATGTCATGTTTGTGTTTGTGTTAACATTTTTCGATTATCAAGTAATTGTTTGTACTAATGTCATGTACAGTATGGCCTCAACGGAAGTGAAAAGGGAAGGTGATGATTATGACATTCCAAATGAAGCAGATGACATTCATTTGATCAATGAAAGTGGGACGGAACCTTATCATGGTTACGAAGCTGGTCCAAGCAATGAAGAAGCAACCAACATGAACGTTGAAGATGGCGGAGTTGATGTAAAATAAGAAATGATTGACGATGTTCATCGGAATGACATGGTTGGTGATGTTGAACATGCTCTTCTGAAACATAAATTTGATTCGGTCGAAGATGGAAAAGCTTTCTACAACGCGTATGCTAAAGCCAAGGGATTTAGTATATGAAAATCCAAATTTAACACAAATAAACATGGAAAGGTTGTTAGTAGGCTGTGGTTGTGTTGAAGGGAAGGTTAGAGATTACCAAAATACTTGGACCGTGTTGCTGAGAAGATTAGAGCTCCCAAGGCACTAACAAGAGTAGGTTGCAAGGCCCAATTTCGCATATGGTACGATCCAGATGTTGGTGAAGGGGGAAAGTATGTTGTGACTCACTTCGTCGCAGACCACAACCATGAATTGGCGGAACAACACTGTGTGATGTATTTGAGGTCACATCGCGGTTTAAACAGCGCTGACAAAGCTCAAGCAATGGCTATGCGCAATGTCAGTGTGAAGACTAGCCAAATCATGGACTATATGGTAAATCAATTCGGGTCTTATGAAAATGTTGGTTTCATCCATACGGATCTGCACAACCATATTCAAGCCGAACGTAGAGCAGAAGTTGAGGATGGTAATGCGCAGGGTGCGTTGGTTTACCTATGTGCAAAACTTGATGTTGACCCACATTTTTTTTACAAGTATGATATGTGTAAGGATAACAAGTTACAAAATCTATTCTGGGTAGATTCAAATTCGCGGGCTGACTACGCAAAGTTTGGTGATGTGTTGATATTTGACTCAACTTACAGAACCAATGCGTACAAGAGACCTTTTGTCATGTTGGCTGGTGTGACTAACCACTTCACAACCACGATATTTGCATGTGTTTTGTTAGCTAATGAGACAATTGATACATACACATGGGTTTTGGAAACATTTATGGAGGCAATGGGCAATAAAGCACCTGTGTCCGTACTGACAGATGGGGATAAGGTGATGCGAGAGGCAATCAGAAGAGTATTTTCAGATGCAAGACATCAATTATGTAATTGGCATCTTGGGAAAAATGCCGTTTCAAATGTTCACAAAAGTGGCTTTGCACATGCTTTCAAGCAGTACATGGACATGGAAACGGATGAGGCAAAGTTTGAGTATGGCTGGACGAGAATGGTCGAAAAATTTGGACTTCAAACCAACAGCTGGGTGTTGGAGACATATGAGAAGTGTCATATGTGGGCTAAGGCATATATGCGTGGACATTTCTTTGTTGGGATGAAGAGATCTCAGCGCTCGGAGAGTATGAATGCTTATTTCAATCCCTTCCTCCAACACAAATTGAAGCTATATGAATTTATTAGGCACTATGATCGGGCTCTTACAAGGATAAGGTATAACGAGGCTGGAGATAATGCTGAAACAAATAGCACTTTTCTGGTATTGATTACTCCATTGCGAGATACAGAGAGACATGGAGCTGAGCTGTTCACCCGAAATATATTTAGAATGTTCCGTGATGAAATCGTAGAAGAGGGGAAGTTGAATGTGAATGACGTGTTCCCTTTGCCGGATGGTCAGAAATGCTACTATATTCATAAGTACAAGGTGAAGGATAGATCATGGATAGTAACACACAATCTAGTGGATGCTGCAATAAGATGTTCTTGCATGAAGTTTGAGTCGTTGGGGCTACCTTGCTGTCACATGATATGTGTTATGAAAGCTAAAAATTTAACGCAAATTCCCCCAACTTGTGTGCTGCATAGATGGACAAGGGCTGCAAGCAAGGATGGCCAGCAATGACGTCAATCCTCAATTGATAGCATTACAACATAGACGGCCCGGTATGGGATATTGAGTTCTTTCTACAATGAAATGTGTTTCTATGCCTCGCAATCAACGGAAGGTTTCAAAGAGGCTTGGGATGAATGTCTTCCAATGACGAGCCAGATGAAGGAGTTATATGAGAGGAATCTGAACCATGGGGATGGAGACAAAGGGAAACATTCAATCCCATGACAATTTGGAGTAGAAGATCTTGATCTTGTGAAGACAAAAGGGAACTTGCGACGGGCCTCATCCAACTGTCGAAGACCAAGAAAATGTGGAAATTGCAAATGCATTGGGCACACAAAGCGAACGTGTCCTAAGGTTCGGTTTAGCCAAATAGTGGGTAGTAACTCAGATGCAGATACAACCCACATCACTAACCGTGAGTACAATGCGGAGTCATTGCCCATTCGCTGCAAACCTGGGTTGGTGGATCCAAGTACACCGCACATTAAGCAACGATGACTATTTTTCGATGTTTCTCCTGATTCCTAACAGCCTGTGGGCCAATACGGTAGTGTCGAAGTAGTAGTGTGCAAAAATGATTCGACCACAATTGATGAGGTGAATTAGGTAATTGTATAATTTGTATGATTTACTTATTCCCTTAATTTATTAGGTAGACAGTACTAGCTATTGAAAACACATCATTGCGAAGAACAGGGTAGATATGTTTGTAGTTTTCATTTTGCATGGATTGTTGTACGGAACGTGTAAATAATTGGTTACATACAATGCCAGGAAATGGCACAACGTTACTTATGTACAAGGCCAGGAACAGTAATTTCCCATATTGTTTAGAGTGATGTTGTCATTTGTGTTTGCAGTGACTTGTGAAAAATAATTGAAGGTGAGATATATATAGGTTGTCTGTGTATTGTTTTGGGTTAGAAATTGGCTTATGTCTGTATTCCAAGATTCCTATTGCGGGTTGCTTGTTTGTGTTCCATATTTGGTTGGATCTAACTGAAGGGTTTCTTGCGGTGTGGTTTATCAACTAACAATGTGTTTGGCTTCGTATTGATTTGCTATGACTTGTTTCAGTAAATTACTATTATATTTAGAGTACAATACGAATTTTGTCCATGTGGTTTTGCAAAATTACATCCCAGCACATGCATTTTGTATATATTCCAAGTGGCAGTTAATTTTGGGTATTACTTGGAGAAAGTAACCCAGTGAACGCGTTTAGTTTATCTCTATACGGATTGCTATATGAATTACGAGTTACGAACAAGAGTTATGAAATTACTTCATGTTAACTATGAAAGTGATAGGTTTATTGTTAGTAAAATTATGTTGGGCCTATATCGGCAGCAACCAAGCAGTAATTTAAAGTTGACAATTTAAAGAAGAAAATTAAGCAATTGTGGTATTGGTTCAAATGCCTGAAAAGGATGAAGACTTTTTTTCGATGAACTGATGGTAGCAAATCATAGAAGATAAACATTTGTTGATTTGAGGTTGAAATCACCATAGTTCACCCAATGACAAAGTACAAATGAGAAAGGAAAAAACTGCTTAGAAGTTACAATGTAGAAAGTAAGTTGTTGTGTTGTTGTTCATGTCATCTCTCTCTGCAAACCTTCTGCCCTTTATAGCTCTTATTTCCCACGATCCCATGATCTGCCGAATCTGCAACTACCTCTGTGCAACTTCTGTGACTGCACCATCATTTCCATGTCTTCAAACCACATAAAACCTTTACTTGTACCTGTCAAAGTGCATATCCTTGAAATTGCCACCTGTGCCCAAGTCCTTTTAGCCTTTCCTCAACAGATACAGACTCCCAATTCGTTCATGTTTCCTCTTGGAGGTTGGCCACTAAATCAATGATCATTACTAGTAACTGCTCCACCATGTAAGTCAGATGGCATGCAAGATTCAATGTTAGTTGATAACCCTTGTCTTTAGGTGGACTTGCCATGTGTCCTCAATTGAATGGCGCACCTGTTGGCAGGATGTGGGAAAAATAGGTGCAAAGAGGAATTTTTAAAAAATAACCAATCATAATTTAGTTGAAAATATGAGTGAACTTTAAAAAAAAAAAAAAAGTAGTTTCCATTTTTATGATTATAAACCCGAAATGTATATTTTGTTTTCAATATAAATAAGTTGTGTATTGTGGTTACGTAAAATGTAGGACAACAATTGTGTTTAAGTCATCACAGTCCAGGAAAAAGGTATTTCAAATATTAACAAGTTTACCGACATTGAATTTATTGAATAAATTACAGGGAAAATTCAATATTTGGCAGAGTTTGAAGATTCAAAGTCAGGGGGCAGTTACAGTGAGTGGCCTAGTGTTGTGGTTCAGTGGCCCAGCTTGCAAGGATTGTGGTTGTGTTTAGTGGACAATATTCTGTCGATTTTTGTCTCATAATGATGAGGGACATGCGCCACAATGGTGAAAGGAAGGTCGATAGGGAAAAGTCAATATTTGGCAATATTTCGCAGAGTTTGAAGATTCAAAGTCAGAGGCAATTACAGTGGCAGTTATGGTGTATAAGTGTGAGATCATGCAGTGATGGGCCACAAAAATAGTATAGGGATATCAAAACCCACGATCTCCCTTCTAGGCTTTCCAAGTATACTAAACCTCCACTTCCATCTGTCGATCTCCCTTTTCTTCAGTTTATTTCATAGCCACCAACTGTTTGGAACTTTTGTCGACAGAACAAGGCTCCTGCTTTGTCTCATGCTTCCTCTTGAAAGTGTGCCCACTAACTCCATGACTGGTGTGAAAAAATGCCCCCATCATTTCTAGGTGACCCACATGCAGAGAACCCACTTTCAACTGCTGGACATTCCTTCAAACTTGGCCACGTGTCCTCCATTAAGTGGACCATCTGTCGACAGAGACTAGCAAAACATGGTGCAAACAATGGCCCCATTGTTGAAGTTAAATATCATATGATTTAACCTTCAACAAACTTGCCAGTTGGGCCTAATTTGACCTTAACCTAGAGATTTATTCCCCTCAGCCCAAGAGATAAGTCTAATAGCAAATTTCTTAATACGAGCCCAAAACAAACATAAACTACAGCTCAATATAAGAGCATTTAAATATACTAGCCCCATCATAAGCTATAAAAGACCCATATTTTCAACTTCAAACCATTTCAACTTCATTTCCTTCTAATTCGAACTCCTCAGACTGGACTCCTTTTTCTCAAGCATTGCCGTTCAAAACCACAGCACCACAAAACCCTAAGCCATGGCGCCTAAAAAAGCTTAACCATCTCCATCTGAGGACAACAATGAAGACCTACTTTGTTTCCCAGACCCTATCAGAGCACTTATCGCTCTTCTAAAATTAGGTATTACCCTATTGCCCAGCACAAGCTGTGTCGCTAAGGCTACGCTAGGCCATACCTTCACGTATTACTTCCCAGATGAGCTAGCTCCATACTATCCCCTTGGCAATGGTGATAACCTTCTTCTCAACGAACCTAGACTTAAGTGGACTAACTGGAATGTCAGCAAAAACCCACTCAGATCGTGGAGGTCACCAGACTCTGTTTGGCAAAGCTGGTCCAGGAGAATTGAAGGTCATGACTCTGAAGTATGGAAGCATCAAGGCATTAGTGAAGCAATTAGACTGTTGACCAAAAAGTATGACATGGACAAAGGGCTGATTGCTGCTGCTGCATGCTTTTGGTCGCAATCTTGTAACTTCTTACTCCTCAATTTTGGTATGATTTCCCCTACCATCTTAGATGTAGCTCACTTGACTGGTCTCCCAATCTTGGGCAATCAAATTCATGCTCTCCTTGAGTCTCTAAAAATGACATTTACTTTAAACACTGACATGAGCAATACAGATTTCACCTAAAAATACAAAGGCGAGCCTGGTTCTCCTGTCGAAGACAAAGAAAGAACTACATTTTACTTAGTTTGCCTTTGTCAGTTTCTTTTTTGTGTCTAGGGATGGCAACTTAAACCTGGCCCGATGGGGACCCGATCCCCCGACCCCGATTGGAACGATTTTTCCCCGAAAATTATCCCCATAGGGCTGGGGATGGTATTGAAAATTAAATCCCTGATGATTTTTGGGCCGGGGACGGGGATAGGTTCCCCAACCCCGGCCCCGGCCCGCCCCCGCCCCGACTGATCCCCATATAGTTATTATAATATATATATATATATTATATTATATGTTTAGGCCCTCTCTCTCACTCACATCACACTCACTTCTCTCAGCCTCTCTCCCTCTCTCTCTGCTGTGTAGTTCTTGTGATGAAGATCAATGGCAGATAAGGTGTCTACAGAATCATTACTGAATAATGTGTCTACAGGTGACGACAACGTTCCCTCTGACGACGACAACGACGACGTTCCACCAAATCAGACCCTCCTCCTCCGACAACGACGACGAGCGCCAACTCCTCTTCCTCCTCCGACGACGATGAGGGCCACCTCCTTCTTCTCCGAGACCTCCGATGACGACGACGTTCCCTCTGCCACGCTAGATCTGAGCAGATGGATCTTTTTCTCTCTCTCTCTCTCTCTACTTAGATCTATCTCTCTCTACTCAGATTTGTGTGTTGTTGATGATGTTGATGTTGAGGATGTTGTTGTTACTACAGTTTGTTTTTTTTTTTTTTTAGATTCGGGAAATTTTCGGGGTCGGGGAAACCCGATCCCTGTTAGGGGACGAAGACGGGGATGGTAATAGGTTCCTCGTCGGGGATCGGGGCTGGGGACGGGGACATTCTTACCATCGGGGATCGGGGATGGGGAGGGTGATCCCCGGCCCCGCCCCGCCCCGTTGCCATTCCTATTTGTGTCCCTGGGTAGAAGATCACCAAGGAATACCTCCCCCTTGCCTTGTGTATGCAAGATGGCCAAGCTATGGCTTTAGCCCCTTATCTTTTTGCCACCCTTTACAAGGCCCTATTTTCCTTTGTCGACAAGAAGATTTCTGGCAACTGTGGTGGCCCCTTCTGGCTCTTCCAGGCTTGGTTGTATGCCTATTTCCCTAAGGCACGACCCCCACCACCTAACACCTTGAAACCAGTTTTCCACTCCTATGCTGAGAAATTTCTTACTTATAATAGCAAACCCATCCTCACTTTCAGAAATCATCTTACCATGTTTTACAACCTTTCTTTGAAAAGACCTTCCAACTTTTACATGACATTTCAAAACTTTCAATTCTCCTCCAGTAGACTTCGCTTCCTCTTCATAGACCCTTCTAATTTAGATAATGAGCAAGTCCAAGCACAAAATGAGACTTGGAGACACATTCTCACCTGTAGGCATGTCTTGGTTGGTTGTTCCATATCCTCCACCAAGATGTCTAACTGCAGTTTTGAGACATACTGTCCCAATCAATGGTCCAGGCAATTAGGTCTTTCCCAGGGTATCCCTTATCCTTATTTCCACCCAAACATCCATGAGGGGATTGGGTCCAGAATCTACTTCAAAGATCCTAGTCAAGCTGAATCCATTCTGATAGAGAACACCAAACTTTTCAAAGATTTTGGCCCCTTCTTCAAACCTGCTTCAGATTGCTCCACTGCATTTGACCATTGGTGGGGACTTATGGCTGCCATTATTTTCTGCAAGCCACTTGAAACCTACCTTCACGATACTTCTATTGATAATCAGGGCCCCATATCTTCGCCTTCCAAGCTTAAGGCTGCAGGTATCCTTCCTTCATATACTTCATATCCCTGACTGTCTCATGCCTTCTTCTTTTTTCTCTACAACATTAACTTGTTTGACCTTTGACAGCCAAAACTACCCTTGCTGCTGAACCATTGGTTAGGGGCCAACATAAAGGCAAGGCTCCAATGGATCCAATTACTCAGACAAACACCCTTTCAATTTCGAAATTAATAGGAGACTCTTTGTCAGCCTTACAGACAGAAGCACAAAGAGGAACTACCACTCGTACCCATGTCGAGACAGAGGTCACGACGAAGAAGAGAGAAGAGCCTTCCACTGCTCCTGCTCTAAGTCCAGACCTAAGTGATTGGGATATCCCTCTCAGCCAAATGGTTGGCCAAACAACATCAAACCCTTCAGGGCAACTCTACCAAGTATGCCTTGACTTTACATATTTACATCATCTTAATTTCCATTTACGCCTGACTAATCACTTCCTTTTGTGCAGAGAAAAAGAAGGAGATTACTCATTACTACTGCTAATGATGAGGATCCTTCCACTTTTCCTCAACACATTCATCCAATTCCTAGTCCCATCACCAATTCCACCACCACATCAAGCATCTCAACAAACTTCATTACAACCTCCTTCACAGTCTTCGTCACAGCCATCTACACAATTTGCATCACAACATCCTTCACAGGTAGAACCTCCTCCTATTGCTCTCGGGGATGTCACAGTTGGGGCTTTCCTGATGAAGGTTCTTTACCCAGGGGGCACTGAGCCTATTATTGTCCCTTCTATCTTTAGCCCCCAATCATCACCAACCAACTCCTCAAATTCCCAAACTTCAAACAAACAATCAGAGAGGATTGATTTTGACATTTCAACCAACAGCCAATCCTCTCCAAGAGATGACAATACAAAATCCCCTCAACTAGAAGGTCACAACAACCAAGGTAAATGGAAATACAAATATAACTGTTCATTTAAAAAAAAAAAAACTTCTCTGTAAGTAATTGCTCTTCTTCTCCAATTTACAAGGACGAACATAATACATGACTCATCTCCACGACCAATGTCTGAGAAAGAACTTGAAGGTCCTCATGACTTTTCCCCTCTTACCTGAACCAGAAAAAGAGCCTGAAGGCCCTGATGCTGCCATTTCATCAGTACCCGAAATAACTCCTTCTACTGCCACAACCACAGCAGAATAAGGCCAACCTTCTGCGCTCACTTTATCAGGAAAGGTACTACCATTTCCAACCTCATCCTATTTACTCTTTATTACTTGCAGCATATATTCTCACCAAACTATTACTGTTGACAGGCCATCATTCCATCTCCGGATATTTGGGTAGAACTTTCTATTCTTCAACAACATCTAGACGAAATATCTCCATTGCCTCAAAGACTACATCTCTTTCATGGTGAAACTCAACATACCTTAACCACCTTCATCAATCTCATTAACACCCCAGTTGAAGAAATCATTCTCCACAAACCTGATGAAACCTTGGCCTATCTTTCTGCTGTTCTAAACCTCTCCCCTAATCTTTTCAACCCCATTCAACTAAAGCAATTGGCCAAGATCATCACAAAATGGCCAACCCTTTCAGAGATGGTTCAGACTTGCTCGAAGGATATTCGAACCAAAAAAGATTTCCTAAACCAAGCCCACACCATATCTACTTCACTCAAACTCAGCCACCAAACCTCTACAGCCATTCTTGAGCAATATTCAGCACTTGAACATGAGGAAACCAAACTTATGGCAGAATTCGCCTCTGTCAGGCAAAGAAAGTCTCATCTGTAGCAGGAACATGACCAGCTTAATCAAGAAGCAAAGATGATGCTGTCCCAGATTAGACATGGTCCTTCATCAATTCAGACAACTAAAGTTGAGTTGGACCAAGCCCAAGCCATGCTGGCAGATGCTCAATCAGAATGGGGTCTTCTAGCCATTCTCTTCCCCAAATCTTTCAAACCATTGTGCAAACTTGTTCATTAATGAATATCAATACTCTGTTTTTGAATGGTCTGTTGTATGTTTTTTTATTTTGTTGTGCAATTTTTCTCCCTTTGTGCATTTTTATGAAGTAATCAACTCCCCTTCAAAGTTTCCCACATGGTTGGATAATACTTCTTCACATATTTTCTATTTATATATCTTCTATGTGGTTGCCCTTCCAAGGATTGGTTTATGTAAAGGATGTCACAGTTTGGGAGTAGTTTTGTGAAATTCAGCAAGACATACCAACATTTTTGCTGCGTTAAGCTTGTCGGTGTCTAGTGTGGCGGATGCCAATGAGTCAAATAGGTACGCCACATGGTCGACCATATCTATTTGTATGCACAACCAATGTACTCCTCTATAATTGAAAGGCATGCAAATGTACACATAAACATAAGTGAAGACATTGTTTAAAGGGCATTCGAACATCTACTCACTTTCATATTTACATTGACATTCATATTAATGGGATGGACATTCATATGAAATCTACTCTCTTTAATGGAATGGACATTCATATTACCTTCTCACATGCATCAAGCACTCCAGTATATTTGTCATGCACAGAGGTTGAGTATTTTTATTTAGTATCAAAGTCTGCATGTTTAGTGTGAAAAGGTCATTCAACCAAAGATTTAAGAAAATATGTCATCTACAATACACAATCGACCTAAAACACTTACTTACCGATAGATATACTGGAAAGAACCAAGCAGCATGCCTCCCGTCTTTGTTTACTTGCCGCTGTCCGTTAGTCAATTGAACCGCGACCAAGTTTATTGGCTAGAACATTGTAACAGACGAGACAACTTGAGAGTTGAAATGAAGGTCGACAGGGTAGATTTAATATTTGACAGAGTTGGGAAATTCAAAATCAGGGGGCAGTTACACTTTAATTATGGGGTTGAAGTGTGGGATCATGCAATAATGGGCCACAAAAGGAGTGTACGGATATCAAAACTGATGACGTTGGCCGAAGATAGGACAACATCATGAACAACACAAGTTAAAAAGTTTATAATTCTTGCATAATTTAGGAGTAGCTTTATCATTAAACGAACAGGTTCTTCTGAAAACCGTATCATTCAAACCCACGATGTTCTTCTATTTTGTATGGCAGATCTTCAACTTGTACGTTCCTTCAATGTTTTATGGAATCAAACCATGTCTAAGCAAGATCCTTTTGGTGTTCTTTGAAGGCCAACTTGTTGAAGGGAAACAAAATCAGTTATCTTCTTATGTATTGAACCATTGAGCTTACTATCATCGTGAGCAAAGTCTTCCGAGTACCATCATTGGTGTGGCACAGGATTATATGGGCAACATTAAGTTCAACCTGCTTTAAGCACGTGCCCACTTTCGCACTCATAATCAGTTGACGATATAAATATTGCACTCAAGCAAATGCAAACAAACATATTCGAGTTTCTTGTTTTGTTTTGAAATCGGTTCCTAGTCATACATGTATAGTCGTATATGTACACGTATTGTACTATTAAAACAACGTGTATCGTTGTTTCATAATTGGATTGTCCATGCAGTGGATTGTACATGCAGTTCACCCATGGCAGGACTTTCAGGTCTTGTCATCAGGTGCATGTTCTTCATTGGAATTAGTATCCAAGTTTTACTTGTTAGGCATTTCAAGCAGTTTGAATTAGTTGGCTGATAACTTTGGTTTAATTGTTTACTTGAAATTGTTGTGGATTTTCTGTGCATTCGTAATAAGCATGATTTATAGTCAGACTTGAGCATGAAATGTTATATTTCTTCTAAGTTGTAATACAAAACTCCTTTACGTGCTTTAAGTTGGGATTGATTAGGAATTGGTGTTATGTTATTGTTTGCAGTATAAAATTTGTACTTGTTTGTTCCTGTCGACACGTGGATCAACCACAACATGACATGTGCCAAAGTCAATATCAGAGTCCATCAGTTACACATACGAAAGGGGTTTAGTTTAACTGCATGTGAGGGCCCACATGGTGCAGCAATTACGAGGATATTGCATGGACTAATTGGGTGGATTGCAGAAAGGGTCATTGGCAGAATACAGAGCTTCACATGTCGATGTGAAGCCCACAATGTGCAGGGACAGTTGGAAACATAATAGTAAGGTGGTTTGACAGGAGAATTATTGCAGTTTGTTGACCACATCAATTCATGTTGACAGGTGGACCCCTGTTGGTGCATTATAGTCACTGCTATTTGTTTGTTCTGTGGGATATTTTTTTGCTTTGTTTTGGACAAAATTATGGCATTCAAAAAAAACCCACAAAGAAAGACATCGTTCAGTCACATCGGATTTGTATGAATTCAAGTGTAACTGCATCGATTTATTCAGGACATAGGGTGACATCAGCCCAGCCAAACACATACACATAATTCCACTGATAGATGGAGTTGCCACATCCAACTTATGCACAATTTGGTAAGTACTTACAAGCCATGATAAAAGCGAACAAACATTAGTACTGTCCCTCATTTGTTCCAGTCCCAAACATCGGAATTATGTGTACAATCAATATAAGTGGGAAATTAGTATTATCACAGCTACGACCTAAAAATTGTCATGACAAGCTAATGCAGTCATCCAATTGTACTTGTACTACAAACAAATTAGTGATCCATCTTTACATCATTGTTCGTAAACATTGGAAGGACTCGTATTTACACCCCTCTGCAAAACAATTGCTACAAAAAAAGTGAACTGTGGTTGGGCATCCAAATTACTCTTGTACTGGCAGCCCATTCCCCATCACTGCCCTATTTGTTATAATTCTAATCAATCACATGCACGAAAGATACTCGCCAATCTTTGAATTATTCACATCCATAACGAAGTCAAGCACCAACTTATGACGCACAGAAGGATGAAACTATGTAGAGAAAGCGAATAACAGAAATCAGGTACAGTTACAGCGGTAGGAAATAAAAGGATTTATTTCGCAATTAGAAATGAAGCGGTAGAATGTACCTTGTGTGGACCGCTGGGTATATCGGCCGCTGCATGTACTTGATCACAAACATCCCACAGTCGAAAGTGCTACAAATGAAATGTAACATTAAATTTCTCATAAATATAAGCAGGTTCGTTAAATGAGTCATTCAGGAGTCAAGTAAATGTGACGCAGGGTTTGTGGATTACTCGTTCAGCTATTGTAATGGTCTTTTTTCTAACATCCGGACGTCAAAGGTACACACGTCTTGAGCATATTAATTTCCAAACTATAGTTGCAATAAGGCATGCATTGTTTGAACCTGTTGCAGAAGGAGACGGTTGGTTTATGTGAAAGATGTCACAGTGTAAAAGTAGATTTATGAAATTTAGCACGACATACCAACATTTTTGCTGCGTTCAGCTTGTTGGTGTCCAATGTGGCGGATGCCAATGAGTCAAATAGGTACGCCACACGGTCTACCATATCTATTTGTACGCACAACCAATGTACTCCTCTATAATTGAAAGGCATGTAAATCTACACAGAAACACAAGTGAAGACTTTATTTAGAGGGCATGCGAACATCTACGCACTTTCATATTTACATTGGCATTCATGTAAATGGGAGCATATTACCGACATTCATATTAAATCTACTCACTTTAATGGGATGGACATTCATATTACCTTCTCACATGCATCAAGCACACCAGTATATTTGTCATGTCCAAAATATGATTTGACGATATTTTCATGGTTCAGAGGTTGAGTTTTTTGATTTAGTATCAAAGTTTGCATGTTTGGTGGGTAAAGGTCAGTCAGCCAAAGATTTCTAAAAATATGTCATCTAAAATACACAACCGACCTAAAACACTTACTTACCGACAGATATACTGGAAAGAACTAGGCAGTATGCCTCCCGTCTTTGTGTACTTGTCGTCGTCCGTTAGTCAATTGAACCGCGACCAAGTTTATTGGCTGTGACCAAGTTTATTGGCTGTAACATTGTAACAGACGAGGCAACTTGGTAAATAAGGTTTGTAATTTGTTTAAATCTAATGCGAAATAACAATGTCCCTATATGGAAATGTCTATTATGCAAATATAGTGGAAATAACATTGTCAGATGCCACGACTTATAGTGTCGGATAGCCATGTCCCTGGTTTAAGCGTGCGCATGTCACGTCGGGTAGCACATTCGCATGGCATTTCGTGAAGATTCATAGACACGACAATGTCCCTACAAGGAACAAGTATCCATAGAAAATTGAACTTATTTCACAAATACTATGGAACAGGTTAATTGCAAGTAGTAAACTGAGCAGTACCTTTCATTTTTTCTGTCGTCAAGTACAGAGTCAACACCTTTGTCTTCGACCACCGATAAAACCTCTATGCTCTCCAGTACCGTCAATTCCTCCTATCAATATAAACAATCAAGTAACATCAACTATTCCTATTAATATAAACAACTAACTAACTGAACACAGTTCACAAAATAAATTTATAAAATACATAACACATCCTTATGCATCTAAAATTAGTGAAGCGATGTCTAACCTCTGAACAGAACCGCTTCTCCAACCTGTGCAGTTTGGACAGGACTTTGTCCGAAATCTGTAAGACAATTGTACAACATTTGTTAGTGCAAACTTTCACTAGAATGACAACTATTAAAATACAACACAAATAATGGTTCAATTATGATCAGTAATGCTGTCGGCATCAATTGGTAATGAAACATACGAAAGGTGAAGTGATGTGGCGACTTAGGAATTTTTCTGCAGTAAGTCGAGTACTTATTTTGCTATCATTGCATGAATGCATATCCCCTACATCTATGGCTTCAACACCTCTTCCTCTTCCTCTTCCTCTTCCTCGTCCTCTTCCTCTTCCTCTACCCTTTCCTCTGCCTGTTATAATTTGTCCCATGCCCAATGTTTGGGCAATCTTAGTAGGAGAAGTATGCACTTTGTTTGCTTCTCCTCATATTGGAGGCAAGGTTTGCAAATCATCAAAGGAAGATACACTCTTTTTTGCAACGTTCTTGATGGCCAGAAACTGAACCGAAAGAGATTTGGTTTCTTTGCTTGTGTATGTTTCCTCCAAGGAAAGGCCACGATTGTTGTGCGTGTCCTCAACTTCTTGGATGGTACGCAAATGTCTAACATGCATATCAATTATCTCATTGGACAACATTCCATTCACATGATTTTCCTCGTGATCCACCCCCCGTAAATCTTCAAGATTACCCTATATTAGGCTAACATAATAATTTGGGAAGACCACACCACTGTCATGCAACTCGACTCCTACACTAGGGTGAACACCCTTTTCCTCTACGCGAGGCAATTGTGTTGTTTCCAATAAACCTTCCAGCACTTGCTGCATCATTTGCTTCATTTCAGCAATATGTGTTTGTTCATTAGATGGTTGTTTCCCAGACAATATAGCTGCAGCCAATTGATTCAACATTTGCTTCAGTTCACCAATGCTGGAGGATATGTTAATGTTATAATTCCTTTCAGTCGGCTCCACCTAATCACACAAACACACACATTAACTTACTATAATAGTTCATCTTCAAGTAACCTCTATGAACTGTGTCAACCATGCATACGGATTGCTTTTTCTTACCTTTGCATTGACAACAACTTCCTTTCCTCAAAAATTGAGCAACATCTCCCTTATTTCCGCATTGCTGTGAAGCACTTGCTTCATCGTTTCTTTCAGTTCACCAATGTCGGACTCAACTTTGCTCAAACGAATTTCATCAATCTGTGGTTTCTGTTTGTTATGGGCATGGTGTGCGTCGATTGCGTCATTAATGTCGTTGTTTTTCTCCATTGTTGGATGAAACTCCACCTAACATAGTTATCAAATTGGGATTCGAATCATGAACGAAAATGGTATTGTACTGAATCCGGAATCGATCTGAACTGTGAATCGTAAAGTTTTGGTCAGCTTTCTTAAATTGCACACAATGTATATGTACACACTTACATATTAAATATATCTAATAAAAATTAATTTCTTTGTCTGAAATGAACAAAAATATTGTTGTAAATGATGCTCATCTGATGTGGATAAAAACTTCACACTGGATCCCATGTTTACCACTTGACCTTTTCCCATTTAGCTAAAGAAAGACAAACTGTCAATTACAAACTAACTAATAATAACTGAACGACAATGTTTTGACCTTTTTACAAGGTTAAAAAACCAAAAATTTCAAGCTTTTCCAAAAATCTGACTTCATGGCTTAACTAAAATTCATTTGATAAACGAAAGTAGTACATAAAATTGAATTTGTAAGGCTACAATATTGTCCGGAGGGAAACTTCATGTTTTTCCGGCAAAAGTTTGAGTATTTGAGAGTAAATAGGGAGGGAGAAAGTGAAAATATGGCATACGGTAATCCTAAATTCCGAAATACCTTAAAACGGGCGTGTCAACCCTTGTTGAACAATAAAAAACCTAAATGCAGTCTTGTAGCCAAACATTAATTTTATATAGGCGAATGGATTGACGATTCACCAATTCGACTCACCGATTCAACTACGATTTACAGCTTTTTCTGATTCACACAACCTATTCAAATCGATTTCCTACGGAATCAATTTGAATCATATGTTTGGAATTGCGAATCGTACGATCCCAATAATAGATCCACCTAATCATAGGAACACAAATGAAGTTTGTCATTATTTGCATAACATAGGTAGGGTAATGCTGTCAAATGTGCACAACGAATAGGTTGATTACCTCATGCTGCTCCAACATTTGCTTCCTTCCCATACGTCACCGCGTCTCCCATATTTCGGCATCACCCCAATCATTTAGCCGAGGGATAGAGCACGTAGTAGCCAATGTACTCTTACAGGGAGGGGAAAAACGATCCAAGTAAAATAGCTGCATTATAAGGGGGAAAAGATAATTAGTTTACATTTTCGAGCAAAATAATCTGTATTCGTTAACAATGCAAAGTAAGGAAATTGTGATGTGAAAAAATTGTTGATGCCATACAAGTTTCCCAAACGAGGCGTAGCGTAAGGTAGGCTAACATTAAATTACATTTTCACCCTATAAATTAAAAATTAAATTTAGTATGGCCCTATAAATTAAATTTTTTTGTGTTGTTCAATTATGAATTATAGATTACAAATTTAGTATTATAAATTAAATATAAAATATAAAATTATAATTTATCCTTATCCAGTCCGTCCAACCAAACATTGGATTCACTACAAATAGTTCAATCCAGGCATCTAAGCCCATGAGTAAACAAATATAGGATACAAATACACCCGAACCGAATAGTCCAGGGACAATGTATCGCACGATTAACAGCCCGATGGATTACAATCCCCCTTATGCAGTCCAAACAAAGATGGCAAACTATGTGAATGGTGATACAATGGATGTATTAAGGGGTGTATTAAGATCCGTGTCTCACAAAAACTATAAATATATATATATGTGTAATAAATAAAGTAAATAATTAATTTCAGTTAATAAAAAAATTACAGGCGGGAAAAATTTCTGAACAAGTAGAAAAAGCCCCAAAAAATAGAAATTGCAGTTCAGCGGCCGGTGTGTGGCCGGTCAACCAGTCATACCCAAATTTTTGTTTTTTTGTTTTCATTTTATTGAAGGGTCCGAACGTCGCGGTAGACGTTGCGGTGGTGTAGATACCCCATTTTTGACCGACCTTAAGACTCAGACGTCACCGATTGAGCGCTTGGTGATGTTGCATATCGTGCTCGTTCAGAGGTTTCAGAGTCTCGGCTGCGAGCCTTGCCTCCGGACTTCCGGACCCTTTCGTGCCGTGCCTCGGTTTGTGAACCAGGCTCTGTTTTCTCTGTTTTCTCTTCCCGAAGGGAAGGAGAGGTCTCATAGATCATCTTTCAGTGGCCGTGGGCTACGTTTCGTGATCGTAGGCCATTTTTCCCGTTTGGAGCCCAGTTTTCGATTTTTCGGAGCCGTCGGCCGTGTGCCTCGGTTCGGGACCGCTTAACCACCTCCGTTTGTTTCGGTTTTTGGCATACACCTTATTTCCTCCCTTTTGAGGGACACTGTGGTCCGAGAGACCAACTTCGTGGTCGAACACCACTTCCGGTGCCTAACAGTCAGTTTTCGGGGCCCCGGGTTGCGCGTTTTGGCCCCCGAACCTTCATTTTGCATCGGTTTGGGCTCATTTTTGGTGGAGGCCTTATTTTCATTATTAGGAAGGTCGTAGAAGGATGGGAGGCCAGTAATTGTTCTGACAACTAGTTTTATTTCATCATCGCCCTCCGTCGCCCGTTTTTCTCACTAGAAAGCCAATGTTGACCACCCTTAGGCCACTTTCTCTAGCCCTAAACCACATATTTGTGTTGTACACACCTGGGAGGCCACCAATATGTCATGGCCGGCCAGTAATTGTCTTTGACCCTTTTGAACCCCTCTAAAAAATGGGTTTTTCTCTCTCCTGGTTCATTGCTTCCAGTTTTTGACCACATAGTTGTGTTGTGCACACATGGGAGGCCACCAATTTGAGGTGGCCGGCCACTAATCTGGCTTGACCCTTTTGACCCTTGGCTGGCCGGCCATGGGGAGGGCCGGCCGGCCACCTAAACCCTAGAAAGCTGGCCGGCCACCTAAACCCTAGAAAGCTGGTCGGCCATGATCCCCACCCCCTGTTCCTTTCAGATACACCCTCCTTTTCTCCCCAGATTCTGTATCCGAGGGGGGAACTTTTTGGGGGGAAATTTCAATTTCAATTTCCCCCCCTTTTCTCCACTCTTGTACCTATATAACCAGCACCCCCAGCTCCCTTTTGGAGGGTTACAAAATTTGTTCTAAGCCTCTTGCATTGAATCCCTCTCCCTCTCTACTTCAACCCTCAAAACCTCCTTGGTTCTTCACCAATCCATAGCACCACACCTCCTCACTCCATACCAGCAGCTTGGAGGCTATTTCCAGAGGCAAAGAGCATCATTTCTTGGACCAAAAGCTGCTGGAACTTTGTGTTACAAGGGTAAGCTTCATTTCCCTCTTTTTTGTTCATATTTTGCATGCTTTCTAAGCCATACATGCTTACATTTTTGGGCTCTGACCTAAACTGGAAATAGGCTTATTTTGAGCTCTTTTTCATGTTTGATTGAGGGCCTTTCCCTATTTGAGGCTTCCTTTTTACACTTTGTGTTTAAACCCTCTTATAGGCCTATTTTTGCATAGTATTTTAGGCTTATTTGTGAACTGTTTTGAGCTTGGCCATAAATTGTAAAGTGGATTATTTTGAGCCCTTATTCAACTTTGTTGAAGGGCTCTCCTCTGTTTGAGGCCATCTTCTACCACTTGTCTCTTTAACCCTCTTTTAGGCCCTTTTCTTGCATGCTTGTTTAGCCTTGCTTATGTTCATTTTTGTGGCTTTCTATAAATAGTGAAGTGCCTTATTTTGAGCCTCTCTTCAACTTTGTTGAAGGGCTCTCTGCCATTTGGGGCCGGCTACTGCCCCTTGTCTCTATTCTCTCTTTTAGGGCCATTTTTGCATAATGGATTAGCCCTATTTGTATTCATTTTTGAGGCATGTTGTAAACTAGAAAGAGGCTTGTTCTGACATCATCTTCATGTTTTATTAAGGTTCCATTTTTGTTTGAGATCATATGCTATCTTGTATGCTTGATTGCCTCCCATTTTGAGCCTTACATCCTAGCCCTTGTTGCATGCTTCATTTGGCCTTCTAGCCACTGAAATCTAGTGGATTTTAAGTGGCTTGGCCACTGTTTTGAGTCTTCAAATCAGAGGGGGGTGACCCCCTCTTACCTTGACTTGTTTGGTGGTCATTTTGGCCTTCCAAAGGGACCCCTCTTTGCATGCTTTGAAGTCACATTTCTGGGCCAATTTGTTGAGTTTTGGGACTATCATATTTGATTTTTGAAGTTGGTTTGGGGCTTCCACATGTCTATCTTGCACATGCTTAATAACCTCTTGCATGCCCCTCTAAAGTAACTCATCATTTTTGCATGCTGTGGTTGCATATCAGTGGTTATTTGGGCCTATTTTCACATATTTTATTCACTGATTTTTGATGGTTTGGTAAGATTCCATGTGCATCATACACTTGCCATACAACTCATGTTTGCTAGTCGAAATTGCATGCTATTTTAGCCCATCTTGCTAACACCTTTTGGCCTTGCTTTGAACTAAGAAAGTTCATGTTTTGGGACTGCCTTGACTCTGTCTTCATACTTCATGATCAAATAATGCATGCTTTGTATAGCTATAAGTCATTCTATGTGCCTAGATTTGAGTTTCGGAGTTCATCTCATGCATCGGGTACCATGTTTCCATGTTTCGGGGCTATTTTGTATCATATTTCAGTGCTGAAATTTGCTTGTTTGCATATCATGTTCCATGCCTTACCATGCTTTGGTACAGTGGCATTCGTGCCTTAGGTTCGGTCCTCGGTTTACGTGCATGCGTGCACGCATCTCGAGAGTCTCATTTTCATCTAATGGCCTCCTATGTGAGTGTGGCTGAGGTCCACTTGTATTGGTGTAAGCCCATTATGCATTGTGTATGCCATTTCATTTCATAGCATTGTGTATGCTAGGTTGTATGATAGTGCATTGTGTATGCCATGTTACCTTGTGCATTGTGTATGCCATTCCATAGCATTGTGCACGTTAGGTTGTATCTTAGTTGCATTCATGCATGTCATGCATATTGCATTGTGCTTGGGATAGGAGTTAGCCCGAGCATGGGAAACGAGGGACGTTTCGTACTTCGAGTGACGAAACGTGTCTCAATTCCCCAGTCACCGACACTCCGGATTACCCATGATAGAGTTTAGGTCTTGTTGTGTTTTCATATGCATTCATCTCATATTGAGTTGTACAATTCGACTCCTTGGCCATCATGCATTGAGATGCGTGATTGGTGGCACGAGGATCGAGGCATGCATACATATGTGAAAATACATTGCCATGCCCCTTTCCTGCTCTCTGTTGCAGCAAATCAAGAATCAATAGTCTTCCGGAGCTTGGCACGCATTCCGAGAACAATTGCAAACAAAGGCTAATCGGGGCATCGCAGTGGATTTTCGCGCAAGGCAACTCAAAACATGCATCATCCATCATCCGGAGCAGAGTCGAGGCAGTCCCTAGCTTGCATGCTAGTTTTATTGCTTTCTTAGTTAATTTGTTAATTAATTAGGGTTTTGTATTTATTCGGACTGTAATAATTTATTTGGGACTGTATCATTTATTCGGACCCTCTGCGCGAGGGCAATGTTGTAATAAGTGTGCGTGTGTGTGATGTATGTCTTCCAACCCCACGTCTTTCTCCCTTTTATTTACCAGCTTATGATGGTTAGATTAGGGCATGTTTCAATTAGCATACAGTATGATAGCATGTTTGCATTCATTCATCTGTTTTGCATGCATCGAGCTCGGCGCACCATACTAACTGCATTGTATTTCAATTCCAAGTTGAATACTTGTTAGTTGTAGCATTTCATATGCCATGTTTAGAATAGCCGAGCCTGCTATAGTTGCATTTTGCATGTGTTGCATTAGGCATTTCTGTATAATTAGGAACATGCATGGATTTCTAATTAGCTTCTGTTTTGGCTTGGAGTACTCGGTAAGTGGTTATGCTTTAGCATCCTTGCATGAGTGTGAGTGACTGCCATGATAGCATGCTTACCATGAGGCTAATTGCTTATGTGATATAACTGCCTGAATGCCCTGTGGGTGAAGGTTGGGTTATTTGGATTGGAACAAATCATCGAGTGTGAGTTTTAAGCCCACTAGATAGTGGCAAAACCATCTTTTCTAAGCCCACCCGAGGGTGGCAAATCCACGTCTTAGCCTACTTGCAGGTAGCACCATCAAACCATCTTCAAATCAACAAACATGAAATGTTTTGTTCCAATTCAGGCGATCCAGTCTATAGTTGTATGCTGTGTGCATCACATAGTAAATCTAGGCTAATAACCGGAATAAGAACACACAATGTTTTCAAAACTAGATATCATGGTTAGTAGAGGCCGATCTTTGATCGGGCGAGCGGGGGTGCTCACGAAGTGACCTTCCCCAATCGTACCCAAGTTCCCGAGCCGAGGCAACTTTGGTGATGACGGACACGTGGCCTTAGGCAAACGAGTCAGGGTTTCCTAAATTTCCCCAAAAATAAAATATTTAGGTGGCGACTCTGTATCTGGCAAAGCAGTCCATGTTTGGCACTTCTTTCAAAAAATCTGTTTTCAAAAACAATTTACCGGATTTGGACTCTTTGGTTCAAGATTAAGAACCGTGACACGAAACGAGTCCGAACTGTAACGAGGTCCCCCGCGGGCTTGTTACAGTTTTTGGCGACTCTGCTGGGGATTTAGAGAACTTGACTCAAACTCGTGATATCTGGTTTTGACTACACTTGTGTGTTTCTTTGCATTGCATTTGCATTGGTGCGCCTAGGACACCGTGTTTGCCATCTGCTATTCCTGAACGGTTTGCCGGAGGCTTGTCTTGTCAAGGCATGACCATAAGGCTGACCGGTTGTGGGCTCTGCCAGTATGGGAACACAAACCCCAGTTTTTACCGGGGCACCCTTTTCAACCATTCGACCTAGTGCATATTCGGATCCATAGTGACCATTCCAAACTAGGATAGGTTGCTTACCCGTTTATAGGTTGTTTGAAACCGCTGTATGTTTAGTGAAACCCTAGCTCCTGACAAAATAGGACAGGAAAACCCTACCCCAACATAGGGGTGTTTTGGCTCTCACTTATCTGCTATGTGCTTTTAGAGTGCGTCTCTACAGGAATGCATGTAACAGTTTGCGAGTTTGGGCATCAGGCCTGCGGGCACCAGTCAGTATTTGAGAATCAGTTATCTGCGGGTATCAGGATTCAGTTTTCGGGGACAGTGATTCAGGGATAATGATCAGTGTTTGAGGACAGTGCGTATTCAGCTTATCGACCGTGTGTTGTTATGCCCAGCCGTGTGTTGTGTATTTATTTTAAGTTGTTATGTTGTTCGTTTATCTGGTTATTTATTTCCTTTTTGCTTTATTTATCTTTTGCTAGGGCAATTTTAGCACAATTGCTTCCGACCCAGTAGATATCCCCCAAGCACTTTGGACAAGAGGTCGTCGGCTCAATCGATCTGAGGATCTGGTTGACGGACAGCCAGTGTTCCATTCTCTACCCCCAGTTGTTAGAAGAAAGCCAAGAAAGCGCAGTGTGTCTGAGCAGAGGTTACCGGAACAGTGGTCTACCCTAATAGTGAACAGTCAGGTTGAGGTTTCAGTTTCTGCCATAGAGATACACATACCAGTCAGTCAGCAAGACCAACAAAACATGGCCGGGATGGAAGAAATGATGCGCCAAATGCAGGAGAGCATGAGACAAATGCAGGAGGACGCTGTCCGCCAAACGGAGTTCTCTAAACAGCGGGCCACAATCATGGCTCAGCAGGCGGAGCTAATTACCCGGCTCCAACAGCAAGCCGGAACATCAGCCTCGCATCCAGTTCCTCCTCCACCAGGGGTCCCGTTACCCGAGCAGGCACCTACTATTCAGAATGCCCTGCCAAACACCCAGAACACCCTGCCAAATGTCCAGAACGTCCGGGAGGACACAGACCTTCCAACGGGGCCGGCTCCGCCCCCACTTCCGCCTCAACTGTCCAAGGCACCTACGCCTATCAACCATCCGGACTCTCCCTTCGAGTTCGAAATAGACCCCACAGCACTGAAATTGAGCAAGCTCGAGAAGCTTTTCAAGAAGTCCCAGGGGGTAAAGGCTATTCCGGATATCGAGGATGGATATACCGATGTGGCCGTGACATTGCCAGATAGATTCAAGATGCCGCAGATCGATCGCTTCGACGGATCCGGGGATCCCATGGTCCACCTCCGGTTATTCTCAGATATACTACGGCCAATGGGTCTAACCAGACCACAGAAGCTTTCGCTATTCGGCCGGACCCTGTCGGGTGTGGCCGCCATCTAGTATGCGAAGTTGGAGGATGATGTCAAAAGGAGTTGGGATGAAATGGCTGAGGCCTTTGTTGTGTAATACTCTTACAACACCCAAATTGAGATTACAACTCGTGATCTCGAAACAACAAGGCAAGAGCCCAAAGAGAGCTTCTCAGATTTCGTGACCCGGTGGAGGGCGAAGGCCTCGATGATGACTTTAAGGCCCACTGACAAGGACCAGATCAGGATGATTGTGTGCAATCTCCAGCCAAAATTGATGCAAAAAATGATTGTACTCCCCTTCCCCACTTTTTCAGATCTACACGAGATGGGGGTACAAATTGAAGATGCAATGAAACAGGGTCTGATTGACCAGGATAGGGAGCAACCCCAGAGAACCTTTAATCGCAACAACAATGCAGGCCCGAGTGGTGCTGCAACTGCAAGAACTTCGGAGGTAAGCATGGTCGCCACCATTCCCCCTCCCCTTCCAAGACCCATGGCAGCCACACCCTTCTCCGGTGCATCCAGAAGTAATACACAGACCACTAAATACCAACCCAGAGGCCAAAGAACCTTCACTCCACTGTACATGCCTTTGTCCAAAGCTCTAGGGGTCTTAATCAGAAAGGGGCATCTAAAACCCCTGGAGCCGAGGCCGTTACCAAATCCACTTCCCCCCTCTCACAACCCAGCCAAGTACTGTGCATATGACCAGCAGCACGGTCATGATACCGACCAATGTTTCAGGCTGCGTCACGAGATTCAAGACCTCGTTGACAAAAATGTGATTCTGCCTCCAGAGAGACCTAATGTCACAACCAATCCACTCCCTACACACAACCAAGCTCCATCTCCCAAAAGAGTCAATCTTGTCCAGACTAGGGTCGTGTCTTACGATCCTAGTATCTATATCACTCCTTCCCATCTACCTAAGTCGGAGGTGCTCCTTCCCGACTGCACTGACTTTTTGTGCATGTTGGACATCTCTACAACCCAACCTGAGCCAATGGTGGTGGCCGTGGAAGAGAGTACAGACGAAATTGCAGAGGAGGATGGAACCATTGAGTCTGGGTTTGAGCAGTCTGGGAATTTTGCTAGAGAAGCCTACGATCCAAGTGAGTACATCCTGTCAGTGGGCCAGTCTGAGCCGAGTGTAGGGTTGCCAGAAAGAGCAGAACTGTGTGTGATCCAGGGGGATGGATTTGAGTAGAGAACGGGTGATTTGACGGTGGTAGAAGAGGACTTTGCCAACCTCCAGATTTTCAATGACCAAGAATCAGCGGACGCGACAGTCAACTGGTTTGAGTATGAGGAATCGGCAGAGGCTACCGGGTGGCTGGATGATCAACCAGATGTTGTAGAGTTCCGACCAGAACAGAGCCCGGCAGGGGCGAGGGTACCAGTTGTGGCCGGGAGGGCCGAAAGTCAGAATACATTGCCGGAGAGCGCCGGTACAAAGAATTTCGCTCGGAACTGGGATATTGGGAATGCAGGGAAAGCTGAACAACGAACTGCGCTGACGCAGGTGGAACAACAAAAGATCTGGGATTCTGAGAGAATTCGGAAAGCCAAAGCCCATGAAGGATTGAAAGTGCTGTGGGCACAAGGACAGAAGATGCTGTGAGCATGTGGGCTGAAGGTGCTGAGAGTACAATCATGTCAGAGCCAGACAAGTGCCTTTTGAATGCCAACGAAATGTGGTGGGAAGACGAGGATTTATGTCTTGCCCACACAGACGACGACTGGGGAGGTAATCAACCAGACGACACCTGGTATCTCGATGAGGTTGATCACATGACAAGAAGCGGGCGGTATTTCAAGCCCCCCGCACCTAGACCAACTAGAGGCAATCTGGGAAGGATAAAGAAGCCGAGAAACAGAAGGAGAAACAGATCGAAGAAGAAGCTGTACTGAAGCAGCTAAAAAAGATACAAGCAGACATCTCCATCTGGGGACTGCTTATGGCTTCACGAGTGCACAGACAGGTTGTCCTATCTGCTATGGACAAGGCCAAACTCTCTATAGATACCACCACCAGAGCAACTAGTTGGACTGGTCTTTCCGGGAGGAGGTTCCCCGACGTTAACCTTTTCAGACAAAGAACTACCGCCTGAGGGCACAAATCATAACAAACCCCTCTACATCTCTGTGGAATGTAGAGATAAGTGGGTGCCAGTGGTCTCGTCGACACGTGATCCGCCATTAATGTGTGCCCATCAAGGACGGCATATGCGATTAGGTTGAAACCCGCGGACTTCGTGCTGACTACTCAAGTGATCAGAGCCTACGATAACACCAGCAGAGAGGTGATAGTGAACTGTCAAATTCAGACCCAGGTTGGTCCAGGACAGCACAACATTGAATTCCATGTCTTGGACGTTCCCGCAACCTTCAATCTACTCTTGGGGCGGCCGTGGTTGCACCAAGTGAATGCAGTCTCTTCCACTTACACCAAATGTTGAAGTACCCTCACGGGAAGGGGGTGGCCATTGTTTTCGGGAATTCAATCAATCCATCCGCCGCCAGAAGTGTCCACACCAGTCTTGGAATCGAGCATGGCACGGAGGATGTGTTCTTATCAGGGTTCACTCTGGCTGAGGCTCGGGTGGTGCAGAATATCATGGCTGTTAACGAGGGAGTGTACATCAGTGCTCAATCTGTATACCTCATGAACAAGCTACAACACATCCCCGGGATGGGATTAGGAAGGAGCGGCCGGAAGGGCGTCGCAGCATTGGCCGAAGTGCCACACAACCCTCATACCTTTGGCTTGGGTTATCTGTCCACCAAAGAGGACTGGGTGAGAAAGGGAAAGGAAATGGCTGGAAGAGCCAGAGCAAAGCAAGCTGGGAAGCCTTTTGAGCTGATGCATAGGCCCATTCAGGGTACCCTAAATGGACGCTTCGTCCGGGAGGGGGAGGACTTTCCGTTTTGTGGCTTCCTAGAGCCATGGCTGAACGCGGAGAAGAAGCGCGTGCCAGGTTTCGAGATCTTCTTCGACCTGCAACTACCCGTGGATGATGTTGCCGAAGAGCAGACAGACCCATCAGCTGAGGTTGAGCAGTGTAAGGCAGTGGACTCCGAGGGCGCCGAAATTGAAATGGGGGTAGCACTGGCATGTCTACTCTCAGATCCTCCGATCGACCATAAGTGCTTGGGGGATAACTTCTTGGTTTCCATGATTGGGGATGAAACAGCTGCGGGCCTACCAGTAACTATTTTGGATGCATCTATCGTACCCTCTCTCACTTGGCAATACGAAGAGGGATTTTTGTCCAGCAGCACCGGGTCAGGTAGTGAGCCGGAATCTGATTCCACCGAGTCTTATGAGTCTGAATCAGGTTCCAGCTCGACTGAGTCTGAGTCTGGTACTCTTGGGGATGATAACCTAGATGCCACAGTCTTGTCCAGGTCGTCTTTTTCTTTCTCATTTGAGTCTGTTGTAACCGAGGGATCGGACGATTTGGATGTGCTTAATGAGAATCAAGTAACTGTGGTTTCTGAGTACTTTTCTGTGCCCTTGATTTATTGCATTAACTCAGCCTTTCAAAACTTTGATGAAAACGACGAGGACGAAATTCCTCCGGTTTTGCAACACTTAATTGAACAAGAGCAGGAAAGATTTGTTAAACCTTTAGTTGAGGAAATCACTACCGTGAACATTGGTACTGAGGAGGACCCGCGGCTGGTCCAGATCGGGTCCACGTTGTCTTCGGAGGAACGCGAGCGCTTTGTCGCTTTATTAAAAGATTTCAAAGATGTTTTCGCGTGGTCCTACGAAGACATGCCTAGAATCGATCCTGAGATTGTACAGCATCGGATCCCTCTAGACCCCGAGGCCCGACCCGTCAAGCAGAAACTCAGGAGGATCCGCCCAGACTGGGCTCTCAAGATTAAGGAAGAGGTCACCAAGCAAATCGACGCAGGCTTCCTGCTGGTATCCGAATACCCGACTTGGTTGGCCAACATCATTCCAGTGCCGAAGAAGGATGGCAGGATCCCAGTATGCGTGGATTTCAGGGATTTAAACAGAGCTAGTCCGAAGGACGACTTTCCCTTACCGCATATTGATGAGTTGGTGGATTTCACAGCAGGGCACGCGTTGCTTTCATTTATGGATGGCTTCTCAGGCTACAACCAGATAGTAATGGCACTAGAAGACCTGGAAAAGACTGCATTCACCACCCCGTGGGGGACATACTGCTATAGAGTGATGCCATTTGGGCTGAAGAATGCCGGAGCTACTTATCAACGGGCCGCAACCACAATATTGCATGACATGATCCACAAAGAGGTTGAGGTGTATGTGGACGACATGATTGTCAAGTCCAAAAATAGAGAGGGCCACTACACCGCCTTGCAAAAGTTCTTTCAAAGGATCAGAGAGTTTCGGTTGCGGCTGAATCCTCAGAAATGTACATTCGGTGTTACAGTGGGAAAAATGCTGGGGTTTCTGATTACACAAAGAGCTATCAAGGTCGACCCTTCCAAAATCAAGGCCATCTTAGAAATGCCCCCACCAAGGACTGAAAAGGAGGTGCGAGGCTTTCTGGGTAAAGTACAATTCATAAGACGATTTATCTCAAAATTAACCTTGACTTGTGAACCACTTTTTGGTCTCCTGAAGAAAGGCAAGAAATTCCAATGGGACGGCCGATGCCAAGCTGCGTTTGAACAGATCAAGGAGTATCTACAGAACCCACCCGTGTTGTCACCGCCAGAGCCGGGGAAACCGTTGATATTGTACCTTTCAGTGACTAAGACCACAATGGGCTGCATGCTTGCGCAAGAATCTGAAGACAGAGTGGAAAAAGCCATCTACTATCTTAGCAAGAAGATGTTGGAGTATGAAACTCGCTACACACCGTTGGAGAAGGCTTGCTTAGCTTTGGTATGGGCTACCAGGAAGCTGCAGCACTACCTGTTAGCTCACTCTGTAATGTTGGTTTCACGGCTCGATCCCATCAAATATCTTTTCGAGAAACCAGCACTTATGGGTAGGCTAGCTCGTTGGCTGCTGTTGCTCTCCGAATTCGATCTGAAGTATGTAACGCGTAAGTCAGTTAAAGGAAGAGCAGTAGCAGAATTCTTAGCTGACCATCCAGTGGAAGGGGGTGAAGCAGTTGAGTACTTATTCCCAGATGAGGCCATTTTGCATATCGATGACGAAACTTGGACGATGTACTTTGACGGAGCGTCAAATCAGTACGGGTATGGGATAGGAGTGTTGCTGATAGCACCCAACAAATCCCGTCTCCCTTTAGCCTTCAAACTCCGATTCAAAGTCTCGAACAATAAAGCGGAATATGAGGCATGCATTGCCGGTCTGGAAGCAGCCTTGGAACTAGGGGCAAGATGATTGGACGTCATTGGGGACTCGAACCTTGTTGTGTCTCAAGCAAAAGGAGACTGGAAAGTCAAAGAAGAAAAGTTGATGATGTATCACCAGACCTTGGACTTGCTAATTCCTCGGTTTGAGAAGCTAAACTTTGCTCATCTACTAAGAGAGAACAACAGGTTTGCAGATTCTTTAGCAACTCTATCTTCCATGATAGACATCCCGTTCGGAGTCCGGATGCGTCCAGTCATCATTGACCAGAAATTTGCACTAGCCTATGAGTCGATTGCTGCTATAGATGAGGTTCAGGACGAAAACCCTTGGTATTATGACATTTGGAATTTCTTAGAAAAGGAAACATATCCGCCAGAGGTAAATGCCAAGGATAAAAGGGCAATTAGAAGAATGGCCGTTCAGTTCATCATCTGTGGAGGTAAGCTGTATAAGAGAGGTCATCTGGGAATGCATAAGCTGTGTGTTGATGCCGAAGAGTCGAAGCGCCTAATGGAAGCCATCCATGGAGGGGAGTGCGGTGCGCATATGAATGGAGTAATGCTAGCACGGAAAATCCTCAGACAGGGTTACTACTGGTCCACCATGGAGGAGGATTGTATCGGTTTTGTTCGGCGATGCCACAAGTGTCAGATCCATGCAAATCGCATGAACATTCCGCCGTCGAAGCTGTACAATATGACTTCGCCATGGCCATTTTCAGTCTGGGGAATCGATGTGATCGGGGCTGTCACGCCAAAGGGGTCGAATGGGCATGAGTTCATCTTGGTCGTGATAGATTATTTTACAAAGTGGGTTGAGGCCCAATCTTATGCGGTGTTGAAGGCTTCGCATGTTGCAAAGTTTATCAGAAACAACATCATCTGTCGTTATGGGGTCCCAAATGAGATAATTTCAGATAACGGTTCCCATTTCAAGAAGGAAGTGATTGACTTGTTGGAAAAATACAACGTGGCTTTTCATAAGTCATCTACCTATCGGCCGTAGACCAACGGAGCGGTTGAGGCCGCCAACAAGAATATCAAGCACATACTGCAGAAGATGGTGGAAACCTATCGGGACTGGCCAGATAAGCTGCCGTTTGCTCTGTGGGGCTATCGGACTTCAATCAGAACTTCTACTGGGGCGACTCCGTATTCATTAGTCTATGGGATGGAGGCCGTTCTACCTATCGAGATTGAGGTTCCGTCTTTGCGAGTATTGGCTGAGTGTCAAATAGCCGAGGCAGATTGGCAGCAGAGCAGATTTGAGGAGCTCATGCTCTTTGATGAAAGAAGACTGAAAGCACTGTACCATGTTCAGGGTTATCAGCGTAGAATTGCCCGGGCTTTCAACAAGAAGGTTAAGTCCCAGAATCTAAAGGAAGGAGATTTGGTGCTCAAGGACAACCGAGCTCCCATCCACGACCCAAGGGGCAAGTTCAGACCCAATTGGACTGGTCCCTACATCATCAAGTCAATCTGGTCAGGTGGAGCTGTGGTTCTGATGGATCTAGATGGCTTAGAGTTTTCCCAGCCGATCAATATGGACAAGTTGAAGAAATATTACCCTTGAGAGGCTCGCTAGGCCGAAAACCCGAAAGGGCGACCTAGGCAAAACTCAGAGCACAGAAAATTTGAAATTATAAAAACTGAGCTCGCAAGGTTGAAAACCCGCAAAGGGCAGCCTTAGCAAAAGTTAGAGCGCAAAAGGAGAGTGAAAATACCCGAGCGAACCTGAGCCTGAACTACGTAAGGCTTGATTCCCATCTTTGGGATACGTAGGCAACTTCATCCTGAAGTTCAGCCATAAACTTTTCCCCGATCAACTTTGTCCATTTGATCATCTCAGTCATCTTTGTCCATCAGCATTCATCGTGATCTCCGGTGCAGTGCTATTCAGACAAAGGGCAACTTTCCGTTGCCATACAGTGCCACGGTACTATTCAGACTAGGGGCAACTTTCCAGTTGCTAGGATCCGGGGTTGTGCATCTCAGTGACAGATCTCAGACGTGTCCAGTTCTGATCCATATCGAAAATAATTTTGAAAAGTTTTAATAAAAGTTGACTTTGTTCAAATTAATCTTTTTACAACTAAGACCATTTTTGGACCAAAGCGGAAAATTTTCAGTACCACAACCTTCAATTTCATTGATTTCAATACAGAGTTCTCCTACTCTTGCATACAATTGAAGTTGCTTTTTATTACACTCATAAAGAAAACTTGAAAGTACTAATAAAGCAATAAATCCAGGGCATAGTCAAGTCAGGTGTCCCTGCGCCCCCTCCCAGAGCTAGTCGAAGCCTCTGATGCCAAGCTAGGCCCAATCTGTGCCTCTTCATTGAGCCAATCCCAGCACTCATCAGACAAAGTGCAACTGAAAGTAGGAGCAGGGGCCAGGAGCTCTCTAGTCCTCCATGCTGTGGCATATCGGGCAAGCTGTGCGCCTCGGACCGGGAAAGCAGCCGGGTATTCAATCCCCTCTGGCGGGCAAGCCTGATCATGACCAAACTGGCGTTGGAATCGGAATGGAAAGTAGAACACATAGTGGGTCAGACCAATCAACTGGATCCCGATCAGCCGGGACATACTATAACTCATTGCCGGGAGATTGAGCCAAGGGCAGCGCCAGGCAATGCGATCAGCAGACAAATTACACATCCAGTTAAACCACCATCCCTCGTCAAGTGCATCAACTAGGCGTTGTCGAAACAAGTAGCCGCGGGCTGAATAGGCTGGGCAAGAGTCCACAACCTGCAATTTATCCATTAACCATACCTGGAGAGGGATGAAAAATGAGAGAATAAAGAATAGAGAGATGTATGATGAGAGAAAAGTAAGAAAGGGTTCTCTGAGAAAAACCGAGCCTGAGGGCCGAGTGATGTGAGCAAATACATATGTAAGATTGGGTGGGAAACATTACCTACAGCAGTAGTGGACTCCCCGCAAATCTGGTCGTCTCCTGACGGTGGAAAGCGTCCAAGCCCATCAGTGTTTCGGCCAATGCCATAGCAATACAGCTCTTTCCTTCCTTCAAGCCTTGAGCGACTTCAATCAAATGGATGTTAGGTCTGTCCAGGCCCGGGGCAAGCAGAAAGTGAGATAGAATGCACAAGCAGAGGGCATGTTGTCGGAAACCTTGCCAATGATGATCTCCGCGGTCACCGGCACCAGAAAAGCGATGAATCAAACCGAGGATATCCAGTTCCCCATTACAGATCAGAGACCGAGCGTCATGAATGGTGAGTCCACACATCCGCCCTAAAGCTTGGGCGTGGCCAAAGCGAAACTGAGGCAAAATCTCTTCATAACGTTCAGATTCCATCAAAATTTGAAAATCTTCGAAAGTTGGACATACTTCTTGCCCCGCCGAAGCTAAAGACATGCGTCACCGGGTTCCAAAACCTCGCCGCGGCATAGAGGAAAGGAAGGTGCAGCGGAACACGGCTCAGCGTGAATAGTGCATTCAAGCCGAAACCTCGAAAGTTCAGCTTTTCCGAGCCATCTAGAGAAGCAATCCAAGTTGTGAGATTTTCGACGAGAAACGCCTCTATTTTGATGCAAAACTAAGATGAAATGAATGAGCCCTGAAGTTGGGGCTTTTAAAGAGGATAGGACACTATTCGGGGGACACGTGTCAAAAATTTGGTGGCTGCTGAGCTAAGTGGCCGGCCGGCCACCTTTTCTAGCAGGCCGGCCACCTCTCTCCCCTCAAATGCAAAAAGCTGGCCGGCCAACTCCTAAAAGTGGCCGGCCATGCTGCAAAGTGTGCCATTGGTCCTGTTTTACCCTCCAGAAGAAAGTTCCAAGCATTCCCATGCATCGGGAGTGTCGAAGGCCTCCATTTCCCTCTGTTTCGGATGCGTTCCGTCACCCAGATCGCCCGAAATACACTTTGTTTATAGAGTTGTTGTTAAGTTTTACTTATCGAGTTGTCGTTCTGCTTATTGAGTTGTTGTTTTGATTGTCGAGTTGTTTTGTTTATCAAGTTGTAAGTTTTGTCGAGTTGTAAGTTTCGTGTTTTGAGTTGTTACTCTTTGTGTAAACAATTTTGTTGGGTCTTGTTTATCGAATTGTCAACACTGTTGTGTCTTGTTTATCGAGTTGTAAACTTGCTAAGATCTTGTCTTTTTTTTTTTTTTTTTTTAGTAAGTTAAGTTGTTTAGTTTGTTGCGTCGATTCACTACCTGACTTGGTAAATACACAGTGCACATTTCCATTCAAATCTCATTTTTGTGCAAAATGATGCGATATGATGCCGAGGGCATAAAAATACAACACTTTTTCAAAAGCTGTTTCATTCCATCATGCTTCCTTTGTTACAACATTTTACAAACAAGGGTACAAGTTTTACAGAAAATGAAACTGCCTAATAATGAACAATGTGCTACAAACTACTAGTAAAAAGGAAAATATAGCAAGGAACAGCTGCATCAATGCTCTCAAGAGCAGGAATAAGAGGCCCTCTTCGTCCTCTTCTGTGGAACAGCCTCTGCACCACCAGCACCATCTGAGTCGGGGCTGTCATCCTCGGGGTCCCCCTCCGCCTCGCCTCCACTCCCGGAACCAAGACCGGAACCCTCCTCTCTGTCAGCAGATGTCTCTGACTGACGATCTGCAGCCTCCTCCTCCTCCTCATCCTCACCAGGCTCCTCCTCTATAATGTGTGCCCTGCGTCTGCGAGACGACCCCCCTCCCCGGGCCCCTCGAAAAGGCCTGGATGGCTCAGCTCCTCAAAAAGGCCCAGATGATCCGCCTCCCCGAAAAGGTCTAGGTGGCCCGGTCTGCGGCTGAGCATATACCGGAGGCATCTGAAAATAAAGAGTTCAATTTGAATACATCAGCTCAAATATGCATATCAAATGCGGATACAAGAAAACTGCATGAAGTGGGTGCATGTAAATACAGTATGTAAGTGGGGTGTGTGTTAGATGTGCTCTACACAAGCAGCCTATCAATACAGTAGAATGTTCAAGATCAGTATGTCATTGGAAATATGATAAATACAAGAAAACTGAACAGTACCTGGACACCCATAATGGCCAACTGTGCCTCTCTCCGCAGGACCATGCCCTCAAGTGTGGCCATCATCTCGATCATCTCATCCACATACTCGACGGGAGGCTGTAGATACAAATGCAAAACTATCAGTAAAGGAATGAATGTCCAAGTATCCGACTGATAAATCAAAGCTGTAAAGCATACCGGTGGTGAATCAGGATCTCTAACGTATCTATGGTCAGGAAGGGGAGGCTCTATCGGGATCGGGTAGGGAGTCCCGAATCTCCATCCCGTCAACTCGGTCGGCATGTCTGGCCACCCAGCGTAATGATGAATCGGAGGAATCGGGGGAACCAATCCACTCCCATCTCTAGATGTACCAGCCCTGCTGGTGGAAGGGGCGTCTGCAGCCAGAGGCCGGGCCCGGCTCGAAGATGGCATACTGACAGGCCTCATCGTCAGAGTACGGACTCCCGTCAATGGAGGCATCAGATATATGTGACGGTAAGTAGCATAATCCCCCTCCTCAAGATGTAGTAAAGCATCAGTACCCAGCATGGCACTAGCAACATCCCGGGAAGGGAGCCTATCAGCGATCCGCATATCAATCGGGGGTGCTGAGGGAGGGTCCTGAGAAGTGTAGCCCCATACCTGACGCAGGAAGCAGTCCCCCAAAAACCAGGCCCTACCAACTGGCCCCTCGAACAGGATCCTGTACCGAGAAGCACCCCACGCTCCGGCAAACTGGAATCGGAGATCTTCACCTAAGGGCGCCCAGGGCTGCCATGCGATCTGCAGGTAATCGATGCATAAACCAATCAGGAATCGGGAATGTACAAGACAAATCAAAGATGAAAACAGAAAGAACCAAGAGTTCCGAAATACTTCCGTCGACCGCACCGTGTCGAAGTACTGCCGTAGATAAAGGAGAGACTCCCGAGGTCTCGGCCGGTGCTGGCCCTCGAATACGAGTGAATACGAGGTCATGAGGGGCCCCTCCACCACAAACTCTGGGGCTAATGTCAGGAAGTACACATAGACCCATAACTGTGGAAAACAGTGCAGAATACAAAATGCTGAGAGCAAAGTGCAAGGTACAGAGTGTAAAGTGCGCCGTGTGTGCAATGTACAAGTAATGAGGAGCAGAAATGTAAATCAAGAGGGCAGAAAATACCTCCCAGGCTCTCCAATAGCCACCAAGTAAATCCCCCCGTCTGCGGGAGGTTGCGCTCATATAGCAATAAAGGGTAGCCAAGCCGGCACCACCCCAGTCATACCGTCTGACCTGTGATAGGTCCACCAAAGCACCCAACAGATAAAGCCCGACAGTGTTCCCCCTATCGGCAAACAAAGTGGTCCCAAAGAGGAACATCAGAAAGCCGCGGGCATACTGTGCTGCCTCCTCAGGAGTCCCAGGCTCCATCTCCACCCTCCGGAAATGGGAAAAGAACCAGGTGTATCGGACTCTGCCCGAAGATCTATCAATAGGCGGGCGAGCCCCCAATAAATGTATCCAAGCGGCCTCCCACTGGCCCATATCCTCGTCGTATGGGATGGCCCAACCTCCCACGTCAAGGCCGGTCAATACGGCAAAGTCAAAAGGGGTCATAGTCAAGTCCCCCGTGGCAGAGAAATGGAAAGAGTTGGTGGTGTCCCACCATCTCTCCACCAAGGCGCCCATCAACGTCCTCTTGGCAGGACAACGAGATAGTCCAGTACAGAAGGGCCCAAACCCTACCAAGTCAACCAAATCCCGGACAGCCTCCGGGAGCTCAGCATACCAGTCCCTCGCCGCGGTAGAGCCATACCTCCGCACAGTGCGAGAAGTCACCTGCATTCGGAATGAATACATGTTTCAGCATTTTAGAATGAAATGAATGAGCTGCGTGCCAATGAAATGAATAAGCTGCGTGCAAACGAAATGTATGAGCTGTGTGCAAAATCAAATCAGATATAGAATCTGGGCTGTGCATTCAGAAAATTTAGAGTTTGGGGCTGCGTGTTCTACTCTCACTCAGTGTGTGCTGCGTGTTCACCTCAACAATGGGCTGTGTGTTCAGAAAATCAGAGTTTGGGCTGCGTGTTCTACTCTCAATCAGTGTGTGCTGTGCGTTCACCTCAACAGAATCTGGGCAGTGTGTTCAGAAAATCAGAGTTTGGGCTGTGTGTTCTACTCTCAATCAGCGTGTGCTGCGTGTTCACCTTCAATTTGGGCTGTGCGTTTAGAAAATTTAGAGTTTGGGGCTACGTGTTCTACTCTCAATCAGTGTGTGCTGTGTGTTCACCTCAACAGAATCTGGGCTGTGTGTTCAGAAAATCAGAGTTTGGGCTGCGTGTTCTACTCTCAATCGGTGTGTGCTGCGTGTTCACCTTCAATCTGGGCTGTGCGTTCAGAAAATTTAAAGTTTGGGGCTGCGTGTTCTACTCTCAAATCAGTGTGTGCTGTGTGTTCACCTCAACAATGGGCTGTGTGTTCAGAAAATCAGAGTTTGGGCTGCGTGTTCTACTCTCAATCAGCGTGTGCTGCGTGTTCACCTTCAATATGGGCTGTGCGTTTAGAAAATTTAGAGTTTGGGGCTGCGTGTTCTACTCTCAATCAGTGTGTGCTGTGTGTTCACCTCAACAGAATCTGGGCTGTGTGTTCAGAAAATCAGAGTTTGGGCTGCATGTTCTACTCTCAATCGGTGTGTGCTGCGTGTTCACCTTTAATCTGGGCTGTGCGTTCAGAAAATTTAGAGTTTGGGGCTGCGTGTTCTACTCTCAAATCAGTGTGTGCTGTGTGTTCACCTCAACAGAATCTGGGCTGTGTGTTCAGAAAATCAGAGTTTGGGCTGCGTGTTCTACTCTCAATCGGTGTGTGCTGCGTGTTCACCTTCAATCTGGGCTGTACGTTCAGAAAATTTAGAGTTTGGGGCTACGTGTTCTACTCTCAAATCAGTGTGTGCTGTGTGTTCACCTCAACAGAATCTGGGCTGTGTGTTCAGAAAATCAGAGTTTGGGCTGCGTGTTCTACTCTCAATCAGTGTGTGCTGCGTGTTCACCTTCAATCCGGGCTGTGTGTTCAGGAATTTAGAGTTTGGGCAGCGTGTTCTACTCTCAATCAGTGCGTGCTGCGTGTTCACCTTCGACAATGGGCTGTGTGTTCAGAAAATTAGAGTTTGGGCTGCGTGAGCTATTCTCAACCAATGTGTGCCGTGTGTTCACTATCAATTTATGGGCTGAGTGTTTAGAAATTCAAGTGATTGAACCATGCGTTCAGAATGCAAACAGAATGCTGTGTCATAGACTAAATGTTCTAAATAAGCGATGTACTCAAAATGAGCAGACAAACATGTCAAAGGCACGAAATGCACGAAAAATGCAAAATACGTTGCAGAAAATGTAAAGACGAAGTAAATACCTCCCATGCCTCATGGGAAAGGTGAGACTCTGGCTCTCGCAGAAGCAAATCCCCGGGCGCTCGCTCGTCAAAATCAGTGAAGTGATAGAAAACAGCCCGCGGAAGAATATGCACTGGTGGGTCGTACCTCTCGGGTATGAAGGGTCGAACCCTCGGAGGCAGAGCCATGATATCGGGATCACCTTCGACGCCCGGAGAACCTCCACCATGAGGGAAATGACCAGCCATTTCAGAAAACCTGCAAAAAATGAGCAAAATGAGGAAAAATTGGAAAAAGTCAACAAAAGTCAACTCTCGGGAAACGAAAAAGTCAACAAAAGTCAACTCCCGAGAAAATCTTCCAAATATTGAGACAAACTCACCTCAAGTGGCGAAAATGAGAAAAGAAGCCCCGAAATCAAAATTTAATCGGTCCAAAATGAAGAGAACTGAAAATTTTCGCGAAAACAACTTGCGTGGGGCGTTGGAAAATGCGTATGGAGCTCAGATCTGGAAAGGAAAATGGTCTACGAAGGTAGAGAAGATGTTTTCGGAGCTGGAGTTATGAGGAAAAGTGTTTTGGCCGAATAGATTTAAAGAAAAGAGAGTGAAAGTACCAAAATGCCCGCGGATTTGACAAAGTGGCCGGCCGGCCACCTTTTCTGGCAGGCCGGCCATCCCTTTTCAGAAAACTGGCCGATGGCCTCCCCCTTGCCATAAAGCTGGCCGGTGGTGTTCCCTAGGTGGGTCCCAAGGTCCCTGCAAATTTTGGTGATGATTGGAGTCCCTGAGACCTGAAAAAGTACAAGAGAAGTGCGCTTTCCGTCGCGAAATCGCACCACCGGAACGTCAACTTCAACTTTCAGCGTGTCTTTCATCGTCATTCGTCAAAAGTAAGGTGTATCCTTTTTGAACTTGTTGTAACCCCTCCAGGAGGTGAACCAGAGGCCGCGATCGAGTCGCCCTCTCCGAAACGCGCACTTCCTTGCTCGTTATTTTGTGACAAACATGCATTCTAGTTTACACTTGTTCTGCATTGTTGTGCACATCACTTGCATTCTCATGTATATACTTGCACTGTTATGCACATCTCCTTGATATTGTCATACCTTCATGCTTAAACTTGCATTGTCACGTACGTTGCTTCTCGCATTGCGATGCACTCACCCATCGACACCGTGTTCATCTGCGCTTGATATCACACCGAACATATATTGCTAACCATGTTGTGCTTGTTGAGTTTCTTTCTTTTGCAGGCACGATATTGTATGTACGGTTCATTTGAAGCTGGCACGACCAGACGAATTGCGCAGGTATCGTATCTTCTCCGTGTGAGACGCGACGAGAATTGAATAATTCTCCGCATTCCTAACTGCATGAAATGTAGTTGTCACTTTGCATTCTTGCTTAAAACTGTTGCATCTATTTGCGAATATTTGCTTCATTACAGCTTGCTGCATTTGCATGATCATTAAGTTACATCTGGCCTTGTGCGTATCGCTTTGCATTTTGCCCTCGCCTACGGGCACGCCTGCGGGCACGTTTCTTTGTTATCTTGTCTGATTGTCTAAGTCTTCGGCTTTGTCAAAAATGGGTCGTCTCTGGGCTTTGACATTCACTCCCGTCACTTATGACTTTCGAGTTCTGTCAAAGAGGGGCAACTGTAGACACCCCATTTTTGACCGACCTTAAGACTCAGACGTCACCGATTGAGCGCTTGGTGATGTTGCATATCGTGCTCGTTCAGAGGTTTCAGAGTCTCGGCTGCAAGCCTTGCCTCCGGACTTCCGGACCCTTTCGTGCCTTGCCTCGGTTTGCGAACCAGGCTCTGTTTTCTCTGTTTTCTCTTCCTGAAGGGAAGGAGAGGTCTCGTAGATCATCTCTCAGTGGCCGTGGGCTACGTTTCGTGGTCGTAGGCCATTTTTCCCGTTTGGAGCCCGGTTTCCGGTTTTTCGAAGCCGTCGGCCGTGTGCCTCGGTTCGGGACCGCTTAACCACCTCCGTTTATTCCGATTTTTGGCATACACCTTATTTCCTCCCTTTTGAGGGACACTGTGGTCCGAGAGACCAACTTCGTGGTCGAACACTACTTCCGATGCCTAACAGTCAGTTTTCGGGGCCCCAGGCTGCGCGTTTTGGCCCCCGAACCTTCATTTTGCATCGGTTTGGGCTCATTTTTGGTGGAGGCCTTATTTTCATTATTAGGAAGGTCGTAGAAGGATGGAAGGCCAGTAATTGTTCTGACAACCAGTTTTATTTCATCATCGCCCTCCGTCGCCCGTTTTTCTCACTAGAAAGCCAATGTTGACCACCCTTAGGCCACTTTCTCTAGCCCTAAACCACATATTTGTGTTGTACACACCTGGGAGGCCACCAATATGTCACGGCCGGCCAGTAATTGTCTTTGACCCTTTTGAACCCCTCTAAAAAATGGGTTTTTCTCTCTCTTGGTTCACTTCTTCCAGTTTTTGACCACATAGTTATGTTGTGCACACATGGGAGGCCACCAATTTGAGGTGGCCGGCCACTAATCTGGCTTGACCCTTTTGACCCTTGGCCGGCCGGCCATGGGGAGGGCTGGCCGGCCACCTAAACCCTAGAAAGCTGGCCGGCCATGATCCCCACCCCATGTTCCTTTCAGATGTACCCTCCTTTTCCCCCTAGATTCTGTATCCGAGGGGGGAACTTTTTGGGGGAAAATTTCAATTTCAATTTCCCCCCCTTTTCTCCACTCTTGTGCCTATATAACCAGCACCCCCAGCTCCCTTTTGGAGGGTTACAAAATTTGTTCTAAGCCTCTTGCATTGAATCCCTCTCCCTCTCTACTTTAACCCTCAAAACCTCCTTGGTTCTTCACCAATCCATAGCACCACACCTCCTCACTCCATACCAGCAGCTTGGAGGCTATTTCCAAAGGCAAAGAGCATCATTTCTTGGACCAAAAGCTGCTGGAACTTTGTGCTACAAAGGTAAGCTTCATTTCCCTCTTTTTTGTTCATATTTTGCATGTTTTCTAAGCCATACATGCTTACATTTTTGGGCTCCGACCTAAACTGGAAATAGGCTTATTTTGAGCTCTTTTTCATGTTTAATTAAGGGCCTTTCCCTGTTTGAGGCTTCCTTTTTACACTTTGTGTTTAAACCCTCTTTTAGGCCTATTTTTGCATAGTATTTTAGGCTTATTTGTGAACTGTTTTGAGCTTGGCCATAAACTGTAAAGTGGCTTATTTTGAACCCTTCTTCAACTTTGTTGAAGGGCTCTCCTCTGTTTGAGGCCATCTTCTACCACTTGTCTCTTTAACCCTCTTTTAGGCCCTTTTCTTGCATGCTTGTTTAGCCTTACTTATGTTCATTTTCGTGGCTTGCTATAAACTGTGAAGTGCCTTATTTTGAGCCCCTCTTCAACTTTTTTGAAGGGCTCTCTGCCATTTTGGGCCGGCTACTTCCCCTTGTCTCTATTCTCTCTTTTAGGGCCATTTTTGCATGATGGATTAGCCCTATTTGTATTCATTTTTGAGGCATGTTGTAAACTGGAAAGAGGCTTGTTCTGACATCATCTTCATGTTTTATTAAGGTTCCATTTTTTTTTGAGATCATATGCTATCTTGTATGCTTGATTGCCTCCCATTTTGAGCCTTACATCCTAGCCCTTGTTGCATGCTTCATTTGGCCTTCTAGCCACTGAAATCCAGTGGATTTTCAGTGGCTTGGCCACTGTTTTGAGCCTCCAAATCAGAGGGGGGTGACCCCCTCTCACCTTGACTTGTTTGGTGGTCATTTTGGCCTTCCAAAGGGACCCCTCTTTGCATGCTTTGAAGTCACATTTCTGGGCCAATTTGCTGAGTTTTGGGACTATCATATTTGATTTTTGAAGTTGGTTTGGGGCTGCCATATGTCTATCTTGCACATGCTTAATAACCTCTTGCATGCCCCTCTAAAGTAACTCATCATTTTTGCATGCCGTGGTTGCATATCAATGGTTATTTGGGCCTATTTTCACATGTTTTATTCACTGATTTTTGATGGTTTGGTAAGATTCCATGTGCATCATACACTTGCCATACAACTCATGTTTGCTAGTCGAAATTGCATGCTATTTTAGCCCATCTTGCTAACACCTTTTGGCCTTGCTTTGAACTAAGAAAGTTCATGTTTTGGGACTGCCTTGACTCTTTCTTCATGCTTCATGATCAAATAATGCATGCTTTGTATAGCTATAAGTCATTCTATGTGCCTAGATTTGAGTTTCGGGGTTCATCTCATGCATCGGGTACTATGTTTCCATGTTTCGGGGCTGTTTTGTATCATATTTTAGTGCTGAAATTTGCTTGTTTGCATATCATGTTCCATGCCTTACCATGCTTTGGTAGAGTGGCATTCGTGCCTTAGGTTCGGTCCTCGGTTTGCGTGCATGCGTGCACGCATCTCGAGAGTCTCATTTTCATCTAATGGCCTCCTATGTGAGTGTGGCTAAGGTCCACTTGTATTGGTGTAAGCCCATTATGCATTGTGTATGCCATTTCATTTCATAGCATTGTGTATGCTAGGTTGTATGATAGTGCATTGTGTATGCCATGTTACCTCGTGCATTGTGTATGCCATTCCATAGCATTGTGCATGTTAGGTTGTATCTTAGTTGCATTCATGCATGTCATGCATATTGCATTGTGCTTGGGATAGGAGTTAGCCCGAGCACGGGAAACGAGGGACGTTTCGTACTTCGAGTGACGGAACGTGTCTCAATTCCCCAGTCACCGACACTTCGGATTACCCATGATGGAGTTTAGGTCTTGTTGTGTTTTCATATGCATTCATCTCATATTGAGTTGTACAATTCGACTCCTCGGCCATCATGCATCGAGATGCGTGATTGGTGGCACGAGAATCGAGGCATGCATACATATGTGAAAATACATTGCCATGCCCCTTTCCTGCTCTCTGTTGCAACAAATCAAGAATCAGTAGCCTTCCGGAGCTTGGCACGCATTCCAAGAACAATTGCAAACAAAGGCTAATCGGGGCATCGCAGTGGATTTCCGCGCAAGGCAACTCAAAACATGCATCATCCATCATCCGGAGCAGAGTCGAAGCAGTCCCTAGCTTGCATGCTAGTTTTATTGCTTTCTTAGTTAATTTGTTAATTAATTAGGGTTTTGTATTTATTCGGACTGTAATAATTTATTTGGGACTGTATCATTTATTCGGACCCTCTGCGCGAGGGCAATGTTGTAATAAGTGTGCGTGTGTGTGATGTATGTCTTCCAACCCCACGTCTTTCTCCCTTTTATTTACCAGCTTATGATGGTTAGATTAGGGCATGTTTCAATTAGCATACAGTATGATAGCATGTTTGCATTCATTCATCTGTCTTGCATGCACCGGGCTCGGCGCACCATACTAATTGCATTGTATTTCAATTCCAAGTTGAATACTTGTTAGTTATAGCATTTCATATGCCATGTTTAGAATAGCCGAGCCTGCTATAGTTGCATTTTTACATGTGTTGCATTAGGCATTTCTGTATAATTAGGAACATGCATGGATTTCTAATTAGCTTCTGTTTTGGCTTGGAGTACTCGGTAAGTGGTTATGCTTTAACATCCTTGCATGAGTGTGAGTGACTGCCATGATAGCATGCTTACCATGAGGCTAATTGCTTATGTGATATAATTGCCTGAATGCCTGTGGGTGAAGGTTGGGTTATTTGGATTGGAACAAATCATCGAGTGTGAGTTTTAAGCCCACTAGATAGTGGCAAAACCATCTTTTCTAAGCCCACCCGAGGGTGGCAAATCCACGTCTTAGCCTACTTGCGGGTAGCACCATCAAACCATCTTCAAATCAACAAACATGAAATGTTTTGTTCCAATTCAGGCGATCCAGTCTATACTTGTATGCTGTGCGCATCACATAGTAAATCTAGGCTAATAATCGGAATAAGAACACACAATGTTTTCAAAACTAGATATCATGGTTAGTAGAGGCCGATCTTTGATCGGGCAAGTAGGGGTGCTCACGAAGTGACCTTCCCCAATCGTACCCAAGTTCCCGAGCCGAGGCAACTTTGGTGATGACGGATACGTGGCCTTAGGCAAACGAGTCAGGGTTTCCTAAATTTCCCCAAAAATAAAATATTTAGGTGGCGACTCTGTATCTAGCAAAGCAGTCCATGTTTGGCACTTCTTTCAAAAAATCTGTTTTTAAAAACAATTTGCCGGATTTGGACTCTTTGGTTCAAGATTAAGAACCGTGACACGAAACGAGTCCGAACTGTAGTGAGGTCCCCCGCGGGCTTGTTACAGGTGGACGTCCGGCGGGGCATCCAGAGGGACTCACGGCTGGATATCCGGGAGGGCTTTCGCACAGCATTTTCCTATCTCTCCCCCGGTGGTTAAAACGCTAGTTGCAATTAATAGACAATCTAACATTGCACACTAACTTTGGTCAGTAACGTTGCCCTTAGCAGCTGCACTGCAGTACCAAACAAGAAACTTTGTTGGGCAAAAATTAACAGTTGCCAGTAACAAATACACTAGCAATCCATTGTGGATGTAAGTAGACTATTAGCGAGAGAATTATAACAAAATACTTATTTACACTAATAAGTAGTGGATTAGTAATAGTTAATTTTGTTTTCACAAATAGGAGTTAGAGGTACCACGTCATAACGTACAAAAATAATTACTTTCGTATACATATTATTATACTATTAACTCTGGTTATTACACATATTATTAGGATTTTTGGTGATCTGTAGTGATTGTTGGCTTGTTACGGTAAAATTGTTACATGCGAAACGAGGCGTAAATTATTTTCATTTAGGACTAGACATATCGATCGCATAAGTACAAACAAACTAATACAACAAATTCATTATTAAGGAAGTACAGTAACTACATTACGTAGGATCGCAAGGGCCAAACCAGCAAACCTACCTGTATATCGAAGGGAATGGTTTTCTAATACCATCTCCTATGGGAGACTATTAATCCTATCTATGGAGGGTATCATAATCCCAACGTATTGCGAATCCACAAATATTGTGTTCTTGCTACGACAATGGTTACTAAACCATGCCAATATTAGTTTTAGTCCCATCACTACCAGTCCCCTGACTAATAATTCCCTCAGTAACAATCCCACCCATTATAGTTACCTGTACTAATATTTCCCTCTTGCTACAACATTTGTTGTGGGTTCAATGTTCTCTCGCTACCTGTGTCATGACTAAAGTGGAGTCTATCTTTCGGGGGGGACAAGTTCGCAAGTTCGAGTCTGCTAACTCGAATCAGACAACATGACACTGTGTTCATCTTTGCAATGGGCGTTGCATTGCACATGCGGGATAGTTGAAGGATTTTCCTGTAATGAAAAATAGATAGGAAGTTGTTTGTCAAAAGTGCATATACATGTAACATACACACACTTAAAAATTTTGTGGGATTTTTTATCTCGGAAAAATCATTACAAAATTAACAAAAATACAAAACAATACAAAAAATGTGAATACATTTTGTTGGGGTTGTCGTGCGTATTCCTTTATTTCTTCAACGGACTTATGGCATGTAAACTACTTCCTACATACATTTAAGTAAGATGTATCTGCAAATGTAAAACCCAAACTACATTCTTGCTAAAATTATCGAAAATCCAAATAATACAAAAAGCGGGAAACTCAATTTAAAAAAAAATTAAAACCAAACACATATACAAGGGTGTCGGACAGGTTACACGTTATTACTGTAACATGGGCATTGCACCTTGTAATAAACGAAACGACCTCGTTTTCACTTATTCGTTCCCTTTCACCATGTTAAGTATACCCAGCTCTGAGCATTTGTGGGTGTCACGTGACTAGCCTCCTTTCCTCTACACTATCGCCTTTTCCGTTCGGTAATCTCCTTTCGGTGCCGTAACCCTACGTCGTTGGCGTCTCTCTAATGACTCCATTACAGTGCTCCAACGTGACGTTTCAAGCCCAAATTGGAAGCCACCCTCTACATTTGAAGGTAATCCATCAGTCATTGTCAGACTATCCGTATCTCTAACCTTCACCATTGTTCACATTCAAGTATATGGCCCTTGTGTGTGGAGGCCCCTTTTTCTATGCGCATCAGTTGTCTGACGAAATGGGTAAACGGAAATTGAAAACCATTGAACCCCTTCCAGAATATACGTATACCCAATTTACATCCCACTGAATATCCATTAATTTGTATCATGTCAGTTTTCTTATATTCCAACCCCCTTTTTATGTTTTTTGTTCCAAACATGATGGGTACAACTCAGTTGTTTTTGTTTTGTTTTGATGAACAGATTAGGGAAGATTGGATCAAACAATGTAAAGGGATTATGTATGATCCTATCAACATAAGCGAGGTAACTCACCAAATATGCATTAAACAACTATCAATATAAATGAATGAGTAGGTCATTCCAAGTTTGTTATGGTACATTTTCCATATGCAGTTTGCACGGCATGCGGGTACATGGTGGGACGAACGTATTGCACGTACAGCCTACCATGCTCACTTGTGACCACTGGTTGGGCAATTGTGCGCCCCTAAATTATTTGAATTATATATGCGTCATCAATTTAATGACACAGTACTGTTGCGGAGAATGCTTAAATAGACCACACACATATTCGTTGCTTGTCACGCATAACACAATGTTCCTATAGTTAGGGTATAATTTTGGTTGCATACAGTTTAAAATACTTGCAGTTTACCAATTCCTATGTTCATATGCGATTATCCAATTGTTGCATGCACATTAATATACTTGCACTACACCAATTCCTTCACATCTGTGCACTTGGCCACTCAACACATATCGAAATTGAATGGCGAACTTGTTCGTGACAACCATGTGTTGTTGTAAGAAGTGGAAATCGCCAAACCATTGGGTGTTATAAGGCTTGCACCCCAACAGGCTAGGATACGGGTACGGCGGCGATACTTTTTAAAAGAAAATTTAGTTTTTATTATTGTAATTATGGAATATGCATGAAAATAAAACGTAAAGCAAATTAATAAATAAATACAGGGATTTCTATTAAGCTAAGAGCTTGAACTATTCACAAAAACATCCAAAACTAAAAGCAAAGTCAAATTCGAATGCAAATTAAATATCATCCTTACATGCCATTACCATTAATAAAAAAAAAACGAGAGCAGAGAGAAGAAACATAAGAGATTGACAGAGCGACAGAGAAGTGAGAGAGCCACTAAGGATACATCATTTTGACAAATTCTATTACTCTAACTCTCACTATATTCCTCTCACCAAATAACTAAACAAAGTCTTACAAATAATATGTAAGTTCGAGTATCTGATACTTCAAAATTAAGTATCTGATATTCCAACATTAAAAACATTTAATTAATAAGTATCCAATACTGTTAAGAAGTTTCTGATACGTACCCGTGAGTATCCAAGGAGTATCGGTATGCAATACGTATCTGATACGGATACGTCTCCCTTTCTCAAGTATCCGTGCTTGATAACCCACATGTTACAGTTGGCCCCCGCACACACTATAGTTGCAGCCCATATTGTTGCCGTAATCCCTACCTCATTGGCTTTCCATCAAAGCATATCAGTGCATACATGAGTTATGTTGGACTTTCATGCACAGAACATCAGGGACAGTCAGCACACATGGAAGCACACAACCACTGCCTGATAGGCATGGTGGTGTAAAATAACCGGTGACACACTTAATTTTGCTTGCGGGATTTGTGTTCACATAATGTTATTCATATGGAAAACAGTTTTACTCTATGCTGTGTCCAATACAAGCTATGCAGTTCATATCATCTATGTCATCCAACTTCGCCATGGTTACTTTGTTTGGCCAATACTACCTTGTCATTTCATTCAATAAAGTGGATGAATGGGCAAATATTGAACGAATGACACACGCGTGATGTTGTTCAAAATGCTGATGCACAGGTTGATCCCACGGCATATGCTTTCATACAACCGTTGTGTTTGAAAAAACAAAACAATTTCCTTGGAATATTGATATTAGAGTGTATGAGACCATTGGCCGGTCGTGCACACTTTTTTGTTGCAATTACAGCTTGTGATTTCATTCAATGCATCTGACAAGTACACGTTATTGTCCACATTCAATGAATCACAAAACATGAGCTCATGGGAAAACATAGGTTAATGAGAGCTTTTTATATCGGTCAATGACATTTGGGAAAAAAATATTACCTTTTCATCGTACCAACAAAATGCCTTGTCTGATTTCGGTCAATGATGTTGACAAACAAAATACCATCAACAAAGCATAAATTATGAAAACATTAACGCATGCACAGTTGAAATAGTGAGCACAGTTTGACGGTTTGTTAGTTTCTAAGTCGTATTTTTATGCACCAGGATGGCATCTTACAATACTGCGCTTACTATGTCGTACACATCTCATGCTCTCCTAATCGTCGCTCAAATCAACAACCTCTAAGTCTAAGTAATCTGAAAGGTCAGGGTCCGACACCAGTGCAGGATCCTCCATTATAGCCTTGATCGTAGATCCGGGTTCGATCCATGTATTGGTTTGACTCTACCTTTGCATCCTCTATGCGTGAGTGCCTAATGAGTCGACGAGTCATTTGATGAATCTCACTTTGCAATGGCTGACAAAGAACTTGAAGGTCCTTATGACTTTTCCCCTCTTACCTGAACCAGAAAAAGAGCCTGAAAGCCCTGATGCTGCCATTTCATCAATACCCGAAACAACTCCTTCTACTGCCACAACCACAGCAGAATAAGGCCAACCTTCTGCGCTCACTTTATCAGGAAAGGTACTACCATTTCCATCCTCATCCTATTTACTCTTTATTACTTGCAGCATATATTCTCACCAAACTATTACTGTTGACAGGCCATCATTCCATCTCCGGATATTTGGGCAGAACTTTCTATTCTTCAACAACATCTAGACGAAATATCTCCATTGCCTCAAAGGCTACATCTCTTTCATGGTGAAACTCAACATACCTTAACCACCTTCATCAATCTCATTAACACCCCAGTTGAAGAAATCATTCTCCATAAACCTGATGAAACTTTGGCCTGTCTTTCTGCTGTTCTAAACCTCTCCCCTAATCCTTTCAACCCCATTTAACTAAAGCAATTGGCCAAGATCATCACGGAATGGCCAACCCTTTCAGAGATGGTTCAAACTTGCTCCAAGGATATTAAAACCAAAAAAGATTTCCTAAATGAAACCCACACCATATATACTTCACTCAAACTCAGTCACCAAACCTCTTCAGCCATTCTTGAGCAATACTCAGCACTTGAACTTAAGGAAACCAAACTCATAGCAGAACTTGCCTCTATTAGGCAAATAAAGTCTCATCTGCAGCAGCAACATGACCAACTTAATCAAGAAGCAAGGATGATGCTCTCCCATATTAGACATGGTCCTTCATCAATTCAGACAACTAAAGTTGAGTTGGACCAAGACCAAGCATGCTGGCAGATGCTCAATCAGAATGGGGTCTTCTAGCCATTGCCTTCCCCATATCCTAGACTAGTTTATATATCTATTTTTTTGTATTGCACAGAATGCGTGCTAGATTTCTTCACCATTGTGCAGACTTCTTCATTAATGAATATCAATACTCTATTTCTGAATGGTCTATTGTACATTTTTTTGATTGAAGGGGAGTTGATTAGTTCATAACAATGCACAAAGGGAGAAAAATTTCTAATGCACAAGTTGACCCCACGGGGTATGCTTCCATACAACCGTTGTGTTTGAAAAAACAAAACATTTGTGCCCATATTGATATTAGAGTATATAAGACCATTGGCCGGTCGTGCACATTTTTTTATTGCAATTACAGCTTGTGATTTCATTCAATGCATCTGACAATTATACCTTATTGTCCATATTCAACGATTCACAAAACATGAAGTAATCAAAAAACATAGGTTAATGATAGCTTCTGATATCGGTCAATGACATTACAAAAAAAATTACCTTCTCATCGTACCAACAAATATCATAAGACAGATTTCGATCGACGACATTGACAAAAGAAAAACCTTCAACAAAACGTAAATTATGAAAACATTAACGGATGCACCGTTGAAATGGTGAGCACAGTTTGACGGTTTGTTAGTTTCTAAGTCGTATTTTTACGCACCAGGACGGCATCTTACAACACTACGCTTACTATCTCCAGATCTCCTAATCCTCGTTCAAATCAACAACCTCGGAGTCTGAGTAATCTGAAAGGTCAGGGTCTGACACCAGTGCAGGATCCTCTATTATAGCCTTGATCGCAAATGCTGGGTTCGATCCATGTATCTTCGACTCTGCCTTGGCGTCCTCTATGCACGAGTGCCTAATGAGTTAACAAGTCATTTGATCAATCTCACTTTGCAAACGCTGCCGAACTTGGGACTCGCTGACATAAGGGTATTGCCGTTGCATTTCAACCGATCGGGCTTTAGTAACCTTGACAAAAACACATCAACAGCGGTGTTCACACTGAACTCGTTTGGTAAATAGTGAAACTGGAATTCCAAAATACTTTCCCAGGCTAGCATCTTGTATTCGGGTGCAATTGTAATCTCGTAGAGGTTCAAAACTCCACAATGGGAACCCTGTTTCAAAGAAATGTCGATCACCGAAGGAATCGATATACCCACCTGCATAATCCAATTCTGGTGACTTTGGTCGGGAGCTGTCAGCCATTGCAACTAATTGTCCACGACTACGTTTACCATGGTGTACATCCATACATGTGACGGTTCTTGATTGAGTCCAACTTTGTTTTCACAAGTTCACAAAGAATATATGGACGTAGAAACAAACCCAAAGGCAAAAGAAACAACACTGGTTGCAAACTTGAATAGTGGTTGGTTGTAAATGTTAAATTTCCTTAAACCCGTAGTCATTAATATGTTAGTGGTAGGTGGAAACAAGTACTGCTTTAGTTGTGGTTTAAACATGTGAACAAAGTTATTGTTGTTTGGTGGAAACACCTACCCATACTGAATAAAAGCAAATGAATTAATTTGAATATTTCATTTAATAGGTTCGGTCTAGTTGGAAAGGCATATGTATCTAATAAAAGGAATTTTGGTAAGCTTTATGGATGAATAGACATCTAATTGGGTTAGGGTAGACCAAAAGTTGGGTTGGGACACAAATACAAATGACAAATGTGAATGTATGATAAACTGTGGGTGTGGAAATCAATGACAGTGGGATAGTACTGATGGAAGATACAATGCATATGTGTTGGAAATGACAAATAATAGACGATCAGGGGTACTGAACGGATGACTTGGTGTATGAAAGGAGGAACGAATGTGTGCAAGATGAATTCGGCTAGTTTGAGAAATTAATACAATGTATGTTACAATGCATCAGGTCTTCTAAAAACATACAAGTCATGTAACATATCTTATAAATAGTTACAGCGTAGTGTTGTGTAATACTATGAATCTGTACATTTCTTTAAAAAACTAGTAAGTAAAATAAACCATACAAATATTCCTACAAAATGTTTGATTCGAACAAGATTGAAGCTATTGTTGAAGCTCATGTTGCTCCTGTATTACAGCAGTTGCAAGATATCTACGAAAGGCTGAATCAAGTGGACACACGATTGTCAAGTTTGGAGTGGCAAGTCGGTGCTATGAAGCAGAACGTTGATTGGCTGACCGATGAGAAATTGGCGGCGGACGAAGCGAGCTCTGATAAGACAATAGATGAGGACAGTCAATCAGATAGTATGGACAACTCTTCAGAAGACGCTGCTGATGATGCAGCTGATATGTAGATTTTTTTTATTTTTTTTTTTAACATTCCCTGTAAGACATTGCATTTTTCATTTGGCTGGAGTCATATGTGCTAATGGGCTGATATATAAATTACCTACAAAGAGTATTGATTTTGCATTCATATGCAGTCTTGAAATACTTATGCAGTACTGGAAAATGAGTAACAATTTGACTGCTAAATAAATAATTGAGTTCTGTTAAGGACCCAAATAAATTACCAAATCGGTGACATAGGTGTCGCACCCACACAAATCACATGTGTGTGGATCCCACACCCATGTGAGATATTTGGTAAGTTATTTGGTAATTTACTTGGGATCCATAACATTTTGATGTCAACTCACACTGACAACAATTTCCTTGGAATATGAAACACATCAATGGAAATAGGGAATTACAATTTCCGCCAACTTCAGACATTAAACAGCATGAAGAAGGAAGACAGTATGATTATGAGCAGGGAGCAAGTGTAAAACAGTAACTAGCCTTTATGAAGAGTTGTCTAAGTGTACAGGTGATCTGACAACAACGAGGAGGAGGTGGTAGTAGTACTTCATGTACCCTAAAATGAAATCCACGAAATGAGGTTTAACAAATTACATCGAAGTTATATCGCAATTAACGCTGTTAACAGATATCATAAATTAACTAAAATGTCCTTTTGACAAATAAGGGCTAATTAACTACACCCAATTCAAGTTGAGCTAAATTATAAATTCACCGTTGACGTTTACGTAATTTTGTGTAGCTTATTTTTTGTATGAAGAACTAAACGATTTTCGAATCAACTTATGTTGTCCGTCAAAGTCTATTTATTATTGCCATTTTTGTAATTTTGTCGCTGAAATCCTTATTTTTTACTTCTAAGGGCAACCTTTTAGCCACTACCATCAGCATAGCAGAAATTAGTCCGTAAATGTCTGTTCGAACAATATTTCTAGTTTTAACGATCAAAGTAATTAGTCTCCAAAACTCTTATATGTTGTACTGTCAGTTGCTGAAAATCTCATAAAATTATGAAATAATTAAATAAGTTGAAAACACAAGAAATGGCTCTAAAAAAATGCGTCTAATGTGTTTGGTTTCATTTCTTAATTTTTTTTTTCTTTTTTGTAATTAAATTATAAATTCGTTTGGTTAACAGATAAAAAATACAACTAATTATTAATTTTATATAATTTTATCTTTTCAGTGCTCTACAAATTATTTGTACGAATTATATATATATTTTGTAATTATATTAGTTTTTATTTATTTTTAAAATTTTAAAATTGTTTTCTTATTACAGTTGCGACATCAAAGTTATGCTCAAAAATTGGCGAGTAAGTACATTCCTCAAAATATGAGTAAAAAAAACAGCCGTAAATTATATTCGTTTCAGTCGCATTCATCCGAACAAGAAACATGCGTAAACAAAATAGTAATAAGACAACAACCACATCGAAATGTTTGATCCTTGTTTACATTTGACTTTCACTTTGTAGTTCGTCCATCTTTACATCCTCGAGTAAAAACAATACTGCGGAGCCATAATCAACATCCATATTGAAATAAAAGAATAAAAAATTAGTGAAGTCCTGTTGCCACCCAAATTACTGGCTTACTGGCAGCCCATTCCCATCACTGGCCTAATTTGTGGCATTGCTAATATCAAGGCACTCCCGGTACTCTGCGATCTTTGCATTATTGACATCCATAACGATGTCAACCAACAACTTATGACGCATGGAGGGATGGAACTTTGTACAAAAAGATCATAAGACAAATCAGTTACAATTGCAGGACATACAAGGAAAGATTTGATTGAGAAATGGAAATAAAGCGGTAGAATGTACCTTGTGTGGACCGGGGCATAAATCAGGTTGCTGCATGAATTTGATGACGAACATCCCACAGTCAAACGTGCTACAAAAATTATTTCACATTAAATTTGTCATCAATGTCAGTAGGTTCGTTAAATTAGTCATTTAGGATACACATTAATGTGAGGGAGGGATTGTGGATTACTCGTCCAGTTGTTGTACTGACCTCTCATCTAACATGCGGAGGTAGAAGCTACACATGTCTGTAACATAATCATTTCCAAAGTGTAGTTGCAGCAAGTCGTGCATAGTTTGAACTTGTTCTACAAGGTTGAAGTTGGTTTATGTAAATGATGTTCAAGTTTGTTGTAGTGTTCAGAAATGCACCAGAAGGACATACCAAAATTTGTGCCGCATTTAGCTTCCTTTTGTTCGGTCGGTTGGATGGGAATGAGTCAAATAGGTAGGCTATACGATCCACCATATCAATTTTAACGCATAACCAATGCACTCCTTTGTAATTGAAAAGCATGTAAATCTACACGCAAACACAAGTGCAAACATTGTTTAGAGGGCATATAAACATGTATTAGCTTTCATATTTTCGCTTTAATATAACAGGATGAACATTGATATTACCCTCTGACGTGCATCAATCACACCAGTGTATCTGTCATATCCGAAAAATGACGTGACGATATTTTTATAGTGCAGAGGTTGCGTATTTTTATTTAGAATCAAAGTCTGTATGTGTAATGCATAAAGGTCATTGACGGAAACATTTGTCAAAATATGTCATACACAAAACACAACCTAGCTTTAAACACTTACTTACCGACAGATATACGGGAAAGAACCAATCAGTATGCCTCTCATCATTGTGTAAATCCCTCTGTCGATTAGTCAATTGCACCACCACCAAGTTGATTGGCTGGAACATTGTATGTAAGACACAAGGCAAGTTGATTAGAAAGGTTTCCGAGTTCTTCAAATGAAAAACGTAGATTCATATGTGCGCAGCCAACACTTATAGTATCGGATAGCCACGACCCTAGTTTTAGCCTGCGCATGTCATGCCGGGTACCAACTTCACATGTTCATCCATGAAGATTCATGGAAACAACAATGTCTCTACAAGCAATAATGATCCTTAGAACGATAGTTATTTCACAATGGACTGTCATTTAAAATTTGCAAGTACTAAATGAAACAATACATTTCATTTTTGCTATCGTCAAATACATAGTCGACAAGTTTTTGTTCCTCCGCCGATAACAACCCTTCGCTGTCCAACATCCTCAACGAGTCCTACAAAAATAAACAGACAACTAACACAACACATTTCATAAAAATAAAAAATAAAAATAAAAATAAAAAAATTGAAGCTTACACAACAAGGTTGTTAGTCATAAAAAAGAACGTTAAATGAATGTATAACCTCTGAACCTTAGTGTTTTCCCAACTTGTGATGTTTGGTGCGGAGTTTGTTAGAAATGTGTAAAAACATATGCCAACAGTCATAACTGCAAACATGCAATTGTTTGACAAGTAATACAATACAACACAACACAAATGATTGTAAAATTAGTAATTCACATTATTGATATGAGTATGAATTGGTTATTCAGAACTTGTGGGGCATTAAAGGCAGTATTTGTACCTTGTTCGCCTTATTCAGACCATCAACATCCATAGGTGAACTGATGTCGTGAATTCGTAATTTTCCTTCTGCAACTCTACTATGTGTTTTGCTATCGATACACAATTGCATATCCCCAACCTTAGTGGCTTGAACTCCACTTCCGCGCATTTTTCATTTTCCTTTTCCTCTTCCTCTTCCTCTTCCTCTTCCCTTTCCTCTTCCTCTAACGATTCCAGTTACTCCCAATGGTTGGCCAATCTTAGTAGGAGAAGTATGCACATCACACGCCACATTCTTCACGCCCACTAACTGAAGGTCAAGAGTGTATTTATCTTCAATTTCGTATGTTTCCCCCAACTGAAGGCCTCCTTTCTTCTGGTTGTCCCTACCTTTTTCAATGTTCAACTTGTGTCCATCATGGAAATCACTTTTGTCCCTTGCCAAGGTTCCCTTCACATTCTGTTGTTGGTGATCCACCCCTTGTACATTTGAAATATTACACTCCATTGCGTTAACTTCATCAGATGGTTTTACTACGCCATCGTCATGCGCCTCCACTTAAACAGAAGGGTCCACACCCTGTTTGTCCATGCCTGCTAGTTGTGGTCTAGAGAATATACCTTCGATAAGGTGCTGTAGCATTTGCTTCAGTTCACCTAAATTGGTTTGTTCAATAAATGGTTCGTTGTAGCCCAAACTGAAACGTTGAAGCAGTTGCTTCAGTATTTCCTTCAGTTCAGCAACATTGGAGGAGGGGCTAATGATACACACATCATTGCCTTCCACCTAATCATACAAAAACATACATCAACTTAGTCTTATAGATCATCTTCAAATGATGTAGCTCAACTGTGTCAAATTTGCGTAATGATTGGATAGATTACCTTGTCATTGTTAACAACTTGCTTGTCTTGGACATGTCGCAACATCTCCATTAAATCTATTTGATTCTGAAGAACTTGTTTCATTATTTCCTTCAGTTCTCGAATGTCGGACTCTACGTTGGTCATACAGACTTCATCGTACTGTCATTTTTGTTGGTTATCGACATGGTGTGCATCAATTTTAGCATTATCTGCGTCGCTTTCGTCGTTACTGTAATCAAACTCCACCTAATCATAGAAACGCATAAATGAAGTTTGACATTGTATGTTCAAGACAAGTGGGTCAATGGTGTCAAATGTGCAGACTGGTTGGAGTGCTTACCGCAATTGTTGGGAAATTTTGCTTCATTCTGATACGTCGCAACGTCTCCCGTATTTGGCTATCACCCCAATCATGGAGTCAAGCCGTGGACAGCGTTGTAGCCGACGTACTTGTGGAGCTCAGACTAACACAATCAATGTACAATAGCTGTGGACATGAAGGGGCACACCATAATTAATTTCTTCTTCCCACAAAAATCAACTATATTCAGTAACAATGACATTCATTATTGTCAATTTTGCAACTGAACATACATAGAATACCGATTTTGTTTACGATGCTGTGAACTTTATAAGTACATATCATGCAATGTTTTTTGGGGAAAAAAATTATATAGCAAACCAAGGACTTTATTGATGAAACCAAGAATCCCAAAATGAATACGTTTGGTTTGGTAATGGTCCTATCAAGGTTTCTCGTGTATATTCTTCTTCAACTCTGCCTACAAATGTGTATAATGTTTCCTGTGTCTGATTGATTATTCCAAACCAATGAAGATCAATCAATTATGTTCCCCTCTTCGCAACGCGGCAAATTGGTTCCTCCATTGAGGTCCGTGATTTTGTTTGCCCTCTACTCTGTGTTCTTAAATTCATGACGGTGGTTGCAGAAAATCTCTTTCTGCGAGTACCATACTTGGTCAGGAAGAGTGTTATTTGTCGTACTGACATAGCAGGTAACATTGTATTTCCCAATGAAACCCAAGTTGTTGAACCATGACAGAACAATGCATGGAACATATGAAAGGGGGAATGGAAAAAACAAGCGAGTTATTGGCATACCATTAGTAAGAAAACACATCTAGTTGCAACGCGATCACCTTTGCTCTTATACTTGCGAACACCATTGTGAAGGAATTGCAGTGTCAACTTTGCCCAATTACAAGCTCGTATACCATTCACGTCCTTCACAGCATGAATGAATGATGGACTCAAGGCGGTCATTGTGGTAGGACACAACATGGCCCCCAAGACGTAAAGCGCAAATTTCCTCCAAAACTCGTCCTCTGCACCATCAATCTCGGTTAGATAAAGTCTCAACTTGTTCAAAGGAATGACTCTGTTAACAACTCCAACCTCTTCGTAGATATTGGGATATGCTTCTAATGACCCAGCCAACTGCACGTCATCTCCTTCACACCGTATTCCCAATAAAACATTAACTGCCTTACAGGTGAGCCTGAGTTGACGACCATGAACATTCAATGAACTACTGTCAGGATCGAAGTTATGTACCAACCATGCGCACAAGTCGTGATCTATACGTGTACACTTCATCCCTAGGAGGCCACCAAACCTAATATCAATGACTGCTTGCTTTTATGCTTCGTAGAACCGGTTAACTAGCTCAACAATTGACTTCAATGATATACGGAGTTGCCTTTTAGTCTGCACATTTTTTACCCTTAAATTAATACAAAAATACAACCAACAATGTCAGCAAAGCAGGACCTAGCCAAATGCATTTACGAAAACATGAAGTACGTAATTACCTTTTCAGACTTCGGTGCACATGGTACTACTTTGGCGTGTTCCTCGGCGCTCGCCTTAACCATTTTCGCAAACCTCTTCTTCTCATCAGAGGGGAGTGCTTTCCATTTTTCCCCAAAAGCTCCTTTCATCATTTCCACCTTTCCCCAAGCTCCTTTCTACTCTTTAAGCACGAAAGTGACACATGTACAAGACAAGTAACAACTATGAGTCCAAAATAACTGTAACTACAACTTTATGCCAAACGCAATCCGTGTGCATTGTTGGTAATTAAATAAGATTGCAAATACAAATAACAGTTGCAGGAAAAAGTCAACGACAAAATGTAGATGGACTTTTAGAATGAATTGAAATTTACAAAAATAGTAGGAAGGTGACATTATTACATGCTACAATCCAACAAACGTGAAACAAGCACAAGCCCAGTACAAGCATTCAATACAACGCATGGATAGCGACCCAGTCTTGTGTTTCCATCATAGTGTATTATAGAGAATACAGATTTCCACACTCACCATTTTTGGTCGAGTGTTGTCTGGCCCTTGCATTTCCTTCAATTGTTGTTGGCTGCATGCAAGCATCGTGAAGCTTATCATCACTAAATCTTAAATATGAATACATATATATATGCAAGTATTTATGTCAAGCTGGCCCCAAAATCTGCATAACACACCTTTCGTATATCCGGGACTGAATAGACACCAATTTAAACATTTTCAGACATGCGGAACGAAACCAATTTCAAACATCACAAACTGAACTTCAACAAGTCGCATACTTTCATGACAAAAAATGTAATTCCAGATTGTCAAAATGAACAACTAGTACCTATAACAAATGAATGGTGCAACTGGCTGCTTTTGAGAAGAGCCATCGATAGTGTCAGACATTTAGATATGTTGTTCGCCAATTGTCTTCAATCTTTTCATTCCCCTTTATGAAAGAGCAAATCATACAAATTAGATTGAAGGGAAAATTACAAGGGTGGTGTACACATTTTGTTCGTTGTCTAATTTGAATCGATGCACTTTAAACTCCCTCAATTCTGATACTTCATTTTAAATTTCATGGACAATTTTGGTCAAATTGCTAATGCCGTTTGTGATTTTGCAGAACAAATATTGTAATGTCAATTGATTGAGATTATCTAAGTTGAGTAAAGTTATAAGTTGACTAAAACAAAAAGTATACATGCCACGTATGTGCATATTTTCTGATAGAAAACGGTGAAGAGTTGTAATCAAAAGGACGTAATTGAAAGAAAAGTTCACAATTGACGATGCAAAGCGAGGTCATTCAAAATTTGTGCAAAACAAATGACACAAAGACAAAAGTACATGGGCTGTTGTAACAATTGATCCCAAAAAAAAATTCAGCGTTTTCCTTGGTGATGGATTTCATTGTTTACAAACATATGTATGAAACCAACTGGTAGCAAGTCTTCAAGGAGAAAACTAACATTATTGGTGCGAGGTGACCAATATTCATCAGATGCAATGATGACAATTCCTGCAAAGTATTCCAATCAATATTTACAAGAACACAAAGAAATGGCTTCAACATGTGGCTGTTAACCTAAAAATTTTGCGTAAACACAGACAACAAAACGCATAATTTCCCAACACATATACATATTTTGAAACGGTCAAAAGAAAGGACACACATCAAAATTTTGCATTTACTTCACATAGCTTACAATTGAAATAATTATTTGTACAAGCGATAAATGCATAATTTCCCAAAAATTAAAGAGGAAGGACTACATTTTGTTTTTGATTTAGGGCTGAAGAACTACACGCACATATTTTTATGAAGGCTGGACTACAAAGGACAAGGAAGCAACTGAACTATTTCATGACGGGGTTAAACTATCTGGACAGGATTCTGCTGCCACTGAAATTAGTGCTCATCCCAGGCACAAAAAGCAGATGAAACCCCATCAAGTTGAGGGATTCAATTTCCTATTGAGCAACTTGGTTGCAGAGAATCGAGGTGGCTGCATCCTAGCCCAAGCTCCGGGCTCTCGAAAAACTTTGATAATAATTACTTTTATGCGGAGTTTTCTGGCCAAGTATCCCCATGCTAGACCACTAGTGGTGCTGCCAAGAGGCATTCTGGCTACATGAAAGAAACAGTTCTTCACATGGCAAGTTGAGGACATTCCGCTATATGACGTCTACTATGTAAAAGCGGATAATCGAGCACAGCACCTTCGGGTGCTCAGACAGTGGGTAGATCAGAGATGAATACTTTTCCGAGCGTATAAGCACGTTTCTTCAATTTTATGTGACAATGAAACAAACAAGACTACCGTTGCTTGCCAACAAATATTACTAACGTACCCATCCATTCTCATTCTAGACGAATGGTCATACTCCCACAATTGAAAATACGCATTTCATGAACTCGCTCAATAAAGTCCAGACAACCCGCAACTCCTGAATGACAGCTACCTTTCTCTTCAAATGTAACTGCTATTTAATAGAAAGATGATAATTTCAAGAGAAAGGTAACCGTCATTCAAGAGTTACGTGCAATGATAGGCAAGGTTCTCAATTTCTACGAATGAGATTTTCTTCATGAATTGCCTGGGCTTGTTGACTTTTCCGTATTTCTTCACCTCAGCCCTACAACTGTGCGTGAAGTTGAAGAACTAAAGAACTTAGTTAAGAAGTTCAACATCACCTAGGATGGGACCACACTTTATGTGCACGCACAGTTGAGATCTCTCCTAAAGAGTTCACCTACAGACACGTCAATGACAGAAAGAGAGGGCATTGATGATGCCCGGATGGACGACATCTTAGAGAAGTTGGATATTAGAGAAGGACTGAAGGCAAACTTCTTCCTTAATCTGTTAGGCTTGTGCGAATCAGGTGGGAAGAAGGTATTGGTTTTCAGCCATTATCTCCAGCTGCTTAAGTTATTGGGAAGGCTAGCTATGAAAGTGAAGGGTTCGACTCTGGGAAAAGAATTGGGTGTGGGAAACGAATAGCTCTCTACAAAATTGGAAAATTGTCATCATCATTTGAACTCTTTCAATTGGTTTTCCTATGTTTTAAGTTCAATACCGTCAACTATGCATGAACTTCAGCACTGAAACAAACAGTTGTTTCCTATGTTACATGGACTCAGGTACGGGTGTCGGGTGCGGGTATGTATCTACAGGTCCGACTCATTAAATCTTAAATTTAAGGGTACGCAGACTCGGAAAAAAAAAATCATATTTTTATATTTTTAATCTAATATGTGAGATAAAATGATACTATATGTAACTTACAGTGTCAAAATTACATTTATAGTAATTTGATAATAATATGCACATATAATAATTGTGTTATATATAATTATATAAGAAGTATCTGTTCAAAAGTATCCGACACATATCCTATACCCTTGTTCGACTCTCGGGTGTCCGACACAGGTATTTAATCTATTTTGAAGAGTCCGTGTAACATAGGTTGTTTCTAAACATAAGTTCCGGCAATATAAAATCACCGAGTACTACAAAATTGAAAACATAATTCAACCGAGTGTGCTAGCCATTGCTGAATCAAGATTACTCATTGTTTGTTTCTCGTGTTTTTTCTTTTTGTTTATTTGGGTACTCTAAAAAAAATATTCGTTTTTCCCGTGCCAACACTACACAAATATTTTCTAAAGTTTTTTTTGGTTATATATAACCTAACAACAGTTGGGCATGTAAATGCAGAACACCTTTTATGCTTGTTGCTAACTACTATGAAACTTATGTTCAACTTGCAGCACTGATAGCAGAGGGAAGAGTTCCTATTCGAAAGGGAGAAAATACAAAAATTGAGTACAGAACAGTTCATATTGGGTCGATTTGGGGTAGCAGAGGGAAGAGTTCCTATTCGAATAGCACAAAATACCAAAATAGAGTACAGAACAGTTCCTATTGGGTGGATTTCAGGTTGGGTGTGAAGGTATATATGAATGAAAGAAGACAAACAAGGAGACAGAGGGACACAAAGACAGAGAAAGAGAGAGCGAAAAATAGAGGACATACTAATCGGAGGAGACAAAGCGATGGTGGTGCTCGATTAACCCTTGCGGTTGTGCTCTAGCGACAAAAATCAACTTCAAAAATGAATTTATGCATCCACTTTCATGGCTAGCCTTCCCAAGAACTTAAATGATTGTTGTTCGCTAAACTCAAATAAATAAGCTTGTTCTTTCAATATGATTTTTGCCCTCAAATATTTTTCTCTGTAAAACCCTAGATCTATGGGGAAATGGAACAATGGAGAGACAGGGAGAGAGACAGACAAACAGAGAGAGAGGGTCCGAGATGGAAGAGAAACGGACGGGCCGAGGGAACTAATACCTTTTCTGAACACTTACGCCTTTTTTGAAAAATTTATACTTTTTGTGACAACTTACACCTTTTTCTGATTTTACTTACACCTTCTTATGAAAAGTTACATCGTTTATAAATTAATTTTGTTCATAAAAGTTACACATTTTCTTGGAACTTACACTTTTTGTAAAAATAAAACTTACACATTTTCTGAAGTCACTTACAACTTTTATGGAAAAATATATGCCTTTTGTGAAAATATGACTTACACGTTTTGTGAAATGACTTGCACCTTTTGTGAAAAAACATACACCTTTTCAAAAAATTTACACCTTTTGTGAAAAAAAATTGTTTCATAAAATTTACACATTTTGTTAAAACATTCACCTTTTCTGAAAACTTATACCTTGTAGTGAAATAACTTACACCATTCCTCAAAAGTTATACTTTTTGTAAAATATTTTTTTCCCCAAAAATTTACACCTTTTGTTCGAACTTACACATTTTCTGAAAACGCAACTTACACCTTTTGCGAATTTACTTAGATCTTTTGTGAAAAAACTTACACCATTTTTGAAAAATTACACCTTTTGTGAAATAATTTCTTTCCAAAAATATACACCTTTTGTTAAAACCTACATATTTTCTTAAATCTTACACCTTTTGCTAAAATAGTTACACCTTCTCTGAAAAGTTACTTCTTTTGTGAAATAAATTTTGCATAAAATTTACAAATTTTGTTGAAACTTACACATTTTGTGAATCGAAGACTTACACTATTTGTGAAATCATTTACACCTTTTGTGAAAAACATGAACATTTTTTAAAAAGTTACACCTTTTGTGAAATAATTTTTTTCATAAAATTTACACCTTCTGCTAAAAACATACACATTTTCTAAAAGTTTACACCTTTTGGCGGAAATACTTACACCTTTTTCTGGAAAGTTACTCCATTTGTGAATTAATTTTTTCCATAAAATTTACACCTTTCATTGGAAGTCACACATTTTCTGAAAACAAAAGTTACACTTTCTGTGACATTACTGACATATTTTGTGAAAACATTTACACGTTTTTTGAAAATTTATACCTTCTATGGAAAATTTGCTTTCATAAAATTTATACGTTTTGTGAAAACTTACACCTTCTCTAAAAGTTTACACCTTTCATTGGAAATACTTACACCATTTTTGAAAAGTTACTCCTTTTGTAAAATCATTTTTTCATAAAATTTACATCTTCTATTGGAACTTATACCTTTTTGAAAAGAAAACTTACACCTTCTGTTAAATAACTTACATTTTTTGTGAAAACATTTACACCTATGTTGAAAATTTACACGTTTTATGGAAAATTTCTTTTCATAAAATTTACACATTTTGTTAAAAAGTTACACCTTTTCAAAAAGTTTACACCTTTTGGTGGAAATACTTACACCTTTTCAGAAATAATTTTTTCATAAAATTTACACCTTTCATTGGAACTTACACATTTTCTTTTCACAAAAGTTACAACTTTTGTCAAATAACATACATCTTTTGTGAAAACATTTACACCTTTTTGAAAATTTACATCTTTTATGAAAAAAGTTGTAAATGTTTTCACAAAAGATGTAAGTTATGGCACAAAAGGTGTAATTTCTCATAAAAGGTGTAAATTTTATGAAATTTTTTTTTCCACAAATGGAGTAACTTTTCAGAAAATGTGTAAATATTTTTCCCAAAATGTGTACATTTTTAGAAAAAGTGTAAGTTTTTAACAAAAGGTGTAAACTTTATGAAAACATATTTTCCATGACAAGTGTAAATTTTCAAAAAATGTATAACTGTTTTCACAAGAGATGTAAGTTGTGTCACAAAATATGTAACTTTTATTTTCAAAAAAGGTGTAAATTCTAATAAAAGGTGTAAATTTTATGGGAAAACTATTTCACAACAAGAGTAACTTTTCAGAAAATGTGTAAGTTTTGAAAAAAGGTGAAAACTTTATGAAAACATATTTTTCATAAAATGTGTAAATTTTCAAAAAAGATGTAACTGTTTTCACAAAAAATGTAAGTTATGTCACAAAAGGTGTAACTTTTGTTTTCATAAAAGGTGTAACTTCTAATAAAATGTGTAAATTTCATGGAAAAAAAATATTTCACAAAAGGAGTAAATTTTTAGAAAATGTGTAAGTATTTCCACCAAAAGGGGTAAACTTTCAGAAAAGGTGTAACTTTTTAATAAAAGGTGTAGACTTTACGAAAACATATTTTCCGTAAGAGGTAAATTTTAAAAAAAGGTGTAACTGTTTTCACAAAAGATGGATGTTTTGTCACAAAAGGTGTAACTTTTGTTTTCAAGAAAAGTGTAAGTTCTAATAAAATGTGTAAATTTTATGGAAAAAATTATCTCACAAATGGAGTAACTTTTCAGATAATGTGTAAGTATTTCCACCAAAAGGTGTAAACTTTAAGAAAATGTGTAAGTTTTTAACAAAAGGTGTATATTTTATGAAAGGAAGTTTTCCATAAAAGGTGTAAATTTTCAAAAAAAGTATAAATGTTTTTAGAAAAGATGTAACTTATCTTACAAAATGTGTAACTTTTGTTTTTAAAAAAGGTATAAGTTCTAATAAAATGTGCAAATTTTATTAAAAAAATTATTTCATAAAAGGGGTAACTTTTTCAAAAATGTGTAATTATTCTACTAAAAGGTGTAAACTTTCAGAAATGATGTAAGTCTTTAAGAAAAGGTGTAAACTTTATAAAAACATATTTTCCATAGAAGGTTTACATTTTTTAAAAAGATGTAAATTTTTTCACAAAAGATGTAAGTTATTTGACAAAATGTGTAAATTCTGTTTTCAGAATGGTGTAAGTTCAAATAAAATGTGTAAATTTTTCTAATAAAATTATTTCACCAAAGGGATAACTTTTCAGAAAAGGTGTAAGTATTTCAACGAAAATGTGTAAATGTTCAGAAAATGTGTAAATTTTAAAAATAAATTATTTCACAAAAAGTGTAACCTTCCAGAAATAGTGTAAGTGTTTTCACAAAAGATGAAAGTAACTTCACAAAAGGTGTGAGTTTCATTTTTTCGCAGAACGAGTAAGTTGCTAAAATCTAATCAAACTGTATTTGTGTTGTTCATGGCAATGTGTGAGAGAAGAGGCGTTTGGGAGGGCTTGGAATAGCGAGTCCAAGTCCAAATCCAACCAAATATGTCAATGTAAAAGAGAACCTGTTTTTATTATACTGGAATGGAGGGAGAGAGACAGAAAGAGATCGACCGACAGAAAGACCGAGAAAGACATGGTTCGACAGAGAGAGACAGACCGAGATCGACATAGACAGACCAAGATCGATAGAGAGAGACCAAGATCGATAGAGACAGAGATCGGCAGAGAGAGAGAGACCGACATCGACAAAGAAGAGCCCGAGATCGACCGACAGAGAGACCGAGAAAGACATGGTTCGACAGAGAGAGACAGACCAAGATCGACATAGACAGACCAAGATCGATAGAGACAGAGATCGGCAGAGAGAGAGAGAGACCGACATCGACAGAGAAGAGCCCGAGATCGACAGAGAGAGACCAAGATCGATAAAGAGAGAAAAAAAACCTTTGATTTGCGCCAGCGGCGATGGTGGTGGCAATGTCAGACGGCGGTGAGCAACGGTGGCCCGCGACAGTTAGGTGGTCAGCAGGGGTGAGGATTGGTGGTGACTGTTCTGTGTGTGTGTGTGAGAGACAACAGAGAAAGTGTTGGTGTGGAACAGAGAAGAAGGAGGGCCGGTGGTGATCAAAATTTTAACGTATAGCAACTAAACTATTATTCATCAATAAATGTAGACCTTTTTTGGGAACTTATATCTTTTGTAAAAACAAAACTTACACCTTTTGTGAAATATTTTCTTTCACAAAGTTTACAACTTTTCCTAAATTTTACACATTTTCTAAAAATTTACACATTTTTGTGGAAATATTTACAACTTTTTTGAAAAATTACTCCTTTTCTGAAATAATTTTTTTGATAAAATTTACACATATTATTGGAACTTACACCTTTAGTGAAAACAAAACTTACATCTTCTCTGAAGTTATTTACACCTTTTTGTGAAAAACATACACCATTTTTGAAAAGTTATACATTTTGTGAAATAATTTCTTTTATAAAATTTACACATTTTCTGGAAAAGTAGAACAAAAGGTGTAAGTTCTATGCAAAAGGTGTAAATATGACGAAAAAAAATTCAAGAAATGTGTAACTTTTGACGAAAGGTGTAAGTATTTTCACCATAAGATGTAAACTTTCAGAAAATGTGTAAGTTTTTACAAAACGTGTAAACTTTATGAAAACATATATTCCATAAAAGGTGTAAATTTTCAAAAAATGTGTAAATGTTTTCACAAAAGATGTAAGTTATTTAACAAAATATGTAAGTTCCGTTTTTGGAAAATGTGTGAGTTCAATAAAAGGTGTAAATTTAATGAAAGATTTTTTTTCACAGAATGTGTAAGTTTTCAAAAAATGTGACTTTCGTCAAAGGTATAAGTTTTTAACAAAATGTGTAAACTTTATCAAAACATATTTTCCATAAAACGTGTAAATTTTCAAAAAATATGTAATTGTCTTCACAAAAGATGTAACTTATGTCAGAAAAGGTGTAAATTTTGTTTTCAGAAAAGGTGTAAGTTCTATTAAAAGGTGTGAATTTTTCTAAAATTTTTGTTCCACAAAAAGAGTAACTTTTCAGCAAAGGTGTAAGTTTTTAAAAAAATGTGTAAACTTGATGAAAAGATATTTTTCATCGAAGGTGTAAATTTTTTTTAAAATGTGTAAATTTATTCATAAAAGGTGTAAGTTTTGGTTTTAGAAAAGGTGTAATATCCAATAAAGGGTGTAAATTTTATGGAAAAAGTTCTTTTACAAAAAGAGTAACCATTTAGAAAATGTATAAGTATTTCCACAAAAATGTGTAAACTTTCAAAAAATGTATAAGTTTTTAACAAAAGGTATAAATTTTATGAAAATATTTTTCCCATGAAAGATATAACTTTTCAAAAAAGTTGTAAATGGTTTCACAAAAGATGTAAGTTATGTCACAAATGATGTAAGTTTTGTTTTAAGAAAAGGTGTAAGTTCCAATTAAAGGTATAAATTTTGTGGAAAAAATTATTTCACAAATGCAGTAACTTTTTAGAAAAGATGCAAGTATTTCCACCAAAAGGTGTAAACTTTCTGAAAATGTGTAAGTTTTTAACAAATGGTGTAAACTTTATGAAAATATATTTTCCATACAAGCTGTAACTTTTCAAAAAACGTGTAAATGTTTGCACAAAATATGTAAGTTATGTCACAAAAGGTGTAAGTTTTGTTTTCAGAAAAGATGTAAGTTCCAATAAAAGGTGTAAATTTTATAGAAAAAATATTTTCGCAAAAGGAGTAACTTTTCAGAAAATGTGTAAGTATTTTCCCCAAAAGGTGTAAACTTTTAGAAAATGTGTAAGTTTTTAACAAAATGTGTAAACTTTATTCAAACATATTTTCCATAAAAGATGTAAATATTTTTAGAAAAGATGTAAGTTATGTCACAAATTGTGTAAGTTTTCTTTTCAAAAAAGGTGTAAGCTCTAATAAAATGTGTAAATTTTGTGGAAAAAATTATTTCACAAATGCAATAACTTTTCACGAAAGATGTAAGTATTTCCACTAAAAGGTATAAACTTTATGAAAACATATTTTCCATAGAGGGTGTAACTTTTCAAAAAACGTGTAAGTGTTTGCACAAAATATGTCAGTTATGTCACAAAAAGTGTAAGTTTCAATAAAATGTGTAAATTTTATGGAAAATATAATTTCACAAAAGGTGTAACTTTTCAGAAAATGTGTAAGCATTTCCCCCAAAAGGTATAAACTTTCAGAAAATGTGTAAGTTTTTAACAAAAGGTGTAAACTTTAATCAAACATATTTTCCATAAAAGGTATAAATATTTTTAGAAAAGATGTAAGTTATTTCACAAAAAGTGTAAGTTCTAATAAAAGGTGTAAATTTTCTGAAAAAAAATTATTTCACAAACGGAGTAACCTTTCAGAAAATGTGTAAATATTTCCACTAAAAGGTGTAAACTTTCAGTAATGGTGTAAGTTTTTGACAAAATGTGTAAACTTCATGAAAACATATTTTCCATAGAAGATGTAACTTTTCAAAAAACGTGTAAATGTTTGCACAAAATATGTAAGCTATGTCACAAAATGTATAAGTTCCAATAAAATGTGTAAATTTTATGGAAAAACTAATTTCACAAAATGAGTAACTTTTCAAAAAATTTGTAAGTGTTTCCCCCAAAAGGTGTAAATTTTTAACAAAATGTGTAAACTTTATTCAAACATATTTTCCATAAAATGTGTAAATGTTTTTAGAAAAGATGTAAGTTATGTCACAAAAGATGTACGTTCTAACAAAATGTGTAAATTTTCTGAATTTTTTTTTTTCACAAACGGAGTAACTTCTCAGAAAAGGTGTAAATATTTCCACTAAAAGGTGTAAACTTTTAGAAAATGTGTAAGTTTTTAACAAAAGGTGTAAACTTTATGAAAACATATTTTCCATAGAAGGTGTAAATTTTTTCACACAAGATGTAAGTTATGTGACAAAAAGTGTAAGTTCTGTTATCAGAAAATGTGTAAGTGCCAATAAAATGTGTAAATTTTTTTAATAAAATTATTTACAAAAGGAGTAACTTTTCACAAAAGGTGTTAGTATTTCAACGAAAACATGTAAATTTTACAAAATAAATTATTTCACAAAATGTGTAACGTTCCACAAATAGTGTAATTGTTTTCACAAGAAATGTAAGTAACTTCACAAAATGTGTAAGTTTCGTTTCTTCATAAAACGTGTAAGTTTCTAAAATCCAATCAAACTGTATTTGTGTTGTTCAAATAATGGCAATGTGTGAGAGAATGGGCGTTTGGGAGGGCTTGCTCTTTCTCTTACTACAAGTCTGTTTTAGAGAAGAGACGTTTAGAGGGCTTGGAATAGCGAGTCCAAGTCCAAATCCAACCAAGTATCTCAATGTAAAAGGGAACCGTTTTTAATATAGAGGAAGGCAGAGAGAGAGAGAGAGAGAGAGAGAGAGAGAGAGAGAGATCGACAGACAAAGAGATCGAGATGGACAGTGATTCGACAGACAGAGATCGACAGAGAGAGACGGACCGAGATCAACAGAGAAGAGACCGAGATCGACACAGACAGACCAAGATTGATAGAGAGAGACCAAGATCAATAGAGACAGACTAAGATAGATAAGGATCGACAGAGATCAGCAGAGAGAGTGACCGACATCGACAGAGAAGAGGCCGAGATCGACAGAGAGAGACCAAGATCGATAGAAAGAGAGAGAGAGAGGGAAAAAAAAACCTTTGATTTGAGGCAGCGGCGGTGGCGGTGGCCGTAGCGGTTGCCGTGGCGGTCGCCGTGGCGGTGGCGATGTCAGACCGCGGTGAGCAACAGAGGCCACCGACGCTTGGGTGGTCAACGGGGGTCAGGATTGGTGGTGACTATTCTGTGTGTGTGTGACAGAGAACAGAGAGTGTTGGTGGGAAACAGAGAAGAGGAGAGCCAATGGTAATAGAATTTTCAACCTTTAGCGACTAAACTATTATTTGTCGCTAAAATTTAGACATTTTGTTGGAACTTACAGCTTTTGTAAAAAAAAATAAAAAATTTACACCTTTTTTCTGAAACGTTACACCTTTTGTGAAAAAATTTCTAAACTTTTACTTTTTCATGAAAATATTTACACCATTTTGTGAAAGTTTACACCCATTTATGAAAATATTTACACATTTTACACCTTGTGTGAAATTAGTTACACATTTTCTGAAACTCATTACATCTTTTCTAAAACGTTACACTTTTTATGACCTTTTATGCAATTATTAATATATTATATTATTTTATTAATTTACCTGGAAAGTGACCCGCTTAGCAGGTCACCAATATGTAAACTTTTAAAAAATGTCATATAACCCAATACATAAATAGTGTAAATTCAAAATAGAAGTGGTGTAAATGCCTTGCATACCATATGCAAGGCACACGTAAGAAAAGTCCATGAAAACTAGTCCTGTGCACAATCTCATGGTATCCAATCCCATCTAAATTAATTCTGCAACCAAACAAAGCCTTAGAACACTGTTAAAAAAACTGATTCTGACGCTATATCTCTCTGATCCAAACTTTCGGTCCAAATGTTTTAGTTCAACGACCAAATCATTTGAAGGGCACCCAATTCAACAAGCAGAGAATTGAATTCTGGCTGTCATACGATTCTTTGTCGTCACAAACAAGAAAAAGCATGACACACAAAGATGTCATTCAAAAAGAATGTCTTCGTCTATAACTTACACCAATTCCTCTATATTTAAAAAAGAAAATAATACAAGGTGACTGCTTGTGTAGACAATAATATTTACGCTACAGTTTACATAAACAGATTATGGTAATACCTTTATGCCCTGAATATAGAGGACAGTTAAAAACATGAGGATCCCACCTTTTTAATATCATTTGTTTGGTTACAAGATTTGAAATCCAACGGCATACTATACTCATCCAATATCCAACGGTAAAAAATAACCACTCCCCTCTTATCGCATACTATATTTTATCCTAGCCGAACATAATAAATTGACTCCAATTATATCTAATCCATCTCATATTCTAAGTATATTATATCTCATATCCCTAAATATTACAAACCCTACTCACTTCCTTATATCTAATCCACACAATCAAATAGGACTTAGTACTCGAAAGTAATTCAACTGCGTGGTGAAATGTACAGTAGTAACCAGAGTCCACAAACCCAACACCATTGACAAACAGCCAACAAATAATTTCAACATAAAACCAACAACACATCTATTTACAGAGACAAAGGAAACTAATAGAAGAGGCAGAGATGTTCTTTTTTCACCCCTTCCCAATAAATAGTTTCTTTATGCAGAGTTTGGGTACAGAAACTGAAACATCATGTACATATACAAACACTTGAGAGAAGCAGAGAGGCTACGGATCCACAGGCCCTGCCATCGCCTCATCGCTAGATTCGTACTCGTCTTCACTCATCTCCTCGTCATCACTAGATTTCTCTTCTGGAGCAGCTCCCACGTCTTCTGGTTTCGCATATTTCTGACAGAATTCTGGATGATACAGCAGCACAGCAATGACAGTCAAAATTCACATTTAGTTGCTCATGCTCTGCATTTTTTGGTGTTTGGTACAACGGAAAATGAAAGTCTAATGGGAAAAAAACCTATTTGAGCAGAAAATGTTTTCCAGAATTCTTTGAGAAAACAATTTTCTACTCCTTCGACATCTAAAAATGACTAGTTTTTGGTTCAAATAACTATTTTGCAATGCCTAGAAGTTGAAGATATACATAATGCAATTCATAGAGTACAAGCCAAAGAACCATGAACTATTCATTACATCGATTGAATCCTCTTAACTTCTTATGTTATTACCATAGACATAGCCACTCACTCCAGCCTATCTGAACTAATCTCATATTTTCCACACAAGGATGGAACTTTAGCCCCTTTACCCTAGAATTTTAGACTCAAAGAGGAAACATGATTAAAACTTTATTATAAACCATCCATAATTCATAGGTTTCCAAAAAGCAAGTCCATATATTATCCGTAATCCATCATGCATTATTCTAGATGGGCTCATCCCACAAATCCCATTTCAAGCCCTAAATGTAAATTAAACCCTGAAAAATCATCTACTCCAATTTAGTAATTTCAAACACATTAATGAGGGTGAACATTTTCCCAAATAACTCTTTTTTCTATAATGGATATGCTAGTGGGACGTACATAATTTTGGTCGGCCTAACAAGATATGAGCTTCTTATTTTAAAACCATTAGAATCAATTCCAATCAAACAAATTAGAACCTAGTTTTAATATGTTTTCGAACCAAAAGTCATGGCCAAAAGTTAAATCACTGCTCTTCTGACTTTTTACCTTGTTCTGGAAACAACTGACACAATACAGGCCGCAAGCAAAATCAGCACATAATGCTGCATTAAGCACTTCAGAGAGTTTTTAAGATTGATTACAACAAGCAGCGTTGTTTTGTTTGTATAAGTATAATAACCAAAGGGCATTAACCCCTTTCTTTTCTAGCCTCAAAATTTGTTTCACAAATTATGAATTTAAAGTTTGCATTCAAGACTACCCTTCTTGAGCTTGGAAATGAATTGGTTCAAAGCTGCATGACATGAAAGATTGGTCAACAATTGGCATAAGCAAAAGCTTGTTGCTTTTCAAAGCAAAATATTTCATTTCCCCATAATACAGGTAACATCACCAGCAACAGCATTGTTACCAACATCATCACATCTACCAGCCCCACAACCACCAGATCTTCACCCCAATACTGTTAATTCACTAATTATTCCAAAAGCTTAAACTGTCAGAAAATGGGTCCAACAATGTATATCACGCTATTTAACACCCTCCCTCATGTGCAACTCCATCTTGCGTGTGGAGATGCAACATACATACATACCAAAGAAAGAATGCAAACGGAGAGATTTGAACCCAAGCCCCACCCCAACCTAAGCTCTAATACCATGTTAAGTCACCAATTGTCCCAAAAGATAAAGTTATTAGGAAACGGACCCAACAATATATATATATATCAAGCTATTCAACAACCACGCACTATAGTCTCATATTGCACTCCTACAATACCATGAGATGCATGCTTTCTTTCCAGTTTTGTCCAGTCTTTGCATGTCAATCCACCACACATGCTTTTCACTTCTATTTTAAATTTTGTTATAATCAAAAAGTAGGGAAAAGCATGTTTAGATAATAGTCATGCAAAAGGAATATTTAGTAGGAAACCGTATTTGGTGTGGTATGAGGGCATAGCATGTTTGAGGTGACGAGACATTAAAGAACTTCTGGCAGTGGTGACAGAATTTCAACGAAAAACAACATTTTTTTATTTCGCCAAAAAACTACTCTCTTCTCTTATTACAGAAAATACTTCCAATGTGCATTACCAAACCTAACTTCGATGTTAGCTTTATTTTCTTCACTAAGTATTCTTAAGATACAATGTAAACTGTTTTGCAAGGGCAACGTCTGTTGAGTTTAGATACATTTGCTATTACTTCAGAATTTATAAAACAAGGCCTGCCATTATATTCAAGAATAAAAACTTCATTAATTTTTTACTAGCAAGCATCCTATGTTCGTTGGAAGGGAGAAAAAAAAATAAGAAAAGGTAATTTTGTTGTGAAGAATCACTCACACCATCCAAACAAAAAAATAAGAAAAGAAAAGAAAAAGAAGGTTTACTTACATTGTTCAACTCTTAGCTACATTATTTCCAAAAAAGCACCTTAGTTATTTCATGATTTAATTTCACATTCATGTAAAAGCTTATACGTAGTCCGCTTTATAGATAAAAAGTAATATGGAAAGACAAGACCAATAATTTCTGAAGAACTCTGTACTGTACTTAAGCCAACAATAGTCATTATATATAAGCCATGATTTTTTTACCAATAGCTTTGTAGTTGACCGTGAAAAAAACTCCTGACCCACAAGTTACACATTATATACTTCATGATGACATCCAAGTTCATTGACATCAGAATTCTATTCAGAGATCACAGTAATGTTGTATCTTTCCTTTCAAAGCTAGTCCTACCAGGGGCCCCCGATTTTGTGTTTTTTCTTTCAAAGCTAGTCCTACTAGGGGCCGTTTTGGTATGCGTTTCCCTATTTCGAAAGCCTTTAAGAAACTCCTCCTAGTGATACTGAAAGTGCTAAATTGAAAGTGATTCAGAGGTAGTGGCAGGAAGGATAAGTTCCAAACACGTAACAGTCTTCCCTGTTGTGATTATATCATGAAACAAGAAGGCTTGAGGTCAATTTTCAAGAGCAAGGTTTGTTGCATTTAATTACTTTTTCTCATCATTGGAGTTTTCTCTTCTCCAATGTTTGCTTTGGTTTACAATGTGTTGGGTCTCTTATGTTGTCAATTTCGCAAACAAACGCCTTTTTTGGTTTGTAATCTGTGTTTTGTTTTGTCATGGACCGCTCGAGTGATGGAATGATCGCTCGAGCGAAGAATCCCATCTCCCAGAAGTTTAGTCAGCCTGCAAAAGTACTGGGAGAGTTCAATGTTCACTCAAGAAAACTTGTTGGTGGCTCAAGCAAACTCACTAGTTGATTTCAAGCGTACGTGACACATTGCTCAAGCGACCATTCCATGGCTCGAGCGGTCTTTGCGGCCACCTTGTTCTCTATAAAGTTTGCATGAAGGACTGTGCTACATAGACTCGGCACTTTGGGGCGAAGTACCCATGTCGACACGACACGGGTGCGGGTGTGGGATCTGTGTCGGATTCGCCTGTTCTCTCTCGGACACGGTTCATCACAAAAAGCAAAAGAAATGAAAGAGGAGAAAGCAAGAGAGAACCTGGTCGAAGCACCATCCAGTCGAAGATCGAAGACCTCCAGTCTCCATCCGGTCGATCCAGTCGAAGATCGAAGCTCCATCAGTCGATCGAAGCTCCATCTGGTCTCTCTCTCTCTCTCTCTCTCACATTTTATCTTTTTCTTAATTCAGAGTTGTCTCGCTATCTATCTATTCGTATCTATCTATTATTATAATAACTATAATAATAATAATAGTTAATAACTATAATAATAACTATTATTATTATATATTATATAATAATTATTATATAACCTATAATATATTTATAAGATAATATATTTATTATAATAACTATAATAATAGTTAATAATAATAATAGTTAATAACTATAATAATAACTATTATTATTATTATTATTATATATAAATTATTATATAACATATAATATATTTATAAGATAATATATACTTATATATATTAATAAAAAAAAATAAACACATGTATGTAAAATAAAATAAAATAAAAAAATTAATTAGAACATATTGTTTAAAATATATAATAAATAAATTAAATAATTAATGTATATTAAAATAAAAATATTTATAAAAAATGTATACATAATATAACTCATCTTCATAAATTAAATATATATTTTTAAAAAAAAACTATTTAACGTATCCCCGTACCCGTATCCAAATTTGGATACATATCCACGTATCCTTAATTTTTAATTTTGAAGTGTCCGACCCTTAGATACGCACCCGCACCTGATACCCGTACCCGAGTCCGTGTAACATAGGTGAAGGATAGAATTTAGGATTATGTGGGGGCCGAATAATGGAGGTCGTAAATAGGCCGAGTATATGAACTTGGAGAACTGGAACGTATGTATAGTATTCGGCTTCATCCCACATCCAAATCCTATTCTATTCAGTCAAATAGCCGAATAGGGCAAGGGCCAAGTAAAAAGCAATTTGCTACAAAGGAAGCCGAATGACGAACAGAAAGTGGGCCTAATCCCGAGGCCCAAGAGAGAAAGGATATAAATAGAAGAATATCAGCCAGTAAGAGGTATGTGAGAATTATTGTGCTTAATTTAGAATACAAGTAAACTTGAGTGTAAAGACTGACTTGCCCGTCGGAATGCTAATTCCGGCAACCCCGACCGGAGTGTTTATTCATTTTCAGGTGACTAGAAGAGGATCACTAGTGTCTCCCAGGATCAGAAGAGTATTTCCAAAACCACTTCTCCACAACTGGCGCCGTCTGTGGAAATACTCAAACACATCCATGGCGGGTGTAATAGAAGACCCTCCGATAGTCACTGATGAAACCACGCAGAGAGACGACCTCACTCCATCAAACATGCTTGGACCGGAGACCATCCCCGTAAGATGCGCTCTGAACTTCGCCTCACCCTCGACTCCAGAGCGTGAAGCAATGCAAACGATCATGGAACAAGCAAAGCAAAATGAACAAAGGTTGGAGAACATGATCGCAGAGAACGAATGTCTCCGTCAGGATTTGGCCTTGGAGGTGGCGAAGTCCAAACAAGCTGCACACCAAGGCCCGGAACGACCTGTAAGGGCAGGTGGTCGACGATCTCGAGCCCGACAACAAGATACTGATAGCAAATCCGACTCATTATCCCCTCAAGAAGAAGGGACGATCTGAAACTTCCAGTTCTTCTAAAGAGAGTCCCCGTATAAGGCATCAGCGAAGAAGAAACAATTCGGATGAAGATCAACACGATCCTTTTGTACGATGGATTGCAAAGGCAGTACTACCCAAGAAATTCAAAGCACCGTCATTCACCTTGTACAACGGTAAATCAGACCCCACCGATCACATCCGCCATTACAAGCAAGCCATGACACTGTATGCAGATGATGAGGCTTTGATGTGTAGAATATTTCTGAACAGTCTAGGACCACTAGCTGTCAGGTGGTATTACAAACTGGAGCCGGCTTCGATTAGAAGTTTCCACTAACTCCAAAAATCCTTCAGGACAAGGTTTATCACTAATGAGGTCCAGCCAAAGCAAGCCGATACCCTCTAGGCAATGCAGATTCAACCGGAGGAAACCCTTCGTGCCTACTCGGCGTGGTGTTGGGAATGTTTCAATCTGGTAGACGATGCTTGCAATGACTCCATGGCTATCACCGCCTTCAAAATGGGGCTGCATCCCGACAGTGCCCTCCGCAGCTCTTTGACCAGACGGCCCCCCAAAACAGTTTGATCGTTGATGAAGAAAGTTGAAGAATACTGTAAAGTGGAAGATGATGCCTTGAGGGTTAAAGCCAACAGTGTGACCAACATGACGGCTCCTGCTGAAATTGCTCAACCGTTAAATTCTGTAGCCTGTGTTACATGGACTCGCCACTTTTGGGCGAAGTACCCGTGTCGACACGACACGACACGACACGACACGGGTGCGGGTGTGGGATCTGTGTCGGATTCGGCTTGTCTCTCTCGGACACAGCTCTTCACAGCAAAAGAAATGAAAGAGGAGAGAGCAAGAGAAAACCCGGTCGAAGCTCTATCCGGTCGATCCAGTCGAAGATCGAAGCTCCATCCGGTCTCTATCTCTCGCCTTCTCTCTCTCTCCCTCGCGATCGAAGCTCTCAGTCGATCGAAGCCCTCAGTCGATCGAAGCTCTCAGTCGATCTTCTCAGTCAATCGAAGCTCTCAGTCGATCTTCTCTCTCTATCTCTCAGTCAATCGAAGCTCCATCGTGACCTTTTCTCCTTCTCCCTCTCTCTGTTTATCGTATCTATCTATTATTATATCTTCTTCCCCTGACTCTATAATAATAAATATTATTATATACTATATAATAATTATTATATAACATATAATATATTTATTAGATAATATATTTATTATAATAACTATAATAATATATAATAATTATTATTATTATTATATATTAAATAATAATTATTATATAACATATAATATATTTATAGATAATATATACTTATATATATTAATAAAAAAAAATAAACACATGTATGTAAAATAAAATAAAAAAATTAATTAGAACACATTATTTAAAAAATATAATAAATAAATTAAATAATTAATGTATATTAAAATAAAAATATTTATAAAAAAATATATATATAATATAACTCATCTCCATAGATTTTTATTTGTTATTTATATAATATAACTAATCTTCATATAATAAATATATTTTTTTTAAAAAAAAATTATTTAACGTATCCCCGTACCCGTATCCAAATTTGGATACATATCCACGTATCCTAAATTTTTAATTTTGAAGTGTCCGACCCCTAGATACGCATCCGCACCCGACACCCGTACCCGCGTCCGTGTAACTTAGTCTGTAGCACCTCAGAGCCCTGAACCACGGCATCGGGCGAAACGAGATAAGAGACGGGATTCCCGCCGATCAAGCGACCAATGCTCTAACCAAGAAAATGAACAACTGCAAGTTGACAGCAGGCGCACGAGGCGCGCCGACAAGAAATATACAGAGTTGACTGAGCCAATCAGTGCGATTATGTCCAAAATCCAACACCTTTCGTTCTTCAAATAGCCGTCGAAAATGGTGGGACCACCCAACACGAGAAGACGGGATAGACGGTATGAGTACCACAAGGACCATGGCCATGATACTGATAGTTGTTATGCACTAAAGGACCTCCTACAGGAATTGGTACAAGATGGCCGGCTACAACAGTACATCCGAAAAGGAAACCCAACCAAAGCAATAGCCTTGAGACAGGATTCACCCCCGCTCGGCGTGATCCACATGATATACAGCCTACCAATGTCATCGGCGGTGCATGCGATTCAGTCGAAGTCTAACCCTCAAGACCAACTCACTCCGGCTAAACGGCCCCATGAAGCCGAGGTTATTACTTTTGATGATTCAAATTTGGCCGAAGTAACACTACCCCACATTGATCCCTTGATAATTGAGTTACGCGTAAACCGATTCACAGTTGAGCGCGTACTCATTGATCCAGGGAGCACATCGGAGATTATGTACTATAAGACATTTACCAAACTCGGCTTCTCCGAATCGGATCTCTCTCCGGCCCCTTATCCATTATTCGGCTTCAATGCCAATCCAAAATACCCGTTGGGGAAAATCAGACTACCCGTTCGAGCAGGTTCCCGAACAGTGGATGTGAAATTCTTGATCGTCAAGCTGTCGTCGCCGTATAATCTCATCATGGGGCGATCCTGGTTGCATACTATGCGGGCCGTGCCAAGCACCTATCATCAGCTGCTACGCTTCCCGACAGAACGCGGTATTGAGCAAATCCGTGGCTCCCAGAAATCGACACAAGCATGTTATCTCCTTGCTGAAAAAAGGCCAAAGGAACTACAGGTGAATTCCATTGAGGTGCCAGATTGAGAGAGCCTCAACGATGTTGGGCGGCTCCCAAATGAAAAGGCCACGGAAGGCTTAGACCGAGTTGAAATCGATGGAAGCCCAAATAAGTTCTTCATGGTCGGCGCCTCCCTGAATCAGGCCGACAGACAGCAGCTAATCTCTTCCCTGCTCAGCAACCTCGATGTCTTTGCGTGGACTCCGCATGAGATGCCGGGTATAGATCTGTCAGTTTCACAGCACCATTTGAATGTCGATCCTAGGTTCAAGCTGATCATTCAGAAAAGCCAGCGGTCAGCCGCAGAGCACCCTGCCGTCGTTGTTGAGGAGGTTGATAGGCTGCTTGACGCCGGGGCAATTAGGGAAGTGACCTACCCTACATGGCTCTCTAATACAGTGGTGGTGAAGAAGAAAAATGAGACTTGGCGAGTGTGCGTCGATTTCACGGACCTAAACAAAGCCTGCCCCAAGGATTGTTTTCCCCTACCCAGAATCGACCAACTTGTAGATGTGACCGCACGCCATCAACGCAAGAGCTTCCTCGATGCTTACAAAGGCTACCATCAAATCGCCATGCATCCAGAGGACTAGGACAAAACTGCATTCCTCACCCCAAGAGGAACCTATTGCTACAAAGTTATACCTTTTGGGCTGAAGAATGTAGGGGCAACCTACCAAAGACTGGTCACCGCCATGTTCAAGGAGCAACTCGGCCACACTATGGAAGTGTACATTAACGATATGGTGGTCAAGTCCAAGGAAGAACAGAATCACATAACCGATCTAGAAAAGACATTCAGCATTCTACGCAAATATAGAATAAAGCTGAACGCTTCCAAATGTGTGTTTAGGATCGGCTCTAGCAAGTTTTTGGGTTACATTGTCAACCACCGAGGAATCGAGGCCAACCCGAGGCAAATCACAGCAATCTTGAAACTCGGCTCCCCTCGTTCAGTAAAAGAGGTTCAAAAGTTGATGGGGATGGCCGCCGCACTCAACAGGTTCATCAGTCGGTCTACAGATCGCTGCCGACAATTCTTTCATATCCTACGGCAGGGCAAGGCTTTTAAATGGTCCGCCGAATGCGAAGCCGCTTTCAACGGACTCAAGACCTACCTCCACTCAGTACCACTCTTGACAACACCCGCTGCTGGTGACCCGCTCATTTTGTATCTGGCAATTTCCGACAGAGCCGTACTGATAAAGGAAGAGCTGGGGGAGCAGTAGCCAGTGTATTATGTGAGCAAGGCAATGGTTGACGCCGAAACATGGTACCTTCCGCTGAAAAAACTCATCCTAGCCCTAGTCATGGCAGCAAGAAAACTGATGCATTACTTCCAGGGACATAGCATTGGGGTGCTAACAGATTATCCCCTCCGATCAGTACTACGAAGTGCAGAAGCATCAAGACGTGTTTCAAAATGAGCTCTTGAACTCGGCCAATATGACATTCAGTTTCTACCCAGAACCTCAATCAAGGGACAGGTACTTGCCAACTTTGTTGCCGAATTCACTAGGGGTCTTGCCGATTTCAAGTCCGATGAGATTCGTCCGGAGCCCAATTGGAGAATTTATGTTGGGGACATTTGGCAGTTGTACTGTAATGGATCATCCAATCAACGGGGCAGCGGAGCCGAAGTTGTAATCATGGCTCCCGACAGCGCAATAATTGAGCAGGCCGTCAAGCTCTGCTTCGAAATGTCAAACAACGAAGCCGAATACGAAGCCCTTCTAGCCGATTTGCGGAATGCACATCTTCTGGGTGCTCGGCGTTTGCTTGTATTTTGCGATTCAAAACTGGTGATCAATCAGCTAAAGGGGGAGTACGCGGCAAGAAACGACCGTATGGCGGCTTACATGAAAACGGCCAACTCCTTGCTGGCAAAATTTTACCATCATGAATTAAACCAGATAACACGTGATCAGAACACACATGCAGATGCCCTTGCTTGCCTAGCCTCCGCCATCAACTCAGAGATTAAACGAACCATCGAAGTAGGTTTCATTCCAGAGCCGAGCATTGGCCCTTCGGAGGAAGGTCAATGTTATAGAATCTTGACCGAGTTGGATGGATCCCATTGCCGCATTCCTGTCTTCCGAACAGCTCCCAGAGGACAAGAAAGAAGCGCACAAGCTGCGAAACAAAGCCCTGCGATACTACTTAGATCCGCAAGGAAGGCTTTATAAAAAATTCCTCTCTAGTCCATATTTGGAATGTGTACACCAGGACAAAGTCAAAGAGCTTCTGACTGAAATACATGAAGGCAGTTGTTGCGCCCATTCTGGCGAGCGGTCCTTGGCCCATCGAGCCGTGACACAGGGGTATTACTGGCCGACAATGAGAGTAGATGCCGAAGGCTACGTGAAAAAGTGTGAACAGTGCTAGAAGTTCTCTCCTTTGACCCACCTGCCTGCTGAAGAGTTGAGCTCCATAACCAGTCCTTGGTTGTTCGCCCAATGGGGACTTGACATCGTCGGACCACTACCTCGTGCCCCAGGTAACAAGCGATTTTTGATTGTCGCGATAGATTATTTTACAAAATGGGTAGAAGCGGAGGCACTAACCCACATCCGAGATATCGACGTGAAGCGTTTTGTTTGAAGAAACATCATAACACGGTTCGGCATTTCGAGAGCACTTATCTCAGCAACGGCACCTAGTTCGATTATGGCGTCTACCGAGAACTGTGCAGCAAGTATGGTATACGGCCTTACTTTTCCATGCCGGCTTATCCACAAAGCAATGGTCAGGCTGAAGCCTCTAACAAATCCATCTTGGACGGCATCAAAAAGAGGCTGGAGAAAGCTAAAGGCAAATGGGTCGAAGAATTGCCGAGTGTGTTGTGGGCTCATCGAACTACGCCGAGGCGGTCTACTGGGGAAACGCCGTTTGCTCTATGCTTTGGAACCCAGGCAATCATACCCCTGGAGATCGGCCTCCCAACCTTGAAATCGACAGTTTTTTATATGGGCCAAAACGACATGATGATGGCCTTGGATTTGGTTCTGATTGAAGAACGAAGAGACCGTGCCCTCGCATCCATGGCGTGGTATCAACAGCAACTTGCTAAGTCGTATAATCAACGAGTTCAGCTGCACCGCTACACACTAGGAGAGTTGGTCCTAAAGAAGGTACTTCCAGCTGCCAAGAAACCGGCTGATGGAAAATTAGATCCTAACTGGGATGGCCCTTATCAGATTGATTCGATCGCAAGAGTAGGGGCATATCGGCTCAAAAACATGTCAGGAAGGAGTCTGCCACGGCCTTGGAATTCCATGCATTTACGCAAATTTTATCATTGACCCGACTTGTGGGACATGATGTTTGTTCTGAACAGTTCACCATGTACATCTCTTTTTCTGTAATACAAAGATCCCTATTTACTCACTACAAATTGCAGTTCAACGGTGTTCCGAAAAAGCCTCCAGATTCGGAGCGCCCATCGGCGAATGACGCCTTTGGGCCGAAAAAGCCTCCGGATTCGGAGCACCCTTCGTGGATATCACGATTGGCCAAACAAAGTCTCCGGATTCGGAGCCCCATCGGCGCATGACGTCTTTGGGCCGAAAAAGCCTCTGGATTCGAAGCACCCTTCGTGGATATCACGATTGGCCAGTCTCCGGATTCGGAGCCCCATCGGTGCATGACGTCTTTGGGCCGAAAAAGCCTCCGGATTCAAAGCGCCCTTCGTGAATATCACGATTAGCCAAAAAGACTCTGGATTCGGAGCCCCATCGGCGCATGACGTCTTTGGGCCGAAAAAGCCTCCGTATTCGGAGCGCCCTTTGTGGATATCACGATGGGCCAAAAAGACTCCGGATTCGGAGCCCCATCGGCGCATGACGTCTTTGGGCCGAAAAAGCCTCTGGATTCGGAGCGCCCTTCGTGGATATCACGATGGGCCAAAAAGACTCCGGATTCGGAGCCCCATTGGCACATGACGTCTTTGGGCCGATTAAGACTCCGGATTCGGAGCCCCATCGGCGCGTGACGTCTTTGGGCCGATTAAGCCTCTGGATTCGGAGCGCCCTTCGTGGATGTTCGGGCCGTGCGTAACATGATGTCGATTAAATACTTAATAAATCAGGCCGATCAATGTCCATTCAATCTTCTGAAATACGTTTATTCAAACACTTATACAATAAAACACATGCAAGCACGTGTGTGCCGAACAAAAATTATAACAAAACATTGAAAATAAAATCTTTTTATTCGACTAACCAATAATTACATAATTTTAGACGCAATCCGCGTTTGAACATTACAACGCATATTTTTATGCAGCGTCTCCCTCATCGTCGCTCTTTTCGACTTCAAAGGCGTAAAAGGGCAAATGATCACGATGGTACAGCAGCAACGCCGAATCGACACCCTTTGCTCGGAGAGCTTCCGCGGCCTGAAGTGCCACGATCCAACCGTGCTTAAAGCCCCGATTCTCGCATCGGCAGACCTCCTCTACATTCTCTTTCATTTTGTCGATCCCAACCTTCCGGCCCGCATGGAAGCCTTGCTCATAACCCTTGGCCCTCGCATTTTCTACGGCAAACATGCTTGTCGTATCTCGGTCGGCGATGGCATGACTCAATAGCCGTTGGGTCACCCTCTCCTCCACAATCGGGTTAGACTGACCCGCCGCATGCGGCTCGGCGGCTTTAGCCTTCCTAAGCTCCCTAAGCTCACACTCGGCTTTCTCCGCACGAGCCCCCGAACTGCGGATCCGTTCGTCCATTTTCTCTATCTCCCGCCGCGCGACGCGCAGGCGCATGCCGACTTCGTAGGCGGTGTACAGCCCCTTCACTGCCCCATGGATACCTTCTCGAAACACTTCGAAATCTTGTCATCCAACCATCAATTGTTGGACTTTCGGTGGAAAGATCTGTCGAGCGAACTCGACTGCTACACCCGGATCATTAACGATGGAATCTGCCTCAGTCATCGTTTTATTCCCCACGAACACCGCAAAACTCAATGGTCGTGGCGTCGCGTCTGGCTCATTCCTCGGTTGTGGTCGTGGGGAGCTTCCCTGTTGCTGCTTCTCTCTTCAGGGTGATCTGCTTCGACGGCTTGGAGGTTGACGTTTTTCCCTTTCCTTGGACGTCCTTCCTCCCGTGCGCGTAGGCTCGCTGCTATGATTCATCGCAGTATCTAGCTCAGCCAGCGTTCGTCCTTCTCCTCTGCTGTTGAAAAATAGTCTGTTTGACATTCGCCCTCGCCCCAAGCTAGTTCAAATCGAGTCTGAACAAAAATAAATGGACTCGCTGGCGCGAACTCACCCCATTTATTCGTATATATGCAGCGCCCCCGAGGCGACGTCATTAATGCCAAACGCCAGAAGCCCGATACCGATAGATGTATGCCGCAGCCATTCCACAAACTAGGCCTATTCGGCTAATGAAGCTCGTGCACTGGCTGGGACAAGGGCAGATTTATTAATCTGATCGGCCAAGTATTTAAACCCGATGCCGATAGATTTATGCCGCAGCCATTCCACGAACTAGGCCTATTCAACTAATGAAGCTCATGCACTGGCTGGGGCAAAGGCAGATTTATTAATCTGATCGGCCAAGCATCTAAGCCCGATAGATGTATGCCGCAGCCATTCCACGAACTAGGCCTATTCGGCTAACGAAGCTCGTGCACTGGCTGGGGCAAGGGCAGATTTATTAATCTGATCGGCCAAGTATTTAAGTCCGATGCCGATAGATTTATGCCGCAGCCATTCCACGAACAGGGCCTATTCGGCTAATGAAGCTCGTGCACTGGCTGGGGCAAGGGTAGATTTATTAATCTGATCGGCCAAGTGTTTATGCCTAATGCCGATCAATACCTGGTATTAAAAACAAAGTGTAGCCATCTTGCAATCAACAGTAATATCATTCATCAATAACAAAAAGCTAGCACAGATAACAGCAAGGCAAAAAAAGAAATTTTCATTAGGAAATTGGGCACAAATTGTAGCCATTTTACACATGAAAATTACCAAACAAAAAGCTGTAAAAATACATTCGAAAACTCCTAAAACAGCAAGCAAAAAAGGTGTCGCCCAAATTAATCCTCGGAGTCAGACTCCAGCGGCTCAATATCCACTTGCTCGTATGGAATTGGCATAGCCAATGTCACATCAGCAGCAGCAAGGGCTTTGAGCCAACCGTGTTTGAATCCCCGATTTTCAAATTTGGAGACTTCGTCTACATATTCGGCAAGGGCAGCACTTTTCCCAACCTCTAATGCCTTAGAAGCCTCCGAGTCGGCCGCTTCCTTCGCCTTCTTTACTTCCTCCAACTCAGCCTCCAGTTTGGAGACCGCCTCCTGGGCCAATTTCAACGCCCCCTCGCTCGCGTCCGCCCTCCTCTCGGCGGCTAATCTCAGTTCCTCCGCATTCCGTGCCCTCTCCATCTCGGCTTCGGCCCGCGCGCCTTCCATCTTTGCCCTTAAAGCCTCAAACTCGGCCCTGCTCCTTTGGCCCTTAACTTCCGTTTGAAGACGGCCGAGCTGTTCGATGGCGTCATGATGGCGACGGCCCATCTCCACTATCCTTCCAACGGTCTGCAAACAGGAAGTTAAGACCAAAATAGTATTTGCACAAAGTGAAAAGACAAGCTCAAGATTTATACCAAAAGTGCCGATTGAGCGGCCAATGCTATTGAAACCAAATCCGGCTCCGCCCGGAAAGCCGCCTTGTTAGTCGGCAGTGAAACGGATGTAGCCATGCTAAGCGCAACCGCTGGATCTTTAATTACCGAAGCATCAGAAGGGATCGGCGTGTTTTTTATCTTCGGTTGAATAACAAAAGGCACGATCACATCTGATTCCTCTAAACTAGGTCGTTTGTCGGCGCAGTTATCTTCTGAGCCGGCCTCAACCTCGGCAGAGCGCTTCCCTGCCCTTAGTTCAGCCTCTCGATCGGCCTGCACAACCAACTCGGCCTCAGCACTTCGATTTTCTACCGTCCCCTCCTCAATAACAGGCAAGGAGAGCTGAAATTCGCTAACAAGTAGGGAGGGCTGAGTTTCGGTAGCAAGAGGCACTCCTGTTCGAATAGCCTGCCCTTCGTCGTGCTGCCATCCTTTCCGCGTTCGCCTTTTTGGCAAGTTGTGTGAGGCTTAACCCAACCATATCTTCGGGGTAAGCGCCGGGAAGGTCCTCCAGACCGTGAAAAATGTCGTCGAGTGCAAGGTCCTCTCGGCCCGAAGTGGACGGAGGGTCGGCTGAGTTGAGGCCGGCTTCCTCAAAGGCTAACTGCAAAGCCTTGTCTTCGGTTCCGGACTGATCGGACTCGGCAACCTCAGCTGCTTCTGGTCGTTCCGAATCGGACCCCTCAAGACCGACTTGCCTCAAATTCTTGAAATCGGTCAGGATAAGGGCGGTAAGAAACTCTTCACCCTTCGGAACTGGGATGTTCTCTGCCACCGAGAAGGTCGTATAAGTCAGCTCGTAGCGGAGAAGAACGTGGGCCGCCCTCCCCTATTTTTGAAGACTCGGCCGGCCGAAATATCTGAGCGCAACCTTGATTTCTGAAAGAACGGCATCGTCGGTTGAAGTCAGGACTTTCTTTAAATCATTCCCTGCGCAAGCAAAGCCATGAGCTCTCGAAAACGAAGCTTTATGAATATAACAAAAAATAAATAAAAGAAGCTACACGGCCACCTGGTTCGCCCCTCTGTCTAGGAATAGGATTGAGGCGATCCTCGCCTTCGCCGAATTCCCAATTACCTTGGACAATGACCATAACATCATCGACTCGCTTCCCAGAACTGAAAAGCATAGTCACTAGTTAATGGTCGGTGTCCTTGGCCCTAAGAAAGTAACGCCCATACCGACCAGAAGACTTGGCCAAGGCATAACAATGCCGAATAGCAGGAATGCCGAGGTTAATCCTAAGGCGACGGTTTAGTACGATAATCCCCATTACGATTCTAAAAAAATTAACATTAGGTTGGGAAGGGATTAAACCCCAATGGCAGAGCACAGCCCTAAGAAGTGAATGAAGTGGGAATCGGACTCCACCCTGTGCGATTGATAGGAGAGGGAAGACGATCGTGAATTCATCAACCCTCTTCATATCGAGGGTGCCGTCTGTCACGAATGACAGACGGACGTCATCAGGAATGAAAAAATGGCGTCGGAAGCCAGAAATTCAATCCGAAGAGAGGAGATCTTTCAGGTGTTTTGCCATTTCCTACAGTTTACACGAATGCTCGAAACCAAAAACAAACCAGGCAAAAGAACTTAGAACAGAGAGGGAGAGAACTTACGAGAGACGAAGAGGATAGTGAAGGAAAGGAAGTTGCAGAGATAATGCGGAAGACAGTCCAGCGGCAAGTATCTGAAAGCGTGTGTATTTGAAAAGACGTCAAAATTTTAAATCATAATAAGTAGGAGTACGAAGGGGCGGGAAGTTGAAATGATGACCGAGAAGCGTGTGTTCAGACATCTACATTGGAATGGGGTCAGTTGCCTAATTTCGGCTCTGACTTTTCGAGTTCGAAACCAAACACTCCAACCAACTGTCATTAGTGGAATGTTTGGGGGGCAATTGTGGGGGCCGAATAATGAGGGTCGTAAATAGGCCGAGTATATGAACTTGGAGAACTGGAACGTATGTATAGTATTCGGCTTCATCTCACATCCAAATCCTACCCTATTCAGTCAAATAGCCAAATAAGGCAAGGGCCGAGTAAAAAGCAATTTGCTACAAAGGAAGCCGAATGACGAACAGAAAGTGGGCCTAATCCCGAGGCCCAAGAGAGAAAGGATATAAATAGAAGAATATCAGCCAGCAAGAGGTATGTGAGAATTATTGTGCTTAATTTAGAACACAAGTAAACTTGAATATAAAGACTGACTTGCCCGTCGTAGTGCTAATTCCGACACCCCCGACCGGAGTGTTTATTCCTTTTCAGGTGACTAGAAGAGTATCACTAGCGTCTCCCAAGATCAGAAGAGTATTTTCAAAACCACTTCTCCACAAGTTAGATCTTCCAGAACATATTCTTAAAGGCTAGGGTTTCTCTCTGGAGGTTTTTGCTTGTTTCCTTTGAGGTCCTGTTGAGGTTATCTCATGAACTAAATTGTTTACATCAAAAGAATGGTTGATCATTCAAATACAAGAGTTCTTGTTCGGTGGATTCTGAAGATCGGAGCGTGAAGGCTATGAAGGAGTTTGAAGCAGCTCGTTGTCGTAGATTCAGCATGGATGTTGTGGATTCAACATCAAACTAATCAATTTTGAGACGAAGGTGTTGGTGAAAGAGGCACAAGTTGTTGAAGACAATGTTACAGAATGTAGGGTAAATTGTTTGGTAATCTTGTGTAATTTCATTCTTCATAGTGGATTGATTAGTGGCGTTTCGCCCGTGATTTTTTTATCACGATTGGAGGTGCTCCAACTATGATTTTTTTCACATAAAAATCGTCTATGTCAATTGATTAATTGTGAAACAACAATCTAAATCACTTTTGTACGTGCTAGATGATTTAGATTATTAGTTTTGTTTGATTGGAAATTGTTGCAATTAAATTTATTTCGAATCTCGAATCACGAATCACTTAGGTTTTTCACGATGGATTCATCATCCTGCTGATTCTTGTATTTATTTTCTTATGTATACATTGAATTATATTCCACACAAGAAACTTTACCCTCTTGAGAAACATAAATTACATACAAACAAGACTTTAAGGGCTGCACCTAAACTTTCATTTGTTATGACAACCTACAATAGTCAAAATCTTGCTCATAAATAATTAGAAACAAATACATGTGATTTTCCAAATCACATTGGCATTGCAAGGCATGCACGTGCATATAGCTTTAAATAGGTTCAATACCTTTAACTCTTTGCTCATAAGCAGTTTTGTCACGCATCATGAGAGCTGCAGCCTCCCCATTCAACGGGTCTGATGGGTTAGGATACAACAGAAGTTGTGGAAGGAACACTTCGAATACATTTACCAGATCTGGGAAAACACAGGCAATGAGATCATTTTTAACTATTTAACCGAAAGGTATCTTTGCCTTCAATTTTAAGAAGTCCATGGAATCTTGTTAGTGAAAAACAGTAATATAACTTATTTTACCAAACATAGGGCTCCAGGTCTGATTGATAACATCTAAGCACACCGAGCCTGACCTGTATTTACATAATCCACCAAGATTGTCAGAGTGGAAACCATTATAGAAAAATTATAGAATCTTAACATTTTTAACTCACATTTCATCAACATTTGGGTGGTAGATCTTATTAATAAAGCCTATTGATGGAGATTTATAGGGATAAGCATCAGGAAGCTCAACCCTTATCCTCCACACACCTCCTTGATAAGGACCTGCCATGGACAATTCAGTAGGAAAAAAAAAATGCTTGGAGTTAAAAACACCCATTTCCATACCATTACTAAATTTAGCAGATTCATTGAGGACTATAAGCAAACAAGTAAAGAAGAGGTCTGCAGCAATTGCGTGAAAACAATTATTGCAACAAACCAATAACTCTTTTAGAAGTCTTCATTCACAAAGTCCAATTTAATGCTAGATGTGGAGTAAGAAGCCACAATTATTGCAAAATTGAGGGTACCAAAAGCCCAAATAACCAGGCTTATGTCAAATTAAAACCCAGAGAAGAAGGGTAGACATATAAAGAAACATGTGAATTGCAAAAATAATTGAACCCCTCAACTATACATCAAACTACTAAATGTGGCAAATTCATTAGGACTACAATTAAACAACTAAACAAGAAGCCTGCATCAATCATATGAAAACAATTACTAAAACAAACCAATGAGTAACACCTTTAGAAGTCTTCACAAAGGCCAATTTAGTGCTAGACTTGGAGTAAAAAGCCACAATTATTGCAAGATTGACTGAGGCTCTAAAAAAAAAGGGTAGACAAATAAAGAAATATGCCAATTGCAAAAATAATTGAATCCCACAAACATATCTACCAAACACCCTTTTTAGTGCTAGAGTTAGAGTAAAAAGACACAATTACTGCAAGATCGAGGGCATTAAAAAGCCCAACAAACATGTTTATGTCAAATCAAAACCCAGGATTAAAAAATATATATATCCCAATTGCAAAAATAATTGAATCCCACAAGTATATATCAAAAACCCAGATCAAGAAAACCAGTCAAAAAGAAAATTTCAATTACAACATCTAAATATGCAGGCTTATCATATATGTCGATGGTCAAAAGAGCAAAATCAGCGAATACCCAGAAGAACAAACATCTAAAAAGCTCAAGATTTTCAATCAAAAGGTGTAGAAAGCATATGATTGAGATATGGGTATGAAGATTTACTGTCACTGGGTCCATGGAAATGTACATAGAATTCTTGCATCCCGTCATTGATCATCTCCACCTTGTAATCACTCATCATCCTAATTTTTAAAAACAAAAAACCAAAACAAAAACAAAAACAAAAACAAAAACAAAAATCAAACAAGTCCAAATTAAGTCAAGAAAATTTAAGAGATGAGTTAGAGGATTAACAGTTTCATCAAGTCCATCTCTCGGCGTTTGCTCGGGGAAGACATGGTTTTTCTTGAAATTCTGTGGGTTTTGAGAAGCAAAGAAAAGTGTTAGAGAGAGAGAGATAGGATGAGTTTTACTTGCGCAAGAGAAGCGAAAATGGTTTTCCAGACATGAATGAGTGAAAATTGGAGATAAAAATAGATTATTGTATTTGCAATTAGACCCGTTAAATTATTGTTATTTTATTTTACATTTGCTTCCATCCATTTTCAAGATTCTTCTCTTCCATTATGTATATATATGGCACCTCATATTTGTATTGAATATTATATAAACAGCAATGTTAGGTTTCATAAAAAAATCTTTTATGAAAATAATTATGAAAGTTTTGTGACTCTTGAATTACACTTAGAATAAAATATTACACACTAATCAAGATAATCCAATAATCATAAATCTTTCATGATCATTTTCATAAAAAAAATTCCATCATCTCTTACTTTTTTCCCTTATATAAATGTGATTTTGTCTTTTTTGTCATCATTACTTAGGAGGCCATGATCCTTTTTTTTTATTTTTAATTTTTATAATTGTTGGATGATTTAATGGATTCAGACACTACGTTATAAAATAAAATAAAATTGATAAATGATAATAGAAGAAGAAACTATGTTCTTGATGAAAATTTGAATTCAGGTATCATATTTGATTAAATCAAGCTTCAATGGAGAATTAATATTGTAGAAGATCAATCATTATTTTCGTTTATAAGTTATGAAATTTGATTTTGGAACTTCTACAAATAAATAAAGAATCATTTGATAAACTAAACATAGATATTCTAGAATCAACTTTTATTAGTAAAGTTGGAGTTATTTGACGCATGTGATTTGTAGATAATTATATCTACAATTTACCTTTGAAAGCTAGTTGCAAGTAGAACTGTTGATTAACTATTATTAACCAAAAAACTCTGAAATTTTATGTAGTCACATATACTTTTTTGACTTCAGTTTAAAATTACTTATATAATTAAAACACGAATTCAAACAAATTTTTTTTTTTTTTAAAAAAAAGATAAATTATGTTAAGTTTCTTATGGTTAGAAAAAAAAATACAATAAGCACTATAATTTTAAAATAATTACACTGACTTTTTTTCAGTAAAGTTAAAAAAATAAAAATCAATGCAAATAGTGTTAAGACCTAAGAATAAATAATACATATTAGTGTGAAAATAATGATACATCATTTTTTAATCATATAATTAATGAATTATGAAAAAAAAATAACTATTATGTAAATTAAAATCTTAAAGAAACTTAATGTAATTATGTTAAAAATGTAAAATTTTTAAATTTTTTTAAGAGAAATCAATTTAATATAAAAATAAGTTAAAAAATGTATGAGAAATAAGGAGGTGGATGGCTTTTTGGATAGAGTGTTGGTATAGAGGTCTTTGCCCCATCCTTATTTCTTATTGAAGATTCCAAGCACTTGATTTGGTAAGAAACTTTACATTATCCCATGTTTATTTGTTTGCCCAATTGAGAGGAGAATTGAGACTAAATATATATATATATATATGTGAGCCACGTCTCTCTTATCTCATTGATCATTGTTTGGTTCAAACAAATTAATATTTGAGATTATCTTTTATCTCTCATATGAGAGATTAAACTAGGCATAACCAATCATACCCTTTTGGTATTAGTTAATCCCCTTTGAATTATCCTTATTCCTCATCCAAATGTTTTAAATAATCCTTCCCTATCATCTAATTCTATTCAAATTATGATAGATATAAAGAAAAATCTTAAATAAGTCCTATTTTTTTTATAAAAATTATATTGGGTCTTATTAGCACTATATTGATTCCTCATCCAAAAGTTTTAAATAATCCTTCCCCATCATCTAATCCTATTCAAATTATGATAGATATAAAGTAAAATCTTAAATAAGTTCTATTTTTGTTATAAAAATTATATTGGGTCTTATTAACACTATATTCAGTCAACTGATTCTTCTATTAATAGGACTCAAAAGAAAAATTTATAGAAAAAGTATGACTTATTTGGAATTTTTCTTAAATATAATGGCATACATTATCAAATAATATTACTTATTTTCTCTTATTCTATGATATTGAACCCCTCATAGAAATAATCCGAAATCAAACATGGCATTTATTGTAGGTCACTAAACATTATATTGCTTGTAATTTTTGGCTTGGAAAAATGATTAGATACTTCTGAGGTGGCTTTGTCTATGTTAAGTGGTATTCTCCGTTAATAAAAAAATTACAACACACACAAAACTAACATAGATGAATCAATATTTCTACCAATATTTTTTTTTTGTTACGTAATTGATTTGGAACACCACGTAAATAATATTATATGATATTTTAAAATTACTGAATAATTATCCTTATGGCTTTAATGAGACTTTTGAGCTATTTTTTGGTACAATGCATTGGGGGGCAATTTGGGAAGATTAGCTTTTTAATTTTTTTTAATTTTTCAGCTTTTTTTAGAGTCACATCACCTTTCTATTTTTTTCTAAATAAAAAAACTAAAAAAAGTTAAAAAATTAACTTTTTATCATCTTTCCAAAACACTACTGGGTTTCAATACTATTTATAATTTTAGAATTTAAAAAATGAAAAAAGAAGAAGAAGATGAGATTAACATTCATATGAAATGATGAATTTATGCATCTAATTTAATCAACAATGCACTTTAAATGACTTTTTGACAATATTTCCAGGACTTGGCATCAACTTTTATGATCAAATTCATCCAACCAATCATGATATATTCAGTCACAAAATATAATTTTCATAATTTCAAAATGATCTAAACCATTCATGTTACTGTCAGATACAATTCCTCAAAAAAATTTAAACACATTAATAATCAATACATCAATTGTCTTCCTTTGTGAGGGTCCAAACATTTTCCTGATATATTTTAGGCACTCAACTGTTGACAGTATTTCCAAGAAAAATGCAATGAATTTTCATACAAATGGAAGATTCCTTTTGGTGCAACTCACTGGGAGACCAAACTAGTAAATTAACATCATGTTTGGATATTATTTTTTGAAATATTTAGAAGGAAAAAGAAAAGCAAGGGAAATTGCGAGAAAAAAAAATAAGTACAATTTTTTTATTTTTTTGTTGGCTTGAAAATATGAGAAGGAAATGAATTCATGATTGTCAAAAAAAATATAAAATAAAAATCATGTTTAGTTTGATTTTAGGAGGTAAATTTTCAAAGAATCAAGTAATGATTACCATAGCGGTATAACACCGCTGGAATGGTTAAATAATGTACTTGGTCCACAAAGCCTCTTAAAAAAGCAGAAAAAGAAAATAATTTTATTTATAATGTATTTTCTTTTCTTTTTGACTGAACTAAACATAAAAATAAGTATTTCAGTAAAATAATCATTCTATTCCAATCTCACGAAATTTATTTTATTTTATTTTTTTTGGTGTGTGTAGGGAAACGAAACTAAGGATTAAGGGAGTTTTTTTTATAAATTCTCTTTTTAAGAGTTTTATTTCATCTAACTCATATTCTTTTTGACTATTCTATTAGATCCTATTTAAGGTAAAAAGACCAAAATATCCTCAATCTTTCTTGTCCCTTATTAATGTTAATTTTTAATATTGATTGTCATTATATTTTGATAATTTCCATGCATTAAAATGTTGACTGTCATTATATTCATATTAATTTGAAATGAATTTTTGTCATTGTGTTGGTGTGAATATTCACATCATATAATTAAAATGAATATTCATATCATTATATTCACATTAATTTGAAATAAATTTTTGTCATTGTGTTGTCAATTATATGATGTGAATATTCATACTAAAACATACGAATGTGAACGTTCACATCACTACATTAGATGAGAGAGAATGTTCACATGTTGTGAATAAGAATGTGTTGTCAATTAAAAATATAATGAACGTTGTTTTCAATGTGTTATCAATTAAAAAAAAGAAAGTTCACATGTTGTGAACGTTCACATCACTACATTAGATGAGAGAGAATTTTCGAAAAGGTATTGTGAACGTTCACATCAGATGAGAGAGAATGTTCATATTATTTTTAATATGTCATCAATTAAAAATATATTCACATCAGATAAGAGAGAATGTTTACATTATTTTTAATGTGTTCTCAATTAAAAATATATTCATATTATATAACAATATTAATGTTATTTAATTTGTGTATTAAATTTCCTATGCCTTGGTCCTTTCTCTTTTCTCTCATCCTCTAACATTAAATATCAATATTAAATATAAGGGTATAAGAGTCTAAGAAAATAGTGTAAATCAAGAAAATGGACTTTATAGAATAAAAGTATAAATGTTGGTTAAAAAATTCCTTTATAAACTTTTTAAGTTAGAACACTTCCGAATGAAATTTATCAATAAAAATCGCAGGGATTAACTTGATGAGTGGGAAAGCACATTTTTAGTCTTCATAAGGTCCTTTTCTGAATTATACTTGTCATTGATCTTGAAAATAGCTCAATCAACATTTTCTCTTTTCCCTCTCATCAACCAAAACGTAAAAGGCATTTTCAAAAGCAACCTTTTTTCTTTTTTTATGGTTTTCTTGCTTTAGAACAAGTGCATGTCCTGGTATATCTTCTTGGCACATCAGGTACCAAAGCATATTTGACCTCCATGGTAAAGAATTTCTTTGTAAAGGGAATACCTAACAAATCACCACACTCCCAAAAATATATATGCATGTATATATATGGATAAATTATACACACCTTCTTTAAAATTTAAGAAAAATACAATTAGCCTTACACATTTAGCATAATTATATTTGATCTCCCTTCTAATAAGATTAAAACAATTAAAACTAATACATATAGTGAATAGATACTAAAATAAATAAATTTAAATATACATTTTAATATAAAATATATGATAATATCATTTTTTCATCCATATAACTCGAATAATTGAAGAAAAAAATGTTATGTGAATTAAAATTTCGAGAAAGTCCAGTGTAATTATGTTAAAAATGTAGGGCTAATTATATTTTTTCTAAATTTCAAAAAAAGTGAATATAATTTAACCTATATCTGTATATATAAGAACTGCTTAACTACTTGAGATTCGTCTTTTCTTTTCGATTTTGCCCTTTCATTTTCAATAATTTACTAATGTGACCTATTTATTGAGTGAATGTTTTTTCATAACTACGCAAATATTCTTGGTCAATTATGCAACAGGTTTTTTCGTAATTACACAAATATTCTTGGTCAATTATAAAATAGGTTTTTTCGTAATCACGCAAACATTCTTAGTTAATTATAAAACATAAATATTTTATTTTTTAACAAATTTAAAATACACCCTTAAGGTTTAGTTAAAATATGAATCGGTCCTATAATACTAGAAATTACTACTATCGTTTGTTATAAATTTTAATTTAACACAACAATCGGAGGAAAAATAAAAAATAAAAAAATATTCTCCTATGCAATAATAAATTATCAAAATTGTTTATTGAAAATTATTTCTCATATCATTAAAAACTGTTAATTGACCTAATGATTTATTTATTAACAAAATGGTTAACTAAAAAATATTTTCCATACCATTAAAAATTGTTAATTTACTTATTAATAAAATTGGTCATTTGTTATGCAAGTATGATTTACTCATTAATAAAATTAATCATTTGTATATATATATATGTATTTTCCTCTGTTTTTTTATTAGTTTAGTGAATTATCTTAGTAGTTTTTTTAGATGAGAGAATTATCTTAATATTCATTTTATATTTATCTGTTGAGAAAAGCTACACACCATAATTTTTTTTTCTCATAAATTCGGAAGAAATGTTAAAGATACATAAATTCACCTAAAATGATATGGTAATAGAATTGGAGTCTACATCATTGGGTGTATAACAAAATAAAAAATGATACATATCATACCACATAATTCTATCATATATATAATGATTTATTCTATTCAATTTCATAGAACAATATTTTAATTTTTAAAAAATTATCAAAATATAAAATTTAAATATACTGTAATAATAGCTTGTACCTTGCACGGCCTTTTGAAACTAATATATATATATATATATGATGTTGCTATGTTGGATAGCTAGCTTAGCTTTCCAATCAACCAAACAATACCTATCCTTAGTTACACATGAGATAAACTAACCCCAACCAGAAGTATTTGTTTGACCAAAATTTAAAAAGGAGGTAGGCCAATTCAATTACCATACCTTAGATTCAATGCATTAAATCCATTTTAATATAATTCATAGATGATGGCACCTCCCTGGAAAAAATGGTATTCAATGGAGTAGTTGGTTGTTGCCAAGTCGTATGGTACAATGAACTTAATTAGGTGTAATCTCCATGGAAAAAATGTGGAGAAACTATGTTATAAATAAATTTAACTAGTCAACAAATTTTTACACAATTGGATACAAATATGATAAATTCCACATTAAGTAAATCCACATGTCTGTTTTTAATTCTATAAAAATCTTTTGTTTTCATAACACAACTATATGTTAAGAATAATGCTAAATGGCATTATGTCCCCCTAAATTCTTTTACTAGAAAAATTAAATGTTAGGGCATTACATCAACAGCACTAAATACCTTATTTCACTCAAACCTTCATATATACCATGAGATTATGGACATAATCATAAATACCTTATTTCACTCAAACCTTCATATATACCATGAGATTATGGACATAATCATAAGTAATATCACAAGACAATAGATGCAATTATACAAGGTTTTAAAAACCGGACCGGACCGGACCGGACCGGACTGGCCGGTTCAACTGGTTCAATTGTCGACCAGTCAGGATTTCGTTTCGAATATACTCTCTAAACCGTTCCAATCAAAAAACGGCCTATTTAGAGAGAATCAAAAAAAATCGACGGTTGGACCACCGAATTGGTCAACCCGATGACGGGTCAAGTGAGCCGGTTGGGTTGATAAAAATAAAAATTTTAGGCTTTGTTTGGAAGAGCTTTGGAATTGTGATTCCAGCTCTTAATTTGCATATGGTGTTTGGTTATGGCTTTCAAAAATTAATTCCACACTCACTTTTAAAAACTCAGTCAAAGACGGGAAAATTTGGACTAACTGGTCGTCCAGTCGATTGACCGGAACAATGCAATTTTATTTATTTATTTGTTTTTTTTTGCAATTGACACATGTTAATTTTTATATATTCAACAAAAAAATATTTTCCGAATTTTTAAAAAAAATTTATGAGCTTTAATAGAATTTTGAGTTGTGTGTTTGGTAATGAATTGTAAATTTTTGTATCAAATATCATATGTCACATCAAAAATTCTTCACTCAATTCAAAACTTATTCACCAAACAAATTTTCTACACTCAAATCATAATTCCAAAACTCACAAATTCAAAATACAACTTTATTCTCAAATTATATTTAGAAAACTCTACCAAACGCAACCTTAAACTTTTTTTTGATATTTTCTAACTTCTTTTTTTTTTTATTCTTTCTTTTTTTCTTCTCTTTCTTTCTTATTTTATATATAAGAAAATTTTAATTAGAAACTTTCTTTCAAAGGTTTCCTCTTGTGAGAAATCTCATTGAGAGTTTGAAATTACAGCAATGATTCAGAACACTAATTTTAATGCTCTAATAAAGCACTAATGACATGGCAAGAAAAAAAAAACAAAACAAAACAAATCAAGATCAAAACATCACATCACAGTGGATGAGATCCACTGCCAACTCATTAGAGCTAACTTTAGAGCTCAAGAATTAGAGTTTTAAAACATTTTTCTTGAAATTATTGTGAAAGTCTTTTAAGAAAAAAATTCTTTTAAAACAATTTAAGAAATCCATATGGGATTCAATCAAATTTATTGGAGTGAAACTTAAAATTTTGACATTCTTCCAAAATTTTTGCTCTTCTTTCAATCAAATTATTTGAATTAAAATCATATAGAGGAAATATTACATATTTGGTTTCCTATTCCAAAATTAAAATTAATAATATTTTAAAATATATTATTATATTTTTTAGTAAAAAAAATATTTTGAGAAATATTTAAGATAAATTTAACATTTTCAATATTTTTTAATTTATAATTTTATTACTTATATGTTTATTTAATATATTTATGACGCCATGGTTCGATTCCGATTCAACTCGACGGTTGAATCAGTGACCCGTCCACCTAATCTTTTTTCTGGTTCGTTCACCGATTTGATTTTTAAAACATTGTAATTATATGTGTCATAAGATTAATTGTACTAAGTTTCATTAATACAAGACAAAAGACAAAATAGGAAGTGAAGATAATCCCAAAGGAGATTAACTAATCCCACATAGGTGGGATTAGTTATTCCCATTTAATCCCATCACTCAGCCTTGGTTTGGCAAACTATTTGGACTAAATAATCCCAAAAAGACAACAAAAAAATTACAAAATCACAAAAAGACAAAAAATTACCAACCTAACCCATATACAAATAAAAAGTAAAAAAAAAAAAAATCATTTCCAAGTGAAGGACAATTTTGTCATTCTAATGCCAAAAAGTCAAACAAAAAAACCAAACAAACAAAAGTCTCAAATTAAAAAAGTCAAAAAAACTAAAAAAGTCAACTAAAAAAATTACTGCCAAACGACCCCTCATATGAAGGATAAGGCACAATCTCAAGATTAGTCATTTTGTGCCAAACATTGATCAAAGAAGAAAAGTGGTGTTTTTTTTAATAATTCACTCCTTAATTCAGCAAACAGACAGGCCATCGATATAGAGCTCCTAGTTGCAAAAGTGAGTGGGACTTTTTCTTTTTTTTTTGAACTGAGAGTGGAACATTTCAAAGAGGATTTTGTTAGGTATTGAAACAACGTGGGCAAAACTTGTTCAAGGGATGTCTGAGACCTTTCTCCACCAACTTTGAGTTTAGACTCTATGACTTAAATGCCCATAATATATAGTGTAAAAATATGCCCCACCTTTTGAATTTATATTTTTAACAAGTACAAATCCAACAAAATGCCTTCTAATTACTAAAATGCCACTACCAAATGTGCCACGATTCTATATAAAAATTATGTAAGAAATCAACGCCAATGATCTTAGTATTATTTATACGGTTTTTTATTTTTATTTTTATATACAATCGATAAGAGGGGAATAACAGAAGAGAAGTTACACTCACAACGGTAAAATTTAAAAATAAACATCACGCCTTATAAAGGAGCATCTCTTGTCCACCAGATCAACCCTTTGATTTTTAGTTGTATTTATAAGATATATATGGATAATAAAATTGGAGCAAAGTGAACCTTATAAGTGGCCAGGAAGACTCGTAGTGGGATACGATGCATAAATAAATAGGTCACATATTTTTCAAAAAATAAATAGGTGTCACATGATGTCTTTACCTCTTTATGTGGCTCAAAAGTTACATTCATGTACAACTCTCTAACAAACATTGAAGATAAGACCTTCCAATAAAGACAGGCACTTTCAATTTGTGTTGACAGACTGTACTAAAACTCCTTGTAATTCTCTGTAGGGTCTTTATAAAAAAATCAGAAATGTAGGGCCAAACTCCTTGCAAGAAGGGCTGGCCAACTTCAAAATTTGGAACACAGGAAGGGAATGAATTGTTATCCTCTAAAATGACGAGTCTCACAATAGTGAATTATAATTCTATGTGTAATATATTTTTCATCAATTTTTTTTGTGACCAAACGTGAAATTGGAGATTATATAAAAATAATCATTTCATTCCACTTCATTCCCATGAACCAAACACGTCATCAAAAGTGTAACACCTAAACTAGAAACAAATTGAAATTGATGAAAAAACCACCTGTGTGGTGGTGCCTGGTGCTGAAGGGCTTAGTCCCCAACAATTTGGTGGATAGGATCATAGAACGTTATGAGTTGGAGTCTCACTGGTGGTTGTTGCAGCATGAAACTCGTGCCACCGGCTCATTATTATGCCTATGCCCCCCCTCTATTAGGGTAGGGCACCCTACGACTTGAGGCCAACTTGAGAGAACACTAGTGGATCCCCCACATTTGCGAGCCCATCATCTAGGCCTCTCATGTCAAACTACCCAACAGGTAGGGACTCCTATGGTCACGTCCAAAGAAGATTGTCATGCGCCAGTCACTCCCTCCTATCATTTTTATCAAGCATAAATCAATTCCGGATTTGAGTTTTTTAAACTCCTCTAGTTAAGTAACATCTACAAGGTTATATTTCAAACCATATAAGCATACACACATTGATAATCATGTATGTTAAGTTTCCTTTCCTTTCCTTTCCTTATCTTCCAAACAATATTTGAAAAGAGGCAAGTATCTCATATGTTGATCAACTACGTCAAAAAAGCCCTCTACTGCACAAAACAAAAAGGGGCCAAAAGGATAATGTTACCTTTCAAAAGGTCGTTCCATATCAAAAGTGACGACATTAAATCACTTTATGCACCTATATTTACGGTTGTAAAATGAACCAATTTACTCAAACTTTACTCATATTCGGCTCGTTAAAAGCTCTTTCAAAATCATCTTGTTATGTAAACAAGTCAAGCTTAAACAACCTACTAATCGACTCGACTAGGCTTGTTTACAACCCTACCCATAGTTAAGTGAGAGGATGCACATATATATATATATAGAGAGAGAGAGAGAGACCAAAATGCAAATGGCTGAAGCAAAAGAGATTCTCGCAAACCATGTTTGAAGACCCTCATACCAACAAGTGCATGTACTCTTTCTCAGATGGACTACAAATCAAATTCTACAATATCTTCCCCAAAATAAAATTAAGTCCTCCCTACAATCCTAAGGTTTCTGGTTTTGGACCAACCTTGCCATTCAAGTAACTCAGTGAGAGAAGGGAAAGAAAAAAAAAAAAGGTATGAAAAGCAATAGTACCTGTACCATATGTTGGGAATCATGATGAATGGACAGAAAATCAGAAGTACACAATCAGAACAAAACAAAAAAACGTGAACCAAAAACGCTTTCAACTGCTTCAGTCGTCATGCTCCTACATCAACCTTTTCACAAAAACACCTGAAGCCAAAGGTTACCTTTCAAACTACCATTCCGAACTTGTGATTCTCGGTGATGAAGAGGAGTATTTCCATTGAAATTGCTGAACATGAAATACCACATAAAAATATGGCAATTTTGATTTCTGAGCAAAACCCTTGATCCTTATACCTATCTGAAATTCAAGTGTGGTTTCTTTGGGGAACGGAAAATGGAGCCCGGAGATTTAGCTGCTTCACGCTTAAATCCATTAGTCAACGAACCAAACTCTGAATCTTCATCGTCACTATCAATGTTTCTTGGAGTGGACCTATTCTGGTAACCCCTGCGCCGTAGAAGAAAGACATTGAAGTAGTAGCTCACTAACTCGTCCCTCCTTTTGTTAAGAAAAGACTTGACAATTTCATCCCAGAAACACTTATCGAGAGACGGTGGATTTGACTTAATTATGTCCTCAAATCTTTTTTCTTCCTCCCTCGTCCAAGAAAGTGCAACTTCCTCACCCATTTTATTGAATTTCCAACGATTGAAGGCCAAGCCAAGTTCAAGTTTCACTCTCATCCTCTTCTTAGCAATATGGAATCTGACACAATCAACGGAACCAGGGTGTTGGCAGCCACACGAATCTTGCCTTCCTTTCCCAATGCGTTCTCTTTCAATTAGATATGTTCTCCTGTCCCCACTTTCTAGAGGCCAAACCTGTGAGCCACACCAGCTACTGTCACTTTCAGAAATCTCCCCAGTCCATATCGGTACATCTGCTTGAAAAAATGGGCCCACTGGGACTCGTTTTCGATTTTGATTGTCATTTAGATAAACAAACACTGATTCTGTGGACAAGGATCCAGATTCTTTGTCAAAGTGGTCTTCTAAGTCGCTTTGAGTACCACAGGATGATGACTCTGAACAAGCTCGTGTTTTGGAAGAAAATGCTCGAGACTCTTTTGCTGAAAGGATCCTCTGGCTACATCTTAGTCTCTCAGATCCAGTATGATCATCATACATTGACGGGTGCATCTTATGCTTCCCCTATAAAGGGGAAAAAAAAAATTATATAATGTTTCTTCACATGTTTAATTATTATTTGAATAAAAAAATGAAGTTTGTACAAGATAACACATTCCAAAACTGAAACTAGCAAAGAAAGGCCAAAGTACTAGCTACGTCCATAAGCAGATAAATTAGCACCAAACATGGCCTATGGCAAGTATTACCAAATAAACAATCCCACATTCAATTTTTGAGTGCATTTGAAGAGGCATATCATTCAGATTTCCAATTATAAAGCAAGCCCACAAATATTTAAATTCTAATGCATCTCCTCCCAATAAACTTATATAATGAACAACTTCTTTATCCAACAGTTCAGTATATACTGCATAAAAAATAAAAATAAATAAATAAATAAATCCCTTAGGAAGTTATTATCCATCAAATATTTAGGACCTTGGACCAAAAACTTCATCTCCTTACCTCTCAGTATATCTCTTCACAATTTCTTTAATCAATTTGAAACTAATACATAGAGAGAGAGAGAGAGAGAGAGAGAGAGAGAGAGAGAGAGTAACAATTATCCCTCTTAGAAAACATATTACAACAGGTGTAACAATTATCCTCCTTAGAAAAGCTTGCATCATTGTCTATCTCAAAAATCTTCTCTTACACAACTAATTAACAAGCATATAAAGCACATCTGCAACATAAAGCATAACAAAAAAGGAATGAAGGGAACCCAAGATAAGATGATGAAAGTCAATGAACAACCCAAATTAAATGCCAAGGGTATAGGATGACACACTATGGGTTCGTTTGGAAAGTGGGTTGGCTTTTTGACTTTTTTGGTTATTTTAGCCTGAGGCTAAAAAGCCTTGTTTGGGAAGGGCCTTTGGCTTTTTTATGAGAGGAAGAATGTAATGATTATGAGTTGGATGTGATGTCTTATTGGGCTAAAAAGACTATTTTGTTTTTTGTGGCTAAAATAGCCAAAAAGGCCCCAAACTTGGCTTCCCAAACAAAGCCTATATCTTCTAAGTGCATCTTTCAATATAAATGAAAGAAATCTGGGTAAAGTGTCTAAATTAATTGGTTGAATATTATAAACAACAGCATTAAGCAGTCATATGTTTCCTTGAAATGAGAAACGAACATAAACACAAATTACAAGGAGATGCTAAATTATCCCAAACCAAAATGGTGTGATGTACTAAGGAAGCTACATTGAGCAAACTGTGGATATGCATGATCTCATAAATGCAATCAAGTCTTACACAATACATGGACGTAAGAAAATGTATGTGTACACAATCATTAAAGCTCTTTCCCTCCCCTCCCTAATCGTCCTCATACATGCATTATTTCTTACCTAAACCAAATACCTTATTATGTTGTTTCCTCTACAACATGCTCTTTTAATATGGTCAGAGATATATTGCTAAGTCCATGATGTATTAGTCCACTCATCAAGCATGTTTAAGGGCATCACATCAATGTGATAGTAACTCATGAATATAGATATCATCCCAAAAACAATTGCCCTATTGGTGATGACATATATAATATAAATTATAAAATAGGTTGACAAATAAGGCAGCCAATTAAGAGATGCTTTCCCTTCTTTTTGTTTTTTTTGTGGTTTGAGATTTGAATGGACCATGAAGGCAAACTACATATATTTGCCTCAATGAGTCAAAAGTAGCTTAAACAAGCAAATTAAATCAAGATTGAGGTGAATATTTGGAAATGTGGACAAAGTAAGATTGGGATGGAAAAATGAAAATCATGTACTTCAATGGACGACTACCTTAGATGAAGTAGTCAAGTGCAAAGAGACTAATGGCAATGACATCATCAATGAGAATATGTTCACACAAGTTGAAAATGAGTAGCAAGTAAAGGCAGAATGTTACCAAGACTAACTCGGAGGAAATAATACCATAAGGTCAGAACATTAATGCTTTAAAATGCAGCCATTGAAAAACTATTAAGTATCAAGCAAGAGACTGAGTTATCAAGAACAAAATTTACATAAAACTGAATAGTTGCAAGATAAAATATTTTGCATCAAGCAAACTGCTTTAATGATAAACTGAAGAAATAATAAAATCAAATGAAACACCAGGAGTGGTAATCAATGTGTCTCCCTAACTAAATGTAAACAAGCTATGATGCATAATACAAATTGATGTGGTTTGGAGCCACACTTAAAATTATTAGATCACCAATTGCCCCAAAACCCCAAAAAGCTTAAGCAATTAGGAAATGAAACGGATTATCAAGGAATCTAATACCCTCCCTCGCTGCAATTCATCTTTGCATGTAGAGATGCAAACATCCATATTCCATGCATAGAGCGAAGAAAGAATACAAACAAGAGAAGAAACAACGCAAAGGGAGACCAAATGCAAACAGAGAGACTTGAAACCAAGTCCTTCAATCACCTACCATGTTCAATCACCAATTGTCTAAAAAACTTAAGTTATTAGAAAATGGACCCGACCATTAAACAAAGATGAAATATGGCTTAAGCAGGCAAGCAAAGTAATTTGTTTAGACAATATACAATCAAGTAAAGGCCTAGTGTACAGGCATGTTTTAGTAAACTAATAAGCTCATCGCATAAGGATTATTCAACGCCTCGCAACACACCATGATACCATGGAATGCAGCCTCGGGGCCGTAACCTATTTAAAGGTACTGGCGAACAGTGAAACAAATGAGATCCTGCCTGAAATGCATAACAAATCATCATGGGTGCAATGTACTTATGAAACAAGAGTTTTTAAAACATACCACCGAATTTGAAATTGATTGATCAGCACTCATATCAAAACTTCTTTTCAGAAACATTGCCTCCCGGGCCAACAAAACCTGCTTCCATAACTGCTCACTCCCATAAGACTTCCACTGAAACTTTTCTGGTAAGGATCCAACTTCTGGATCACAAGGATCCTTTGCAACCTCAACAACCCAATCCAACATTCCTCGGCAACACTCCCGCCTTCTCTTCCTATTAGAAACCTCCTCTGTAACAACAGTGGAATCAGAAATCATGCTATCTTTGCCTTCAGATGCATTTTGTAGGTCTTCAACATTTTTCCTAGCTTCATTGGAAGCTATGGAACTCGGAACCTCATCGTCATTGCGCAATTTTCCAACATTTGTAGAATTCAAGTGACTCTTTTCCAAATCCAAATATGGGTATTCTCCATCTTTCTTCTTTGGATCCAAAATTTCCGATGAAACCTCTCGAAACTCTCGCTCTAGCTCCATTAAACAAGCACTCAGATCTGCACCACTATCCCTAACAATTCTCTGTAAACATCTATCCAAACTATCTAAATACTTGATGTAGATCAATTTCACAGCAGAACCAACATCAGAACCCAACCCGGACTCTTCGGCCACCCAATCCCACAACCCATTTGTGGAAACCGACTCATACCCACCTCTCTCTCTCACTACCAAGTATAGCTTGAACAAATCAACTGATTTCTCATCTCCAAGCATTGGAGGCAAAGGCCTAAAACAATCACTCCCAGAGTTCTGTTTGAGTAAAGTACACAAGAAATGATTGAACAAACAACGAAGCTTGTCTTCTTCAACACAACCAACATAATCGTTACAAAACCCGTTTGTTTGAAGCTTTTGGGGGGTTTTGAATCGATCTAAAGCAGACCCATCAGCTATCTTCGACCACCCTGCCATGGATTGTGAATGCAAACCCTAAAAACAAATTATTACTCTGTTTCAAAAAAAAATTCAAAACCCAGAATAAAAAATATAGCAAAACATTGACAATAACAAGAGTATATTGATAAATAGAGTGATTTATGTACCGATTAACCATCTGGGTATTTAAGAGAGACGGGTTTTTGGCGGGAAGAACTGATCTAGGGTTTGAACCATTTTTGGACCCCCATCATTTAAGTCCCGCTCTTTCTCTCTCTAAGAAAAACCCAGAAGAGAGAGAGGGGGGTATTTCAATTTTTGTACAGAACAGGCCCTTCTCTTTCAAAAAAATTCAAAGATTTGTGATTGGAGAAGTAAAGGAAGAGAGACGTACCAGTATTTTCTTTGTTTTGAGGGGAGTGTTTGGGATTTCGCTTGACCTCTTTGTCCTTTCCTCCTTTTTTGCCCTCTTTCCCAACCCCCCCTTTTGTAAGGCAATTGTGAGCAATAAAGGGAGTGATGGGAGGGAGAGAGATCTAATGAAAGGGATTTTGGATGTGCATATTAGGGTTTTTTAAGGGTTAGCCAATACTCTTTGTAGTTGGGATATTTAACTAACCATGGTTAATTAACTAGGGTAGTGAGCTAGAGATAGGGTTGATAGTGGGTTGTGATTGGGTGAAGGGCTCTTTGGGAAAGAAAAAGATATGAATGAGCCCACTTACATCAACTTTATATGAGATGTAATTTGGGTGGATTCAATTCAAATAATTTAAAAAGCCTCAATTTTTAGTTTATAAAAATTAAGAAATAAGTTTTTATTTATTTTTGTAAAAAAATAAAAACAAAAAACTTATTTAGTGTATAAAAATATTGTGAAAACAAAATAAAAATAAAAAATATATATTTGATGAGTTGTCAAATTTGGCATTTGGAGATGGATAGTAGATAGATGTGGTAGCTAGCAGTGATAGATGGCTGAAGTTAGTGGTTAGATGTCGGCGGACGTCACAAGGTGGCCAAAAGCACTTCAAAAGGTGGTCGAAGATTATGACTGTGTGCATGCCACCCATGGAAGAGTTGTCGAAAGTTGGTTGGAACTCGCCAACGCCATTCACCGGCAGTGGATGGTAGGGCTGCAAACGAGCCGAGCCGAGCCGAGCTTTAGTGTGTTTGGGCTTGTTTATTAAGATTTTAACGAGCTCGAGCTCGAACTGAATAAAAATTTAACGAACCGAGCTCGAGCCGAGCTGGCTTAGGCTCGACTCGAGCTCGAGCCTGTTCACGAACCTTAACGAGCCAAAAAATTTATAAATTCATACTTGCATGTGAGACTAAAGTTACAATTAAAACTTTGATTATATAATTATATATACAATATATATAAACATACTAAAAAAAAGTCCATATTTTACTAAAATAATAATATCTACTACCACTATTATATAAATATACTATCTATAGTTAAGTATTATTTACATTTATATTTTTTAAATATATAAATAGTATATTTCTCTTATTTTTTATACATAATTTTATATTATTTAATATATAAATAATAAATATTGAACGAGCCAGCTAACGAGCCGAGCTTACGAGCCAAGCTTACGAGCCGAACTTTAGAGTGTTTGGGCTTGTTTATTAAAAATTTAACGAGCTCGAGCTCGAGCTCGAACGGCAAAAAAAATTAACGAACCGAGTTCGAACGAGCTTTTACCGAGCCGAGCTCGAGCTTGTTCATGAACGGCTCTGTTCATTTACAGCCCTAGTGGTCTTTGGTGGCTAGAGGTGATGGTGGTGCCTAGTGGGCAAAGGTGAAAGCTAGAAGGAGAAAGTGAAAACACATTTTATATTTTCAAAAAATTTAAAAATTTTGAAATCAAACCGAAAACATAAAATAAGAAATAAAAATGTTAATAAACAGCCCTTTATATGTTGTTTGATAAATTTTAGGATTTAAGTAAAATAATTTTAATTTTGAACATGGTTTGAATTCAATTTGTCAGTCCAAATTAAAATCAGATAGTGTATGTGCAAGGGTTTTTATAACACGAGCAACTTAATTCTATTGTTAATATATGTAAATTATATATGATACAGATGAAATATTATAAATTATTTTTCAGTGTTTAGATTAAGTCATGTTTCGTGTTTGTATTTTGAGACATTTTTACTTCTTTGTGGGTGTTTGGGAAGTTGTTATTTTAATAGGTTATTTTAGTTTTTGACTATTTTAATAGGCTAAAACTTTTGTGTTTTGAAAGATGATTGAATTTTTTTGTAGTTGGATGTGATATTTGTGAGAAAAAAAGTGAAATTATTATGGATTTGATGTAATATTTTGCCCTATTAATTATTTTAACTTATTTTATCTTTTTATGAATTTTAACCTAAAAGAAGCCAAAATTCTTCTTGCCAAACACCCCCAATTTATTTTAAAATTCGCAACACATAAGTACACAACAACCAAAGATAACTTTTATGTATTTGAATTTATGCAAATCCTAGTTTAGGGGTGGTTTGAGATATTTTAAATAAGTGTATTTTTTAATTTTTTATAAAAACATGTGTGGAAAAATAGAAAGGAGATATTGATTGATGTGTCTCAAAAAAGATAAAAAGTGTGTACTTATTTTTGGATAAATTCTTTGAGTTAAAGGCTATTTTAAAAAGATAGCCAACTTTTAACTCATTTTGAGTCACAGCATCTCTCATTTTTTTTAAAAAAAAAATAAAAACAAAAAAATTAAATTTTAACCACCTTCCCAAAACAATGCTAACCTGGACTTAGGTAAACATGTTTGAACAACTCAACCTCATATTCGAATTTGGGCAATAGGGCTGAGTTTGGACGCAAGCCAAGGAAGCCGCCTCTTTGGGCCTTGGAAAATTAATTTTAAAAAAAGGTCATAAAATTTTGTTAATTATTATATTAGTCTATAAAAATAAAATAAAAAATCATTGGAATGTAAAGGATCTCAACAAAATTCAATTATAATTTAAAACTAATTGATGTGATAAATTGTTTGAAATTATTGAATAGTTATTTTCTAAATATATGAATTATATATAGAATATGACTAATTATATTACTTACAGTTGTTATTTTCAAATTAAAGTTGATTAATCTTACATTTACTCAATTATGCCAAGTGGAAGATTAAATGAACTAACAATTTTAACCATCGAAAATGATTTAACTTATAAATTGGATTACGCAAACTGGATTAGTAATTTTACAATTAAAAATGTCAGAAGAATAATGTTTAAGTAATTTTTGTTCCACTCTGTTTACTTTTTATTTGATATTTCATTTTAAATTATTTTGATCATTTTTCTTATTATAAACTTTAATGTATATTTAAGTAAAATTTAATATATATATTATATAATATATACTAGAAGTAATATTTTTTACAAATATTGTCAAATACCCACCTAAAAATTAGACACGTAATTATTTATTTAAAAAAAAAATAATGTATGAAGGCCCTATATTAAAAGTTTGCTTTGGGTTCTCAAAAAGTCAGAGCCAGCCCTATTGGACAAATCCCTCAATACTTCCCTGTCTGAGTCACCAACTCTCTCAAGAATTTTACATTATTCCAATATTGAAAACTAAAAACTCATACCACAACTGTGGGGACCCTGAATTTCTCCAGCATATGAACTCCTTGTGGTCAAGTTAAAGTAGCTGTGGATGATGTCGTATGACTTGAAACTCAAAAGAACAATGAGCTCACCGGCGGATGTTTGCTGAAAAACTCCTCTGATGCTTAAGTTAGCAACTAGGATCAAATTGCAAGAAAGCTCAGAGTATATTTTGAGTATTAAGAATTGCATTACCATGTTTTAGAAGTTGAGACTTTTATATCTTTCAGCATAGTAGACTCTTAGTGGGACTGTAATTCCAGTTGATAACCTCAATTTACTAGAGGTTTTATCTCTTAAGGATAAAGCTCATCCTTAAGCACCCTGACCTAATAGGTTTCTATGAAGCTTAACAATTGGGCCGAGCAAACCATCTTCTTGATTGTTCTCAATTTGTTCAGCTATTTAGTCATTTCTTGCTCATTTCGGCCAAAAGGCTATAGAGCTATGGACTAAGGCTTTGCGTCATATTTTACTCAAGTTAGGTCTATTAACCTAGCATAATTCTGCCCGATCACTTGAGCCTAACTCGGCCCAACACTTGTGGGGCACACTGTGGGATGCTTTTGCCTAGCCCAACATTTGTGCTATACTCCAAGTGTATAAAATGTCATCATTTTAGTAGGTCATCAGAGTTAAGTCTTGATGAGCTTTGCTCAGCCCACAAATTTAGTAGAAATCTCATTCTCAACAACTCATGAGAGTGTAACTTTTATATTGAAGTACTATACTGTCAACCTAAGGTCTCGTTTGAGAATATATTATTTTAGTAATTTTTTAGTTTTTTTGCTAAGATATAAGGTCAAAAAAACTGGTATGATTGAAATGAGTTTTAAATTTTTTATGAAAAGATATACAAAAAGTATAGAGAAAATGAAATTTTTGACTTTTTGGTACAAGGTATAAACCTTTTGATATTTTTTTATAACTTTTCGACTTTTAAGCTAAAACTATAACATGCCAAACGAGGCCTAAATTTGATTTTTCATTTAAGAATATATTTATCTAACAACTATTCATTGTATAAACAGTTGTGCTAGGAACCCCCTAGCACCCCCAGTTTTTTTTCATTGGCCAGTTTTTTTTTTTTCTTTCTTTCCAATGACCTACAGCCACGTGGGCTTGGGGGTCACTGGGGGTGGGGGTCTGCCGCATTTTTCTTGTATAAAATTCCTCTCCTAGTTGGAGAGAGTTTTATCTCCCACTGTTCATTATGAACTTAGGTGGTTTCATATTCACCAGAATTACACAATCTAGAATTCATACTCTAAACCGAGTTTAACCACTGTCCTTATCTTAATGGCAAATATCTTGTCATTTGGCACCTTTGACCGAGGTTATGCCATATCATTTGAGGTCCTAACATGTGAGTTCGTACCACATGAATAATTATTTAGTTCTTACCATTGGAAAAAAGTATCGAAGAACATAAAATCAAAATTTTTTATAATTTTTTTAAAAAATATTATTTATTTTAAATTTTGATGTAAAAGTTATAAATTAATCGAATGCATGATATCATTTAAAATCATATTTAACTATTTAATCTATTATGTTAATCACTTTGGATCTGTGTGGATTAGGTGTCTTTTATGCTCTTATTCACTTAGGGCTAGCTTTTAATTTGTTTTTTAAATTTCTCTATTTTGCTTAGTCAACATTTTACCCTACACACACAAAAATAAATAAATAAATAAATAATTGGGCATGCTTCTTTTTTTATTATTTATTTATCTATTTTGGTTAGTCAACATTTTACACAAGACACTAAAAAAAACTACAACTAATTTAAGGACTTGAACTTATTTTTTACAATAAAGAGATTAACTATTAAAATTTTATTGATATACAAATATAATATAAAAAAACACTTTACAAAAACTTATAAATTTGAATTCAAATCCATTATTGATACACAAATATCTATAAATAAATAATAAAAAAAAGTAGTTCAACCATGTTATCCTTAATCTTTTAAAATAATAGTTCTAATTTTTTCTAATTTTTAAAAGAGGTAACTCCTCAATCATTGTTATCAAACAACTATAAATATCAAATTATTATTACCATGTAATTATGTATTGTCAAACTGAATTATTAAGCAACTCAAGAAAATAATTGTTTAACAAATAATTCCACAGACACAAGTAACTATATATCAAAATCCTCTAGGGAAATTCTAATATATATATCTTTGAAAGTGGTGTATCATATTATGTCATTTTTTTAATTATAATTAATTTTCTTCTTTAACTATAACATTATTTTAGTCATAACTCGCGAAATCTTTAATTATGTCCATATTGTGTTTAGTTAAAACATTTTCTTTTAATTATGATTCAGAAAGTATAAAATTATGTCATTTTCCTCTTTTAATGATAAGGTGCATATGTTACACCCTTTGAAGGGTGTGTACCATAGTGTTTTCCAATCCTCTGTCATATATCTCTCTGCAATGATATTCAACAATCTGAATTTAAAATTGAAACAAAATGATTGTTTAAAGTATGTCAACTTTTTTATTAAAAAAAATATGGTATTTTGATATTATTTTACTTTAATTTTAAATTTGACCCATTAAATTATATATTTTATTGACTTATCTTATTATGATAAACAATACAATAAGAGTGGTCATACACATTAGACGGTGAGACCTACTACTGAAATACTTTTCTGTTTTGGTTTGGAATTTTTAAAAATAGTTTATGAATTTTCAATTCATATTTTTTTTTGTTTCTAGTACATTTTTTTAACACTTTAATCAATTTATTTATTTATTTTTTAGATCTACTTATTCTAGATACAATTAAAAAGTACAAAATTTGTATTTTTCTTAAAAAAAATATTATATACAATAAATAAGAAAATATACAACTTTTTTGTATTTAATGAAATTTTGAAATATTGTTGCGCAAATTTCATCATTTTAAAGTGTATCTAAATTAAATGAATCTAAAATCTAAAATAAAAAAAAATTGAAAATTCAAAAAAATAAAGATAAAAAATTCAAAAGATTATTTTTAAAAATTCCAAGCCAAACAGATTATATATTTTTTTGGTAATTAATTATGTGACAATTAATATTATGTTTAATTAATCCTTAAGTGATACAATGATTTGCAAAAAGTGGCCACATGTCATCCAATTTAATTGAATACTTTTGAAGATTTAAATAATCATTCCTTTTCATTTTTTAATTTTTTTTATAATTTAGCATTATGACATTACAGCTAATGGTCCACTATACACACCATCATGTATTGTAGTTGTTGTTACTTGCATGTGGGCAGCACGTGATGTTGCTCAAAGGTGGAGAAGGCTGCACGCAAAGTTGAAGAGCTCATCCATGCCGGTGGCAGCAGCTGGCGGAGCTGGGCTGCCAGGCGGCGGCCGGTGGTGGTGCTATTGGTCGGTTAATATTCGACTTATCACTGAATTTTTAATTAATTTTTGTTTATAAGAAAAATGGATAAAGAAAAATAAAGAAATTGAAAATCAATCGAGTAACCTATCTAGTCAAAACTTTTTTTTAATTATTTTTTGTTTATTAAAAAAATGGATAAACAAAAATAAAGAAATTGAAAATCAACCAATTAACCTGTCTAGTCAAAAATTTTGTAACTTGGAGATAAGTAGCTCGAATTTCTTCACTTATTCGTTAAAATATTCTGAAATCTGTTAAGTTTTAAGTTAAATTTTAGTTCATTTATGTGCACAATAAAAAAATGAGATATTTGAATGTACCTTCATAATTAATTTGATTAAAAATCATTTATCATTAGCTCAAAACATTAATAAATTAAATTTTAATACAATTTAAATCCAGTTAAATTTTTAATTTTTAAACCAAATTTAAAAACAACCTACTATTCTATTCATCTCCAATTGACTCATTTACAATCTTATTGTTGATATATATGGTGATTTTGTTCACTAATTCATTGCTATTGTGTAAAAGTCATTGAGCCTTTGCAACAAAAAATTATTTCATGTCAGATGTGATAATACCATTCATTAATCAATGAGTCCGATAATACCATTCATTAATCAATATGAGCAATTTGTGAATAGCCTTTTTATTCGTTTTATTTATGAAACGGAGAAAATCATAATCTAAATTTAGCATAAATATATAAATTTAATTTTTTTCCCTCTTTTTATATTTTTTCTTCATTAAATCCAAACATAATTTAGGCAAAACAAGGCCACAATCTTAACCAATGCTTGTGACTTTGCCAGTTGAAGATTAAGATTAGGGTAAATCACACTAATCGTCGTTAAAATTTTAAAAATATATATCATAAACTTTATAAGCTTAATATAATTATACCAATAGTGACAAATAATGTATAGACATAATGATAATGAAAATAAAATAAATGACAATATTTATATTTTCATCCACACACTTCACAAAACAGCATGAGACACACACATGAACTTGTAACCACAAAATAATATATTATCGTGAGGTGGACAAAAATTAGAAAATCCGTTTTGAAATGATATACAAACATGTTCTCCATGGATCCATGAAGAACTGAATTGAATATTAAACCAACTTCTTAAAACATACAATCCAAGAATAGGGACATACCAAGATTTGGGTATTTTCAACTCTCTAAAATAAATAAAAAAATTCTGTAAACCAATGGTAGTAATGCTGTGTTTGGTTGGGGGATTTAAAGAGGGATTTGGAAAGAGAAATGAAAAAATAAGTGAAATGTGAATAAAACATACCTATATTTCACCTAGTTTCACACACCTTTTCCCTTTCCTTTTCCAAATCCCTCTCCAAATTCCCCAACCAAACACAGTATAACAGAACAGATCATGAGGACAAAGAATTCGACTTTTTTTGACTTTATTTTTAAAAAACTTGTAAAAAAATATGAGAGATGACGTGATTTAAATTGAGTTAAAAGTTGGAATGTGACTTTTAACCCACTTTTCAAAAGAGGTCATAGGCAACTCCAATGGTTGTGTTCAGTAACTTAGGCCAAAATCCTTGATTTCTGTTTACAAAATTCACAAAGCATTTTAATGCTTTTTGTAGTGACACAAAAACAGATGACAAGTTTAGTACACACATATTTTCAAAGGACGTAGCAACAAAAACAATAAAAACTTGTTTTTCAAAACGAGAGAAAACACATTTGCTTCATGTTTCCTAAAATTTTGAAAATTGTTACCATTTTTCACCCAAACATAACCAAAATGTTTCATTGCCATCTCAATTTGTTCATTGATCAGGCCAATGATTCTCTTCTCAAAGTAACATGGAGAGGTCTTTTCTTGCTTGGTCTTGCGGTGCACTCATTTCTGGTTTGAGAATGAAAGACACCCCCAGCTTGACTTGAGACTAAAATTCCTTACAGCTCGCACCAATAACAGCACTTACCATCTGGGGTATTGACTCAATAGAGCAGACCAGCTGGTCCTGCATCTCTCTACAAGGGCTCATTTTCAACGGTTTGAAAATGAATATTCTCATTGTCCTGAAAGGAACCGATCTGGCGTGTAAAGGAAGTTTGAATGTAAATACTCAATCTGACTGATACAAATTCATACATAGCAGTAGAACATAGACAGAAAGATTACCGAAAGATAGAAGCTCTATTGAGAAATACAAATTCATACATAGCAATACTACATACACAGAGATTACCAAGAGATAGAAGCTCTATTCAGAGAGAGAGAGGATTATTTTTTTTTGGGTTCAATCTATAAAAGACTACTTAGTGGTTGGTGAAAATTCATTAGGTATAGAAGTTCTATTCAGAGAGAGAGAGAGAGAGAGGATTGCTTTTTTTTGGGTTCAATCTATAAAGACTGCTTTAAACCTATCTGATCTTTTAATTTATAGTGGTTGGTGAAAATTCATTAGGTATCAAGTCTGAACTTCAGATCAGTGAGATTTCAAGAATTTCGCGTGGTCCATGGTTATAAAAGTGTTATAGATAACCAAATTGTTTTGATAAGTTCATACTATTTATCCTACAAAAATTAGTTTCAGGGAGAAGGAAAAGGATAAGAAACATATATAACCTTTGAGATCTCATAAATATTAAATCTCGCAAGAAAATAAAAACTGTTTTCTCTTCTCCTACATGAGTTCAGTAACAGTTGTTGCAGAAAAATATAGGACTTTTCTCAACAGAAACACTTTCCCACAAATCTTAAGACTATGCACTGCAGTGAAGTTATAATTGTTTTTATACATAAACTTTATTGTAAACTGAACAATTAATGGGAAAATATACTTTCTTTTCCTTTCCTTTAATCCATTTTTCTTGGAAAACACTTTCCTGCACAACATTGGTGACAACTGATCTGAGCCAGCCAATGCAATTCACATTTCAACCATATCCTCTAATTGATTCATAAAAAGATCAAAATTCATGCGAAATGTATGCAATGTGTTTTAGTCAATTACCTATTGTTGACATTCACCGGCTTTGGCAAAGGCAGAGCTTAGGTTGCAGTGGAGAGATGGTTGAGAGAATCCGGGGAATTTCCAGAGACTTGGACATTATCATTGGAGCAGCCGCCACTTGTCAACTCCCCGTTACCAGAATCTGGCCCGACCCCATGAAATGATTCTCCGGAAACCAATGCTTGAAGCAGCTTTGGAGGTGGTGGGACATTCACTTCCACCACCCCTTCCAACATTTTCACCACCATCCCCATTGTAGGCCTCATTGCCTCCTCGTCTTGTATACACCAAACCGCCACCAACCCCAACCGCTCAGCCTCCACCGTGTCATAAGCACCGGCAAGCCTCTCATCCACCACGGCCGCCATGTTTCCCTCAATTATCTGATGAGCCGCCCATGGTGGGAAAAACCACTTCTCCCCGGATCCACCGCCTCCAGCTGATGGTGGCCCCTCTACGTTGCGCCTTCCACCTATTAACTCCAACAATGTCATTCCATAGCTATATACATCAGCCTTGGCAGTGATTGCCACACCAGAGATCCACTCTGGCGCAACATAACCCCATGTACCTCTCATGGTGGCTAAAACACGGCTAAAATCTCTACCAATGAGCTTTGCCAATCCAAAATCCGACACCTTGGGGGAAAAATTTTCGTCTAATAGAATGTTCTCAGGCTTGATGTCACAATGTATGATACAATCTCGACATTCCTCATGTAGATACGCAATACCTCGCGCTGTCTCAACCGCTACCCGAAACCTAACATCCCATCTCATATTCCGACCATCCCGCCTCAAATACACACTCAAAGGACCATTTGGCATGTAATCATACACTAATAGCCTATGGGAATTCTCTGAACAAAACCCTCTTAACCTCACAAGATTCACATGTTGAATGTTCCCAATTGTGCACACCTCTGCCCTAAACTCTCTCTCTGCACCGCCCGGTCGTTCTAGCCTCTTCACTGCCACTGATGACGAATCTGACAATTCGCCACGGAAAACAGCCCCGAATCCACCGTGCCCTAATTTCTCTGAGAACCCCCTAGTAGCAACATTAAGCTCTTTGTATGAAAAAACCTTCAAATTCGTCACCGGGAAAATCGCTTCTTCTTCTTCAATCTCTCTCCTAATCCTTCTATTTCTCATAAACAACAATGTCAACAACATCAAAGTTATAACCACTATAGAACCACACAATGTAACTATCAAAACTAGGGTTTTAGTTTTGTCCATGTTCTTCTTCTTCTTCTCCTCCTCCTCAATTACACCTCCTTTTGGAACCCTAACATATAATATGTCATCAATGGTGGAATCAGAACTCAAATTTCGAAGATTCAACAGAGACCCATATAGATTCTTACATGAATTAGTCCTCGAATTGTAATACAATCCAATACAAGAACAATTACTCAAACACAATCTCTCACACATACCTCTGTTTCCTGGAACAGACTCTGTTTCAGCTCCATCAAAACTCACTGCCCCAACCTCCTCAAACCCATCATCGCGGCCATTACCACCATCGCCGCCGCAGACGGCGGCGCTGTCACGGCGGCAACCACCGGAAAAGTCTCCGGCGAACCATTCTCCGGCGTCGGAGGGTTGAAAATTGGGTAAACACTGGCAAGGATTCAGTGATTTGGGGTTGCAAAATCCGAGATTTCCACATTTCCGGTACACTTTACAGAGATTTTCGGGCTGGGACCAAAATGGGTTCCAATACTCCGCCTGAGACGACCAAGTGAACTGGCGGAGCTGGCCGGTGCAGGCGAGTTGGAACCGAGTCAGCGGCGGCCGACCGCCGGTCTCCAGCGGCGACTCGGTGTAGCCGAAAGAAGCTGAGGGAGTGAATGGGTTGGTGAAACGGAACCGGTAAATGTACGGTACAGTCATCTCCGGTACACCGGAGAAAGTTGTACCGGTCCAGTTTCCGGTGGACCAGTACGATTCAATTCCATTGAACACGAGCTCGATCTCGCCGTACTCCGGCGGTTTTAAGCGAAGCGAGTAGTTTCCCGGCGATGGATCGGTGGAGCTCCGCCAACATATTAGGGATTGATCAACGGAGAGATTCATCCCCGGGAGCCACGTGTCGGTCGGGTGATCGAAGCTCCGCCACACAACCTTGCCGGTGCCGCCGAGTAGCACCAAGTTTCCTTCCTCCGACAGCCTTACTTCCGCCGCCGCCGCCGCATTTTGGGTCCGCCACACCACTTCTCCGCCGGAATCTCTCACCCCCAACTTTCCATCCGCCGTAATCACCGCCTCCGCCGCCGTGGACACCGGAGATTCTCTGTTCGCAACCCAAACGTAGGTGGGTATAGGAATCGAAGCGTACCAAATCCCCAAATACCAATTTTCTCCATTAGAGCTGAAGAACCCGAGCTCGAACGTTCTGTTTTCGCTAAGAATCGAAGCGTTTCCTCTCACTACAACAGCCCCAGCACGCTCTGTTCTCAAACTGAGCTTTGGGTTTGCGTCGATGGAGGTTTTCGACATTGTTGAAGCTGAATTTGAGCTCAAAACGAGTTGGGTTGTCACTGAAAGTAGAAGAAGAGAGACGAAGAGAGGAATTGCCGGCGACATTTTGATCGGATTACAGATATTCTGAGTACCCAACTGAGCATTCTCAGTAAAACGAACTGGGTTGTCACTGAATTTCTCTCTCTTGATCGATCTCAGTCACTGACTGTGATTGAATTGAGGTTTTAGAGAGAGAAAAAGCGGGGAGTGAGGAGAGAGGAGACGGAAGTGGATTTTTTTGGTATCTGAAAAAGCTGCAACTCACGGACAAGATAAAAAGTGCAAAAGTAGGGGAAATGACGAAAATAGCCTTGGATTGTGGAGAATTGATGAGAGAGATAGAGGTGTAGTATGAAGTGGTTTTGGAGGTTATTTTGGTAAATGGGAAAGATGAGAAAGTCTTTCTTTCATATCTGGGGTGGATGACAGAAGATCTTGAAGTCCACCCACAGGGTCGTCTGTTTTCAAACCAAATACTAAAAAATAAAAATGGTAGGTGACTCAAAATTTTGTGGTTCAAATGATTCAAATCATTCAAAACGACGTCGTTTTGAGTGTAAATAAGTGTAAAACGATGTCGTTTTGACAGATTTAAACTATTTTAACCACAAAATTTTGAGCCACTAAATATTTTTAAAAAAATTGTATAAAAAACATGAGTCATGTTAGGGAGCTCGAATTTGAGCCATGAATTCTTCTAATTCAAAAAATGACGTTGTTTTTGAATTTTTGTTTTTTTTTTTTATCAGAAGAAGAAAATCAGAAGAAGAAGGAAGAGGAAGGAGGAAGAAGGAGAAGGAGAAGGAGGAGGAAGGAGGAGAACTGGAGGGGGCCTAACAAATCGGCCTAGAGGCGAAGGCGGAGGCGGGGGCGGGGGGCGGGAGCGGGAGCGGGGGCAGGGGGCGGGGGCTGCGAGGCAGAGGCGGAGGTGACGACAAGGCTACGACGAGCTGCGACGAGGCGACGAGCTGCGACGGCGGGCGACGATCCTCCTCTTCCCCTCTCTTCTCTCTCTCTCTCTCTCTCTTCTACATTTCGGGCTATTCGGGGGGGAGGGAATTTCGGGGGAAAAAACATTTTCCAAAAAACATATTGAAATATTTAAAAAGATTTATCTCAAGAGAGTATTTTTGGTAAGCCGAGAATAATTTTAATTATTCATTTTTTAAAATTTATTAAGTAAAATATTAATATAAAAAATTAAAATATTAAACATCTATAGTTATTTATTTTTAAAAATAGAAGACAAATATAATTTCAAGAATAATTATCAATTTTTTAGTAATATAATTATAATTTAAATATATAGTTACCGATATCCGATTATCTTATTTTTTACATAAATATTTTACTCAACAAACTTTAAAAAGTGAACAGTTCAAGTCATCGAAATCGATTTTAAAATGAACCTACCTTTCAAACCAAATCCTATTTAAAAATATAAAAATTGTGTAATTATATAAAAGACTTTACAAAATAAACAGTTTAAATTATTAAAATAAGACTTAGGGTAGACTTTACCAGCCTCTTAAATTCTTTTGAGTTTAAATTTGAACTTGAAAAAAATTCAATTTTTTCAAAAATGAATTTTGTAAATTTTAAGAAAAAAATAGTACTTTGGTAAGGGGAAAAAAAAAACTGAAAACAATAAAGAAATATTAAGAAGATTAACATTTTTATTAATATTGATCTTTGTTAACGTGTGTATTTTCAGAGTATATGTCAAGTAATTTTAAAAACAAAAGGATAAATTATACTTATCTCTTCTGAGATTTGTCTTAATTACAGATGCCTTCTTCGTAGTTTCAAAAATGACATAAACCTCCCTTACTTTTAAAAATAATAGTCAAATTCCTCTTTCCCTTTAAAAGAGCCTTAACGATGTTAACTTGACAGTAGAATTGACCATAATACCCTTCAACCACATTGTGTAAAGACACAATTGACCCTTAAGGTAACAAACCCCTCTTATTCATTCATATATATATATAGAAAGAGAGAGACAGGGTCTTCTCAGCTTGGTGTGAGACTCTGGAGTGGAAAGCTTCAGTGAAGTAAAAATCCACTCTTTCAATTGGATTTCCATCTTCGCTTATCGATTCTCGAACTTGTATCAGCGATTTCACAGCCTTTTCTAGTTCAAACTATGCAAACCGTGCACAATTGAGTAGAGCTTTCAGAAGTGGTTTTGACGAATCGTGTTCCGGTAATTTCGAAGCTCCAGCAATGGCATCGTTGTTCTTCGGCAAATGATTAGTCTTCGATTGTGGAACCAAAGATGATGAAACCTGATAATGCAACAGTTCCAATGGAGGATAGGTCGGGCTAATCCACTCTTCTAACGGGTCTGCTGGCCTTGAAGTCCACGGAGTATGCCTGCAAAAAGGTCCAAAGGGGGAGGTAATCCCCCGGTGGACACTCCGATGATCGAGTTAGGATAGAATAGATTGATTGTGTAGAGAGAGAAGAGGGAGATGAAGAACTTAACCTTTAACACATCTCAGAAGCTTCCTTATATCCTTTACTCATCATTTCCTTGTCCATTCCAGACTGTCTTGTTGGTCGAAAATCTATATTCTAGCTCGGATCGTTCATGGTGAGTCTGTATCTTTCGATGTGAAGGGGTTGTTACATTTAATGCTACGAGAGCCTCATTAATGGCTGATGTGTGGATACAATAACTTTATAGGATCTTTGTCTGCTTACATGGCTAGTTCCCTGCCCGACAGGTGTTTGAATGCTATTGGTCCTGGTCCATCATTGGTTTCTCAAGGTTACTAGGCTTTAATATCTAGTCCGTGGACTGGGTCTTGAGTCGTGGACCAGATCCTCTTGCGGGCCTATCGATATCAATAGTTCCTCATTCCCAAGTGCAACTTTAGTCTAACGAAGGGAATAGGAAAGGTGAAGTGAGTCCTCTAAGCCCAGGTAGGAGGCAAGGGTGGGGTGGGAGGGGGGTGGTGGAATGGAGACGAAAGACCGAGCGACCGTGGAGGAGGGGAATGGGAGGAATGACCAATCAACAGGGGCGGCCGACTGTAAGGAGGGCCGACCGCAAAAGTGGTCGAGCGGGATGACCGATCGTGAAGAGGGCCGACCGCGAAGGTGGTCGAGCAAGATGACTGACCGTGAAGAAAGCCGATCGCGAAGGGGACCGAGTGGGATGACCGACCGAGAGGAGGGCCGACCACGAAGGTGGCCGAGCGGGATAGCGCTAGAAGGAGAGCCGAAAATTCAGTGACAGCACACGAAGCTTGAGGAGCGAGTAAGCACATGACGATGTGAAATGGAATAGACGGGGGAGAGGAAAGAGAATTAGTGGGGAGAGAAATGGATCGTAGCCGTACACGTGGCACAATGTTAGGCCGCGGATAGGAAATGCGAATCAATAGGAGGAGGTGAAGGGACTGGTGGTGGGGATGTGGGAAAAGACGGGGGTTTGTACTTGTTTGTCGAATTTCAAACTGGTGAATTTTAACCTCGATCCTTGGAACACAGGCAAAACCTGGGCATTTGGACTGGTGCGATTTACTTACCTTATTGCAAAGAATCAACACATTTTAGACTTTAGCTCTTACATCTCGGTGGACTTTCCCCTCTTTCACATCGCCGATTTCTTCACCCCCGCAATCAAGGCGATATACAGAAACGTGAAAGAGATGGCACAAGACAAAGTGCTGGCGATGACATCGGATGCGTTAGGAGATGATGACTGAGTGGCACTAGCAGAGCGATATAGAGTAGAGAGGTGTGAAGAAAGGGTTGTGGAGCGGCCAGTGCAACCCTCTCCAGGGACAATGATGGCGACGGTCCAGCCGATTAGCCAAGTGGCGCCGAACCACTGGCATACCAAGGCTAACAAATTGATGCTAACGGTAAAGGATTTGGAGAAGCTATGAAGCAGATACCAGATTCCAGCAAAGGTAGAGTTGAGAGTGCCCACGGTGAATGAGATGGCTTCTGATGCACGGCCAATGGAGTTCGTTTTGTACGAAGAAGCGCTGCGGGGGGTCTGAGGCTGTCCCTCCCACAGCTAGTGGTCGACGTGCTAAATTGCTTGAAGGTGGCCTTAGGACAACTAATGCCAAACGCGTGGAAGATTCTATTTGCGTGCACAATTGCATGGCCACGGGTGACCGAAGGAGAAAGAATGACGGTAGACAAATTTTTCTCACGCTATAAGGCGTCACGGCACCAGAAGACATGGGTGACCTTACAAGCCATAGTAGGAAGGGGATTGGTGGCGAGACTACCTTCGTCGATGAAGGGCTGGCAGCCAAAGTGGTTTTTTGTGTCGGCAAGCGGTGGAAAAGGAGTGCACACAATTTGGAAAGTCCTCACCAAGTCGTTGGAGCCAAAGTTAGACGTTGAGGCAGAGAGAGGGTCAAACAGGTGAAGGAGTGGAAGAAAAATGAGGGGCTAAAGTGGGACGACCTTGTCCAGCTCTCAGCCCTGTTTGCCTTGAATCTGGGGCTGCAACTAGCCGAAGAAGATTCGTCGCTAGAGGAGATGGAGGCAAGGAGGAAAGCTTAGAAGGCAGAGGACAAGCGAGCTTTTGCAATGGTGAATAAATATAAGGAAAAACAATTAGGCCTTGCGCCTAAGCTGGTTGTGAAGAGGTCAGTCCGACCATGCCCCAAACCCTTGGGAGAGAAGGACTTGACTGCCTTTGTGCCCTTGCAAGCGCCAATGGATCCACTGAAGGAGAGAAGCAAGAGAGAGATGTAGTTTGTGTTGAAGAAAAAGAAGAAGAAGAATGTGGCTTCAGAGGGAAGTGGGGCGGGACCAGTGTTAAAGAAAACGAAAGAGGGGGTGGTGGAGTTGCCCCCAGAAGTAGAGGAGGGGGAGACCAGGGTTGGTGTGGAGGTGGAGGAAGGTTTGGCCAAGTTCCCAACTAGCCAAGTAGTGAACGAAGTAGATGAGCAACAAGGGTTGGTAGAAGCCGATCGGTCGGCAAACCTGCCCTCTAAGGACGTGCCCTTACAAGAAGTGCCCCCAAGTCAGGAGGTAGGGATAGAGTAGGCGAGCGGAGTAGAGACGAGTGCCGCGCTGAGGACCGCCACGTATCATGTTCGCACGATGGTCGACTGCTTGGCAGGTGATGGGGGCGAAGCTAGGGTCGCTGCAGACCGTCTGTTGGAAGTTGTTACGAACGCGGCCATGTGAAATATGGCTTAATTTACGGGGGTCAACCTTATGAGAAGGTTCTTCTTAACATAGATAGAAGTAGTGGCCCTGGCGGTGGCCCTACTGGGCAAAGCAGTGGGGGCGAATGTGGAAGCGGAGTCGCTGAAGGCCCAGTTGAAAGGGGTGCGGGCACAATTGCAGAACTTAAGGGTAGAGACGGCTAGCTAGAGAAAAGCAGTGCAGAGCACCTGCGTAAAGGGGCTAGCCTATGCTTAGAGGGCGAAAAAGATAGAGGTATTGGTGGTGGTGCAAAGTTACTTGACTAAGCGTGCCAGGGTAGGCTAGGCTGAGGTCACCTCCGAGCTATCAGTTGCCAAGTCTGAACTTGAAGTGGTGTGCCACAAGGTGGTATCACTAGAGTTTGAATTGGCGAGTGAGCAGAAGAAGATGAGAGAGGACCAAGAAGCCGCGACACCGCCAAAGAGAGATTGGAATAGGCCCTCATAAATAATGAAGAGTTGTGCGATCAGGCTAAGACAAAGAAGAAGCAGATGCGCATGTCGCTGAGTTGGAGAGGGCCTTGGGAGAAGAAAGGGCCAAGACTACAGAGTTAGCTAAGTTGATGGCATCTAAAAGGGTTGTCTATTTAGACCTGTGCATCGCAGCAGTGGAACAGATTAAGTCATCCCCTGAGTTCCAAATAGCCATTGACGCAGCTGTGGCAAGGGGCTTGGCCAGAGAGGGAGAAGGTGGGGCTAGGCCGTCAGAGGTGGCTACTTCTGGGCGGACCGAAGAAGAAAAAATCTAGAGTTTTCAGCAGTCAGACTACTACAAACATGAGATAAGCCAGTACTGGGACAGTGGTTGGACAAGCTTCAAGTATAGGGCGGATGAGCTCTTCCTTGACATGGATTTTAATGTCGTAAGGCCAGAAGAGGGGGACATAGCCCAGACCCCACTGGATAAGGGGGTTAATGAGGAAGAGTTGGTATCTAGCGAGGAAAATGGGGGTGAAAGTTGAGCAGCATGAAAATTAGACTTAGGCTGTTTTATTTTTGTTATCATTTTTCTCTTTCTTTGTTTTATTGTCGAATTGACATAGCTCATTGTAAAGAATGGTTGACATTTGTAAAGAATTTAAATTTTGAGGATGGTTTGTGAAGTTTGGTTTTTATCTACCTCAATGGTTTTTTTTTTTTTTTTTGGTTTTGTACTTGGTATATAATAAACCTGTGCATGGAAAGATTTAAGTGTTGGGTAATGAAGTGGTTTATAAAGTAATGTGGCTAAGAAGACTTAAAAGTGAACTAAATGAATCATGTAACTAGCTGCCCACAGTTTGAAAAAACTGCATGTTATTATGGTTTATAATAAAGTTAAGTTACAAAATTGCTATGTGTTTTGCTTTTTGGATTATGGTATAATGAACTGGCGTTGCACATGGTGCTGTGTTTCAAAGAACAACTTAGTCTGGCTGAAGCTTGGAAGGTTCAGTTTGACTGAGCTCTTCAGGCTCAGTCTGGCTGAGGCTTTAAAGGGCTCAGTCTTACTGAGAGCTTTATGCTCAGTCTGGCTGAGGCTTTAGAGGGCTCAGTCTGGTTGAGCGCTTTGTGCTTAGTCTGACTGAGGGCTTCATGCACAGTCTGGCTGAGGCTTTGGAGGGCTCAGGCTGGCTGAGAATGGTTGAATATTTGTTCAACTTAGTCTGGCTAAGTGCTTTATGCTCAGTCTGGTTGAGGCTTTGAAGGGCTCAGGCTGGCTGAAAGTGGTTGAATATTTGTTCAACTCAGTCTAGCTGAGTGTTTCATGCTCAATCTGGCCGAGGCTTTGGAGGGCTTAGTCTGGTTGAAGCTTGGTGAATATTTGTTCATTAAGGCACAACACAAAAAATGGGGAATTCAAATAGTTGGCATTAAGGTACAGTCCTGCATAAGTTGATGCATTGTATGACCGGCACAAAAATGAACAAGTGTTCCAAACAGCAAAATGAAACATATAATAATTGAATTTATGCAAAAAAACAAAAGACGTCGTTTTACTGGAAATAGTGTTTCAAGTGCTCGGCATTCCAAGGGTGAGAGAGGTCTCTACCTTCCATGTCTTGAAAACGGTAAGTGCCTGGGCAAGGTCTAGCTTTAACGATGTAAGGTCCTTCCCACTTAGCTGCGAGCTTCCCCCGGTCAAGTTTGTAGTGGCGAGGGTTGCTTCTCGAATGACGAGGTCTCCTACTGTGAGTTCCCTAGGTCAAACTCTACGATTATAGTGTTGCCTCACTTTCTATTGGTATGAGGCCAGTCGAACGGCGATTGTTTCTTACAGTTCTTTGATGAGGCCCAGCTCAACCCTCCGAAATTCGTCGTTCAGTTGTGGATCGGGATTGATGACCTTGGGCATTAGTAGGCCCACTTCTATGGGGATGACTGCCTCGGCACCGTAAGTTAGGCGAAAAGGGGTCTTCCTAGTCGGAGTTTTGGCTGTCATTCGATATGCCTAGAGGACGTTCGGCAACTTCTTTGCCCAATGTCCCTTGGCAGCCTCCAACTTGGTCTCAATGATTTTCATCAGAGAGCGGTTGGTAACTTCTACCTGGCAGTTAGCTTGGGAGTTCTCTGCCTTGGGGACATACTTGATGCAAAAGCTATTAAAAAGGCGGGTGAGAGGAAAAGCGATGTCCATGTATGATCTCATTGCTTCTTCCTTTGCATCAAACTTGCCCGTGATCTGTCCGACCACCAACCAAGAGTCGCTGAACACTTGGAGATGGTCGACCCCAATGCCTCTAGCCAAGCGGAGACCGGCTATTAGGGCCTCATATTCGACTTGGTTGTTATTTGCTGTAAACAGGAATCGGAGGGCACATTTGAAGTATTTGCCCTCCGATGTGGTGAGGATTAAACCAGCTCCACTACCCTCTTTGTGAGATAAACCATCAACACTAAGGGTCTAAGAGTGAGGGTCTTCTGTATCAGTAGTGACGTGTGCTGGTGGAGGAGGTGCGTTCGGAGTAAGATTGGTGAACTCCAAGATAAAATCGGCGATAACTTGGCTTTTGATAGCTGTTTGGGGTCGGTAAGAGATTTCATACTGGCTTAGTTCAACGGACCATTGCATGAGTCTTCCTGACGATTCTGGTTATTGCATGACCTTTTTCAAAGGCTGGTCAGTGAGGACCACTATGGAATGGGCTTGGAAATAAAGTCGGAGGCGTCTGGAGGTGATGACCAGAATGAGGGTCATTTTTTCTAACAAAGGTAGTTTCTTTCTGCCCCCCGAAGTGCGCGGTTGATATAGTAAACCGGGCGTTGGACGGAGTCGTCTTCTCTGATGAGGGCAGCACTAACCACTGTGTTGGAGACGACTAAGTAAAGGGAGAGGGTCTCGCCCGAAAATGCTTGAGAGAGGAGAGGAGGGTTAGCCATGCACTGCTTCAGTTGTTGGAAGGCCTCCTCGGACTCGGTGTTCCATTCAAAAGCTTGCCGGAGAACTTTGAAGAATGGAAAACATTTGTCAGTTGCTCGGGAAATGAATCGGTTGAAGGCTTCAACTTTGCCAGTGAGCCATTGGACCTCCTTTACCGTTCAGGGAGATTGCATTTCGATTAGGGCTTTAATTTTTTTTGGATTGGCCTCGATACCTCTGTGGTTGACCATGAACCCCAAAAACTTACCACATTCCAGATCCGACGCCAAAAGTGCATTTCTCTCGGTTCAGCTTAATCTTATACTTGCGTAGGGCTTAGAAGGTCTCCCGTAGGTCTGTTAGGTGATCGGAGGAGAGTTTGCATTTGACGAACATGTCATCGACGTAGACTTCCATGTTGCAATCGATCTGATTCTTGAAAATAGCATTAACTAGATGTTGGTAAGTGGCTCCTATATTCTTCAAACTGAATGGCATCACCCGGTAATGATAAGTTCCTCTGTCAGTAATGAAGAAAGTATGTTCTTGGTCAGCTGCATGCATTAAGATCCGATTATAGCCGGAGAAAGCATCCATGAAGCTGGGCATCCAGTGGCCGGTCATTGCGTCGACTAGTAGATCCATTCGGGGAAGTGGGTAGCTATCCTTAGGACAGGCTCAGTTGAGGTCAAAGTAGTCGATGCAGAGTTTCCACTTGCCATTGCTTTTGCGGACCAAGACTACGTTGCATAGCCATTTGGGGTAGTCTACATTTCTAATGAACTAGGCCTTCAATAACTTGTCCACCTCAGTGGCAATGAGGTTATTGCATTCTAGATGAAAAATGCGCTGCTTTTGGTGAAACGGTCGGAACTGGGGCTTAATATTGAGGCGATGGGTAATAAAAGAAGGGTCGATACCTGGCATGTCCAAATGAGTCCAAGAAAAGACATCTTTATGCTCGACTAAGAGAGCCGTGAGGTCGGCCTTGGCCTGAGTGGATAGCTGGCTGCCAATCTTAGCCGTTTTTGTTGAATTGGTGGGATCAATGAATATTTCGACCAGTTCCTCCACTGGTTCACCTCTAACTAGCTCTTCCTCATCTCTAACATGAAGGCCTTCGATGATCATGGCCTTCTTCATCTTGACTTCCTTTAGCGAGGCGATGTAGCACTCCCTGAGTGGACAGCTGGCTGCCAATCTTAGCCGTTTTTGTTGAATTGGTGGGATCAATGGATATTTCGACCAGTTTCTCCACTGGTTCGCCTTTAACTAGCTCTTCCTCACCTTTAACATCAAGGCCTTCGATGATCATAGCCTCCTTCATCTTGACTTCCTTTAGTGAGGCGACGTAGCACTCTCTGGCCACCGTCTGTTCGCCCCTCACTATGCCGACCCCCTAATCGGTCAAAAATTTCATGGCCACATGGTATGTGAAGGTGACAGCTTGGAGGGCGTTGAGAGTTGTGAGACAGAGTATGATGTTATAAGCAGAAGGGCAGTCGACGATGGAGAAAGTGAGTAGTTTGGTGGATTGCTGTGGATATTCTTCGATGGTGATGGGGAGATCGATGAAGCCTGTAGACACCCCATTTTTGACCGTCCTCAAGACTTGGACGTCACCGCTTGAACACTCGGTGATCATCCATGTTTGTGTTCGTCTTGAGTTCCCGGAGGTCTCGGCTACGCGTCTTGCCTCAGGATCTCTCGACTCGACTGTTTTGTGTCTGGTTTTGCACCAAACACTTGTGCTTTGCCTTAGAGGGGCAGAGAATGGCTTGTGGGCCATCCTCACACTCCACCGGCTATGGCTTGAGGCCACCGGCTGTGTTTTGTTGCCACCGGCCAAATGTTTGGCCGGCCGGCACTATAGATAGCCGGCCGGCTATCTTTTTTTGGTCAATTGTACTTTTGGCCAGCCGACTACTGTGCATCTGCTTTTGCAGATATTTTTGTGCAGCTGACATGCACTTGGCTTCCCTCCATACACGTGTATGGAGGGATCTCCCTCTTGTTTGGCTTGTCTTGTAAGCTTACAAGATTGAGCTCTATAAGAGGGAGCCTCTTCTCTTTTGTTTTAGGGTTAGCAAAAATAGAGAGCAGAGCTCTGGTTTTTAGGGTTAGCATAGTTGTATCTATTTCTATCTCTATCTCCCTCTCTTTTTTGCCTTAAGGTGTTTTAGTCTTATTTTTGCACACAAACACCTAGAGTTACACCTTCCTTGAGCTACTGAGGTACTAAGGAGTTATTTTTAGAGGGTTTGAAGCTGGTTTGAGCTAAGGAAAGCAGCTGGAACTCCATCATTAAAGGGGTCTACAAGGGTAAGACTTTTGTCCCTTTTTACCCCATTTTTGCATTCTATTTTTGCCTACCTTACAACTGTTTTTGAGCTTAACATATAACATAGAAAATTTCCGTTTTTGCTTGCTCTAAATAGTTGCTTAGGGTGTTTCAAGCTTTGGGGTTGTTTGACCCCTCTTAAGGCTTGTTTGGCCCTTGTTTTGTGCCATTTTGGTTGAGCTCCGGGACCATTGTGCTTGGGCCTCCTCACCACTGAAATCTTGAGGGATTTCAGAGGTGAGGATGGTGCCTTGAGGTCCCAAGAAGGAGAGGGCCACCCCCTCTCCTTGTTGTCCTTGAAAAGGACCATTTTGGCCTCATATGTGAGCATATTGTTTAGGTTCATGTTGGTCATGCCTTAACTGATTTTTGTGCTTATTATGTCATAATATAGCTCTATTTTCAATTGGTTTTGGTACACCATACTTGCTTAGCATACATGCCTTGTAATGCCATGATTAGGCCTTAACATGCTTTAGGTTTTGCCCCTTATTTTAGCATGATTTTGGCCAAGCTTTGTGAAGCTTTTGTGTTTGTTCTAGCATGCTTAAGCTTTGTTTTGGTTGTTTTGGTCGACCATCATATGCTTAGTATAGCCACCTTGCATTTTGGCTTATTAGCCCTAGGTGTGTGAGTGTATAGCATGCTTTACTTGCATCATTTCAGTGATTTGGAACCACTTACCATATCATTTCAGTCCTTGTAATATGTTTACATGCTTGCATTTTATCACTCCTTTGATGCTTTAAAAGGTTGTGTTGTATGCTCCATGTTTAAGCATTTGTGCATGCCTCCATGTGTAGATCATTTAGATGCCATCTAAGTGGTTTTTGGGGCTTGCCTTAACATGATTTGGGACTGTTTTGATCCATTTTGGTCATTTGCTTCATGTGTCATATGATCATGCTTTAAGTACTTGAACCAATTACATGCTATGCTTGTCTTGTTTGCTTAACTTGGCATCATCTTTAACATAATTTTCAAAGCTTACATTGCATGCTAATTGTCCATGTTTAGTCTCTTTTAAGTGTGCTTAAAAGTTACTTGTTTCATGTTCAAGTGTTGGCCCATTTGCATGCATGTTTGTATGCACATTAGCCTTCATTTCCTTGGCATTGGCCACTGATTTTGGCATACTTGCGAGCTATCCATGTTAGTTTAAGTCCACCCCTTTGCATGTTGTTGCATGCTCACCTTGTATGTCGTTGCATATTTGTGTGTTGTTGCATAGTTGAAGTTGTATGATTGAATGAAGTCACATGTCTGCTTGCATGCTTGAACACTCACATTGTGCCTTGCATACTTGTGGGTTGCATTGTCTCATGCCTTGCATGTCTTGCATGACCATGGTATGCCTTGCATGCTTCTTTGCATTCCCATGGTTGCATACTAGCTCACATGCTTAAGATTGCATTAAATTGGCATGTATGCTTTGCCTCTTGAATTGCTTGTGATAGAGGTTAAGCCTCCTTGTGTGTTTATGTGCATTGCATTCCATATCAAAATGCACACTTGATTCTTTGGGCCATCATGCATGGAATGCATGATTGGTGGTCCGGGAATCGAGGCCCATCCTCCTTTGAGTCATACATATGATAAGGAGTGTGGTTGGTGCATACATTGCTTGAAATGCATTGCCATGCTATACTTTGTCCTCTGCTGCTGTCAAACCAGTTTCTGCAAGAAGATTTGGCCGGCTGGCCATCTTCAGTGCCGACCGGCCATTTATCAGTGGCCGATGGCTTAATTTGTGGCCGATGACCATTTCCCTTGGCCGGTGGCCAATCCCCCCAGCCGGTGGTGTTCCACAGCATTCAGAGAAGCAACCCTGGGACTTGTGCAGTCTTCAGAGGAGGATAACAGCCAAAGTAGAGGCATCTTATGCATGGCAGTGACTTCCGAGCGGAATCGAGCGCGCATGCATTGGACCCTCTTCCCGAGATTGCTGTTTACTGCTTAATTATATTCAATTGATTTGTCAATTAATTAGGTGGTCTGTAATTATTTAATTAGCTTGTAGGTTAATTAATTTGTATTATTCTTTTGGTCCCTCTGAGCGAGGGTGAATTTGTAATAAGTGTGGGTGCGTGTGTGCATGTCTTCCAACCCCCACTTCTTTCTCCCTTTTACTTACCTGCTTTGATGGTTAGTACTAGGGCATATTTATTTTAGCATACATTTGTCTTGCATGCGTGCATCCATACATTTGTCTTGCATGCACCGGGCTCGGCACATCATGCTAACTGCACTTGTATTTCAATTCCAAGTTGAGTACTTGTTAGTTGCAGCATTTCACATGCCATCTTTAGGATAGCCGAGCCTATTCTAGTTGCATCTTGTATGTGTTACATTAGCCATCTTAACATGAACTAGGATCATGCATATGATTACTAACTAGTTTCTGTTTTGGCTTGGAGTACTAGGTAAGCTTTTTTTTATGCTTTAGCATCTCGCATGAGTGTGGATGTTAACATGACAGCATACTTACCATGTGGCTAGGTGCTTATATGATATAAACTGTCTGAATGCTTGTGGGTGAAGGTTGGATTGTTTGAGTTGGAACAACTCATTGAAATCCGTATTTTAGCCTACTTGCGAGTAGCAAATTCCAAAGCGTTTTCCAAACAAACGGATATGCAATGCTTCGTTCCAAATTAGGTGATCTAGTCTATACTTTTGTATTGTGCGCATTACATAGTAATTCTAGCTAATTAACTGGAATAAGAACACATAACGTTTTCAAAATCGGATATCATTGTTAGTAGAGGCCGATCTTCGGATCGGGCGAGCGGGGGTGCTCATAGCTGACCTTCCCCAATCGTACCCAAGTTCTCGAGCCGAGGCAACTTTGGTAATGACGGACACGTGGCCTTTGGCACCGAGTCAGGGTTTCCTAAATTCCCTCATTAAAAAATATTTAGGTGGCGACTCTATATCTGGCAAAGCAGTCCATGTTTGGCACTTCTTTCAAAAATTTGTTTTCTCAAAACGATTTGCCAGATTTGGACTCTTTGGTTCAGATTAAGAACTGTGACACCAATTGAGTCCGAACTGTAACCCGTGAGGTCCCTCACGGACTTGTTACAAAGCCCATGGAGGTCACCCGATCTTCGGCGAAGCCGACTAGAGGGGTTTGGAAAGGCGACAACTTTTCTTCTTCGACCTTTAGTTGGCGATAAGCGTTGAGGAAAATGATGTCTGAAGAGCTACCATTATCGACAAGTACTCATCTGACTTTATAATTTGATAAGAGAGCGGAAATGACCAAGGGATCGTCATGGAGGTAGCGAATACCTATGCAATCTGCCTCTGTAAAGGTAGTTGGTTAAGACCATTACTTGGGCTGTTTGTAGGGGCAGTCTAATGTTGTTACTTCCTTATCAGAGCCTTGTTTGATTTTTCTGAGCTCGCCTTACTATGCCGACCGAGATGGTCCGCCGCATGCGAGCCGCCAACAATGACTCTGATCTCGCCGATCAGGGGGCGGGGTCCCCTTGTGCTCAGGGTTGTGGTGGGATCCGATCATCGTTCCGCCTAGGTTGTGCAAGTTGTCGGAGATGAGTATGTCGACGGTTGTGTCCCGAGGGGTCAGTCCTTGGCCTTTACTGGGGACGGGCTGCCGTGAATCGGTTGAGATGCCCTTGACGGATCAAATCCTCAATCTGGTTTTTAAGGTTGACACATTCCTCAGTGTTATGGTCGTGGTCTTAATGGAAACGACAATACTTAGATTGATCTCGCCGGTTTGAGGGAGATTTGGATGGTTGAGGCCATTTCAGGTTGTAGTCTCATTGAATTTGGTGCAAAACTTGCTCCATGGGTGAATTGAGAGGGGTGTATCGTTCAAACTGACTAGGTGGGTGGGTAGGTACCGATCGGTCTGCTCGAGCCAGTCGGTCTATATACTGAGGGGATTGATGTGTATATTGTGAGGACCTGTGCTCGAGTTCTTTTTTTTTGTCCTTGGGGGGTGGATTTTTGGAAGCGCAGTTTTGGCGAGCTGCCAGGGAGTCCTCGGCATTCATATATTTTTTGGCTTTAGCGAAAAAGGCGGCCATGGCGGACGGGGGGTTTCTAGAAAGAGAGAAAAAGAAATCTGATGGGCGCAAGCCGGCCATGAAGGCTATGAGAATGACCTTGTCATCATTTTTCTCCACTTGTAAGGCCTCAATATTGAAATGGGTGACAAAGCTGTGCAGTGACTCCCCTTCCGTCTACCGGATGTTTAGCAGTTGGGTTGCTGGATGTCGCTATCGCTGAGTACCAATGAAATGGCTCAAGAACGATTTACTAAGCTGGCGAAAAGAGGTGACAGAGTCTGGGGGAAGCTGGCTGAACCATAGGAGCGCTGACCTTTTCAATGTGACATGGAAGACGCGACACATGATTTCATCAGGAAAGGCATGGAGAATCATGAGTGTCTGATATGCTTCCATGTGGTCGATCGGATCGGTGGTACCATCGAAGGTGTCGATCGATGGCATTTTGAACTTGGGAGTGAGAGGTTTATCTCCAATGGAAGGGGTAAAATGAGGGTTGATGGTAGAAGAAGTTTTGTGTTGCATGTTTTGCATAACCCTTTGCAGCTGCAGCTTCATGGCCCTTAGTTTCTCGTTCCAGACAGGGACATTATCCCCATAAGAAAGAATCAGGGGTTGAACACTGCTAGCCTCGCTTTCGTGAGCGGTGGCATGGTGCGGTGGGAGGTGGTTATGGAAATGCAGTGGCGTCTTTTGCCGAAGCTGTGAGCCGGAAGGAGAAGAGTGTAGATCATCGAGATTCGATGGTTGAGGGCGTGGGGCGAATGGTGGAAATATTCCATGGGACACCTGTGGTGGAATTTAGTGATGATTGTGGGCTTGTTCGAGGTGCAGGGGAACTATTTGTGGTGGTAGAGGAGGGATAGGTAAATCGTGCTAGAGTAAAGCGTTGATCAGGGCTTAGTTTTGTTTGGTCAGATAGTTGATGCTGTTGGTAAGTTCTGCAAAATATAGAGGTGGGTTATTCGGGTTAGAGGACTCAGCTTCAGGGTTACTAGCATTGTGTTGGGAAGCCATGGACCTGGTCGTTACCATCCACCTTGACGTAGGAAATGGGTGAGGACAGGGTTCCTTTCGGTGACAATAAACATAACTGTCAACCAGAATTGGAGATTCCCACAGATGACGCCAACTGATAATATAACAATTCCAACGGAGGATGGGTCGGGCTGATCCACTCTTCTAATGGGTCTGCTGGCCTTGAAGTCCACGGAGCGTGCTTGTAAATAGGTCCAAAGGGGGAGGTAATCCCCCAGCGGACACTCTGATGATCGAGTTAGGATAGAATAGATTGATTGTGTAGAGAGAGAAGAGGGAGATAAAGAACTTAACCTTTAACCCATCTCGGAAGCTTTCTTATATCATTTGCTCATCATTTCCTTGTCTATTCCAAATTGTCTTGTTGGCCGAAAGTTTATATTCTAGCTTGCATCGTTCATGGTGAGTTTGTATCCTCCAACGTGAAAGGGTTGTCACATTTAATGCTACGAGAGCCTCATTAATGGCTGATGTGTGGGTGCAATAACTTTGTAGGATCTTTGTCTGCCTACATGGCTGGTTTCTTGCCCAACAGGTGTTTGAATGCTGTTGGTCCTGGTCCATCATTGGTTTCTCAAGGTTACTGGGCTTTAATGTCTAGTCCGTGGGTTGGGTCCTGAGTCGTGGACCGGAACCTCTTGCGGGCCCATCGGTATCAAAACCCATGGAAGAGAGCTCTTAGGTTGAAGAAGACTAGCATTTTTCTAGATATTGGAGAAAATTACTTGATTGAGATCAGACAGTAGAGACGAAGCTACACTGAGTCGACTCAGGCAAGCAACAAACGAATCAAAAGCATAGATACTAAATCAATAGCGTTGCTCTACTAAGCATTTGAACTATCCGTTGAATCTCCAACACTAATCAAACTCTCAATCCACTTGTCTGAATCGAACTCACTGCCAGACCCACCACCAGATCCACTCTCCGACGAAGACTATGATGACTTCTCTGACTTCAAGAACTATGATGACTTCGAAGTCCTTTCATTCTCGGGCTTCGATCAGTAAAACGAAGATTACTCGCAACAACTTGAGATCGACGATAAGGTCGTCGTCGTTTTGAAGGAGAACAACTTTAGGGACTTCGTAGAGAACAATCGGTACGTGATGGTTGAATTCTACACACTGTGGTGTGGACATTATTAGGCTCTGGTGCCGGAGTATACTGTGGAGGTGATGGAGCTGAAGGGCCAGGCTGTGGCACTTACAAAGTTAGATACGACGAATAAGAGTAAATTGGCGAAGGAGTATGAGATTCAGGGATTTCCTATTGTCTATTTCTTTGTTAATGGTCAACATAAATCCTACAATGGCCAAAGGACTAAGTAAAACCCCTACAATAGTCAACATGATTCATATATATGTTAAGTACATGAAGGGTAGTATTGGAATTTGCAAAATAATTATGGATGACATTAGCAGAATCTATTTGATTTTGGATGAATGGGTAACAGAAAGGGATTTTTATATATTAGTTTCAAAAGTAAGGGAGGTATGTGCCATTTTTGAAACCACAGGGGAGGTATTTGTAATTAAGCCAAATCTCAAGGGAGATCAGTGTAACTTACCCAAAAAAAAAAAAATTCAATTTTTATTAAATTCACTTTCATGTAAAATATACCATTTGGTTTAGTTTTTGAAAAGAGTTTTGAGTTTTAAGTTGTATTTTGAAAGATAAATTATTAAAAATAATTTTGAAAATTAAAAATTTGTTTGATTATGAGTTTTAAAAATAATTTTATGATGATTTATAGTTTTTTTATTTTTTGTAAATTTGATTGATTGAAGTTTAGAATGTAAGAGAATGAGAGAATAGAGAAAAGAGAAGAGAGAAAAAATGATTGATTTATTTATGGGGCATTTACACACAAGTCTTAATTTTTGAACTTATGCTCCATTAAGTCTTAACTAAAATTTTTTGAACTTTCAAGTTTTATTAAATTTTTAATAGTTAGAATTGTCTTTCAAACAGTGATTGTTCATCATTTTTTATTATCTATAAAAGAATATGATAATTTGACATTTATTTTGATTTTTAAAACTTTAAAATATCAACTTTAAAATTGAATTTTTTTTAAAAAAAAAATTATGTGCAAAAAAAAAAATTAATGTTTTTTTTTTGAAAAAATTAAATTATTTTTTTATGCAAAATTGAAAATTTTGTGTCTATAAAAGAGCATGATAATGGAACATTGATGTGCAAAACTAGAAGAAAAAAAAAGAAGAAAAAAAACTTTAAAAATGAAAAAATTGATAATGTGCTCAGTTTAAATTTTTTTTTTTTTTAAAAATTGATAATATTCTCGATTTTATTAGATAATTGAATCAAACCAACAAGTAAAAATGTAAAAACGTTTAATCTCATACTTTTTTTTTTTTTTTTTCCATCAGATAGTGAAATAATAATCTGGAATATTACTATGCAAGATTGATAATTGTTCTTAGTTTTAAAAATTGAGAAAAACTAATAATATTTTTAGTTTTACTAAATAAGACTTATTGATTCAAAAAATCTGAGATAGAATCTGAGCTGCCATAAAATTTGTAAATAGGACTTTTAGATAATTAATTTTTTATTTATTAATAAAAAAAATGAAGGAAAGAGAAGAGAGAGAAAAAAAAAAAGAATTTTAAAAATTGGTAAATCAAATATATTTTTTGATTTTTTAATTCAAATATTAATTTAAAAACTAAAGCAAACAGTAACATACTTTCTTAATATGTAATTTTAGTGGATAAAATAATTATAAAAATATGGAAGTGTAAGGGTGTGATGTCCCAAATTTTTGGAACATCGAAAAAAAATATAAAATGACTTACTAAGTTAAAAACTTAATATCTTAATAGGAAATTTCAACTCTCGCACACATAACTAAGGTTTAAACAATATTAAATAAAAATGTAAATTATTCAAATATTACATCAAACGAACTTATAAAGTCCTTAATAGCTAAAGTTAATTTAGCTCTAGTCATAATTTCAAGTTAGCTAAGGCTCTACATTAGTATCAACTCCAATTTTAACTTCAATTATTTTCTTGCCAAAACCTGATATAAAACATTAGCACAACAAAATATATGTCATGAGTTTCGCAACACAGTAAGAAAACACAACAAACCTACATTTCTTTTTAAGAGAAAAAAAATGAGATTGTAAAATGATATAGTAATATAATTGTAAACATAAATTATAACCATTAAAATTATTTTAACAATTTTAATAAATTAGGTGACATTTGAAATTTTACCAAAAAGATTTAACTTGCCAACCACTAAGAGCATCAGTATCAAACTCGTCAAAACTGTATGTTAGTTATTTTATATCGAAAAACCAGAAAAGGCATAAAATCGTTGCTCCATCGAACTTGGCAACGCAATTAGCAGTTTCTATCAAACCCAAATCCCTCGCTACAAATAACCAGCGACAAAGACTTGACTATTGGACTGAAATCGAAAACTATTGAGCAACGGTACAATCTCTCTCTTGTCCTCCTCATTTTTTTTTTGGGATCTCTTAACTTAATATTGAATCAATGTTTCAATGATTTGATTATTGAATCAAGAGTTTGAATTGGGTTTTGAATGTTGAGTGATGATACATTTGAAGGGTTTATACTGAATATTGAATGTAGAGTTTCAAGAGTTATGAATTTTTCTTAATTGCTTGCATGGTGCTTGTTGAATTGCCACAATGAATTTGTTGCTATGCAGGACTGAGTTTCAAACTTTTTTGCAATATTGCTTTGAATGTAGAGGAGTTATGAATTTTCTTAATTGCTTGCATGGTGTTCATTGAATTGCCGCAATGAATTTGCTGCTGTGTAGAATTGGAATTCAAACTTTATACATATTACTTTGGGTAGATTTTACATAGCACTATAAAATGCTTTTGAATAGTTTATTGTAAAGCATTGTTTTTGAAAATAAGAATGACCAAAGGTGGAGCATGTCTATATTGGTGAACAGTTTTTGATATTAGACTCAATGACTTTTCCTATCAACTTTTATATTTCATTAAGGTCATTAAGTAGAAACAGAATACTCTTCAATTTTCTTACATGTATTCTTCAAAGGTATCTGCATACCTAAATTGTTTATAGTTTGGTAGTAAATGGGATAATAAGTTTTACAATGTTATTGTCAAAGAAGTAACATTTATAAGTTAGATTAGGCTTCTTCTTCTTCTTCTTCTATAATTTTTTATTTTTTATTTTTTAAGTCTTATCTAGTTAATGATAGGCGACAATAACTTTCAAATTTGAGAAGTTCTTAGGTAGTGTTTGGTTCATTGGAATGAAATAGATAGAATTATCATTTTATCAAAATGTCCATTCTCATGTTTGGTTGATTAAAAAATAATGAGAATACATTGTAAATTGCATCCTCATTCAACATTGCAATGGAATGATCATTTCATAGGATGGATTCTGAGACACCAACGGATGCGTACTTCACAAATCTATTACAAAGGGGATCCAACCTTTTAGGCGAATTTATGATGAAATCTCCAAATCAAATGGGTCAATGTTCAAGCCAACATGGTGAAGTGGCTGGGCAAGAGTCTCCATTGTCACCCTAAATAAAATCCACCACAAAGAAATCACAATGTGGTGACAACTTCACTACAGAAGAAGACAATCTCCTTGTATCGGCATGGCTCAATACAAGTTTGGATGCAGTACACGGAAATAAGCAAAAGCACAAGACATATTGGAATAGAGTTTGGGAGTATTTCCACAAGTACAAGACTTTTAATTCTGAACGTAATCAGAATTCTTTAATGAATCGGTGGTCAACTATTCAACTTGGAACCAATAAGTTTTGTGGGTTCTTTGCTCAAATTGAATCAATGCATCAAAGTGGAGTAAATGAGCAAGACAAGGTATATATTGTGTACATATCTAAATAAGATGTAATTGTCTTTTGGTTTGAAGATGCTAATTAGTCTTTATTCATTTAATTTTTCAGATTGGCAAGGCCAAACTTATGTATCAGGAATTTGAAAAAGCATCATTTCAATTTGAACATTGTTGGAATGTGTTGAGGTACCAACCAAAATGGTTAGAGGAATGTGAGAAGAAAAAACCAAAAAAAAAAAAAAAAACTTCAGCAACATCTTCTCATTTTGCTCCAGAGGCGATAAATCTAGCAGAGGATGATGTCTCACATGATGCTTATGTAGACTTGGAGAGGCCACTAGGCAGGAAGGCTGAAAAAGAACGATTGAATAAACGAAAGGGTAAAGATTCAGCTGGTTCAAATTATGCAGGGATATTGAATGGGATAGTGGAAAAGAAAAACAAAAGCAAATGACAAGAAAATGGAAATCCTTGAGAAAACGTGTCTTCAAGAGCAAGAGCAGAATCGTATTAACCAAGAGCCTGAGCAAGAGAGAATTCGAATTATGAAAAAGGAAATCCAAGAGTGATTTCGTATTAAACAAGAAAAGATTCGAGCAGAACAATTGAAAGAAGATGAGAGAATTATGATGATGGATACAAATGGTTTGTCTCCAATGCAACAAGAATATTATCTTCACCGCCAAATGGAAATTCTTGAAAGTCAAAAGAGTACTAAATAGTTAGTTTTCATTGGAATATATTTATATATGCAAACATATATCATGTTTTTGTTGAACAATGCCATGGTTCAATGCACTTTTTTGTTAAGTATTGATTTACATTGCTATGAAAATGAATAAATGACTGCTTAGGAGCATCTATATTCTGGATTATAAGTATCTTGGTGTACCCATGTTTATTTTTGGTGATTATTTGTTCATTGGTTGAAGTTGGACATCTTTTGTGGTCTGTTAAGGCTTTCAAATGTGTAGGAAGTTTAGATAAATTAGAATGTATATGTTTGTTGCCTTCTTTAGAAATTTTTATGAGTGTTGTAAAGCTTCCATGAGGGAAGAATTCAAATGGAGGCTCCAATCCATTTGAGTTGGAAGTGTGGTACATTTGAGAGACTTTCTATGGTGATGCTATTTTAGTGCCTGAATAGAATGTTTAGGTCAATACCATGGTTGGTACTGGGCCTGTTTGAATTCTTCAGTTTGGTAGTCACAGGACTAACTGACATTCACTATGTAAATTGGTAATCAGTAATCCCATTTGGTCAACAGACCTGTATTCCTTAAAGGGATAAAATTTCCACTTTATTAAACAAATATAAAATTTACAGTAAACAAGTTTATATTGTCTTTTATATGTAACTCCTTCTGTAATGCTCTATATTATTTTTATATAGATTATGTAGAGAAATAAAACTGACCTGAAAGAGTAAAAAAGTGAGAGCAACAAGGTAAATAACAGCCATTCCATGAACCAATCGCCAGATTGCTACTACTTTGCTTTAGATTCTATTTCATCTTCCTTTGTGGTCTATTTGTTCTACTGCTGGCCTTGGTGTGTAGGGCTGCTGTCAAATTTGCTATATTGCTGTTGTGGCCCTAGTTCATTGTATATTTTGTTAGACTGCTTTTGCTCACTAGTGGACTGCTATGGTTCAGGTTCTATTTTGTTGGTCTGCTTTGCTCAGCTGTGGTGGCTCCTCTAGTTATTTGGTTCAGTATTGTTTTAAGCAGGGGAGTTGAGTCTAGCCCTGTGATCTATGATTTGCCTTCAATGTTTGGCAAGGCTAGTCATTTGAATGGAATGTGCCTTGTTGTTTCTATGGGAGTGAATCTCAATAATTAGTTTACTGAGTTGTATGCTACTGATGTTTGAAGCTGCTATATATTGAGTTGAGTCTGGTTTGGTGAGGCTAGTACTTTGTTCTTGCTATAGAGTGAATGCTAGTTTGATGTTGCTATTGCTACAGAGCTGATGCAGGATATGGCTACTGCTGGTTGGTCAATTTGAGTTGGCTAATGAGTTACTGCAGCCCATGCCTATGATACAAGCCAAATTTACCCCCATTGTATTTTTATCTAATCCTTTATCAAACATGCTTTGGTTGCAAATTTGCAATTGCAGGGCATGCATCAGATCTTAAATTTGCAATTGAAGTTTATAGTGTCTTTTATATGTAACTCCTTCTGTAAAAATTCTAAAGTATCCTGAGAGAAAAATTATGTAGTTATTAATGCTTGGAAAATTTCAAATTACAATGAAGACTAATGAGTTTTCATCATGTGACCGCGAATTTAAAATTACAAGTTGCTATGATTGACTATGTAGTTGCCACAAGTGCTCGACGAGGTCCAGTTGTAGTTAAGAATGAGTTTCTCTATCTCTAATGCGATGATGGTGTCGGATGAATTCCATAAGTTCAATTGCATGCTCACGTGAAATAGATACATGGGGATTTTCATCGATTTGTTCATAGTCATAGTCTTCTGCTTTATTAACATCTCGCTCATCCTCAACGATCATGTTATGCAGTATTATACATGCCTTCATAATGTTCTTAAGTGTTTTACATTCCCAAGAACGTGCAGGTCCACGTACAATTGCAAATCGTGCTTGAAGAACTCCAAAAGCACGTTCTACATCTTTCTTTGCCGACTTTTGAGTTGCAGCAAAATGCTTTCTCTTATTTCCTTGCGGAGATGGAATTATTTTGACAAATGTTGACCACTGCGGGTATATACCATCTGCTAGATAGTATCCCATTGTATAATCATTACCATTGATTGAGTAATTGACAAAAGGAGTACGCCCTTCAGTAAGCTTGGTAAATACAGAAGATCGTTCTAGCACGTTGATGTCATTATGAGACCCCGGTAACCCAAAAAATGCATGCCATATCCAAAGATCATATGATGCTACTGCCTCTAAAATAGTTGTAGGTTCATGAATATGACCAGAATACATACCTTTCCACGCAGTTGGACAATTCTTCCATTTCCAATGCATACAATCAATGCTCCCCAACATCCCAGGGAATCCACGACTTTGGCCAATTGTTAGCAATCTAGCAATGTCATTTTAGTTTGGTGATCTCAAATACTCATCAGAAAAAATTGTAACCACCGCTGTAACAATTTTTTTTAAACTTTTCATTGTAGTGCTTTCTCCAATCCTTACATATTCATTCATAAAATCAGCCGCTACTCCATAAGCGAGCATTCTAAGTGTAGAAGTCATCTTTTAATAGAAGGACAAACCAAGCACTCGAGCACCATTTCTTTTTTGAACAAAATACGGTTCATGAGCTTTTTATTGTAGAATGAATATGAAGAAAAAGAGAACGATTCATTCGAAACCTTCTTCGAAATACATTGGGAGGATATATTGGTGATTCAGCAAAATAGTTGAGAAAAAGCCTTTGGTGGCCTTGTAAAGTATTACCCCTAATGAACACACGACATTGTATAGAACCACGACATAATCTTGATTCTTCCTCCATTTTGACTACTATAACTATCTCTAACTCATCATTAGAGTCAGACTCGTTGAGAATCATATTGCGTACAAAATTGTGACGTATAGTGAGAAAATAAAGACTTAATGTTAAAGAAAAGTGGATGAGGTGGATGAAAATTAAAGAGGAATGATCTTATTTATATTGAAAAATATGACCGTTAGAAAAGTATTTATTTCAAAAATATAACCATTGCAAAAATATTCATTTGAAAATATGACCGTTATAGAAGTTTCTATTTAAAAAATATGGCCGTTGCAAAAGTATCCATTTGAAAATATGACGTTACAAAAGTTTAATATGACCGTTAAGTGTCCATTTGAAAAACATAATTTTTCTGAAAAAATAAATAAATAATAAATAAGGAATATTTAAATTGAATGGAGAAAGAAATGGAGAATTTGTTGGAGCATGACAAGAAAAATAAGGTTAGCTAAAATAGAAAAGTAGGTTTTTAGCTACAAATTGACTAAACATTTAGCTACTTTGATAAAGATGCTCTAAGCCATGACCATAGTTAATTTGAAACCCACCTTGGTCAACTATTCAAGTATTACCAACCATAACTATTAGGGATGTCCACGTCCAGAGTTATATACCTAAGTAGTGGCATCCGTGGTCTGCCTTAAGGGAGCAGTCTGCCAAAGGTACGTAACCTTCTTGTGTACCACTTGCCCATCCATCTTTATTCTAAAACTGAATACCAAAAAGAATTCAAATAAATCTCTTGCCATATTAGGGTTTCGCAACATAATTGTGTAAGAATATTCAAAATCAGAACTTACCCAGAATAATCGGTATTAATCGTCAACCATTAATTTCGCACACTCCGTTGATTATTTTAGTTAATTTCATAATAATCATTAATAATTACAAAATTAGATCACCATTAACATTATACTATTTTAATACAATTTTCAACATAACTCTCTTTCTACACACCACCTTAGCCCTCTTTCCACACATTGAACCCTCTTTCCAGTGATAATCACATTATTTTCTAGTTTCGATCATTATCAATTAAAGGTTGTATTTTTGCATTAACCAAATCTCAGAAATGGTTTTTGGGACCCTAGAAAATCAAAGTCACTCACCACCACTGTATATTTTCAATCTCCATTAAAAGCAACACAAAATTACTATTGCTCATGATATCAAAACACACCAATTGTCCAATACAAGACACAAAAATGATAGGGCAACAAGACATTACGCATACGAATCATCATCAATCGTCTTATAGCATTCAACTTACAGAGAGGATGATGTCATTAGGGCAAGAGTCACAGAGGTTGAAAACGTGGGCAAGGTAGGAAGAGAGATTAGAGATGGTATCAAGTGGTGATTTAAGAAGAAACCAACTTCAATTCAGTCCCTTTAATCAGTGTGATTTGCTTAGAATGTCACTATCTTCGAACACCACATGAAATCTTATAGCTTCCATACTCTCCATGCAAGAGAGAGAGAGAGAGATTGCAGATTCGCACTTTGCCTCAGTCACTTTTTTTAGTACATTGATAAATTTTTTTATTTTTAAAAGATGTGTATAGAAAATATTTTTATATAATATTATGAGTATTGGTGGATGTCCATTATGGTCATTTTAATTAGGATATAATTGCTTTTAAAATAATATTTCATTAAATATATGTACTGAGATAAACTAGGCTTGTGAAAATAAAATTTCCCAATATTAACACATACGTTCTACAATAATTCATCAATGTACACATTATTATAAACAGTTAAATCAAATCATGATGTAAAATAATAATTTTAATTACTAAAATAAATCACAACAACACACATGCATGAACTATTAATTTTACAAGATCTAATTAAACAAACTAGCACAACTCTTATGTTTAGTTCTAATAAATAATCGAAGTCATAATCTTGGTTCTTTTAATATTTTGCCCAAAATTTCCAAAATGTAAATTTCTTAGTTGAAATTATAAATAAATAACTTGGACAATTCTAAAATTTATGTAGTTCTCAAGAATATTCAACAAATATGTTATGGTCATTTTTTTAAAAATAATTTTCCGAAAATAAATTATAAATAATTCTACAAAATCATGACATAGATTCGTCACATTTTCTTAAAATAATTTCACAACGAAATTTATAAATTAAATCCATAATCTAAAAATTGAGAATGAAACTAGACTTTCCAAATTTCATTTTTAACTTTTAAAAAAATACCATATTTGGTCTAATACAGGATTTTTAGTGACTTTTCAAACATGAAGTAAAATCTATCTAAAAATTCAGATTTAATTAAAATTTCATACAAATCCGTACAAAGCTTGAACAAGTGATATACAAATTTATAAATGATCTATATATCATTCTTAACAAACTTTGTAGAAAAAACTATCTCAAAATTTTGAGTATAAAATTGTCTAAAAAATCCTACAAAACTTTCACTACAACAAAAAACACTTTCGGCGACCAAAAAATCGTTTTTTCGTCGCTAAAAGTAGGGGAATTGGCGACTAAATTGGATTTGGTCGCCAAAATTGAGAACTTTCGCCGACTAAACTCCTTTAGTCGCCAAATATAATGCTTTTAGCGACTAAAAGGCAATTTAGTCGCCACATGTAGGACTTTTAGCGACTAATAGTTGTTTAGTAGCCAAAAGTCACGGTTTTTGGCGACTAAAATGATTTAGTAGCCAAAAGTCACGGTTTTGGCGACTAAACTTCAGTTTCGTCGCCGATGATAGGTGTTTTGGCGACTAAAAGATGTTTCGTCGCTGAAAGTGGACCTTTTTGGCTACCAAAAAACAATTAGTAGCTGAAAGCAGAGTTTTTGGCGACAAAACTTCAGTTTAGTCGCCAAAACAGGGTCCGTTTAGGCCTAAGCCACGGTTTTTAGCGACGAAATAAGAATTAGTAGCCGAAATTTATAGCATTGGCGACTAAAAATTACTTTTAGTCGCCAAAAGTGGGCCAAATTTTTTTTAAATAAATCATTTATTTTTTATGTAAATTATATTTAATAAAAATAATTTTATTTATAAATATTATTTTGTATTAATACCGGACAAAATACTATATAAATAATATATATTTCATATATATTCACGTGGATGTGTAGTGGCATAGTGGAGGGAGTATGTGGCTAAAGGTGTGGAATGTTGGAGGCGGCAGTTCGAAACTTAGAACCAGCAAAAAAAAGTGGGAATTTTTTTTTTTTTACGAAACACCTTTGGCGACTAAAAGTTTAGTCGCCAAAAGCTCTGATTTTGGCGACTAAAAGCTTTAGTTGGCGTTTCGTTCAGTATTCGCGACAAAACTATTAGTCGGTAAATGTGTGATTTTGAAAAGTCGAAAACACTATTGGCGACTAATATATTGGTCGCCGAAGACGTCTTTTTTGGCGACTAAAACAGGTTTTGTCGCCAAAACCTCCCGCGACCAGTTATTGGCGACAAAAGCAGCGACTAAAATTTTTTGTCGGGGAAACCAAAATCTCGACTTTTAGCGACTAAAAGTGGACCTTTGGCGACTAAAAATTTAGTCGCCAAAGGTGATTTTTCTTGTAGTGTTTGGCAGATTTAATAACTATATAATCAAACTAAATAAAATCTTCAATAATTTATTTAACATCACAAATTACACATGTAAGTCTAAATCCAAGATTATATCATGATTTTAAGGCTACTAATATATAAATAATCTTTAAATATCTAATATATATCACAAATTTACATGTAACTACAAACAAAGTCCTATCTAAATTTTTTTAGCCTTATTAGAGTATGAATATAATCTAAAATTTGAACAAAAAAAAAAAGAATTAGAGGGTTGGAAGAATTTTCTTACTTAGTAATGAGGTGATAAAATGATAAGAAAATACTAGCATTTTTTCTTTTCTTCTTCCTAACTCTGACTTTGCTATCATATATATTTATATATATTGTCTGTATACCTCCGCCAAGCCAAGGAAAGGAGTCTCTTATACATATAGCCTTACAACACATACCTCACCTTCAATTCTCATAATTTTGCATGATATCAAATCTTTCAAAAAATCAAGAGCTCATCATATCCTACTCTTAGGTTAACATGCAAAGGCCACAAGTGGTGGGGTGACTCATCCCCACCGATCACAAATTTTTTTTTTTTTTTAATTGGATGATAAATTTGTATATTTATGTATTTATGTGAATTTTTTAAAAATTAATTAAATAAAATTTTCAACTAAGGTATTTAGTGAGTTTAATTATTAAGTTGAATCTTTTTCAAAAATATTTATAAATAAAAAATATTGAATACCTACAAAATTATTTATCTTTAGCAATATTTTTATTAGAGACTAAATTGAAATAATTTTTAACTAATTTATACATTAATACATTTATTAAATAGTTTCTAAATAAATTAATTTATTATTCATATCTTATAATGCATTTATAAAAATAATTAAATATGAGTTCTCAGAAAATGCGTATGTTACAATGCATTATATACTTCTATATTTATTATTATTTTCTTTTTATTATTAATTTGTAAATCATCCATTAGGGCACCAGGTGGAATGCATAAATAATTTCAAAATATTATAAAAATAAAAATTTGTTGGGGGGTTGTTTTCACTTTTGACTCTTTTAAAGTTTAATATTAATTAAGTTTTCAAAGTTGGCACGATTTGAGAATGATGTTCCCTTGGTTGAAGAATATATTGAATTTTCTAAAGGCCCCAACATTGATAGGTGTGATTAGTAGTATAAATGTTATTTTCACATGATGTGTTTTAAATTGGTAGACCCAAAGAGTGTGACATTTTACTTAGAATAGCATGAATTCAAATAAAAAAAACAATAATAGTTGTTAAATTTGGAACTTTACTATTATAGAAACAAAATTTAAGATATATAATAATGTAGTTATTTGTGCTGATTTTATTTTATATGGAACATCTATCACTACGTACGATTTATAATTTTAAAAATTGTTATTGTTATATCATTTTAGATATATTTTTTATACAAAAATTCTATGGATAAACCATTTTCCTATAAGAATATTTCTAACGGAGTCTCACTTAAAATTTGAAATTTTGTCAACTAGTGTCTTAAAGGTCAAAGACTTGAAACCTTACTTAACATTTGAAAAAAATACAATAAATTCTATCATTTTGACATAATTACATTGATTTTCTTTGTGATTTTGATTTATATATAATATTTAGTCTTATTTTCACCAATAAACTATTAGTTATATGTGTGAAAAATGATGTTATCAACTCTTTTATACAAAAATATAAATTTTACGTTGTTTTATTTTTGCATTTTCACAATATCTACATTAATTTCAATCAATTTAATTTTACTAAAAGAAAAATCAGTGTAATTATATTAAAATTGTGAAACTTATGTTTTTTTAAAACTCGGGAAATGTCAGTCAAATTTATCCTAAAATCATTTAACATTTTCCTCTGAATCATATAAAGAATATTCCAATTGAATGACTTCAAATTGTTTCAGTAGGGGTATATTCCAGTAGGGGAAAAATATGAAAATAAAGAAACAAAAATTGCTCAATTATTAACAGTGGTAAAATAGGCTAATTTTGGGATCAACTATAAAACTTGAATGACTTAAAGCGTTTCTGAATTATACTTGATATTACTTGATACCCATATTAAACAACACCAACACTTTATGAAACTTTTCATCAAATTTGAATAAAAATTTGATGAAAAATTTGATCTGATATCATACACTCCAATGATAAATTTAAAATTTTCATTAAATCTTTTTATAAGCCCGGTTGTTCGAAAGGACATCCGGCCATAGGTGAAAATTGATATTCAGATAAAGAAGGCTGGTTGTCCGGGAGGAAATCTGGACATAAGGATGTCTGGCCCAATAGATAAAGCTCTCTTGATTTGATAAAAAATTTAACTTTCCCTTTATTTAATATCGATTTGATCAAACAGTTGGAGCTTGATTTTAATGCCTTAAGATCTGATGAAAGATTAACGATCACCTTACAAATAATTATTTGGGGGAATTTTTCATCAGCCAAAATAAAAGATCTGTTCAGTCAAAAATAATCAACTTCTGTTTTTTCAAATTAATTAAATTATTACACATAGGTACTTGGGTCATATCTTCCAATTTTTTTAGAATAATAGTCCCAAACTTTATTCTTCCGGGTCGATAAAAGATAATAATAATTTGAAAAATCATATTACTTTTACCTATTTGTTAATTTATCCACATAAATCATTTGTCCAAGTCTCATCTATTTGTCCACCTATCTATACACCTATTATCCCCTATTTGTCCATATATCACCTAATTGTTTATCTAATCTACCCACCACCACCACTACTACAGCCGACCACTCCCGATGACTTTTCCAGTGAACTTTCTGACAACTAGCCGGTTGTGGTTTAACAGCAATGAGTAAAATTAGGAGGAAAAAAAAATCTTTCAAAACAATAAAATTTCTTTCTCACTAAATAATTTCACTAAACATGTTCTTATCACCAAAAGAGATTAAACATTAAACCAAATAACTTAGGGTGCCATAGGTGCCAAGTTTTCACAATTATCAGCAAAAAAAAAAAAAAAACCCTATAAAAAGAGACCAATAAACTGCACCATAGTCTGGAAATTTTGTAAATTTTGTTGATTCCAATAATTTCTGGTTACCTGCTTCTCTTTCTTGCCCTACTTGTTGCCAAAATTCGGCAGAAACCAAATCATCAAGTAGTAGGCAACCACCAACTTTCTTTTGACTTTTTGGTGTTGCTCTATACCCCATCAATAGCACTAATGATGTAGATGTAACGCACACAAAAATGGGAAAAAAAAATTAAAAATTTAAAAAAAAAAAAAGAGAATTTGTTGAGATTGTAGGATTGATTACAAGAAATGGACAGGATAAGGTTTTTAGGAGAGGAAAAATTAGAATTTGCATTCAGTGGTCAAGAGAACCTTCCAACAAACTTTTGTACTATAGTTTGTTATGAAGAATTAATATCTATATGACAAAAGTTTAAATCTAAAGTTAAAAGGTAATATAATTTAAAGGTAAACTACTAATAGGTCTTAATAGTTAAATTTAATTCACATTAAGTCCTATTAAAAATAAATCCTAATAAAATTATCGTTAAAAATAATTTTTTGTGATGATTTTTTACATGTCACTAAAAATTAACAATTAATGACTTTGTTTTGTTACAATTTTTATAAATTGTTATTAAAACTTACAATTAGTGACTTTTTGTGATGAATTTTTCAAACTATCGCTAAAAATTAAAAATTAATAACCTTTTTTTGTGACAATTTTTTAAAACTATCGCTAAAACTTATAATTAATGACATTTTTTGTAACAATTTTCAAACTGTTGTTGAAAATTAACAATTAGTGATTTAACAATGTTTGATAAAAAATGTCATTAATTCTCACTGGACCTATTAGACAATAAATTCACCTATTAGAATAAGCCAACCTAATATTCAATGTATGTGATGTCATTCTTTTTGTATTTAATTTACAGAATAAGAAGCCTAATATATTTTAGAAAAATAAATAAATAAATAAATAGACATGTTTAGTATAATGAAATTTTGTTTAGTACGCAAGCAGAGGAGAGAAATAAAATTTATTTAAGTAATTGTTTTTTAAAATAACTCACTTTTAGGAAACATTCCAAATTTTTTGAACTATTTTTGCTTAAAGATGAAAAGAATATGACACCGATGGGTTTTGAACTTTCTTTTATTTTGGCTCGAAAAACATAAAAACTGAAAACACAATTAAACTAGGCTCTTCTGACCCTAACCAAGGCAGTAGATCTAATCTAGCCAACATAATCCTAACTTTGATACCATCTTAGACACGCGATTTAACCCTCGCTGAAAGTATTGTCCGCTATGATCCAACCCAAACAGTTAGCCTCACAATTGTCCCTTTGGGCTCTAAGCCAAAAAGCACCTCCACAATAAATGTCCTGTGCCATCTTATAAGTCTATTCTAAACATCATCGGCAACTAATATGGGATGCCAACACAAACAAATATGCAATTCTATGCAAAAAGCGCAAACAAACAAATCCATACAACATACATGTAGATTGAAGAGAAAATGAGAATCTGTACAAGAGGAAATGAAAGTATAAATCACAACAACATAGAGGGTAGAGCTAGCCATCATTTCTTTATGTGGAGTGCATTTAGCTCCCTTAAAACAAGTTGGGAGATTCTTCAATCTTTGACATGTCAATCCATCTCAGAACCAAAAATTATTCAGTGGTGACATTCAGTGCTGTGTCACCGTGTGTGGCATTGCTACCGTCCATTGGATAATTATTCAGTGGGTGGTGGGACATAGATTCCACACATTGCAGTGAATAATTTCTCGCTCAAGGTTCAAAGTTCAAACAGCAGAGGGATTGAATCACAGAAAGAATGACCTTAATATACACAGCCAAACTAAAAATAAAAATTAAAAAAAAAAAGAAAAAAAAAAGATGAATTTTAAGATCATTGGCCATAACCATTTCCATACATCATTGCTTGCCACGTGTTTGCCTTCTCTGAGTTGGCGAGTTGGCGAGCTTGTATGCCGAATAGCCAATAGGCTCCGAATTGAAAGTCTTAGATAGCTTCAAATATCATTTCCTGTAATATAGAGCAGCAGAATATTTCAGTTGGTGTAATAAATGTTTAAAATGGCAGAGACAAGATCTATTAATGTGTTTTGGTCCCTAAACAGTTAGCCCCCATCAACTCTTAAATGACCAGGTCCAGGTACTAAGATATAGGAAACATGGACACTCTAAAATGGATGCCGTGTCCAATACATATTGGATACCAATATGGTGTAGACATGCATATCCACATCTCAGACGCACCACATGACATGTCAATTTTTAATTTTTTTTTTTTTTTCTAGGACACGTAAAGAACACTTCATGGACATGCATGTCGTGTGTCTATACACAACTCAAGACACTTTTGTAGGTTTTTCTTTATAATTTTAGAAAGTTGATTTGGGGAAAAATATATGAAAACAAAAAGGGGGGAAGTGAGTTAAAAAAAAAAAGTACACTCATATATATTGATGCCTCTCCAATCGATGTGCCACAAATTTATATTCATATACAAAGCAAATAATAATTTTTTTTTTTTTTTTTTCCCTGTATTCCCGCTTGTCCATATTTTAATTTTTTGAAAATCACTTTCCTGTGGCTGTACCTGTATCCACTGCCTATGATTAATATCACCACAATAAAAGCAAGGAATTCACATCCAATCATTGCAATAATGGAATATAGCACAAGGCAAACCTGGTTGCATATGGGACAGGTGTCACTTCTTTCCATCCACTCAAGAATGCATGAAAGGTGAAAACCATGATTACATTTGGTGATGATCTTTGGATTCTCTGCATCATATTCTGCAGATGAAGATGCAAAATGAAACAGTTAGTTATATATAAAATAAATAAATAAGTTGTCTACTAAAACTCCGCCAGTAGTGCACCTTCAAGACAAGTGGGACAAACATCCTCTTCTTCTGTTGCTGATACATTAAGATCACTTGATTTTACAAGTTCAAATTCAAACTTCTTCGGGGAGTCAAGAAATTTGCTGGTGTCGGTTTTACAATCCGACTCCTTAAGATCCACGCATGTTGAAAAATTTGCAAAGCCACTGTCACTAATGGTTTCTCCAAGGGACTCTGAATCTGTTGATTGTGGACATCCGAAAACCACGTCGTATGGAATAGGTGCAGGAGGTGGTCGGTAAGTGTCAGGGGTTGACATATCCAAATTCAAATCGACCAAGAATCCTGAAGTGAATACTGTGGCTGCACTGTCATGGGATGTGAAGGACTCATGATCATCGAAAACTGGAGGACACTGCAAAAAAGGAGCAAGAAAGTTCAGAACTAATAAGTGATACAAAAGAAAACCCCATGCAAATTGCAATAACAATACCCCTTCCTACATTAAAATCAACCAGTTGACAGACTTCCACTCAAACAAACTTTCCAAACTTTAATGTCGCGTGATTTGACAATGATGCCAAAACAATGATACTACAAACAATGAAAGTCTGCTTCAACGAAGAGGAAGGAAGAAAGAAAGAGCTTGGTGAGGTTTATGACATACTGAAAGACGTAAGGAGGAGAAGCACAGTTGATGGAGAAGAATTCATAAGGCTGGCCGAGCTTGTGCCTGTGCCCATTATTAAATGGTTGGCAGCTAATGGTAAAATAGCTGTGAACTTGTTGGTTTCGAAGATAATAAATAAAAAAACTGGACTTGCAAAGTGACAAAATGAAAGAATAATGAGACAATAACATACTACCACCTATGATCACAAACCTTTTGTGATACTCACGAGTCCCACTGAACACTTTCACTCAAACAGGAGTAGGACTGAAAAGTCACAAACTATGGATTTTTAGCAACACTAGTAAAAGGAACAACGAATTTGACGCTTCATATATTTCACAAACCCACTGGTGATAAAAGAGCTTTTATTAGGGGTAATTATCAAGGAATTTGACAATTGAGATGACCAATAAACAAAATTTTAGTTATGTAAATCCAAAAATAAATTACTATTTCTCAAAAATCCAAATGTCCATTACAAATGCATCTATTACCAAATACTTGACTTGTAGCCTGACAGAGTGATAAGGAAATCCAGTGGTTATATTGGCGAAACCAAAAATGCATCTAGAAGATGGCTTGCTCAACTTATTTTTATACAGACAAATCTCACATAAAAAAGACATCTAGAAAATGGCTTGACTGGAGATGGTAGGGTCCGCTTAGCCCACGCACTGCAACTAACATTACATGTAAGTATGTATTGTTGTATAATTGCTATAAAATGAGTGAAATTTTCTTTTGATATTGTATGTTACAAATAACACCATTTTATTTCACAATAGAATAAAAATATAAAATAATATGACCCTTTTTGCAGAGTTTGTGTACCCTAAATTTGAGATTGGAAATGCACCCACACCCAAACATCGGTACTTGAGTCCTTGAATAAACAAGACATAGAGAGATCGCACTAAATGGTGGCATCCTATTTAAGCAAGCATGACCCAAGAGGCCATCAATCTCAAATAAAATGTCTGCAAAAATGCTACCCCAAGCCATATTTTGAAAAGAAGAGTAGATGATAAAAATGATTGGCAGTATGCCAGCATGTAAAGGGTGATGGAAGAAATTACTGACATAGTAATATACTGGTGTTCCATGCAACTGAGGTTTTCTGGAAGAACAACAGCAACCCCCCATTCTTGCAATATTTTATGTCATCCACTCAAATCCTTTAGTGCATCAGACGTCGCATCCTGTTCTTTGGCATGGTAGGAGAGTCACATTCTAGAAAGACAATATGAACCATATGTTACCGATTTAAACAGCCAACGAAGTTAATGGATGCTGAAACAAAAACTGTAATGCATGCTTTAAGAAGCATGAATATAGAAATTAGCTTACAGCATTCAATAAATCAGTAAAAACCAATATAAAATTTACATGGGATCAACCTAAGAAAGAGAAGTAGTAGTAAGCAACTACAAGTAGTTGTTGCACATGTTTTGATAACAGATTAGTACAACAATGAAACATCATCAATGTTTTACTTTCTGCCAAGCAGGCAAAATCTAGATCAGGTGACAGTATCACCTTTCATCTTTTGGCTCTAACTTCTAAAGCATAACAAATAACAATCTTATGCATTTCTCTTACCTAAATTTATTATCACTGGCATGTGAGCCAGCATATTTGATTCGAAGCACCCAAGCTACCTTTTTCATATGAAAGAGTTACATGATCATCAGTATAAACTAGATTTAAAAAAATAAGTTCATGATGCTTTCCGTTCACAATGTCCAATGACAGTCCTTTGCATTATCACCTAAGTAAGTGATGCCATTCATGCATCAGATAGATTCCATAATTGATGGAACAGCCAACTAAATATACACCCTGGGTGAGCTCATTGCACTATAAGAACTAAAATACTTTTTAGTGGATTTTGTGCCTTCCTTATTTATGACATAATTATCCTTTGGTTTATCAAAGTACTTTTTAACATATAAACTTGCATAAAAATTAGAATTTGAAACAAGTTTGAATAGATCATAAGTCACAACTTGATACATTGTCAAACAACCATGAATCAGAGAATGAAAGTGGCCAAGATGTATACACTACAACATCACTTACAAGTGAACTCTACAAGAATTCTAAACATGCTTGTATGGTTAAAATTCTAAACATCGTTTCTAATGTAGAACAAGATTCTATAGTTTTTATCTTTTCAATATTATTAATTGAATGAATGAATTACACATGCTTGTAGGCTTAATTATAATAAACTAAACCTAATAATTCTAGAATATTTATACTAAATTACAAGAATCCTAATCAAATAATATATTAAAAGTACTAAAACTAAAAAATAAAAATTTCTAAAGTCTTGTCCTACATCACTTATGCAATTGAACAATTGGAACAGTATAGAAAGACATTATACCCCTTTAATTCAAGTCAAAGAGCAGAAGGGGAGTATGTATATCAATTCATGACAACAGACCCAAATGAAAACACAGTCCACACAGACCTAAGCAACAAGAACACCAATCATTTCAAGTCTGAAAAGAAGAACAAGAGGAGTATATCAATTGAAGACACAAACCCAATTGAAAACACAATCCACACAAACCTAAGCAACAAGAATATCAATCATTTAACATGGCAGGACTTACCCCACACACACACACATATATACATATATCATATATGTATCAATAATTGGACCAGAAATACGAATCTAATTACATGAGATATAGGCTACAATTATCAGCTGACTGAGGAGATTTATACTACTTTACAGAAGCACACAAATAAGTAATTCAAGTCTAAAGAGAACAAACCCAATTGAAAACACAGTCCAAACAGACCCAAGCAACAAGAAAATCAAACACTTCAAGTCTGAAAAAGGAGAACAAGAGGAGTATATCAATTGAAGACAACAAACCCAATTCAAAACACAGTCCACACAGACATAAGCAACACAAACATCAATCATTTCACAGAGCAGGAATTACAACACATGCGCGCTCTCTCTCTCTCTCTCTCTCTCTCTCTCACAGACACACATACATATATATCAACAATTAGATTTTTACATGAGATATAGGCCATGATATCAGTTGACTGAGGCATTCATACTACTTTACAGAAACAAATGAACAAGTAATTCAAGTATAATAAACCCAAATGAAAACACAGTCCAGACCTAAGCAACAAGCACATCAAACATTTCAAGTCTGAAAAGAAAGAACAAGAGGACTATATCGATTGAAGACAACAAACCCAGTTCAAAATACAGTCCACAAACACCTAAGCAACAAGAACATCAATCATTTCACTGGAATTACCACACATACATGTATACATACAAACCCATATACATATATGTATATATATCAGCAAGATTTACCTATAGATTTTTCTTCATAGTGGGTGGCTGCTGTGTAATGATATTGTGCGAGGCTGTGCGAGAAGAAGAGGAAAGGGTTTTGGGGTACTTTCGTGTCTGCTTTTGGAACTCTTCTTTTTGGATCTTTATTGAAAATTCAGTTGCTTTATAGATATTTTATTTTATTTTTTAGAAAAAAAGACGAATAAAATTTTGAGAGCTTATCAGTCAATCAAAAATAAGCTATTAAAAAGCGGAATTACGAAAATGGCGTCGCCCGGGTTCGAACCGGAGACCTTCAGTGTGTTAGACTGACGTGATAACCAACTACACCACGACACCTTCTTGATTTTACCACCACGTAATCAATTAGATAACCAACTGCAGACAACTTACACCTCTACCATTTATTTATTTATTTTATTATTTATTTATTTATTTTTGTTGATCGGGGAATCCCAAGCCTGAACTCATTTATGATCCGATCTTACAAACCAATCTGGAGAGGGATATCAAGGAACCCAATCCTCACTCCTCCAATTTTAATAGAGTAATACTGTATGTATCAATTAGTATGCTAACTAATGTAATAATTGATGATGTGACATAATTTAAAATATTTTTAATATTTATAATTTGTATAATGAATGGAGTCAATAATAAGGTCATAACTAGTGTTGGTATGACATAATTTAAGATATTTTTTGTAATTGTAATTTGTATAATGAGTGGGATCAATAATAAGATCATAACTAGTATTAATATACTAGTTAGTATATTAATTGATGTATGTAGCACCACTCATTTCAATAAGGAGGTTAGTATAGGTTCCTCTAGCATTTTTAATATATTGTAAACACCCATTAATATTTTGAAGTTATATTATTTGTACCTCAATCAATGTTCAAATGTTATTGAAGTTAATATTAAGGTAAATTATATCAGTCTTTCTCGATATTTAAAAAAATATAATAAATTTTATAATCTTACATAATTATACAAAAAAATTTTTTAGTAAGGTTAATATTAAATGGTATGAAAATACAAAGATATATAAGATAAGATATACATTTCAATGTAAAATATATTACAATATCATTTTTTTTATTCATATAACCAACAAATTTTTAATGAAAATAAGACCAAATGTTATATACATTAAAATATTAATAATGTAATTATATTAAACTTATAGGACTTAGTGTGTTTTCTTTAAATTTCAAAAGAAATCAAAATAATTTATCTAGAATCAAAATAATTTATCTAGAATATTTCTAATGAAATTATTTATACAACTTTCAAATGGCAAGGGTGTCCATGATGAATTTGAAATGTCAAGAAATATCCATATATTTGGGTTATCAAATGACAACTTTCAAATGTCTGAGTGTTTGTGAAAATTTCATTTTTCAATAATGTTAGATAGCTCAAATTTTTGTGGCTCAAATGGCTCAAATCACTCAAAACGACATCGTTTTGAGTGTAAAACGACGTCGTTTTGACAAATTTGAGCCATTTAAACCACAAAATTTTGGGTTACCAAACATTTTCCTTCATTTTTTTATAAACCACTCAAGAAAGAAAGAAAAAAAAAATGAGTTTGACAATTATTTTTGTTGTTTTTTAAAAAAAAAAAAAAAAATTTAAATCTAGAACATCTCGTACAAAACTAATCTATTTGTTATTTGTTAACACAGTTAATTTTTTTAATTATTTTTTTAACTTAAGACAAGCATATTTTATTTTTTCTAGTTAGCAAAAAAATGAATTTGATCAAAATTTCCTCATAATAAATTTTAATGGATTAAGGACAAATATAAAAAAAATTCTTGAAAAGTCCAGCATACATCATTATTATTAAAATATTTTTAAACTTTAAAATAATATAACTTTTTATCTAGATGTCGATTTTTAATAAAATTAGAATTTTTAGAATTCTCTCCTCAAGATTTAACAAATAATGTCCAAGTTGACTATAACATTATTTTTTTTATAAAAAAAATAACGTCAAAATTGAAGTAAAGGTATTGATCTTTTTGGACAGCGTGTCAGTAACAAAAAAAGAAAAATAGAGTATGAATTGAAGGGAACTTTACTAGTTGTTTCATTACATGTTCACAAACAAATCAACAATAATTAACAAACAACAATTTCAAATCACCAACTAGAAGAGAGAGAAAAGAAAAAAAAGAAGAAGAACATCAATCAAGATAAATAGATTCAACTAACAAAATCATAAAAAATATTCTCTAGGAAGATGCTAGATATCTCCAATCTACTGCAAATGGTAAATGAAATCATCAACTAATAGTGGATATCTTGAACTTTGAATTTTGGTCCAACGAATAGCTTTCACTTTGATGCTTTCAGCAATGACCAACTAGTGTGGAATAGTATTTTATTTTCAAAGATAAATTTATTTACTGTGATCCAAATTTAATCATCGAATGATGACCAACAATGATTATTGAACAAAATTTCAAAGCTAATCGCTAATAATTTTAATTCAAATCTCTAATATATATATTTAGGGTAAGATTGTCCAAAAAAAATAAAAAAAATAACAATCTGTCATTCACAGAGAACACGATTGTAGTAAAGAGATTTAAGAAGTAAAATATTTTAAATTGTCTTTTTCACTCTAAGATGTTGGACTTTGGGAGTTTTCACTAAATTTCCCAATAAAATAAAATAAAAAATAACACATGTAAACTGGGCCTAATCAGGCTTTTTTCCTTTAATTAGAAAATTCAGGCCCATTAGTTCACCGTCTCCTCCAGGTTGTCTGTACGTCTGGTACGTCAAACAAAGCCATATGCCCTGATTAATCTATCTCCCTTCAACGGTTCTTCTTCATTCCATCAATTGGATGATCCACAACAAATGCCGCTCTCTTTCAATCCTCACCGTCCATTTCATACGCCTGTTCTCAACTTCTATGACCGTTATCCAAACCAACCACAACGGCCCAAACCATGACTCCCATCACAAAATCAACGAAGCTCCCCATCTGGGTCGATTCAGAGCTTCAATGGCGGTTTCTAAATCAACCCATTTCATGGACTCACTCTTAACCCATTCCTCCTTTTCCAATGCGTTGAAGAGCTCTGCAAAAATGGGTTCTCTTCCTCAAGGACGAAAACTACATGCGCATCTATTTAAGTTAGGATACCATAATGTATTGTCATTGCAAAACCAACTATTGAATGTTTATGTTAAATGCAAGGAATTCTATGATGCTTGCAAGTTGTTCGATGAAATGCTCGTGAGAAATCTTGTAACTTGGAACACGTTATTGAGTGGTGTATCTGAATGTGGTGGTGGTTTTAGATCGATTCATAATCTGGGTTTTCGCTATTTCAAAAGAATGTTGTCGCAAATGGTGGTTCCCGATTGCATTACGTTCACAAGTTTGCTTTGTATGTGCGTTGAGCTGAATGATGTTGAGATTGGCAGACAGTTGCATTGTCTTCTAATGAAACTGGGATTGTATATACATTGTTTTGTAAATAGTGCTCTTGTTGATTTCTATTCGAAATTCGGTTTAGTTGGAGATGCTAGGTGTGCTTTTGATTGTTGTTTGGAGAAAGATTTGGTTTTGTGGAATGGGATGGTGTCTTGCTATGCTTTGAATTGTTTGGCAAAAGAAGCTTTTTTGGTCTTTAGCTTGATGCGGTTGGAGGGTGTAAAGGGCGATGATTTCACACTTAGCAATCTCCTAAATTCCTCAACCAATTTGGAATTTTTTGAGTTGGGTAGGCAGCTTCATAGCCTTGTTATTAGATTGTCCTTTGATATAGACGTTGTAGTGGCTAGTGCACTAGTTGATATGTATGCGAAGACTGAAAATGTAGTGGATGCTAGCAAAGCCTTTGATGGGATGGTCTTCAGAAATATTATCTCATGGAACACGATGATTGTAGGTTATGGCCGACATGGTGATGGGAAGGAGGCTATGAAACTTCTTGTGAAGATGTTCCGAGAAGATTTTTGTCCCGATGAACTATCGTTGGCTAGTGTTCTCAGTTCATGTGGCAATTTATCCTCCTCTTCTGAAATCATGCAAGTTCATGCCTACACAGTAAAAAATGGGTTTCAAGCTTTTTTATCAATTGCAAATTCCCTAATTAATGCATATTCCAAGTGTGGTAGCATTGATATGGCACTCAAAATCTTCAGCTTTATTGCAAAGCCTGATCTTGTTTCATGGACATCAATGATTCGAGCCTATGCATTCCATGGAAATCCAAAGGAAGCGATTGAACTCTTTGAAACGATGCTATTGCATAGTAGCGGGAGGCCAGATCAAGTTGCATTTCTCGGTGTTCTCTCTGCCTGCAGCCATGGGGGGCTAGTAGATGAGGGGCTTCATTACTTCAATTTAATGACCAATGACTATCACATTGAGCCACATTCAGAGCACTATACTTGTCTGATTGACCTTCTTGGGCGTGCCGGTTTTCTAGATGAGGCTTTCAATGTTTTGAACTCGATGCCTATTGAGCCCGGATCAGACACACTAGGAGCCTTTATTGGTGCGTGTAAGGTCCATGGCAATTCAGGATTGGCAATCTGGGCAGCAAAAAAGCTTTTTGTATTAGAGCCGGGCAAGACTGTGAATTATACCCTCTTGTCTAACATGTATGCTTCTGTTGGTTGTTGGCTTGATGTTGCAAGAGTTCGCAGAATGATGAGGGATAGGTGTAGTCATAAAGTTCCAGGTTGTAGCTGGATAGAGATTGCTGGTGAGCTTCATACATTTGTGTCAAGTGATAAATCCCACAAGCGAGCTTTGGAGGTTTATACATTATTGGATGTTCTGGTGAGATTAATGGAGGATGAAGAAGACTGTTTGTCTTGTGTGGATTAGATTTGAATGTATTGAGGATAAATGTGTGTTTGATTTCTCCAGATGACATGGTGCTTTATTTTGATAAGGACACTGAGTGGTGATTGTTTGGTGGAAATTGGTTTTGGCTTCTAATTCTGAGGTTAGAACTTGAAAGCCCTTGCCCCAAGCAGCATGGACATGGATTGGCGACACGATACGGATGCTCCGCCATGGTAATTTAAATATAAAAAAAAATATAAGGATCTTTTTTTTTCTTCCCCCCCATGTGTCTAACCAATGGAGACATGTCCCCCTAAAGTGTCTAAAGTATGTTCGGGTCTAAATTTAAAAAAGAATAATAATAAGACACGTTTGAACATTTGTCGGACACAAGTCAAAATATTGGATGAGTGTTGGTGTCTGATATCATTTTTTTTTTTTTGATCAACAACATAGAACTTTATTGAAAGGCAAGGACCAATATAAAACTTTTAATAGTGTGTCTAATATGGACACACTATTAAAAGGTGTCTCTGTTTCTTGGCCCTTGCCTTTCATATGAGGTTTGTGCATGTTCTAAAATTCTCTATTTTACGCCCTATTTTCTTTGAAATTGTGAGAAAAATGTTCATCTCCCGACTTATTATAAGCTAAAAATCCAAAATCTATAAGCAAACCTCTAAAACCACACATCTCCCAACTTAGGAAATGCATAAGCTGTAAGCAAAAGTAACAACAAACAATTCGGCATAGAATTCTAAAAGAAGAAAATTAAAAACAGCACCTTGAAATTGCAGTAAACAACACATTGACGCTGACACTGACTCGAGGTGGATATGAAAATTTATTGCAGCCCTGCATTTAAGTCTATGGATGTCTAGTCATGTTATGGATTCAATGACATTTCATTGTCTGTTTGTGACTTCCCATTTCAACTTGCAGGTAAGCATGGAACTACTTGTCAAGTATGCTAATGGATATGATCTAACAATCATTTGATTCATGAACAATAACATTGGTGATTTGACCCATTGCTACATTTCTATGACGTCGGTGACTGTTAATTCAGGTAATGCTCGATGCTGATGTAGCTAGGACTGTAACATCAATCACAATTACAAAATTATTTGTAGGAATTTCACTTGAATGAGAAATATCAAAGAGTAATTTCAGATCAATGGAGTACAAATAAGATAGTGCAGTTCTCACTTGCACACATGGTTCTTGCTTGCACTTCACAGATTTGCAACTACTTTTTCCTTTTTGCTTCAATCTGATATTTTCTTAATCACTTTCTTGATAGTTAGATGAATTAATTTTTTTGTCGAAAAGCCAGGGGTTTGGCTTAGGTAGAGACAACTACGTAATTATTCAATCGTTCTAGAGTATCATCTCAACACCACATGGTCTTCTTGAACTAATAAAAATAGTAGTGACAGTATTAGTCATGTTGATCTGACTTAGCTTGATCAGTTAGGTAAGACAAAGTTGATCCCATACATCTCCTTTTCTATGGCCTTATTTATTAGGAATAATGTGAGCATCTTACTCTCGGAAAAAATGTGGTGATCAGTTGGACCTTCGATTAACTTCTCTTTTTTTATTGACCTCTTTAATCCACAAGAGGTCAAATTCAGATTGTTGTTCAAGTGAAATGCAGCTTTTTCAATCAAATTTGATCTACAAAGAAGGGAATCACGCTCTATAAGATTTGAACCTATGACATCGAGCTTTGGAGACTCACATTCTACTGAATTGAATTAAGAGCGCTTTCTTACCAAAATAGCTAAGACTGTAAAGAAAAAGATTATTTTTGTAACTCCAAATAATTTTTGGAGACAAATTAGGGACCAAACATAAGGATCTATTGCCAACCAACATTTCACAGTTTTCATGTTTTCAAGTGCTTTGTAAGTATTGCTACTCAACCAACCGTGATATTGACAGAGTAAATGGAGACAATTGATCTACTTTTGGTGGTTAATTACTGTATATTAAAGCATAATAATTTTGCTGGCCCTAATTGATGGTGGGTTTTTTTTTTCAGTTAGTTGAACCTTTATTAGGGCAAAAGCAATGTTTTTGCCATAAAATTATTACATAGTAATAATGTGATATTATCTATGGGGTGTTTTGGGAAGTTAGTAAAAAATTAGTTTTTTGAATTTTTTTAGACTATTTTGTCTTTTTATGGATAAAAAATATGAGGTGATGTGACCAAAAATGAGTAAAAAGTTTAAAACTGGCCTTTTATTTGGTTGCCAAAGCACCCGATAAATAAAAAATCACAATCAGTTATCTCCCAATTATCTATTAACGATAAGTTAGCATCTCTCACTTATAAATTTTTTTACTATGTAATTGATTTAAAGTACTACATAAATAATATCAAATAATAATTTAAAACTACAGTATAATTACATATTTTTGTCTTGTATTAATTGCCCCTCAAATATAATGTATGTATTTTCTCTTGGGTCTATTTGGAAGACTTGTATTAGCCAGTGGTTGACCATGTATTCACCCAAAAAAAAACAAAAAAAAAAAGTGGTCGACCATGACAAGTGTGTACTACTTGTGGCCGTACTTTGTTTTTTAGTGGGACTCCCTTCCCCCTTGGAATAATTTATTGTGGTTGTATTGTAGACACGAAATTGAATGAACTGTCAACATTTAAGTGGGTGTTATTATTGCAATTTGAAAAATTATTCAGTAAAAAATATATATATAAAAAAAATTTGTGCTATATTTCATGGTTACTGTTCTCATTGATCTAAAAGTATGATGCCTTGTGAAATGAGTAATTAAAAACTATGCAACTATTTAATACTCTATTAATCAATTTAGTGAATATTTTCTTAAGATATTTTTATTAACGAGTTCTAAATAATTATACACTATTTATAAAAATAGATGTAAGTTTGGTTAATCAATGTTCATTAACAAGACTTTCAAAAATATACTATTAGATTAAAATTTTAATTTTAATTTTTTAAAACTACATTTTTCACAAGGAGAGTAACTTGTCTCCAGTCCTTAATCGGATTGGACGGTATTGTTCGGCCGATGAGGGCTTATCAGAGGTCCCGTTTTGATAATCTAAACCGTTTAATGTGTAAAACTCGTCGAGTACTATGTGCTTGTGAAAAATCACGTTGATTGGATATCGATAGCTATGTGATTTTATCAGTTTTTGGTTGATCGTTAATTTGTTCATCCTTTTTTTTTATTATACAAAATTGATTTGATCACATAGTTATCAATATCTGATCAACGTAATTTTTTAGAACCATATAATATTTGACGAATTCTACATATTAAATGGTTTGAATTATTAAAACGAAACTTGTGATAAACTCTTATAAATCAAATAATACCGTTCAATCCTATTAATGACGGGAGGCAAGTTGCTCCCATCCCCAACCAAATTAGTGACAATCATAGCACAAGTCAGTCATCGACCAGCTCAGGATGGGTATTTGTCAGCTAAAAGGAAAATTTCAAAAATAAAATAAAAGTTTATAACACGTCTTGAAAATAAAATAAATGGATAAATTATAAATAAAAGTAAATTTCTTAAAGGAAAATAAAAAGTTTATATGATATGTCTTGAAAATAAAATAAATGGATAAATTATAAATAAAATTTTCAAATTTATTTAAAATATAAATTAATTTTATAATTTAGAAAATTATAAATATTAGTCTACCACTCACGATGAGTATTTTCCAGCTAAAAGGAAAATTCTAAAAGTTCAAATAAAGTCTATATGACGGCTTGAAAGTAAAATAAATGGATAAATTGCAAATAAAAGAAAATTTCTAAAAAAAGTCTATGATGAGTATTTGCCAGCTAAAAGGAAAATTTTAAAAGAAAAATAAAAAGTCTATATGACGTCTTGAAAGTAAAATAAATGGATAAATTACAAATAACAGAAAAATTCTAAAACGAAAATAAAAAGTCTATACGATACGTTTTGAAAGTAAAATAAATGAATAAATTATAAATAAAAGAAAAATTCTAAAAGGAAAATAAAAAGTTTGTATGACACGTCTTGAAAGTAAAATAAATGGATAAATTACAAATAAATCTTTGAAATTTATTTAATTGTTAGAAATTTTTATTTAACAAAATTTTTTAATAAAAAAAAAAAAATTTCTAACTGCTCTTTTATATAATAATAAAACTATTTGAATTATTAATTGAATTATATTTCTGACATTATTAAAAATTATTAATTAACTTGATGATTTATTAATAAAATGAGACATTTGTTATGCGATTATAAACTTGAAGGGGCATAAAGTGATTTCAAAAATCACAAAAAACAATATGTATTTTAAATAAATTTTAAGAGTTATATTTATAGTTTACTCAAAATGGATTCTCCAAAAAAATATTTATATAATCCATGCAAAATTATGCAATATCGATATTTTTATAATTTTAAATCAGAATTATAAGTATTTTGTTGTGAAATAATAACAAAAAATACTTGCATCATTTTGTATAATTTTTTTTTTTTTTTGTATTTAAAACTTTAGAAAAATGATATAGTAGTCCTTTATTAATCAATTATTTTCTTAACATACCATTAAATTTAAAAATGAGCTTAATTTTTTAATATGGATAGCAATATTCAAAATTTTATTTGTATAATAAAACTTGTTAAATGTAAAATCAGTGATGGTCCTCCACTCAAATTGGCTGTAAATAGTTATAAACCTCAACTCCGCGGCGCACGTTAGCCCCTGCCCCCTAATAAATTTCCAAAGACACAGACTAGTGGTAGACTTCGCACCACTGAAACCACTTCGTATTTCCCTCTCAACTCAAGCTTTCCATTTCCACAATTCTCTCTCTCTCTCTCTCTCTCTCTCTCTCTCTCTCTCTTTCTCTGTAAAAATGAGAAGTAGAAACTCGGGATACCGTAGCCGGAGCTCCAGATCCAGTGCAATCCAAACGCCGGACCTGTTTGCTGAGTCGCCGTGCTCCGCCTACTCCTCCTCGTCCTCCTCCCATAATTCAAGCTCCGGCAGAAACCCTGTCGTGATCGCCGCCAGGACCGTCGCCGGAGCTTTCGTTGGGTGCTTCACTCCGCCGGAGACCAATTCTTCGAAGAACTTCCGTTATTCTGACGAGCTCAAAGCTCCTTCTGGTAATCACTTTTCTCAAACTCAAAAAAAAAAAGAAAAAATTCTCTATATTTTATTTCTATAACGATTGATCAGTTTGAAAATTATCATGTGAAAAATCAAATTGATTCAGAGAAGTTTAAAACTTCACAAATTGAACGGTTTTTATTCATCTTCTTCTTTTATAACTACAATCTTTGCACGCACATTGTGTGTGCACTCACTGCTAGTATTTATGTATGTATTTATTTAAAAGCTTGAATGCTTGATAGAGAGGGTAGATTTTTGTGTGGAATTGGTGTTTGGTTAATAATTACAGGTTGGATCACATCGGCCGACTTAAGTTTCGTTCTCCGCTGAATTTGTGTTGTCAGTTTGGTTGTGAGAAGATTCGAGAAAAATGAAAGTTGTGTGGAAATGATAGGTTGAATTTCATGTTAAATATATTTATTTATACAAACACACATAAAAGCTTGAACGTTTGATAGAGAGTGCAGATTTTTGCGTGGAATTGGCGTTTGGTTAATAGTACAGGTTGGATCTCATCGTCCAAGTTAACAAGTTTTCGTTCTTTGCTGAATTTGTGTTGGTCGTTTGAGAAGGCCTGTGAAAATGAACGAAACTTGTTGAATTTGTGTCGGACACCGAGAAGACTGGAGAAAATGAAGTTGTGTGGAAAAAAATGATAGGTTGAATTTCATGTTTTGTGTTAGTATTTGTTTTCGAAGTAGAAGATGGTCTGTTGTTGTATTCTTGGGTGCCAAACAGTGGAATTATAATCTCAAATCGGACTTTTTGTATTTTCCTATATTTTCTTAAGAAGCAAGTAGATTCATTTATTGCACTCACCTCTATGGTGTGTTTCTTTCAATTATTCCCAATATTTTTCCCATTTTGCTGTCGAATTCCAAGTTATTTTGACGCCCTAAACGCTTCTCGAATTTCAAGTTTTTTATGAGCTTTTAACTATCTTTAAATGTTTAGTTGATGACTACTGCATTTTAGAACTCTGTATGTGCCGTTCATACTACCTCATTGCCTTGACATCAAACATTTCAATGAGAATAATAAGAAATTGTTTTGAGTTCTTCAATCTCAGTTTTTTCGGATGCATCGGGTGCTGGTAGTCAGACGAAGCGTGGTTCAAATCGTGGTTCAAATCGCAGTATCTATGGCAATTCAAACAGTTCTATCCGCACAAGAGAGCCTGGGAGTTTCAAATTCACCATTGCAGAAATCTACAAGGCTACAAGGAATTTTTCCCCAACATTTAAAATAGGACAAGGTGGTTTTGGTACAGTCTACAAGGGACAGCTCGAAGATGGTACCCTTGTTGCAATCAAGCGTGCTAAAAAGGTTCAAGCTTAATCAATCGATCAGTTCCATTTCCTGAAATTGTTGGGGGTAATGAATGAAACAGGATTTTAACTAGAAGTTTATTCTGTTTTCTCTGCAGAGTGTAGGTGATAAGCATTTGGGAGTGGAATTTCAAAGTGAGATTCGAACTTTGGCACAAATAGAACATCTGAGTTTGGTCAAGTTTTATGGGTTTTTGGAGCATGAAGATGAAAGGATTGTTGTTGTGGAGTATGTCCCCAATGGAACCCTTAGACAACACTTGGATTGTGAGTTTCTTCAACCTTAACATTTATGTTTCTGTTCTCTCTCTCTCTCTCTCTCTCTGTGCATGTGCATATGCTGAAATGTGTTTGAAGGGCTAATGCAGGTATACATGGCAGTGTTCTTGATCTTGCTGCAAGGCTAGATATTGCAATAGATGTGGCCCATGCAGTTACCTATCTCCATATGTATACAGGTCTGTTTATGGATCCATCATTCTAGTTTTTGTTGGAATGGAGAAATCCCCCCTTTGCTTTGATCAAATCCCCTTCTTATGTCGGATTGAAATGAAATCACTTGCCTGTGTTTTCCGGAATAGGATTCTCTGCAATAATATCCTTGCAATAAATGATTGTGTTTTGGGCTTAAACGATCCACTTCAACCACCATTAACTATGTTTTGGGCTTAAATCACTTACTTAAACTACCATTGCAATGGTGATTATAGCAAGAATCCTAATTCATGTTTTCTAGTTAGCTCTTCTTTCACATTGATCCTCTTCTAAGCAAGAAAATAGAAATACATCCCATCGATGGTTCTTTATTATGTGGCACACACTATTCGCACTCATTTCTACATTACATGGACTCTTTGGAATTTCAGAGGAATCCGTGTTGACATGACATGACATGGACACGGGTGCGAGTATGGGTACGGGTGCTTGATATAGTTCTTTACAAACGGATACGACTATGTTTGGAGAAATGAAAGAGAGAGTGAGGAGAGAATCTGTCACCGACTTCGAAAGGGTGAAAAGTTCGATCTCGTCTTCTCTCTGTCTTCTTCTCTCTTGATCGATCTCCTCTTCTCTCTCTCAGTCGATGTATCTCTTCTTCTCTCTCTTTTGTTGACGATATGTTTTCTGTTTTCTCTCCTATTTTGCCGTTCTATTTTCTCTCTCTCTTCTCTCTCTCTCTCTCCTTTTTAACATATAATAAATAAAATAAATCATATATTTTTTAAAAGAAATCTAATTAAATCATATATAATTGAAAAAATCTAAAAAATAAATCATCTAATTTTATTATTTTATTTATTTTAACATAATTTGTTATTCCTTATTTGTTATATTTTTTATTTATAATATATATGTCAATTAAAAATAAAAAATAAATTATAAATATTATCAATAAAAATAATACATTAGATAAAAAATAATAAATATATTTAAAAAATAACTATTTAACTCATCTTTATATAATAAATATATTTTAAAAAATAATTATTTAACGTATCTTTGTACCCGTATTTAAATTTAGATTCATATTCACGTATTTTTAATTTTTAGTTTCAAAGTGCCCAACTCTTAGATATGCACTCACACCCGATACCCACACCTGAGTTTACGTAATTCCTACCTGCTATGAAGCACGGATACTTCAAATAGGGTGACGTATCCGTATCGTATCTGTATCGGATACCAATACTCCTTGGATACTCGCGGATACGTATCGGATACTTATTAAAAGTATCGGATACTTCTTAATTATTTTTTTATTAATTTTGGAGTATTGAATACTTAATTTTGAAGTATCAGATACTCCAAATCATGTTTACTTGTTTTATGACATTAGAATTGTAACATTTCTTGCATAGTAATATAATATAATATAATTACAAGTATAAATATAAGAATATTTTTCTAGTACTTTGTTAAGTTCTTCGATAAGAACATAGTGAGTTAAATAATAGAATTTATCAAATTGATGTATCCTAATTATTTCATGCATGTTCCCTATAACTACATAAAAAGTAAGAATTAACAAGAGAATATAACAATGGTAAAATTAAATATCAATAAATAAATAAACAAGTAAACTTGAATACAATATTTTTCACTAGTGTCAAAGGAAAAAGTATAGGAACAAGTTGTGAATTGTTCTATTATTATAATATAAATATATTAAACTTGATATTGAAATGAAATATTTGCAAGATTTATTAAAAATTTTAAAAGTAAATAAGCTACTAGCTTAAATTAATACAAAATTCTTAAAGGTTAGTATTTTGCATTATAAAATTACATTGTGGTTTCTCAACCTTTTTTAGCTTATGTGTAACTCACTATTAATAATTTTAAAAAATATATTTTTCACAAACGTATCCTAGCCGTACCAGTATCGTATGTTTTTAGATTTTGTTATATCGCCGTATCCGTATCGTGTCGTATCCGTATCTCGTATCCGTATCTATGCTTCCTAACCTACCTTTCTCTCTCCGAATCCCTTCTTTCAATGGATCTTTTCCTGTGTTTAGGTTAGCTCTCTACTTTCATCGCTGCTTGCCTGTCCTTGTTTGTTTGTCTCCAGAGGTTGTTGTGATTGTCTTAATGCCTATTATATCTTTGCAAGTAGATCACCCTATCATCCACAGAGATATCAAGTCTTCCAACATTCTCCTGACTGAGAACCTACGAGCCAAGGTGGCCGACTTTGGATTTGCTCGATTGGCAGCAGATAGTGATTCAGGAGCTACCCATGTTTCCACCCAAGTGAAAGGAACTGCAGGGTACTTAGACCCGGAATACCTGAGAACCTATCAACTAACTGAGAAGAGCGATGTTTATTCATTTGGTGTGTTGCTGGTGGAGCTAGTCACAGGCAGACGCCCAATTGAATCTAAACGGGAACTCAAGGAACGCATAACAGCAAGATGGGTATTACTCTGTTTCTTCCTATCTCTTGATATAATTGTGTTAAATCATCCTCCATTTTTTTTTTTTTTTTTTTTTTTTCTTGACAAATTTAAAAGTGGTCATTTTTTAGGGAAAACGATTAGGTGTTGTTAGGTAACATGCACAATTTTTTATTTTTTGTTTGCAAAAAAATATTAAATAAGTTTATATTTATGTTTATTTTTAGTAAAAAATGAACACAAAAAACATGTTTGATACACTTGTTTTGGAAGTAGGTAGTGACTAAAGGTGGTTGTCGATGGCCGGATATGGTGGCTAGAGGTGGCGACCAAAGGTGATTTTGGACAAGAGGTGGTGGCAAAGGTGGTCACCACCAACTAGTGGTTATTGCTGGCCATGAAAGGTTATTGCTAGAGGAGGTTGTCAAAAGAAGTTACTAATGGCGGTGGGCTGGATGTGTTGGTCGGTTGTGGCGATGAGCGATGGTTGTCAAAAGAAGTTACTGATGACGGTGGGCTGGATGTGTTGGTTGGTGGTGGAGATGAGCGATGGGTGGTGGCCAGAGGGGATATGACATGGAAGAAGTAATGAATTTTTTTTTTTTTTTTTGAACAAGTGAAATCAACTTTATGTGGTTACAAGAAATTAAATAAATTTTGTAACTAATAAATTTTTGAAAACAAAAATAGAAACTAAACTAGTTTTTATATAAAATTTTCAAACTCAATAAAAAATTGTAAATATAAACGTCATCAAGCATGGACTTATTGTGTAGATATACTCTGTTTCTTCCTATCTCTGATAAGTTTACTTTTATTTTGTAGAATGTCTAATTGGATTTGGATTGTGTAAAATGCAGGCCATCAAGAAATTTTCTGATGGAGATGCAATTTCGATTTTAGATCCAAGGCTGGATCCATCTACTGCGAATAGCTTTGCTCTAGAAAAAATCCTAGAGCTCGCTTTGCAATGCTTGGCTCCTCACAGAAAGAACCGGCCAGAGATGAGGAGATGTGCAGAGATCCTATGGAGCATCCGAAAGGATTACAGAGAGTTATCTGCTTCAGATACCCCTTCACTCTCCTCCACTTCCTTCAGGAGTTGCATAATCAGAGAAGAATGAATATGAATGTATATCCCTCAATCACAATGTTACAATTTAGCCAAGTTGAATTTGCATTGGATTGAGAGAGATGCAGAAAGGGGGAAAAAAATGAAGCATTTACAGATTTTTATGCTAGAACACAAATAATTGAGATTGATTATGTATGTAGAAGAAATTATATTAAACAAAAAAAAGAAGAAAAAAAGAAAAAAGAAAAAAGAAAAAAGAAGAGTTTAGAGTCTAGTTTAGATTGATCATAGGTAAATTTCAAGGTTGTTTGTTGGGTTTATATGATGTCCGTTGTTTTGTAAAGGCTGGGGTGTGCTTCTTGTGTGTATGCATGCATCTTGAATTCTCTCTCTCTATATCTCTCATCTATGAGCAATTTTTCAAGATTCCTAATGTTTTTTTTTTTTTTTCTCGTCATCTGCGAGAAAGTTCAATTTGTTTTACAACGCACATCAACATGATAATTTGGTTCAGTTTTTTTTTTTTCCTTCCTTTTTTATTTTATTTTAAATGTGGTGCTAGAAATAAATTACTTTTTTCTCATGAAAGTAGAGACATTATTATAACTTTCTCATAAAAATTGCCTGTTAGCCAAATGCAAAAATAAATTTTCTATTCACTTTCTTTTGTTTTACTCCACTTTCTATCATATTTTCACTTTCACGTTCCATCATATTTTTCACTCTAGTCAAATGGATACTTAAAATTACTGTCTCCATATTTTGCTACCTCCTATGTACATAACCACATGACTACAGAAAAGGAACACCCAAACACGCCCTTACTACATTTGAAGCTATATATAACACAAGTAGAAAAATCTGTGTAAAAGAAGAACCTATCAGAACATAATTAAAGGCTTTGACACATGAAATCAATAGTTCTACTTCTATTATTCTGTTAATAGAAAGAATAATACAAAGTTATAAACATAATGTAGCAAAGAAGATAAAAATCTAAAGGAAAAAAAAAAAACCTAATTCCTAGCGATATTTCTCCGTTGCCTAAGCTCTTTTCTGTATAAAATTTTTTTTTAAAAAATTTGTGCGCAGATTGATAAATACATGTGACTTAATTAGCCATTTCCCAAAACTAAATACCCTATTCAATGAGAAGAATTTACAGCAAACTACTTCAGTTGATGATCTTACTTGGTGGTTGCTTTGATCGATGCAAGCAAACTGTCTTCATCAGTCTCAGCGTCACCACGAATCGTCATATTCTGTCAAGGCTTATACCTAGTATAAGTTGTCTTTCCCCATCTTGCTATCCACCTCTTGAAAAAGAATCCTGCCGAGTTAACTCATAGTTTGCATTCAGAGGTCCTTCATTCTCACCATCTCTGGTTTTTGCTTTTGAACAGAGGAAGAGGAAGGAAGATGTGTATATGGTAACATGCCACACACTGAAAGCAATTTTATGCACCAAATGAGAGAATGAGAGAGAGAGAGAGACAGAGAGAGAAATTATTTAGTAAATCCGACCTATTGCACACGTGGTGTGTCTCAATAGCAAGACACATGATCACTTTAGACCTGTTTGGTGCAACTTCTAACAAGCTAAAAATTGATAATGAGAAATCACAAGCTTTATGAATTTTTTTCAACATATTTAAGCTATTTTTGCATCAAAACTAGCAACAAAAAAAATGTATCAAACACTTTGGCTCAGATTTCTAAAATAAACGAAGTTATAAACATCTCCACAAGTTGCACCAAACAGTCTCCTACTTTTTACACAAGATAGTCATGTGTCCCCCTATTATTGGATGGGCACGCTGCCATGTGTAGGATGAACCTACAAGATAACTTTTTGGCAGGTTAGGAAGAGGGAAAGCTTGCATTTTGTTATGATGTCCTATCATACCTGTGCCAAATCCAGTAGCTTTGGCTAGACTCTAGTGTCCAGCTAATTGCAGCCATCGCTAACACAGCGAACCCTGCAAGTACAAATCCCCAACGGAAACGCTTTACAAGTGTCATCATGAGATTATGAAGCCATCCCTTAATGGTTTGCCACCTGCGACGACAGATGTACACCCATGACTTCTTCAGAATCATAATTACAACTAAATATATTCCATTGAAGTAAAAATATTTGCATGAGCAACCACGAAGGTGTTCTAGCATAGTGTGGACATACCCCAAAAAACGTGTCAAGAGTACTCTAATTGCTTCCCGATTTCTATTACTCCTTCCGTCCCAAAATATTAGTCCCTTATTCCATTTTTCATTATCCCAAAATATTAGTCCCTCTTCTAAAATCAAGTACAAAAATAATATAAATTTCCTATTTTGTCCTTCTTTTAAATTAATAAACAATATAAAAAGTACAATTATGCATTGATATTCTCAAAAAATGTACTATCAAAAGGATCATTTTGGAAAATTAACTTTTTTCAAATGCAATAATTGTACTACTGAAAAAAGTTGGATTCCCCAAAAGGGACCATTATTTTGGAACGGAGGGAGAAGTACTTCTAGCTTAATATCTTAATATACATCTCAACGTCAATTGCCTTGAGCTAACAAACAGCCTTGGAAGCTCATATGCGGAGGCAAGGCATGGACAATAGCAATGTAAAAAAGACTTTCCCAAGATAGAAAAATACATTAGTTTGGATGTCCCTTGAACTTAAATGGCCCATTGCACTTTCTACGATAAATAGGGTGTGTATAGACATCCCTTCACTTGAATGACCCCAATGAACTTTCTATGGATAAAATAGAAAAAAATTACCATGTCACTAATCATACAATCATTTTTCAGGCTTCCAAGAATTACGAAGTTCATATTTCTAACATCACTGTGAGATGACCATATCATGTCTACTTGAAATGCTTACATAAAATATCGGTAGGACCATTCAGACCCATGGGTATTCAAATAGAGAGTATTTTATGTAATGGGTATGCCACGTGACCGTGCTAACGTGGTGTACATACTCTTCCACTCATTATTTGTTATGCGGTAAATGTGGGACTGAAAAAGTCACTTTGTGCTCGACCTGAGGAGCTGACTGTTAGGCCACGTCAAACTCAGGTCCCCCTTTTTACCACGTGACAAATAATGAGTGGAAGAGTACACTTCATCAGCTCGGCCAGGTGGTGTACCTGTTACATAAAATACTTTCTCATAGATAAGCCCTAACTTTATATTGTAATTATGCCATCTAATTACAGCTTTTCAGTTTTGTATTTTGATTGCATCTTTAGCTCAAAAAGATCTAAATCCAAAATCTAAATCAGCTTTCAAGATTTTGAAATAATGGAACAACTCACCTGTCGAGGATATTCAGAAAGATTTCTGTTGAAAAGGAAAGAGACCTATATTTTGTGCAAAATTCAATCAGCCAGGCAATAAGCAGACCTGAAGCCCCAATTGCTATTACAAGAACAATATTGGTTGAGCTGCAAAATTTAGTACAGTTAAAATCCTGCCATTAAATACCATAAATTTGATGATAAATGATCTAATACCTGGTTGGTCCGGTTTCAGCCATGAGGGCAGTAACAATTGCTACAACTGTGTGAATTGTCCTCTTAGGACCTTCACCAATGTCAGCTAGGTATACAAAAGTGCTCACCACCGCCATGAAAGAGAGCCAAAAATCCATAAACTGAGAACAGGTCATGGTTAAATAGCCAATAATGTTTCAAAAATAGAAATCCCTCAATAACAATAGCTCTCTCTCTCTCTCTCTCTCAAACAAAGGACAGTCTCAATGCACGAGGCTCCGCCAATGCAAGGTTTGGGGAGGGTCAGATGTACACAACGTCACCCATGTATACAGGGAGGCTTTTTGTGGTTTGAATCCGAGATGCCCAGGTCACAGTGGAGACCTAACATAGTATCAAAGCTCAGGTTTGGAGAGATCTTGGGTTCAAGTCTCTCTATTTGCATTCTATCTATTTATGTTCGTTTGCATCTCCACGTGCAAGATGGGGTTGCACATGGAGGAGGGTGTTGGATAGATTGATAAAAATTGTTGTATCCATTTTCTAACAAATTTTGGGATAATTGGTGATCAAACATGGTAATAGAACTCAAGTTGGAGGAGGTCTTGGTTCATCTCACCATTTGCCCTTGTTTTCCGTTTGCATTCTACTCCTCTCTATGTATGTCAATTTGTCTCCACATGCAAGACACTTGAAGAAGGGTGTTGGATAGATTAATACAAATTATTGGATCCATTTCCTAACTGCTTAACCTTTCGGGACAATTGGCGATCCAACAGAGAGGAATATGATAGTGATACTATCTCCTATTGCTGTGAATAGGAGTACTTCCACATAGAAGTCATGAAGAAAAAAAATAATACCTGCAAGACATGATAACGTAATGGGCACCAGGTGCCTACATCACATGCATGATATAATCCACTAGAAATACCACTAGACATGAAAAGCACCCATTCCGCATATGCCTGCCGAGGAATGAAAAAATTGATCTTGACGACTTAATATCAAAAACAGGGACAAATAATTTAATAGCTTACTTGAATGCCTCAAATTCATTTCAGAAAATTATATTATGACAAAAAGTAAATACCATTTTCAGCCTTAAAAAAAATTATAAAACATTTCCAATCCAATCCCAATGAACAAATGAATGTTACCTTCTGCCGAAGGGACCAATAAGCAGGAAGTACAGCAAAAGCATTGGAAACAATAAGGGCAATTGATTGCCATATGTGCCCTACATGAGTTTTCAGTAGAACATCCATTATTATTGCCATGCCACGAATAAATGTTTTTACCAAGCCAAAAAATGCAGAAGAGAAAGAATCAACAAAAACAGAGTTCTATTTGTATGCTTGATGTGGAAACCATAATCTGAGCCAGCCAATAATTGACGTTCAAATTCGAGAAAAATTGGAAATAAGATCAGAACCTAACAATTATCCCAGAGTCACCTCAGATATGTGTGTGAGTGTGTGTTTGTCTGTGTAGAAGCATGAACCAGGCAGGGACGAAAGTTTTTCAAAATTCTTTTATTACCGTTCAACTTTTTGAAAATTCTTTTATTGATGCTTTAATTCATGAGTATTCCAATAATATTTATTGGCATGACCCCAATCTATTTCACGTATTACGTACAATATCATCTTTATTGATTTGATGTGTAAATGCGATTTGTTGCTTTTTCCATATATATATATATATATATAAGTAGATTTTTTTCATTTATATGAATTATATTAACCAAAAAATGCCTTAAAATAACAATTTCATAAATTATACAATAACATCTTAATGATGTAGCTCCAAACTAGTACGAAATAATTGAGATAAGTATTAAAAAAATCACCGATATAGATCTATTGATTTTTTTGCTAATTTCTGTTAGCATATTATATTATTATTTGGGTTATTAGTTTGTAATTATTCTATGCCTTAGGGCTGCTTTGTAATTATTAATCTTCATTAATATAAATAGGGGATGATATCCTAATCATTCCCTAATCTGGTTACTCTAAAATCAGCTTGGTATCAGAGCCAAACCCTAACACCTAAATCCATCTACCCATACTATTCCTATTCACCACCGAAGCCACCAGCCACCACCGGCGCCAGTTCCTCTCTCTCTGTCGGCTCAAGCCGACTCCACCCTGAGGGGCTTCGGCTCAAGCCGAGAAGGACCTACGTAGTTTCGGGTGGGTTGATGCCTGTCTAGGGTTTCGGCTCACCCTTGTTGGTCGAACTCAGCAACAAAGATCACTCTAGGGTTCGAAACTTACCTGGGTTGGTCATCCGCTAGTGTCGGCTGCTCTTGGTAGCCCCTCTGCCTCAAGTGACTTCCCCTATGCCGTTGTCTCTTGAACAGCTTCAGTCGTCGCTCGCCACTTCGTCACCCATCTTCAGTCGTTAGGGCTGCAAATGAACAGAGCTGTTCATGAACAAACTCGAGTTCGGCTCGGTAAGAGCTCGTTCGAACTCGGTTCGTTAATTTTTTTTGCCGTTCGAGCTCGAGCTTGAGCTCTTTAAATTTTTAATAAACAAGCCCAAATATTCTAAAGCTCGGCTCGTAAGCTCGGCTCGTTCAATATTTATTATTTATATATTAAATAATATAAAATTATGTATAAAAAATAAGAGAAATATGTTATTTATATATTTAAAAAATATAAATGTAAATAATACTTAACTATAGATATTATATTTATATAATAGTGGTAGTAGATATTATTATTTTAATAAAATATGGACTTTTTTTTAGTATGTTTATATATATTGTATATATAATTGTATAATCAAAGTTTTAATTATAACTTTAGTCTCACATGCAAGTATGAATTTATAAATTTTTTGGCTCGTTAAGGTTCGTGAACAAGCTCGAGCTCGAGTCGAGTCTAAGCCAACTCGGCTCGAGCTCGATTCGTTAAATTTTTATTCAGCTCGAGCTCGTTAAAATCTTAATAAACAAGCCCAAACACACTAAAGCTCGGCTCGGCTCGGCTCGTTTGCAGCCCTATCAGTCGTCTCTGGTATCACCTCTGTTTGGTCTTACATCTCATATGTCGTGTAGGTGTAGTGCCTCTATTAGAACTTAACCACAGCACAGAACTCCAAAAAAAAAAAAACAAAAAAAAAAACTTATGTTTTCTTAATTTTGTTATGCTTTTACAGTGGTCATTGTGTCTTTTCTTCCACCACCACCTTCCAGGTTTGTGATTGCCACTAGTTTTGTTGCGGGTTCGGTAGTATAGTATTCCACCAGTGTGTCCACCACCTCTCCAACACCTAGGGGTGAGAGTTCCATTATACCTACTACCATGCCTGATAACCCCAACCCTAGTTTGAAAATTACCACCTCTCTATTTAATGGTCAAAACTATCTAGCATGGTCTCAGAGTTTGACTATATTTTTAAAGAGCAGAGGGAAGATGGGGTATGTTGATGGCAGGATACAGGCACCTAGCACTATTGACCCGGGTTATGACCAATGAAAAATTACCAACTCTTTGATTATAGGTTGGCTTATTCATTCGATGGTTCCAGAAATTGGTGAGGGCTACTTGTCTATGGAGACTGCCCAGGATGTTTGGGATGCTGTGGCTGTCACCTATTCCCACAAAGGGAATTTCTCACAGGCGTTTGAGTTGCATCGCTCTATTGAGAGCTCTATTCAGGGGGAGCAGACTGTTCTTCAGTACTTTACCTTCCTCACCAACGGCTGGAAATGCCTTGATCACCTGCAGGACTATAAGCCTGTTTGCACTGCTGATTCTGTCGGGTACTGGAAGTTCATCGGACAGGAACGGGTCTTTAAATTTCTGGAAGGCCTAAATGTGGAGTATGATCCGGTTAAAAGTCGAGTTCTGGGTATGGACACTCTTCCTTCACTTCAGGAGGCATTTTCCTATGTACAGAATGAGGAGAGTCGTCGGTCTGCTATGATGTCTCCTGTCTCTACTGACCGCTCAGCATTACTGTCTACCCCTCGAGATGGCCTCAGCCTGACTCCCATCTCTCCGTCTACCGCCAAGGAGTCAGTATTCTGTGATTATTGTAAGAAGCCGCGGCATACTCGTGAGACATGTTGGAAGCTTCATGGGACTCCATCCGAGGGTCGAGGTGATCGGTTTGGTTCTAGAGGAGGTCGGTCAGGCTCGTCTAGAGTACGTGGCTCCTATCCCCGGGCTCATCAGTCTAGTGCCATTGATACACTTGATTCTAATTCTGCTTCTGTTGGCCCGGCTTCTAATGATCTCTCTAGCATGCCTACTCATGAGCTTAAGGATGTTCTGAGTCAATTGCTAGATCACCGGTCTTCTACTGCTCTCAGTACATCTTCCTCGTCATTTGCCCGCTCAAGTAATTTAACCTCTTCTCCTTGTGTTTTCCTGTCTTATAAGTCTTTGCCTTGGATTATTGATTCCAGTACCTCAGATCATATGTCTGGCTCCTCTGATCTTTTCTCTGCCTATAAGCCCTTTTCAGGTCAGGACAAAGTTAAGATTGCAGATGGTACTGTTTCTTCCATTTTTGGGAAAGGTTTAGTCTACGTCACTCCTACCATATCTTTATTTTTTGTTCTCCATGTTCTCAATTTTTCTGTTAATCTGTTATCCTTGAGTTGTCTTACCCAGGATTTGAATTGTAGTGTGACGTTTTTTCCTAATCATTGTCTTTTTCAGGACCTTGTCATGAGGAGGACGATTGGCAGTGGTTGTGCAGAAAATGGTCTCTACTTCCTGGATCAACCGGACAAGCTTGCTTATTCTTCCACCACGAGTCCTACTACCCCAGATGATTTATGGCCGTGGCATCGACGTCTTGGGCATCCTTCTTTTTATTTACTTAAGCATTTATTTCTATCTGGTTTCACAAATAATAATGTGTCTAAGTTTTTTTGTGAGTCTTGTCAACTTGGAAAACAACACAGAGCTTCTTTTGCTCCCAGTTTTAATAAAAGTTTAATTCATTTTTCATTAATACATTTTGATGTTTGGAGTCCCTCTCGTGTTATGTCTGTGAAAGGTCATCGATGGTTTGTTACATTTATTGATGATTTTTCTCGTACTACTTGGGTGTATCTCATAAAAGACAAGAGTGAGGTTTTCTCTGTGTTCCGCACTTTTCATAAGATGATTTGTACTCAGTTTGGGGCCACTGTCAAACTATTCCGTTCTGATAATGGGGGGGAATACATAGATTCTGGGTTAGGACAATATTTTTCTACTCATGGCATTATTCATCAGACTTCTTGCACCAATACCCCTCAACAAAATGGGATGGCGGAACGCAAGAATCGCCATCTTCTTGACATGGCTCAGTGCATGTGTTTTTCTATGAGTGTGCCTCGGTGCTATTGGGGCGACGCTGTTCTCACTGCTGCACATCTTATTAATCGTCTTCCTACCCAAGTCTTGCAAAAACAAGCTCCTCTTCAAGTCCTCTTAGGTTCCTAGTCCTTGTTTTTTATTCCTCCCAAAATATTTGGTTGTGTCTGTTTTGTTCATAATCACTCTCCTACTCGTGGTAAGTTGGACCCTCGCTCCCTCAAATGTGTTTTCCTTGGTTACTCTCCTACTCAAAAAGGGTATAAGTGTTACCACCCTCCTTTTCGTAAGTGGTTTGTGTCCATGGATGTCACTTTCTTTCAGTCTCAGTCATATTTCTTATCCTCTCTGGTGTCACAGTCCTCCCTTCCGGGGGAGCCTTGGTGTGAAGTGAGTCCTGTGATTCCTATAGTAGAACCAGTTGTTCTTGCACCAACCTCTTCTATTGGGACTACAGAACCCAATGTCACCAAGGACAAGGATAGGAAGAGCAAGTTTATGTCCTGGACAAAGACAGACAGAAAGTTAACTGGATACAAGCTATGAAGCACCGACACGTTCCAAGGTTCTGCGTACGAGTGTCGGACACGTGTGGGACACGGACACGCATCGGACATGCGGTAGACACGTGTCCGACACTCTCCCTAACGTGTCTCCTTTTTTTTTTTGAAATCTTCCAGTCGAACTCGCCATGGACACGGCCTTAGTTACAGGGTTCGTGCAAACAGGCCGCGATTCTTATTCAGAGAGAGAGAGAGAGAGAGAGAGAGAGAGAGACCTGGTGCGATCTGCCTTCGATCTCTGTCTCTTCCCTTCGATCTGCCTTTGATCTCTGTTCGCGATCGACCCCTTGCCTTCGATCTCGATCTGAACTCATCGATTTCCACGGCTCAGCTCTTGTCGCAGTCGAACTTGTCAAAGATGAGTCGTAGAGACTCGCCAGCTCCTCCGGCGCCGTCACCCTGTCCTCGCCTTCGATCTACCTTCGATCTGACTTTCTCTCTCTCTCTCTCTCTCTCTCTCTCTCTCTCTCGTCGTGCGTCTGTTCCTCCCGTTTTCAACCTATAACAATATAATTTGTTATATATAAAATATATATATCTAATTTGTTATATAAAATATATATCTAATAAATTATATTAACATATTTATGTCTAATAAAATATATATATATAATACATATAATAAATCTAATAAATAATATAATTTGTGTCTATCTCACCCCTCTCCAATTTTTATTTTTTATTTATTTTAATATATTTTAACACATTATTTAAAAAAAAACTCATTTTTTATTAATTTTTTTTAAAAATATATTTATTAATTTTATTATTATTTTGATTGTATAAGAATTAATGATTTTATTTTTATTTTAGACATATAATAAATAAATAAAATTATATATATTAAACGTGTCCCCAGCGTGTTGTGTCCCCTATTTTTTGAAAAATTGCGTTTTCGCGTGTCCGTGTCGTATCCATGTCGTGTCCCGTGTCCGTGTCCATGCAACATAGGATACAAAGGACCACTTCTGCTCCTCCACTGCCATCTCCTGCTTCTGATAAGAGTCCAGGTAACTTTGAATCTCTTGAGTCCATTGATCTTGATGTTCCTATTGCTAAGAGAAAGGGTGTGAGATCTTGTACTCAACATCCTATCTCACATTTTGTGTCCTACTCTCATTTGTCATCCTTATATAGAGCGTTTGTGTCAAATATTTCCCCTGTTAGCATTCCTAACTATTTTCAGGATGCTCTTGCTACCTCTGAGTGGAAATTTGCCATGATTGAAGAAATGAAAGCACTTAGGAAGAATGGCACATGGGAATTGGCTGAGTTACCTACGGGCAAACGACCTGTGAGATGCAAATGGGTGTATACTGTGAAACACAAAGCAGATGGTTCTATTGAGCGTTACAAGGCAAGACTTGTGGCAAAAGGGTTTACTCAGAGATATGGCGTTGACTATCAGGAGACCTTTGTACCCGTGGCTAAGATGAATTCAATCAGAGTACTTCTCTCTCTAGCAGCTAATCTAGATTGGCCACTTCATCAGTTTGATGTCAAGAATGTCTTTCTCCATAGTGAACTCGAAGAAGAGGTATATATGGACATTCCTCCTAGTTTTGAGGATTGACATTCCTCATAATTTTGAGGATCATCAAACAGAAGACAAAGTATGCACGCTTCGGAAGTCATTATATGGTCTCAAACAATCTCCAAGGGCTTGGTTTAAGAGATTTACTCAGGCTATGCTTAAATATGGCTTCAAACAGAGTCAGGCAGATCACACATTGTTTGTAAAACATTCCTCACGTGGAAAGACTACAACACTTATTGTTTATGTAGATGACATAGTTCTTACAGGCGATGATAGTGAGGAAATACCTCTGTTGAAGAAATATTTAGTCAGTGAGTTTGAAATCAAAGACTTGGGAAGCTTGAAGTATTTTCTGGAAATTGAAGTTGTTCGCTTCAAGGATAGGATATTTATCTCACAGAGAAAATATGTGCTTGACCTGTTGAAGGAAACTGGGATGCTTGGTTGCAAGGCATGTAACACTCCACTGGAACCCAATCAGAAATTAGGAGATGATGAAAGAGGAGAAGCTGTTGATAGGGGGAGCTATCAGCGATTAGTGGGTAAGCTCATTTACCTATCTCACTCCCGTCCTGATATTATTGTTGCTGTCAGTAGGGGTGTGCGTGGTGCGGGTCGGTGCGGTTTGAGAGAAAAATAGAAACCGTATGGCGGGTGGTGGATTGATAAAAGTATCACTAGAATTTGCCATTTTCCTTATCAAAAACTGACGGTTCGGTTGGCAAATAATGGCGGATTTGCCTTGGCGGTTCGGGCGGATTGGCGGTTTATAAAAAATATAATTCAAATTACAAAACTTAAATCAAAGAGTAAAAAAAAGACGAGAGATACCGTGATGCTAAGCATCTTGCGAAGCTTTCTTCTGATGCATCAAGTGTAGCAACAACATGATAATATCAACGACTATACCATCAGTTCATTACAAGCATCTGTGGAAGCTACAATGATCAAATACAATACATAAAATTAATATCATTCAGGGTTTACAATATATTGAAAATGTTTACTGTTGAAAAGTATTTAGATTGAAAAGTGAGCTGATGCAAGTTTGCAACATGGCCAGAAAAAAAAAAAAAAAAAAAAAAAAAATTGAAAAGTGAATTGGAATCCAACTTTATTTTGGATACTGACAGCTTGAATTCCCCTCGAGCAGTAATGTAATATTATATTCTAAGGTATAGAACAACAAGCAAACTTAAGTAAAAAAGAATTTTTAGAATCTTATAAAACATGAGTTAATAGCGGTGCGGGTCGGTGCGGTTTGGAAGAAAAATAGAAACCGGCGGATTGATAAAAGTGTCACTAGAATTTGCCATTTTTCTTACCAAAAACCGGCGGTTCGATTGGCAAATAATAACGAATTTGCCTTGGCGGTGCGGCTCGGTGCGGTTTTAGCGGTTTCGGCGGTATTATGCACACCCCTAGCTGTCAGTGTGGTTAGCCAGTTTATGCATACTCCTCATCAGATTCACTTCGAGACTGTCATGAGAATCTTGAGGTACTTGAAGCCTGCTCCTAGTAAGGGTCTTTATTTTTCAAAGTATGATCATCTTCGTGTGGAAGCCTATACAGATGCTGACTGGGCTGGATCAGTAACTGATAGGAGATCGACTTCTGGGTATTGCACCTTTGTTGGAGGCAACTTAGTTACTTGGAGAAGTAAAAAACAGAATGTGGTTGCCAAGTCAAGTGCAGAAGCTGAGTTTAGAGCTATGGCACAAGGGGTGTGTGAGCTTTTATAGATCAAGTTATTGTTGAGTGATCTAAGTATTGATCAGATGGACTCCATGTAGTTATACTGTGATAATAAGGCCGCTATCAACATCGCTCACAATCCGGTTCAACATGACAGGACAAAACATGTTGCGATTGATCGCCACTTCATTAAAGAGAAACTCACAAGTGGCACCATTTGTACTCCTTTTGTGCAGTCTGGTGAACAACTTGCTGACATTCTCACCAAGGGAGTTGGGAATAAGCCATTTCATGACATTTTAGGTAAGCTGGGCATGAGAGATATCTTCGCACCAGCTTGAGGGAGAGTGTTAGCATATTATATTATTATTTGGGTTATTAGTTTGTAATTATTCTATGCCATAGAGCTGCTTTGTAATTATTAATCTGCATTAATATAAATAGGGAATGATATCCTAATCATTCCCTAATCTGGTTACTCTAAAATCATCAATTTCTTCATAATGCCCGTGTAAGAAATTCTTATTTTCTAAAAGCTAACTTGAATTTTTTCCAAAGAGCGGTCTCCAATATTTTGGTTTCATTGTGGAAAATAAACTTTCAACCTTATGTTTAGCATACACGGACACAACTAGGAAGAGAAAGGCATAAAATAAACAAATCAGATTATGATAGCAACTTGAAATATGTTCAAAAAATTGACAGATACCAGTTAGAAAGGCTGGTTTGGCATAATTAATAATATAAGATTTACCTTTATGTGTTACAATTTCAACACTACAGTCAAAGCCTCCATGGTCTCGATCACAAGAGCAGTAACTGAAAAATGGAAAATACAGTACTATAAGCCGAAATCACAAAGGTAAGAAAGAAATGAAAGAAACATGTCATCGTCTAGGAAATTCATTTTTCTCGCCAAGCAAATAAAATATTTAAAATAGGCTGAAAATGAAACCTGTATAATGTTAATCCACTTGCATCGAAACTAGACTGACACCTCCCATGAGGAAGGCATCTCCTTGGACATCTTTCTACTGAAATAGACATAGTAGTTTGATTTTTGGAAGCACCATCACCAGGGTTTAAGTGCCTCAACCCGAAACTCCACAGTCCGCCTCTAACATACAAGATGTAGAAACTAACAGTATCATCATCCGAATCATACAGCTTAAAAAACATTGAGCCATTGCTGCTGCTTGTCGTGTTTGCATAAAAGTAGTCCCAGCTGTCAAGAGACGGTAATCCACCATATTTGGCATAGATTTCATAATTTATCTTTGCATCTGATGTTAGTCGGATGTGGAGATTGCCTCCTGCAGCACCTAAAGGAGCATCCAAAAGAAAGTAGGTCCAAGCAAAATCCAACTTTCCCCCGTATGACGAGTTGCTTAAAAGGGTTTCGAGAGGGAAATCAGCTGAATCTGACGAAACCTTTCCACTTATTGGTAAATAATAAGATTCGAAAGTGTCGGATGGATTCTTCCTGAGAACTGTCTGCACACAATCATTCTCACTTTGTCAGTAAATTATTCCCACAAATAAGTTTCTTCAAGATTCAACAAGCATAGACACTACAGAAATAAAGCTGTTTGTAACCAGATTTAAGACAAGTATTTGGCATTCATAAATTTGACTTTCTTCAAGATTCAACAAGCATAGACACGAAGGAAATAAAGCTGCATGTAACCAGATTTAAGACAAGTATTTGGCATTCATAAATTTAACTAAGGATATAACCCTTGACGTAGCAGAATGGTGAAAAGGATTCATATAGCCAGCCCTACTTGATTGGGGCATAAGTCTTAGTTTGGTTTGGTTTAATTGGCATTCATAAACAGAAATACAACCAATATATGAAACTACTATTAGAACTGTAAATAAGAAAATGTGTCTAAGGTAAATTGCCTTCATCGTATAAGGCATGGCAGCATATGCTAATGGATATTACTAAACTTTATTAATATTTCAGTCAACTCATGGTTTCAAGTCAAACATTCTGAAGTATGAACACTTGTTCAGTTATGCCAAATTTTTTAATATAAAGGCACAAACTCCTTGGTCCAATATGCCTTCAGTATACCATGTTATGAAATTAAGGCTGCAATATATCACCGGAATTTTTTATCAAAACTCTTCACCTCCTATGTCTTTTCCCACATGGCATGGTAAGTCTCACCTTTTTAAAATAAATAATAAAAAAACAAATATGGTGGGTTCTACACATACACGTGACTTTTATTGGATGAATACACAGGACTGGTGAAATAAATCAGGTAATAAATAGCATTTCCCCATGAAATTTCTTTCTCACTATGCCTAAGGTCAATTTCAGTACCACTATATACATAAGCAAATTATCCAACTTGGAGGATATGCATTGAAACCAAATATAGCATCAAAGCAATTATCGAAATTCAAAGTAGATGAAAACATAAATTGAAATAGGAAATGCAGACAATACGAATAATGAGTAATCCCACCTGAAGAATGTATCTTTCCCATGTACAGTTCAATCCAGCCTTACCCTCAGGACATTGAAGCACCAGCCAGTCCAATGAATAGCAAACAGTCACATTCATGCCCTCAAACCCTCCAATTTCACTTGACAAATTAACAAGATGAATTGCAATGTACCAACGACCAACTTTCGGAGAGCGTATAACCAAAGGGCCTTCACTGATGTTGGAGGAATAATCATGCAGAGTGGGCAGCGGTATTGCACCTTGACGTGCATAACACATCAAAATAATTCCACTATCATTCCCAGTACCATTGGATGAAGTTGTTTCATTCAATCTCACATTCATTGCCATTATGGTTAATTGTTCTGCTATCCCCGCTACATCCAAGGAGTAGATTTTCGGTTCACTGACTCCATGACAAGAATTCTGATCTGAATTTCTGCAAAAGACCACATTCTCTGCCGTTTGATTGTACAATTTAGCATCTAGGAGATTTTGGGTTAAATTGGAGCTATCAGCACAGGAAAGCAGATCAACTGTTTGGTTGCAATATTGGCCCGACAGCGTCGGGGTTGCACATCCTTCCACACTTATATTGCCACTGACTGAGTATGTTGAACCTCGATTAATCTGCAATGTCAGAACAGCATTATTAAAAGTTCCTTCCAATTTCATATACAAGTTTAAAATGTCACTAATCACAACAAATGAGGTACCCAAAGAAAAAGAGTTTTTCTTTCTTCCCTTTTTTTTTTTTCCCTGTGTAATGCAATGTGAAAACGACATACAGCAAGAATAAATTAGTGGATGAAACATTATCAAAAGGAATAAGGTACCCAAAGAAAAATACATACACAACGCAATCAAACAAAAAACGTATCACAAAAATGAAGCGAAGAAGATATTGAGCATCATTACATCAGTTTAACAAAGATTAAAGAGTACCATCTTTGACTGTGTCCTCGCAGGTCCGATGCCATTAAATAGGCCCCAATACCAGACTCCGGGAGAGATCTGTATAACAACTTTGTGTGTCAAACTCACTTTAATTGACTGGATGACAAATACAACCAAAAAAAAAAACTAAGGAAAGTATTTATCATATACTCTATGCACTGCCACACTGGTGCATAAGCCTCCTAGTTACACATAAAAGAAAATTACACTGAAGAGTGAATATTCAAACATTTAGAAATGAACCTGCTCATTCGTCAGAATCACAGATATATTTTTCTGGAGGGGATAGCACAGTTCTGCATTCTGAAGACCTTGAATGTCTCCAAAAGATCCATTTGATATAGGATCTAAAACTGCAGTGAGAAGAGAAACACATCTAAAACATAGCGATTGGAAGATAAGAAGTGAAGAAAAGAACAAAAGAAACAAAGAAAAAACAATTCTCAATTGATTCAAAAGATAAGCACAAGTAAAAAACAAAATAAATAAAAACACACACAAACGGATAAGCACTTTAATGGAACCATGTCAAATAATGGTCAAAAACCAACAGAGTTATGAAGAATAAGTTGGGGTAGGGTGGATCCTGATAAGTACTAGACACTACCATTCGATCACGAATCTGAGTAAAGGTATTTTGGTATTCCGCACATGTGACTTGTAGCCCTACTTATGTGTGTATCCCATTTGCAAATCCTTTGATCAAAGTGAAACTGTAGTGACTATGGACGTAATCCTAGTTTTGGAGTGAACCACGTAAATCTTGTGTTCTCCAGTTCTTGTGTGTGCACAATTTACAATTCTTGATTATTTGTTTTTCTCTGTTTTTCGTGTTTCATTAATCCTAGTTAGGTGTTCTACAATTCCTAACAGAATATAGCAATTCCTAACAGAATATAGCAACATGAACAAAATCCTAGGAAGATTTGAGTACTGATGTGACTTCATTTAAAATGAAAACCAATTTTTAGGACATAAAGATGTGTAATAGTTTCAATTGTTTATTAAATGCATTCATGTGCTTGCAATCAAGTGATGATAACTCCATAGCAAACATGGACTAGATAGAGATGAATGGAAAGGACTCAAGTAAACAACAAAAATTTCGATAAGGGTTTAAGGGAATGTAAAATATGAATTAAACAAGTTTATCTAGGTAACTCTTACCTAAACCTGTCAAAGAAGTGTTATAAGCATCTGGCAGAGGGGGGCTCCCTTCTCGTAAGCATATCATTGGTAGCCTACTTGTGGGAACTTTCTTAATGCTTTTTGTATCCTGAAAGAATTTGAATTACGAACACGAGAAATCCAAAAGGATAACAATCAAACAACTGTAGGAAAACTCTAATTTCTATATAAAAGTCAAGAAAACACTTTCTTTTTGGGGGGGGGGGAGGATTAAGAGGGGATAACTTGATTGCAACAAAACAAACTGAAAGTCAGGAAGTAGCTATCAAACGTGTTTATTGTACATTGAACAAGCAAACTGGAGAAAATTTGATAAGAATACATACAAGGTCTACATCTGACTCCAGCGCTATAGACATTGAAGAGAACCATTGAGGCAAATCAACTACAACAAGACACAAAAACCAAAGAAATAAATCAACCACTAAAAATCTCTAGTTCATCATGACTTCTGAAATTACATAGAGATATTAAGATGGAAAAGAGAGCTAAAGAATGAAATAATAAGCATGGTCTTTTGTAGTGCATACACAGACCTGAAACCGCTTTATTGGAGGTCTAACTATTTGCAGCCGAAAGTGAGAGGCAAACCGGGATATACACCAAAAATAACAGTAACTTAAAAATCCAATGTTCGCATAAAACATAAAAATGATTAGTTACAAAAAACAAAAACGAGGAGAACAAAAACACAACCAAACAGGGCTATTTCTAGTTAGATACAAGGATCACCTGGTTGAATCCTTTCTCTTTCTTTGTCTAAAATTTATTTAAAATTATATCCACAATTTTCTACAGAAAGTAAAATCCCAAGAAAAAAAAAATTAAACAAAACATAGATCTTAAATATTTTCGAATAACTTTACCAATTTTAATGTTCATTAAGAAATAAACTAGTCGGCCACATCCCATTAATAAACCAAAAAAACCTCAAATCCAAAAACCCAAGTCAACGGCAAGGTTCGGAATCTATTTGCCTGAATTCATTTACTTTTTATAATTCTCCCCTCTTAAACCACAATGTGATATTAAATTACAAAACAACAGAACAAAGAATGTGAAATCCATCATATAATATTTCACATAAACAACAAAACACAATACATATAATAGCATAAAAACTAAACAGCAATTGAATACGCGATTACCCATTCAATCACATGAACAAATTCTACAAAAATCATTACAAAATTAAATTAAATTAAATTCCCAGAACCCATTAAAAATTACAAACAACTTAATTAATCAAATTCATTAATTAAAAATCCAATCAGCACCAATACATTAATAAATGAATGAGTATACATGCAAAACATCTGACATAACAAATTCGACAAAAAAAAAAAAAACATTAAAAAAATAAAATTCTGACCTCGACCCATTTCAGCTAATAACCTAACCCATTAAAAATTAGTAACGACTGACATAACAAATTCAACAAAAAAACCATTTTAAAATAAAAAGATCAAATTTTGACCTCGACCCATTTCAGACAATAACCCATTAAAAATTAGGAACAACTTAATTAATCGAATCCAATCGTCACCATATATATATATATATGTATGTATGTATATGTATAAGAAGAGTATACATGCAAAGTACCTCTTATGTAACGCCATTGGTAGGGTTTAAGCTCAATTCCGGAATAACTATAGCTCGAAACGGTGAAGGAATTGTACAGACCACCACGTTGTTGTACTTGGTCGTACGAGAAACAGTGGCCGAGAAAACATAAAAAAATTATAGACAAGTATGTGAGGCAGAGCAGATTCAGAGAACAAGGGCCCAGAATCGAATTCGAGGCCATTGTTTGATGATTGAGAGAGTTTTATGAAATGGGTTTTGATTAGTTTAGTAACATGAATGTTGGGTTGAGTTTAGAACATTAAGAGAGGAGTGAAGAGAAGAGAGAACACATCTTGGTCGAGTTTTGACCTGTGTGTGTTTCATATGTGTTGTATTGTTGTACAAGATTGAAATTGAAGACTCCCATTAGATTACGCAAATCTAAAATTGGGACTCTTCATTTAAAAAGCACAGAGGGTGTGATTATGATTAGGTCCTAATTTATAATAATCAGAATAATAATAATTAATTAATATGTCATTATCGGATTGTTTTTTAAATGTCTTGTATAAGAATTAATTATGGTAGCATATAGTTTTTTTCTTTGTTTATTGGGTTGGGAGAGTGTTATCTAGGGGTGCAACTCGGGCGGGTTCGATCGGGTTGGGGGTCTGCCCAAGCCCGACCCGAATTGCCCAGAGCAGTGCCCAAGCCCGCCCAAGCCCGAACATGAACCCGAGCTTTGCTGCCCAAGCCCGGCCCGAGTTAGCCCGAGTTGCCCGAATTGCCCGAATTGCCCAGAAACTTGTAGGTAGATTTGTTTTGAAACCTGTAGGTAGAATTGATAATTAACAAAGAATTGAGAATTATTCAAAATTATTTTCTGGTCACCAAAAAATAAAAAATAAAAATTAAGAACTCTTTTACTTAATTTATATATATTATATAATTTATTAAATTATATATATATTATATATTATATAATATATTAAATTCAATTCGGGTTCGGGTTGCTCGGGTTGGCCATTGGTTCTGCCCAAGCCCGGCCCGAATTACAATTCGGGCATCAAAAATCTGCCCAGGCTCGTCCAGATTACAAGATATAGTTGTCCAAGCCCTAAAAAAACTCGGGCTGGGCTCGGGTTGCTCGGGTTGAGCCCGCCCGAGTTGCACCCCTAGTGTTATCTATGGGGGCGTGATCATAGTTTGTTCAAAAATGTTAAGGCTTCGTTTGGGAAGCTAAGTTTGGAATTTTTTTTAGTCACAAAAAAATAAAATAAGTTTTTTAATTTAATAAGATAAAATATCACATTCAATTCATAGTCATTACATTTTTTCTCTTATAAAAAAATTAAAAAAATTCAAAAAACCAAAAGCTCTTCCTAAACGAGACTTTTTAGTCTCAGGCTAACCAAAAAGTCAAAAAGCAACCTACTTCCCAAACGAACCTTAAATGTCTTAAATTTTTTACCAAATATTCACAATTAGGGCTCGTTTGGCATGTAATATTTTTAGTTTAAAAGTCAAAAAGTTATTAAAAAAATCAGAACGCCTATAACTTATGCTAAAAAGTTAAAGATTTTCTTTCTACTTTTTGCATATCTTTTCATAAAAAATTAAAGTCATTCCAAAATATACTAATTTTTTTATCTTATGTTTTAGTCAAAAAACTATAAAGTTACTAAAATAGTATGTTCCTAAACGAGACCTAATGTTTCTTTTGTCTCAAAATATATATATTTTTTTGTTTTAGAGAATTTAACTTTTTTATTTTGGTAATACAATTATTATACTTCAAAAATATTAATTTTTAAAACTATCATTTGATTTAAAATATTTTTTTTTGAAAATATCAATTGTTATAATTATATTTTTTGTGTATATTAATATTAATAAATTTTAAAAAATGACAAAATACGAAATCCATGTTATTTTAATTCTTAATTTTTGAGAAATAACCAATATTTTTAGATAATAAAAAATAAAATAACAGACAAATATGTTAAGAAGGAAGAAATAAAAAAAAAAATTATATAATTAACATTGCTCGAGTTTGTTTTCTTGGCATTGTTCCATTGCTTGAAAAACAAACATTTTTTATTAAATGTGTCATTTTTCTTATTTTTCAAGGCTTTATTTGGAATAATTTAAAAGAAAAAATTAAAAAAGTTTAAAAATAAATACTTAATCTTTTTAGTTTTATTGTCTTCAATGGACTTTTTAAAATTTTTTTTTTTTTTTAAGATTTATAGTTTAGTAGATCTAAAAATGAAAAAAAAAAAATGTTTAGTAGAAACAAAAATATCGACTAAAAATAATTGTCAGACCCTCAAAATGACATGGGAAGAGTTCCTTGTGATTGCTAACTCCAAAGGGTAAGATTAACATTGCCATTAAAGTGGGATTCATAATCAAATCTCATGAATTAAATGATTAAAAATACTATTTTATTTTTCCTTTACGGAAATAAGAAAAAAAAATTATTTTTATAATGAGGGATTTTTAATGTAATTCCATTCAATTAGCATCAACAAACTAATACATAATTAAACACAATTTATTTTACTTTGAACTTAATACCATCATATTAATAATTTTGTCCCTCTAATGCAAATCAATTTAATGCAACAATCAAACATGTAATGTTACAAATCATAAATTATAGCATTACTAATGTTAGGATATCTATAAACCTAAGACTTTATTTGGGGAAGTAGGTTGACTTTTTAATTTTTTGACATTTTGATTATTTTAATCTACAACAATGTTAGGTAGCTCAAAATTTTGTGGCTCAAATGGCTCAAATCACTCAAAACGACGTTGTTTTGAATGTAAAACGACGTCGTTTTGACAGATTTGAGCCATTTGAGCCACAAATTTTTGAGCTACCAAACATTTTTCTTTAATTTAGGATTAAAAAGTTCATTTAAGTTGACTTTTTTGACTTTTGTGATAGTAAAAGTGAAATAATTATAATTTAAATGTGGTATTTTATCTTATTAACTTTTTAATTTATTTTATATTTTTATAACTAAAAAAGTCACCAACCTTAAAAAAATCACTTGTGAAACGACGACTCATACTTATAGCAAGTCTAATAATTCATGTGATCTTTGAGATTTAAAAAATAAATTTAAGAATGTTCATATTTTACAGCTTTTGGTATTAAAACAAGACACAAGGGATGTTGGGCTCACCTCTTGGGCTGAGTTTCATCAAATTTTTATGAGGAATTTATCGGTAGGTCATACATAAAGTTTAAAATTTATCTAGTTTCAAAATAAGATATTTGTATCAATTACTCTTACATGTTTTAAAAAATAAACTATTAATAGGTCCTAATAGGTGAACTTAATTCTTATTAAATCCTAATAAAATTATTACTAATTTTTGCATATATTGCAAAAAATTGATAATTAATGAATTTTTTTGTCATGATTTTTATAAATAGTTACTAAAACTTATAATTAGTAACTTTTTTCTGACAAAATTTTCAAACTATTGCTGAAAGTTGAAAATTAAAACTTTTTTTGCTACTATTTTTTAAAACTGTCACTAAAACTTATAATTAGTGACATTTTTTGTGACAATTTTCAAACTACGTTGAAAATAACAACTAGTGACGCTTTTTAATAGTGTTTGATGAAAAATGCTATTAATTATTATAAAATCTATTGGATAATAAATTCACCTATTAAGACTTACACGTAAGTCCCCCCTATTTTTAATTGTTACAATTTTTTTATAAAAAAATGAAAATGAAAATTAAAGACGCTACTACATGCTGCCACCGTCAGACTTCTGTCAGACAGTTACCGAAGACTTGCCGAAATGTTGAACATCATTGGGAATTCGTCGAAGTATCGCCAAAAAATCACCTGAATATCACCGGACTGTTCTGAATGTTACCGGAGGTCACCAAAATGTTTAGAATGTTTGTTGGTCGTTAAGAATATTGTTGAAAACTCACATAGATGTCTAATGTAACGCCCTCAAAATAAACCCATAATGTCATACAATCACGGTAAAGAAAAGAGGCTTCATATTACAATCATCAGAGTATTCTTACAAAAGGTATTACATGTTGACAACAAAAATAAATGCCCTTTAGGCTTACAACTTTCCAAGTCAACACTTGGTTACAAAAAAAAGAGTACTAACTCTACACAAAATAAACCCTTGGCTTGATATACATGTAATACAACCAAAACAACAAAAAAGGAGTTTAACAGTCTCAAGCCTCCCACGATACGTCCTTGGAGGTGGCATAACACCTGTACCTGAAAAGGATGTCCCATATAGGGTGAGCCAACGTTCAGTAGAGATATGCTAAACATTATATGAGCAAAAACTAAAATATTAGCATTTGATAAATGTTTTAACTCACATAAATCAATTCATAACCTTTTTCAATTACATGACAAATATGTCCATGTTTCATTCCTCCTTCCTTTACTTAACCGATTTTCAATTCATAAATATGGCTCAAAACTTGGCCAAACAATTCCCATGAGACCACAGCTCATATCAACAATACTACCATACTTCACAATAGATACACATATTTGCTGTATCAATATCACATAAAACACTTCCATACTTCACAATAGATACACATATTCGCTGTATCAATACTTCAATAGATACACATATTTGCTATATCAATGGAGTCCATCCTCTATCTTCTCCCAAATAACATCTGGTTTAGGAGTCCATCCCCTATCTCCTCCTAAACCGTGGAGTACATCCCCTATCTCCTCCCACACAACACAATATATATAAACACATATCATATACATAATCAATCAATACATAATTTTAATGTATTATTCCAACTGTCACATTCAATGACATATTCAATTGATTAGTTTTAATTTGCCTAATCATCATGCATTGTCTACAACAATCAAGACTATCATCCACCGATAGCCCAAAGCAATTTATTTCTAAACAGATAATAAATGCATCAATAGATAATTTATCAGCATTTTCAAAGGTGAGTGATTAATGAATCCAACTCCACCATTCTACCACATAATGAGCCAATTTCATTATTCCCAACTCAATTTCACATATCCACAATTTTCCAAATTAATTATATAATTAATTTATACAACAAATTAGGGCTTTCTCCCCAATTTCTCAATATTGACCCAAATGTCCAAATATCAACAATTTACAACACTAATCTCATGTTAAGACCCAACATACTCATGTATTAGCCCAAAGAACAAAACCCCTTTTTCCACATTTTGAAACCCTAACACCCAAACTTCCCAACTCTCAACATTTAATCAAAATGACTACAAGTTTATGTCAAAGATCATAAAAATGAGTAGTTATCCCTACCTCAAATTCGGAGCTCAAAGGAAGAAGGTGAAGAAATTCGAAATGCTCCAAACCCCAATATTTTCGGATCAAAATGTAGCCCTCAACGATCTCCACACTTTTTACAAAGGCCCAAGGATAGAAGATCACTCCTACTAGATCAAACCCTAGAGAGAAGTTGTGTTTTTAAAGAGAGGAGCTCTCCAATGGAGGTTTTGAAAAAGTAAGAGAGAGAGATAGAGTGTAAAAAGTGATTTAAAATATCACAGTCCAGATCTGATATACGCATGACCCGCTCGAGCGGAGAATAGGACGCTCGAGCGTCAAACACAAAAACTTGACCCGCTCGAGCGCAAAAGTAGGGCTGAGCAAGAAATCCATAATCCGATCCAGTCTAGTCTAATCCAGTATGTTTGGATTAGTTTTTTGAATCCGTGGTTTAGTTCCGGATTGAAAAATTAAAAATCCGTAGTTCACGGATTGATTCTGGATTGAACCCCACAGTTCCGGATTGGAACCGATCCGGAACGTATACAAATAGCCTATATTTTTATTATACACCTTCCTGCATAATATCTTCTTTTATGTTATATAAAACTTAAATCCAAACCTAAACTCACATAGTATCTTCTCTTATTTTATATAAAACTTAAATCCAAACCTAAACTCACATAGTATCTTCTTTTATTATTTTTGTTTGCTAGTTTTTAATGTTAATTTGTAATGGTCTAAATATTTATGGTGGAACCAGTTTTCTTATGATTGTTTAAATTTTAGAACAATATGTCGCTATTATGAAAATACATGTTGTTATTGTGAAACTAATATGGTGCTATAATTATATTTTTATGAAATTAAAGTGTTATATATAATTTTTTGTTATTTAATTATGTAAATCCGCGGTCCTAAACCGATCCAATCCGTGTTTAAATAGATTGGTTCGGATTGATTTCACGATTTGAACGGATTAGATTGGTTCCAATTTTTCAGGAACTGTAAATAACGGAGTGGTCCTGGTTTTACCCCAATCTGGTCCAATCTGGACCATGCTCACCCCTAACGGGAAGGATGTCTGATTTAGTTTACACATATTTCGATTAATTCTTTCTTCAGTCCAGTCAAAGGCAGGTTATTCATATCAGGACTAGGAAATTCATAATAAATTTCTTTCTTGTGGCTTAACCCCAAAAGCTTAACCTTGAATAATTGTGTGGGAAGCATACTCACCAATCATTCAAGACAATCCTCCAAGTTGAACCTAAGGCCAAGTTTGGCATCCTCAAAAAAATTCAAAAAGTCACTAAAAAATCAAAAAAGTTCATACTATTTACCTCTTTTTGGCGGGAAATCTATCAATTGAAAAAAAAAAAAAACAAAAACAAAACAGCACTGCACAGTTTGTGCAGCCACACATTCAAACAAAATTGTCAACGTGGCAGTTTGTGTAGCCACACATGCCATATAAAAAAAAATTTTGAAAAGTGACAGAAAGTCACTGTGCAGTACTGCTGCGCAGTGTCAGCGAGGGTAATAAGGTAATTTTACAATTTTATACAATATTTTAATACATATTTTCTCGTAAAAAGTTAAAAAGTTAGCCCAAACATCCATATTTTTGTTCTCTACTTTTTAGTCCAAGAAGACAAAAAATGTACTTATTTAGGATACCCCAAACAACCCCTAAGAAAGAAAGAAAAATTTTCTGCCCCAGTTTGACCTAACTCAACTTCGGGCCTAAAATATCTCATAAGTCTAGCCCAAACTGGTATTACAATCTCAATCATTCCCAACAAATTCTTATGTTAAATGGAGATTGATTAACAAGTCTCATATTTTGAATTTGTAATCCATATAATTGTATATTTTCTCTTGTGATCTATTTAGTCCTTTTGGATTTGTAATAATTTATTTGCCCGCCACATTTGAGTCACATTTGGAAAAAAGTATACTAAAAAATTTTTAAGTGTCACATCATACTTGTCACATTAAAGTATCATACTTGAGAAAAGTACACTAAAGAATTTTTAATTTTTTTAGAGTGTTACATCATACCTGTGACATTGGAGTGTCACATGTCACATTTAGGAAAAGTACACTGAGAAATTTTTAATTTTTTTAGAGTGTCACATCATACTCGCCACGTTGTCACCTTTTTTTTTTTTTTGAAGTGTCACATTATACTCGCCACATTGTCACATTTGGAAAAAGTACACTAAAGAGGTTTTATTTTTTTTGAAATAAAAGTTTTGGAGTGTCACATCATACTCGTCACGTTGTCACATTTAGGAAAAGTACATTAATAAATTTTTAATTTTTTTGGAGTGTCACATTAATACCTGTCACATTGGAGTATCACATCATACTTGTCACATTAATAAAATGGTATAGCTATTCGCCAAAACAATACCAAAATAAAAAACAAGACTATATGAAAAGAAACTCTCCACTAATAGGACTTAACAGATCAATAAAAAAAACTTGAGATTAATTGGAGTAATTGTTTGTGAAATGAGATTTATTGGTAAATATCCCTATATGAAATAAAAAATATATATTATAAAACTAAAAATTATAATTTTGTTGTTGAATTAGCACAAAAACTTAATATATAGCCATTACATCCTAAATATAATATTAGGTTAGCTTATTTTCCATCTTAAGTGCATCATTTAAAAAAAACAGAATAATAAAATAAAGTATGTATATACATATTAACATCTATGCACAGATATAACATATATATGCACATAATATATATAATATAATTTATACAATATTTTGCATATAAATTATGGATGAGGGTTTGACAAATATTTTTTGAACAAATATTTTTTAGTTTTTTAATTCGTATGCAATTTTTTTAAATTTTCATCATTTTATTTTTAAATTTTACTTGACTAGAAAGTCCTAAAATTAAAAACCATTTTTACAAAAATTGTGGCTTTTTTTTTAGTATTTTTCCTCCTATTTTGCTTTAAATTTTACTTTTAACATTATTTTTTAAGGCCTTCTAGTATGGCAGAAAAAATAAGAAATAATTTTTTTTTTAATATTTGTCAAATAGTGACGTACCCATTTATACCGAACAATACCCATTTGAAAAGTGTATATTCTATTTAATCCCAAAACTTTTTGGGTAAACCTAAAAGTCCTGTACCCATTTTTCTTTTTCTTTTTCTCTTTCTTTGCACCTTGGTTCTTCTCTTTATCTCTTTATTTGATATCCGGCGACGACCATGACCACGCATTCCTTTTTTTCTTTCTCTTTCTGATCTACAGTCATCAGTGACTGGCGACCATCATTGATTAAGGTCTACTGGCGACTATCGAGTACCGACTCCTTACTTCGTGTTTACCAACGACGAAAAAGATAAATGTCTAACGAAGAAGATGAATAGATCTACTCAGATCTGAATAGATCTACATTAGATCTGAATAGATCTATTCAAAAAATAGTTGCCAGAGTACAAGCCTCTCTTTATATCTGTCTCTTTCCTTCAATCTCTTAACTTTTTTACTTTTTGTACTACACACTTCTATTTTTCTGTTTTAATGGAGACAATTTTCAAGTTCTAAACAACTTGTTTTCGAGTTTTAGTTGCAGGCGGTGAAAATTATAAAATTTTACAGTTTCAATTTTTTTGGTGCTAAAATGAATCATTTTTTAGAACTGTAAAATTTTTTAATTTCAACCATGGTACAATATGTCTCACTAATATCAATATCAGTTAGTAATTGATATTGTCCCATGTGTACACTGACTATCAGTTGCTTTATGTTTGGAATCCTTGAGTATCTTATCATGCTCCCTCAAGCGAATGGAAGAGGAAGCCACCATGAACTTGCTCTGAGGATACTGAAACCGTGCAACTGACAAAGGCTTAGTAAGAATATCTGCAATTTGATCAGAAGAGGGAAAATCGTGAATAACCAGCTATTTGGTTACAACCCGCTCGTGCACGTAGTGGTAATCAACTTCGATGTGTTTAGTACGGGGCAAGAAAAACATGATTGTTGGTTAAAGAAATAGTAAAAAGATTGTCACAGCACAAATGGGGAACATCAGTGGCAACATGTAAGTCCTTGAAAAGCATAAATAACCAGCTCAGGTCGGCGGATGTTTGAGCCAGTACACGATACTCTGCTTTAGTGGAAGAGCGAGAAACAGTATTTTGTTTCTTAGCAGCCCAGGAAATCAAGTTATTACCCAAAAAAATACAATAGCCAGTTGTTGATTGGCAATAAGTGGAACTGCCGACCCAATTGGAATTAGAATAGGCAATCAAAACAAGTAGGCCAGAGAAAAAATGCAGACCATAGGTAAGAGTACCTTTCACATAATGAAGAAGGCGTTTGACAGCTACAAAATGACAGTTAAGAGGTTGGTGAATAAACTAACAAGCATAGTTAACAACAAAAGAAAGATCAAGCCGAGTGATGGTTAAGTATTAAAGAGCTCCAACCATAGATTGATTGAGAGATGGATTAGAGAAAGGCAAATGAGAATCAGGAGATGAAGAAGATTTAAGAAACATAGGTGAGGAGTAAGGCTTGTAGTCACTCATGCCAGCTTTGACAAGCAACTCAGTGGCCTACTTAGTTTGGGAAAGAAAATAGCCATGAGAAGAAGTAGTAACAGAGATGCCAAGAAAATAATTCAAACAACCCAATTCTTTCATTAAAAACTAGAATGCATTTGAGCAGTGAGAGAAGTAATAAATGAGGGATTGTTACCAGTTAAGAGGATATCATCGACATAGATAAGAAAAATGATGAGAGAAGTAGCAATGTAATGAACAAAAAGAGAAGAATCACAATGACTAGAAATAAAACCATTTTGAAGAAGAAAATATGAGAAAGTGGCAAACCAAACCCTAGGAGCTTACTTAAGACCATATAATGCTTTGTGCAATTTACAGACCAACTGAGGCTTAGCAGGATCAACAAAGCCCTGTGGTTGGGTCATGCGAACTTCCTCATCAAGAACCCCATGCAAAAAGGCATTAGAAATATCAAATTGTTTGATAGGCCAGCCAAAATGTAAAGTAAGAGACAGAAGCATTCGAATGGTGGGTTGTTTGGCTACAGGACTGAAGGTTTCTTGGTAGTCAATACTGGGTTCTTGAAGATATCCTTTAGCCATAAGCCTGGCTTTATACCTAACAATAGTGCCATCGGAATTTTCCTTAAGCCTATACACCCATTTACAGCCTATGGCATGTTTGGAAGGAGGTAAGGGAACTAAAGACCATGTTCCTTGTTTTTGAAGAGCATGAAACTCTTCAAGCAAGGCTTTGTTCCAAGATGATGAGAGAGAGGCTTCAGCAAATGTAGTAGGCTTAAAAGTAACAGAGAAAAGTAAGCAGTGAGAAGATGTAGAAACAATCTTAAAATGAGTGAGCATAGAATGCTTATTGATAGGGGCAATAGGTAAGTCAATATGTAAAGAGGAAATAGAAATAACAAAAGATGATGGAGGAGAGAATGCAGGAACATGTACATGTGGTGACAAAGAGAAAAGGACAGAAGGATGTGCAGAGGTAGGGACATAAGTAGCAGTAGGACAAGGCATAGGGCTAGAACTGTGTGTAGATTGTTGAGCAATGGAAGAAACAAGATTTAGAGAATAAGATAAACCAGAAAATGTATTGGTAGACCAAAAGAAATTATGCTGATAAGGGACAGAAAGGGGAGGAGAAAAATGAGACTCATCAGCAAAAAGAAAGTAATTTTCATCAAAAACAACATGCCTAGATATGTAAATTTTACCAGTCAAAGGGTCAAGGCATCGATAACCCTTAACAGATGAGTGATAGCCTAGAAACACACATAGAACAGACCTAGGTTGAAGTTTATTAGTTGCGAAGGGTTTTAACCAAGGACAACACTAACAACCAAAGGTTCTTAAGAGACTGTAATTGTGACAACCCTACTCAGTATTATGCTAATTAATCTTAAATGTGCTTATAGGTATATGCTTGATATAATTTTGAGAGCTAATTATATGATTATATGTGTTTCTCAATTTGTATTTATTCATCGTAGGAAAAGTTGTTCGTTTTTCTGTTATGGAATTTAAATTAAAGGCTATGGAGGCGTTAGAAAGTGAAATTGTCTGTACCATTGTGATTAGCATGATTTTTAGAGCCTATGGTGAAATTTAATTAAAAATTAATTCGAATCAAAATAATTAGAATGAGTTGATTAAATTAAGCATAATTACTTAGCATTAATCAAATTTGATTAGGCAAAAGCATATATAAGTGGCCTTTATACACTTGAGTTTATTCCTTTGAGCTCAAAATCTGAAATACACCTCCAGAGAGAGAGAGAGTGAGCCGAATTTAGAGAGAGAGGGCTTATCCTTGACGATTGTTGCAAAGGAGCTGCAAACTAGATGGATTACCTCAAAACTTAGCTATAATTGGAAGAATTAGAGCTTATAATCATGAAGAATTGAGTACCAAATCACACATGCATGCATATTTTTGTTGAACTTCATGATTTTGAACATCATTTGTACCATTTGAAATGGAATTAGAGTCAATAATTTACATGCATGCATGAGTCATGAAAGTATGAAATCTGATTGCTTGAATTTTGAAATTGGCAAGAAAAACTTGAAATGATTTGGGAAATGGACCATGATTTTAGCCCATTTGGTTTCAAATTACCTTTGTTCACATGATAGACTATGTTTTTCCATGTTTTGGTGTCAATTTGCAAGTTTTGGACCTTTGGGAGTGTGTTTTGAACTTCAATCAGAATTCTGGAATTTTTAGAATTTGACATGTCCGCTCGAGTGACGAAAGTCTCACTCGAGTGTGAAATTTTAGCTCCCAAAAATTTTACAGAGATTCGCACAGAGGCTTGAACGGCAGACCTTATGCTCGAGTAAACCCTGTTTTGCAAGACTTTTCGCTTGAGCGTCAGAAATCTCGCTCGAGCGTAAAATTCATGCAACTAGTACTTTTATAGAGTTTTGCAGGTCACTCAAGCGACCAAAGTTGCGCTCGAGCGAAGATCTCTATTTCAAAAATTTTGAAAAGTTGTTTTATGTTTCATTTTCTGTTCTCTTTCATTTCTAAGCACTCTTAGGCATGCATTGAATATTGTAAATGCACTAAAAGGATAAGAAAGAGGCCTAAGAGAAACAAACAAATTAAGAACGGATTGAATCGCTTGTGACCCAATATGTTATGAAATGTGTAAAGTCAAGCGCAAAGGCAAATCCATCGGCAAAACACTATGAGTAATATCTTAGTAAAGATATTTTCAAGTATGCTATTTTCTTAATGCTGACTTATGTATAAGTTTCATGGATTTGTCAATTTGAATTGTGAACGAGTATTCGTTATGCGAATGAATTGGGCCCGAGGCTGTTTGACATGAATGAATTAAGCCCGAGGCCGTTTGATATATTTGGGCTTGAGGCCGTTTGATGTATTAGATAGAAATATGAATGGGTCTAAGGCCGTTTGATATGTTTGTTAAGAATTTCATTCATGTAACTTCTTTATTTTGATATTATTCACTGGACTTTCGCTCACTCTCATTTATATGTATGTAGGTGAGGAAAGAGATATCCAAACCCAAGCTCAATGAACCTTAGTGGAGGATGTGAGAGAAATCCAAGTTTTGTGAAGTCAGCACGAACGTCTCACGTACGTGACTTTGTTTTTGTTCTTTTGTTTATCCTTTTTACTACCTTAGTGAATACGTCAGATCACCTATGTATATAAACTTTTGTTTGGCTGACTGCATGTTTGAAGTTCCTGGATGTACAAGATGTTATAAGATGTTAATGTTGTCCATATATGTGAATTATTATGGAATGCTTTTGAAATAATTTTTACTACGCCAAATAAGCACAACTCAATAGACAAAAATTTTAAGTCTGCTTTCATTTGGCCCCCTTTATTTCTATTGAGACATTTTTGTATAAAGAATGAGGCCGCAGGTAATCTCATGATTACTGGCCAGTTATGACCTTAATCCATAGGGGCTTGTTCGGGTCATGACAATAATCATATGAATGATTATACAAAATCGTAAAAGGAGTTTTAAAATGCAACTTAGCAACATGTAGCCGATTAATGAGTAACACAATTGTGGCTAAAGTATCAAACCAAAAATGAAGAGGTAAAGAAGAGTGATGCACGAGTGCAATAGTTGTTTCAACAACATGACGGTGCTTCCTCTCAGCCACTCCATTTTGAGCTAGAGTATGAGGGCATGTAAGTTGATGAACAATGCCTTTAGCAATGAGGAATTTCTGAAACTGAATAGAGAGGTATTCACCTCTATTATCACTACACAAGATTTTAAGTTTGGTGGAAAATTGAGTCTCCACAAATTGTTTGAATTTGAGAAACTTAGTAAAAACCTCACTTTTATAGTAAAGAGGAAATAACCAAGTGAACTTACTGTAATCATCCACAAAAATGACATAAAATTTGTAACCAGAACTAGAAGGAGAAAAGGAACCCCAAACATTTGTATGTATTAAAGCAAGAGGTTCATTACAGTGGAATTAGACAAACTAAAAGAGAGTCGATGACTCTTAAAGACAGAACAATAAGTACACAAACTACCGTTCTCTGAAGACAAAGATGCTTTATTGAAAGGAATTTTACAATGCTAAGAAAGATAATGGTGCTTCTGAAAAGAATGATGCCCCAATCGAAAATGCCAGTTGGGAGAAGATGTAGTGCTACTCTGATAACAACTATGAGGAGAAGATTGAGAGGTAGACCCAGGAAGATGATAGAATCCATTAGAATGATGACCTTTAAACAACATGATCTTGGTAAGTTTGTCCTGAATAATGAAGGAATTAGCATCAAAAGTCATGGTGCAATTATTATCATGGGCCAATTTGTGAACTGAAATTAAATTGGAGGTAATAAAAGGCACATAAGAGACATTGTTAAGTTTGAGAGAAGAAGAAGGAATAGGAAGCAAACCTTTACCAGTGACATGAACATGATCTTCACCTTGATAAGGTTTATACAGTGACAAATTGCCTAGATCATGAGTAATATGGTTGGTAGTTGCGGAATCAATATACCAATTGTCATTAGAAGCGACTGATGCAGAGGAATTAGTCATATAGGCCTTGGCTTGTGTAGTTCTTGGGACAGAAGAAAACTGAAATGTAGAGTCCATTCTATACCAACACTCAAGAGCTGTATGGTTCATTTTGCCATAGATTTGACAAATCAGAGAGAATGGAGAGGCAAAAGAAGAAAAGTTGTTATTGCTGTTGTTATTGTAAAAGGAATTATAAGACCTGCCTCTACCTCCTTTGCGATTACCTCTAGAAAATTGATTTCCTCCTCTATAGGAACCATTACCTCTGTATGAACGTCGATAACTTCCTCTAGCATTATTAGAAGAAAATCCTTTTGTTGCAACATAGGCAAAGGGAAGATCTGATGATGAAGAAGACTTGGAAGAAGATTCTATGTGTATAGCCTCAGAACATAGTAGATAACTTAAACAATCCAATGAAATTGATTCTGATCTAGCTCGTATAGTAGTTTTAAACGCACTATACTCTTCTGGTAAGCCATTGAGGATCAAAAGAACTAGGTCTTCATCATTAACAGGGAATGAAATTAAAGTCAATTGAACTGAAATGGATTTGACTAAAATATTCGTCCATCGTGAGATCTATCTTAGACATTTGACTCAATTTATTCTTCAATTGATGAACATGAAAACGAGACATAGAAGTAATTCGTTTTGCCAAAGAGTTCCATACCTCCAAACTAGAATTGCAACTCAACACAGATTTGACTATAATAACAAAACTCAGGTTAGAAATTAGAAGAGTAAGGTTAGAAGGAAGAGAGGCAGCAGAATCTGCCATTGTTGAAAGCTTGATGCTTGCTGGAGCTTCACAAGCTCTGACACCATGAAAACATGAATGAAGAAATGAGAATTGATGAATTGATTGAATGAATCTTGATTACAGAGATAATATCTATCTAACCTAACTATAGTTCTAACAGAATAGTAATTAACTATATAACTAACCATGGTACAATATGTCTCACTAATATCAATATTAGTTAGTAACTGATATTGTCCCACGTGTACACTGACTAGCAGTTGCTGTATGCTGGGAATCCTTGAGTATCTTATCACATAACCTGTTTTTCAATTTTATTAATAAAAACAAATGCTTAATAGAATCATACTTTGAAACTGTAATATTTTATAGTTTCAAAACTTATTTTTTAGTTTGATCATTATTGGAGATTATTTGCTTAAACTCTATAAAAATTAAAAATAACATATCATTTTTCCCATTATTGTTGTTTGTTGTTGTTTTCTTTTAATTTATCAATATTTAGCATATTTTGCTATGATTTTTCGCTCAAATTTCTTAATTTATCCTTTTTTGGGCAATATTTTAGATATAGTAATCCTGGTTTTCCCTTTTACTGTTTAATTGTATTCCGGACTCGGTTCTGTGGTTGATGGTTGTTGTCTGTGTTACATTTCCATCCTTTAACTCTTAGTAATTGAGTTTAGAATTGTTTTTGGCATGTTTCGAACAGGTAGGTTGAGTTTTGGTCTCAAGTGTTATTGCCTAGGTTTTTGGTGATCCGCTCGAGTGGTTCCCTTTGCGCTCGAGCGAAGTTTGCACACTTTCAGTATCTTGTGCATCTGCAAAACTACTGCAGATGTGTTTTTCACGCTCGAGCGGGTTTCATTACACTCGAGCGGGTCGCGCTCGAGCTGGTGTTCAATGTCTGTAAAAGTTCTGGGTGGATGTAATCTACACTCGAGCGGATGGTGTTTTGTTTTGTGCCTTGGCGCTCAAGCGTTCCCGTTAAAAAAAAAAAAAAAAAAAAGGAAGAAAACTTTGGTGTTTGTCCGCCCAGAGGTGTACCCGATTGCTATATATGCACTGGGGGTGCTTGGCAAAACAATTTCTAGCCTGGTTGAGGTTAAAATTGATAAAAAGATAAAGTAGACTAAAATAATTAATAAGATAAAATGTCATATCAAATTTATAATCAGTTTACTTTTTCTCTCATAAATATCACATCCAACTATAAAAAAATCTAATCATCTTTCTAAATACAAAAATTTTAGCCTATTAAAATAGCCAAAAACTAAAATAGTCTACTAAATAATAATTTTCCAAACACCTACACTATTATAAACATTTTAACTAATTTCACGTAGGTGTGGACGTTTGCACTATATATAAACTATTATTATATTTTAAATGTGAGACACACTAAACACTTACATAGTATTTAGTTAAAGAATTTGTCAAGAGATTTAAACAAAAAAAAGTAGGTAAAATATAAGTAAAATATATCTATCTAATTTTACACGTTTTTTTCCTTTTCATTTTTAAATTCCTTCTCAAATCTCCAGCTAAACATAACATTGGGATGAATTTCAAGCACAATTACATGTTTTTCTGTGTTTATTTATGTATGCCGGCATTTCTGTTTTTGTTATTTTGTTTTTCCGAAGAACCAAAGTAAAGATATATTCGGGCCGGGCCTTTTTAGGTTTTGCCTTGTTAGAAGCTTAATTCATTTTAATGTGGGACAGTTGCATGTCGGTCTTGTGAATTTCACTTAAAAATCTTTTTTAATTTTTATTGATAAATTTACTACTGTACAAATATTTTTAAATAAATACAATTCAACTACTTATACTTCTAATATCGTATTTCAATACAAACTACTACAAATAAACTAAAACTAAATCACACCTCACAAATAAAAGCAAAATATTCTAATGATTTACCACTTTAATAAATTTATCAATGTCATTACTAGTACCAAATGATCATTCCAAAAATACAAAATAAATATACAAAGTCTTTTTATTATTATCAAAACAGGAACAAATATGTAAAAAATTTTACTTAGGACTTATGAATAAATAAGTGCAATCAAAATGACCTGTTGATAATTTGATTTTTTTTTTTTAAGGTTTGAACCCATACACACTGAGCACACTTTAAAAACAAGGCCCAATCCGCCTTTTTTTTTTTTTCTATCAACAACATACAAAATTAGAAATTGTTAATTTTTTTAGCCAATCAATATATTTTTTTCATAGATTATCGGTCTTTCTTCGATATTTCTTTGCACACTTGATTCACAAGCTCAATTGCAAAATTTGTGAGAAAATTAGCCCAAATTTTATTCTTTTATGGCCATAAGGATTGAAAGACTAAACTACTCCTTGTACACATAAATTTTGGGTCATGTAACAAAGGCATGAAAACTAGTACAAGTATTCAATTTTATTAATTAAAATAAAGTAGATATAATTCTCTGTACTTTATCTGTGCACTATTTGTGCTTTATTTGTACACTATTTGTGTTTTATCTATACTATATGCACTATTGGTGCATTTTTTAAACATTTATTAAATTAAAAATGAGACACACATATATATCTATTTTATAAAATAAAAATTAGAGATTTATATATATAGGGTTAATTACACTTTTTCATTATTGTAATTTGATTTAAAATTTACTTTAACCCGTATAGTTTCGAATTGAATAATTTGATCCTTATACTTTAAGTATAGTTTCAATTTGATCCTTTTATTTAAATTGGAAATTAAAATTAATAATTAACAATTTTAGGACACTTGTCAATTTTTTAAGGTGTACACGTAAACAAATTTAACAGAAATTTAGAAGGAATGACCAAATTAAAACTAAACTTAAAATGTTGTGATCAAATTATTTAAAATGAAACAATAGAGAGTAAAATGAAATTTAAATTGAGAATTATTTGAGTGAAAAGGGTAATTAACCCATATAAATATATTGTTGAAACTTCACTTGGACATTACTTTGATTTCCGTAGCCCATTTTGGCTGTTTCACATGATTATTTTCACAAAAAAAACTCTATTGTCTATAATTTTATTTTTTTTTGCATGAATCATGAAACAGAAGACCAAAAAGCCAATCATTGGGTCCGCATGAAAGGAAAAATTCCAATTCTATTGTACTCAACCATAGTTTGCATCATAATACCAAATATATAATTGCCTTACCATGGGTTTCTTTGGCCTTGACATAACTTAGTAACAAAATGATAGGTCTATTTGTTTGTTTGTTGGTTTATTTATTTATTTATTTATTTAATTTCATATTCAATAAATCTTATTTTAGAAATTTCGAAAAGGTGAATCCAAAAAGCTATACATTGAATAAATCAAATCACTATGTGCCCTATATATAATGAGTCACAATATCTAATTGAATCGTCTAAACCATTTTATAAACTGGATAGCATCCATTCTCCCTTCTTCAGATATAGATAATGTAATGGGATTTCTTAAATCTTTTTAGCATATGTAATTTAAGTACTGAGTTGATTTTTATTTGAAGAAATCCCTATTGGTCTTGTTAGCAAGGCTGCTTTCAGAAGAAAAAAAATATAGTCCAAAACACTTGGGTAAAATTTACTTGTTGAATAAATGAAGTTATATAAACTATTATGAGTAATAATTAAGTGAACACATACATACATCAATTTAACCCATAAGAAACTTTAGAGGGTTTAGCTGCCAGGGTGGTATTATTTTTAAGATTTTCCATAAATATTACATTCTCAAAGCCTCTATAATCCTAAAAATTCTGTCCCTATTGTATTCATTTTCATTATCCCTAAAAGAGATGACTTTCACTTGAAAAGAATTGCACGTGGATAATGATGCATTCATGGATGCAAATATTAGCCACTTCACATATTGTCATTTTGGAAACCATACCCCTTTTTAAGTGTAAAATGAGTGCAATGTATTGTCGTTTCTTAATATTGTAGACTTCAGATCCTCTATTTCCTTGTTATTACATCCTCTGTTTCATTATTGTTTTATATCAATTTTGGCATATGGCAATAGCAGGGCCATGAATCGAATAATATAATATAGAGGAAGAGGTCAGAGATACTCTGTTCCTAACATTTCAACCTCGTTTTTAGTAACTACTAATTGCACAATATGATGAGAATTTAAACATGAAAATTTTGAGGCACCATTATATTGTTAGGAGTGCATAAGACATATCAATAGATATTTTGCAATTTTTGGGTGTCTTCTAACACAGATGTATAATTGCTTAAGTTTTTATTAATGTCATGCTCCTCTGCCTTCTCCCAAAATGTGCAACCACTTAAGTTTTCATTAATGTCGTGCTCTTTTTTACCAAAAAAAATAAAAAGAGATTCTATTATTTTCGAAAGATGCTATGAGTGCCTTCTACTCAGATGTATAACATCTTAAATTTTTATTAATGTCATGTTCTTTTTTACCAAAAAATCAAAAAAGAGATTATGCAATGTTTGAAAACGCTAAGGGCACCTTCTACGCAAGACGTGCAGCCGCTTAAGTTTTTATCTATATCATACTCATTTTTACCAAAAAAACTAATAAACAAAAAGAGATTCCGCAATTTTTGAAGAGTGCATGGGTGCCTTCTACATGGATGTGTAACCATTGAAGTTTTTATTAATGTCATAATCCTTTTAACCCAAAAAAAAAAAAAAAATTTGCAATTTTTGAAGACACTATGGGTGCCTTCTACCCCATACAACATTTTATTAATAGTCATGCTCCTTTTTACTAAAAAATAGAAAGAGATTATGTAATTACAATACGATGAATCACATGTCAGAACAGAGAATCACACATCATTTATGCTAACACGCACAATAAAATTCAATTTAAAAAAATAAGAAGGCTCTTATGTATGATTGAAATATTACAGCTAAACTCTTTGCTTCTATCCATAATATAACAGGGCCATGAATCGAATAATACAATATAGAGGAAGAGGTCCGAGATACTATGTTTCTAACATCTCAACCTTGTTTTCAATAACTACTAATTACACAATATGATGAAATTTAATGAAAATTTTGAGGCACCATTATGTTGTTAGGAGTGAATAAGATATATCAATAGATATTTTGCAATTTTTGAGTGTCCTCTAACTCAGATGTATAAATGTTTAAGTTTTTATTAATGTCATGCTCCTTTGCCTTCTCCGAAAATGTGCAACCACTTAAGTTTTCATTAATGTCATGCTCTTTTTTACCAAATAAATAAATAATTTTTTTTTATAATTTTCGAAAGTGCTATGAGTGCCTCAACTCAGATGTGTAACCGCTTAAATTTTTATTGAAGTCATTTTACCAAAAAATCAAAAAGAGATTATGCAATGTTTGAAGACCCTAAGGGTTCTACCCAAGACATGCAGTCGCTTATGTTTTTATCAATGTCATACTCGTTTTTACCAAAAACAAAAAGAGATTGCATATGATAATGATGCATTCATGGATGCAAATATTAGCCACTTCACTAATTGTTATTTTGGAAAGCCATACCCTTTTTTCAGTGCAAAATGAGTGCAATGTATTGTTGTTTCTTAATATTGTCGACGTCAGATCCTCTATTTCCTTGTTATTACATCCTCTGTTTCATTATTGTTTTATATCAATTTTGGCATATGGCAATAGCAAGGCCATGAATCGAAGAATATAATATAGAGGAAGAGGTCAGAGATATTCTGTTCCTAACATTTTAACCTCATTTTCAATAACTACTAATTGCACAATATGATGAGAATTTAAACATGAAAATTTTGAGGCACCATTATGTTGTTAAGAGTGCATAAGACATATCAATAGATATTTTGCAATTTTTTGGTGTCTTCTAAAACCAGGGGTGTGCATAATACCGCCGAAACCGCCGAACTCGCCAAAACCGCACCGAACCGCACCGCCAAGGTAAATTCGTTATTATTTGCCAATCGAACCGCCGGTTTTTGGTAAGAAAAATGGCAAATTCTAGTGACACTTTTATCAATCCGCCGGTTTCTATTTTTCTTCCAAACCGCACCGACCCGCACCACTATTAAATCATGTTTTATAAGATTCTAAAAAATTATTTTTTACTTAAGTTTGCTTGTTGTTCTATACCTTAAAATATAGTATTACATTACTGCTCGAGGGGAATTCAAGATGTCAGTAATCCAAAATAAAGTTGGATTCTAATTCAAGATGTTTCACATCACTGTACCTCTCGTCTTTTTTTTACTCTTTGATTTAAGTTTTGTAATTTGAATTATATTTTTTATAAACCGCCAATCTGCCTGAACCGCCAAGGCAAATCTGCCATTATTTGCCAACCGAACAATCGATTTTTAATAAGAAAAATGGTAAATTCTAATGACACTTTTATCAATCCGCCACCCGCCATACGGTTTCTATTTTTCTCTCAAACCGCACCGACCCGCACCGCGCACACCCCTATCTAAAACAAATGTATAACTGCTTAAGTTTTTATTAATGTCATGCTCCTTTGCCTTCTCCCAAAATGTGCAACCACTTAAGTTTTCATTAATGTCGTGCTCTTTTTTACCAAAAAAATAAATAAAAAGAGATTCTGTAATTTTCGAAAGATGCTATGAGTGCCTTCTACTCAGATGTATAACATCTTAAATTTTTATTAATGTCATGTTCCTTATCACCAAAAAATTAAAAAGAGATTATGCAATGTTTGAAAACGCTAAGGGCACCTTCTACGCAAGACGTGCAGCCGCTTAAGTTTGTATCAATGTCATACTCATTTTTACCAAAAAAAAAAAAAAACTAAAAAACAAAAAGAGACTCTGCAATTTTCGAAGAGTGCATGGGTGCCTTATACCCAAATGTGTAACCATTGAAGTTTTCATTAATGTCATAATCCTTTTAACCAAAACATTAAAAAAAATTGCAATTTTTGAAGACGCTAGGGGTGCCTTCTACCCCATACTTAACATTTTATTAATAGTCATGCTCCATTTTACTAAAAGATAGAGATTATGTAATTTCAATACGATGAATCACGTGTCAGAACAGAGAATCTCACATCATTTATGCCAACACACACAATAAAATTCAATCTAAAAAAATAAGAAGGCTCTTATATATGACTGAAATATTACAGTTAAACTCTTTGCTTCTACCCATAATATAACAAGGCCATGAATCGAATAATATAATACAGAGGAAGAGGTTAGAGATACTATGTTTCTAACATTTCAACCTCGTTTTCAATAACTACTAATTGCACAATATGATGAGAGTTTAATGAAATTTTGTGGCACCATTATGTTGTTAGGAGTGAATAAGACGTATCAATAGATATTTTGCAATTTTTAAGTGTCTTCTAACTCAAATGTATAATTGCTTAAGTTTTTATTAATGTCATGCTCCTTTGCCTTCTCCCAAAATGTGCAACCACATAAGTTTTCATTAATGTCATGCTCTTTTTTACCAAATAATAAATAAAAAGAGATTCTGTAATTTTCGAAGGTGCTATGAGTGGCTCAACTCAGATGTGTAACCGCTTAAATTTTTATTAATGTCATTTTACCAAAAAATAAAAAAATTATGCAATGTTTGAAGATGCTGAGGGTTCTACCCAAGACGTGTGGCTGCTTATGTTTTTATCAATGTCATACTCATTTTTACGCTAAGGGCACCTTCTATGCAAGACGTGCAGCCGCTTAAGTTTTTATCAATGTCATACTCATTTTTACCCAAAAAAAAAAAACTAAAAAACAAAAAGAGATTCTGCAATTTTCGAAGAGTGCATGGGTGCCTTATACCCAAATGTGTAACCATTGAAGTTTTCATTAATGTCATAATCCTTTTAACCAAAAAATTAAAAAAAATTGCAATTTTTGAATACGCTAGGGGTGCCTTCTACCCCATACTTAACATTTTATTAATAGTCATGCTCCATTTTACTAAAAGATAGAAAGAGATTATGTAATTTCAATACGATGAATCACGTGTCAGAACAGAGAATCTCAGATCATTTATGCCAACACACACAATAAAATTCAATTTAAAAAAATAAGAAGGCTCTTATATATGACTGAAATATTACAGTTAAACTCTTTGCTTCTACCCATAATATAACAGGGCCATGAATCGAATAATATAATACAGAGGAAGAGGTCAGAGATACTATGTTTCTAACATTTCAACCTCGTTTTCAATAACTACTAATTGCACAATATGATGAGAGTTTAATGAAATTTTGTGGCACCATTATGTTGTTAGGAGTGAATAAGACGTATCAATAGATATTTTGCAATTTTTAAGTGTCTTCTAACTCAAATGTATAATTGCTTAAGTTTTTATTAATGTCATGCTCCTTTGCCTTCTCCCAAAATGTGCAACCACATAAGTTTTCATTAATGTCATGCTCTTTTTTACCAAATAATAAATAAAAAGAGATTATGTAATTTTCGAAGGTGCTATGAGTGGCTCAACTCAGATGTGTAACCGCTTAAATTTTTATTAATGTCATTTTACCAAAAAATAAAAAAATTATGCAATGTTTGAAGACGCTGAGGGTTCTACCCAAGACGTGTGGCCGCTTATGTTTTTATCAATGTCATACTCATTTTTACCAAAAACAAAAAGAGATTCTGCAATTTTTGAAGAGTGCATGGGTGCCTTCTACCCAGATGACCCATTGAAGTTTTTATTAATTTCATAATCCTTTTAACCAAAACAGATAAAAAGAAATTTTACAATTTTTGAAGACACTAGGGGTGTCTTCTACTGATACTTAAGATTTTATTAATGGTCATGCTCCTTTTTACTAAAAAATAGAAAGAGATTATGCAATTATAATACGAAGAATTACCTGTCAGAATAGAGAATCTCACATATTTTTGCAAACACACGCAATAAAATTCAATCTAAAAAAATAAAAAGGCTCTTTTATATAACCGACATAATATACCTAAACTCTTTGCTTCTCATGTAATTTTTCATGTGCCATAAATTTCACTATTTTTAAATATTTAAAATATAATAAATCTTACAAATACATAATTTTTATGGCATAAATACCCATAAAAGATAAAATAAATTTAGTGATAAATTTAAAAAAAATAAAATTAAATGAAGGACTTGTCATTCAGTCTGAATTTTCTCACCCGCTAGTCCAGCAACTTTAACTGTTATATTTTTTTCCTATTAATTTAAAAATATTCATCATAAAATAAAATAGAATCAGTGCAAATACTCTATGGGTCCTCAGCGCTTATCCAAAAGAAAGTCTATGGACCATCAAACATCAGTCCATCAGAATTTACATTTAAAAAACAAAAAACCAAAAAAAAACACAAAAAACCAAACACAAGTTAAATTACAAAACTATCCTTACATTATTAAAACACAACTACTAGGACAAGCAATCTTACATCCTAAATATTTGTTCAATGTCAACAGACATATTTATCTTCACCCACCACAAAACACAACCAAAAGTAAAACAAAACAGCATTTTATGTTTTAACCTAAACATAACTTTAAAACAAATAAGTCCTAACTTTAAAACATTGCTCGCACACAGAACCCACAACCCCTTCCTTCACATTAGAGACTTGAGCGACCTAGCCTTGATAGGCTTTCGGGTTCTCTTTTGTCCCAGCATACCACTCTCTCCTGCATTATCATCGTCATCATCTTCATCATCATTGTCAACATAATCGAATTCTTTGCAACCAATTTGAGCAGACGAGGGTGGAGTGAGTACAATTTCCTCAACTTCATCAGACTCAGCATTACTGGTATTGCTAGGTTCACCCCTCTCGCCTCGCTTCTTGGCCCAATGCGGCCCAAACCCTTGATAATAGTAGTATTCATCGAGATTCTTATAGGTAGTGGGTTTGGTTTGACGGGTGCGGCGGGGGATCGAGGCGGGTTTTTCCACCGGCTTCTCTAATTTCTTGGTGGTGGAAGGGTGAGCTAGGGTATTGTATTTCTTCAGCTGGGCTAAATGGTGCTCGCAAAGCGAATGCCCTCGAGATGCTTTCTCCTTGCACTGCCAACCCTTCCCGTCAGTCTTACCGCACAAAACCTCATCTTCTTTGTCTACATTTTCAGCAATAGAATCGATACGCTTCAGGGTATCGTTTTTCACATTATCTTCATCCCTGTCTGTCGATATCTTCATCGACGCATCGCTACAAAAGAAGAATACTTTAACTTTACTGAAAATAACGCATGCGAAATACAATGTGATGCCAAAGAGAGATTAAATTTAGAAGAATCAAAGGTCTAGAAGTTTGTACTATTAGGAAGAATCATAAATGGGTGTTTGATAATGTAAACCCTAATTTCTTCAACAAGAAAGAAGAAGGTATCGAATTTTCTTAAAGCAATTGAAATCGAAGAATCGGTTTCTGGGTTACCTTTCGTCAGCTCCGATGGAGTCTCCGAAGCTCCCATTTGGTTTAAAACAGTCTTCTCCATCGACCTGTATAATCGAAACAAAACAGAAGCAAAAAACAGTCGATAATAGAGGAAAACAAACACGACCTAAGGGGACAATCGATTATTTAGAGCACAAATGCACGATAGAAATGAAGGGCTTTAGGGTTTTGGAGAAACCCTAATGGCGGAGTTTTCGCTGAAACCCTAACATGACGATGGAAATGCAGGCGAAGTGCGGTGGTTCCCGGAGGCGGAGAGCGGTGGTTTTCTCAGATCTCCGGCGGAGAGAAGAGGAGATAGAAAAAGAGATAGAGAGAGAGGTACCTGGAATGGATTGGGAGAGAAGGAGATGACGTCCCACGGCGACTGATTGAGGTGGCAGAGGCGGATAGGAGGCGGAGGGGGGAGGTCGGCGGTGGCTCCGGAGGCGGAGGAGAGGCTGAGGGCGGCGAGCTTGGCTTGTTTTCGGATTCGCATGGTGGCGGAAGCAGAGAGAGTCGGGGTACGAAGAGAGGGGAAGGGATCGGCTTTGGTTTTTCTCTCTCTCTCTACAAAACTCTCTCTCTCTACAACTGTATCTATCTCTCTCCCTATCTCTATATCTCTATATATATGTATATTTTGTATATAATGCGTGTAATATTTTTTTAGACTGTTTACAGATCTCACAGAACTCGATAACACGATAGAGTGTTTTAATTTCTGTTGCTTTCTCTCTCGGGACGTACATGTTAGATTACGATTTCGCCCCTTGGATTCTCATAATATTACAAACTAAGACATCTCATTACCCACTTCTCTTCCTATGTCTTAAAGGACATCATTTTAAGGGGTGATTTGAGATGATTTAAATAAGTATATTTTTTAATTTTTTATGAAATATGAATTGGGTATAGATTAGGTTTGAAGTGATGTGATAGAGAGGTGATGTGAATTAAATAAGATGATGTGACTTAAATAGAATAGTGACTTTTTGACTTTTTGAAATTATGACAAACAAGACCTTAGAAAAATACTTGAGATCTCCATTTTTTAGAGACCCCAGTTGGATCTCCATTAATGTATGTATGGGACCCACTCATGTATGTGTGGGACCCACACCATTAATGGTGGAGATCTAAAAGGGATTGTGGGGATCTCCAAAAAAAAGATCTCAATCATGATTGTTTAACTTATTTTAAAAGATATGTTAAGAGTTTATTTGGCATTGATTAATATAATCATTTTTTTTGTGTTGAGACTTTTTTAATTTAGTTTTTTTAGTCTCATTTGATTTTATTTTGAGATTTTTTTTTTTTTTTTTTTAAACTTTTGTAAAAGAAAAAGTATAAGGATTATGGGTAAATAATAGTATTTTGTCTTATTGACTTTTATAGTTAATTTTGTCTTTTTGTGATTAGTCTCAAAATGAACGCCAAACCGGGGCCAAAAGTTAATTTTTTAATTTTTTTAAAAAAATAAAGAGGAGATGTGACTTATAAATCAATCATCATTAAAATGCAATAAAATACAACAAGCATCTTGTTTGGTAATCTTTTTAAGTGAATTTAAAAAAAAAAAATTAATTAATAATTTATTATTATTATTTATTTGATTTTTTTAATTTGTTTTGTTATAAAGGATAGTGTTTTGTTATACTTATAAATCAATCATCATTAATTTCTATTACTTTCTCTCTTTATAGGGATGAGAGATTACGATTTCTCTCCATAGATTCTTGTAATATTATGGATCTTATTATAGAGATTCTTGTAATGTTAGGGGTCTCATTACGCATTTGTATTCTTGTCTTAAAAGAATACTATTTTGTTATTCTCATAAATTAATTATCGTTAAAATAAAATAAAATAAAATACTCGTCTTGCTCGGTAATAGTGATAAGTTAATTTGTTTCTAGAAGAAATTAATTAATAATTTATTATTATTATTTATTTGATATTTTTTGTTTGTTTTATTATAAAGGATACTATTTCGTTACACTTATAAATCAATTATCATTAATTTCTGTTAATTTCTCCACTTATATGGATGTACCTGTGGGATTATGATTTCACCTCTTGGATTCTAGTAAGAGTTATGTGAGGGATCACAAATATTACACTAAATCTCTCACATGGGTGTGGAACCCATACATATGTGAATTTGTGTGAGTCTCATCCTGTGTGAGATATTTGGTAGAATATTTAGTAGAATATTTGGGATACATAGCATTTCTCTTCTCATAACATTATGGGCTATGTTGTTGCACACGTCATTATCCACTTGTCTTCTTATCATAACGGATATTGTTTTGTTATCCTCATAAATCAATCATCGTTAAAATGATATGAAATGAAATAAAATAAAATAAAATATATGTCTTGTGCGGTAGTACTCATAAGTCAATTTATTTAAAAATAATAATTAATGATTTTTAATTATTAATTATTTGAAACTTTTTTGTTATACACGCCAATACTGATTGTTTTTTTATCTTAAAGGATACCATTACAGCTATAAATCAATCATCATTAATTTCTCTCCCTATATGGATGTACATGCGAGATTATGATTTCACCTCTTGGATTCTCGTAATATTACGGACTGTGTTGTTGCACACGTCATTACCCACTTGTCTTCTTATCTTAACAGATATTGTTTTGTTATCCATAAATCAATCATTGTTAAAATGATATGAAGTAAAATAAAATAAAATATATGTCTTGTTCGGTAGTACTCATAAGTCAATTTATTTAAAAATAATAATTAATGATTTTTAATTATTAATTATTTGAAACTTTTTTGTTGTACAGGCCAATACCAATTGTCTTTTTATCTTAAAGGATAATGTTACACCTATAAATCAATGGTCATTAATATCTGTTAATTTCTCTCCCTATATGGATGTACATGCGAGATTATGATTTCACCACTTGGATTCTCGTAATATTACGGGTTATGTTATTGCACACGTCATTACCCACTTGTCTTCTTATCTTAAAGGATACTGTTTGGTTATCCTCATAAATCAATCATCGTTAACATGAAATGAAATAAAATAAAATAAAATGCACGTCTAATTTGGTAACACTCATAAGTCAATTTATTTAAAAATAATAATTAATGAATTTTAATCATTAATTATTTGAAACTTTTTGTTGCACACACCCATACCAATTGTCTTCTTATCTTAAAAGATACTATTTCGTTACACTTATAAATCAAACATCATTAATTTCTCTCCCTAGATGGGCGTACATGCGAGATTATGATTTCACCTTTTGGATTCTTGTAATATTACGGGCTATGTTGTTGCACACCTCATTACCCACTTGTCTTCTTATATTAAAGGATACTGTTTTGTTATTCTCATAAATCAATCATCGTTAAAATGAAATGAAATAAAATAAAATACACGTCTTGTTCAGTGATACTCACAAATTAATTTATTTAAAAATAATAATTAATGATTTTTAATTATTAATTATTTGAAAATTTTTGTTGCACATACCAATACAATCGTCTTCTTATCTTAAAGGATACTATTTTCTTACACTCACAAGTCAATCATCTTAAATAAAATAAGGAAAATGAGTGGGAATTCTAATTAGAGCTACTACTAATGATGTGACAGTGGGTCCCACCCACTGCCACAGTATGTGTTGTGTCTGTTTGTTTGTTTGTTTTTTTTTTTTTTTTTTTTGGCTTTTCCACCTCATTAATGGTGGGTTTAGAGCCACCAAATTAGTGGTCTCTAACATGGTTGATAAAATAAAGTACACGTTCTGTACAATAATACTTATAAGTCAATTTATTTATAAAAAATAAATTAATAGTTTTTAATTATTACTAATTTTTCATTTTTTTAATTTATTTGGTTATAAAATATACTGTTTTATTACGTTGATAAATTAATCATCATAAAATAAAACACACGTGTATTCTAGTTTATTTCATTATAAAAGATACTTTTTTTTGGTTACATTTATAAATCAATTATCATAAAATAAAATAAATTTCTTGTTCTGTAATATTTATGAATAATATTAAACGTTACCATACTATATATATATATGAAAATTTTTATTAATTCATATATATTTTGTGTTTGGTCGATAATTTTTTCGGTTTCACTGTTATATTATTATGTATGCAAATTTATTTATTTTTTAGTATAAAAAGTGGGTTGGAATTATTTTTCATTTAGAGCAATGCTAGGGAGCTCGAAAGCTCCTCCCCCCGAATCCCCCTAATCCACAAACGACACCGTTTTTGATTTTTTTTTTTTTTTGCAAATCAGAAGATGGAAGAAGAAAAAGGAGGAGGGAGGAGGAGGAGAGGAGGAGGAAGAAGGACTGGAAGGGGCCCAACAAATGGGGCTAGAGGCGGAGGCGGGGGGCGGAGGCGGCAGAGGCATGGGCTGCGAGGGGCGGGTCTGCGACGGCGACAAGCTGTTCCCTGCGACGGGCTCTTCCCTGCGACGGTGACGAGCTCTTCCCTGCGACGACGGAGTCGGAGGGTTGCGACGATCGGGCGGAGGGCTGCGACGACCTGCCTCCTCTTCCCCTCTTTTCTCTTTCTCGCTTCTCTTTCTCTCCTCTGTGAATTCATGGAAGGGAAAGTGTTAGAAACGACGTCGTTTCTAAATTTCGGGGGATTAGGGGGAGAACATTTTCGAGCGACGAAGCTTTATTCTTTCATTTATTACAATGCATGAACGTGGATAGGGTTCTTGGATAAGGGTGATTATGTCAATTCACATGGGATTACAGGTCTTTAGATGATGGTTTGGCATCACGCGCGGCTGTGATGAAGTGGCAAACATGTTGGCCCCATTAAAAAAAAGTTAACTTACAAATACATTGGGCCATTTGGAACTTATAAAAAAAAATATATATATATATTTCAAAAGTTGATTTTTAACTTATTTTGAGTTATATTATTTTTTACATTAAAAAATTTTAAAAATTAAAAAATATTTAAAAAGTTAGTTTTTAACCATATTCTCAAAGCATTTCATTCTTAACATTTGCGTAAAATATTAGTTGTTCTATATAATTTTAAAAAATTACATTTCATTTTTTAAATTTCTAATCACGTAATAAAGGATAGTTTTTGAGTGTGTAAGGCTTTACTTATGTATTTTTGTAACTTAAGCTACATATTTTTTTGAGAAGACACATTTTATGAGTTAACTTATGCAAATTTGTGTCAAGTTACATAATTTTATGAGGTGACTTATATATGCTTATGAAAACTTACTTCAAATTGTAATTTTTTAAATTCTTATAGGTTTAACTTACATGAATTTATGTTTAAGATACACGATTTTATGAGGTGACATTTGTATATTTATGAAAACTTATATCAAATTATAAAATCTCAATTTTTACAAGTTAACGTACGCAAATTTATATTTGCTTTTTCTACTTTTTGGTAAAACTAACATAATGAAGAAAAAATTTTGGACCCAAAAGTTAGCCTATTGATTTTTTTAATATATGACATGTAACAAAATATTTTTTTACCAAATAAATTTAAAAAAACTGACTTACAAGACACTGTCAAATAAGTCCTTCTTGTAACATGGATGGAAAATAAATAAATGGTGATTGATCCTCTATTCCTCTCTCTCTTCCCCTATTTCCAATAATAAATGGTGACCAATCTGCTGTTTCCCTGTTTCTTCATCTGTTCCAAATAATAAATGGAGACCAATGCTCTGTTTATGCTACACAATCAAAGTTAGAAATACTTGGTTTTAATCAAACAGGGAGACCTGAAATAATTGACATAGAGATTCTCATGTTAAAAAAATAAGGCAAACCATCAGTTCTCGTAGTTTAAGTGAAATGTTACTTAAATTGTTGTAATTTTAATTTGAACAATTTGAATCATATGTTTTTAATTTGATTGCAATATCCTTTAATCATGCGTTATTAACATTTAGAATAAAAAAATAACATGTGCAAAACTAAAACACCAAAAGTGAAATAAAAAAAAAAAAAACTATAACAATACCAATTTATTTATTTATTTATTTATTCTTATGTTGGATTTTCTAAAAATTTCACGTAAGTTGCACGTGATCTTTTTAATTCTTTTTGTAATTTGAATAATTACGGTTGTTTTTTTTATTTTATTTTTTGGATTTAGAGAAAATCCCTCTTCCTCTTGTCAAATGGGCTAGGGGTTAGAGGATTCCTTTGTTGTAAAATTTTCCTCCTCTATGTTGTATAAAGCTCATCTTTTGTGAGAGAACAAAAGGGGATGATGTGCAAATTTCTTTTCTACAATAACAAATTGAAAGTAACTAAAAATTAAAAAATGGCAAATGCTTCGAAAGGAAGTAAAAGTTCAAAACACTTGAGTAAAATAGACATGTAGAATAACTAAAGTTAGATCAACTATTGTCTGTAATAATTAAATCAGCATACAAACATTAATTTAACCCACAAGATACTTAGAGGGTTCAGCTGCAAGTTGGTAGTATTTTTAAAGTTTTCCATAAATATTATGTACTCAAAAGCCTCTATCATCCTAATAAATTATTTCCTTATGTATTCATCTTCATTATCCTTACAAGTGAAAATTTTCACTTGCAAAGAGTTGCATATCAATGATGATGCATACATAAATGCAACTTTTAAATGGGATATACTTTTGATTGTTAAATATTCTGAAGTTCAGATATCTGCCTCTCTTTATTATATTTTTTGTCTCATTGTTGCTTGTATCAGTTTTGATATGTAACAACAACAGAGGTATGACTCAAATAACAGAATACAGAGGAGAAGGCCAAAGATGATGCTCTGTTCTTGAAATTTCAATCTTCTTTCAACACCAACTAACCACATCATATGATAAGAATTTCAAAACACGAATTTTTTGAGATATGATTATGATGTTAGGAGTGCATAAGATAGATCAATAGAGATTATGCAACTAAAATACGAAGAATCCCATGTCAAAGAGGAGAATCTCACATCATTTTTGTCAACATCCACAAACAAATTGACACAAAAAAAACTACCACCACAAAATAAAATTCAATCTAAAAAAAATAAGAAGGTTGTTATATATGAATGAAATATTTCACCTACTCTTGACTTCTTATGTAATTTTTCATGTGACATAATTAGTCTTAGTCCCATTATTTTTTAAACATTTTAAATATGGTAAATCTTATACATATATGTGACTTTTATTTAGTAGAAAAATAACATAAGCAAAATTAAAGTGACCAAAGTAAAATTCAAAAGAAATTATAAAAACCATCGGTGCAATTTATTTATTCATTTTTCTTTAAGTGAAAATTGCTAAAAATTGCACGTAAGTTGCACGTGATCTTTTTTAGTTCAAAATTCTAACAATAAGAGATGAAGGGGACTATATTGTAACGAAACTGAAAATGTAGAGTTCAAATTGTTTGAATTAAAATGATAAGAACCAAAGTAAAACTTTGCTCAAACTAAAGAGACTGATAATGTAATTTATTTCAAAAAAAAAAAAAAAAGAGGAGGAAAAGTACACTATAATAATGAACCCATTATGTGGTCTAACTTAACTTCCTTTGTTCCTTCCAACCACACAGAAGAAAAATAATTCAACAAGTGTTGAATAAATAAAGTAGGATCAAGTATTATGAGTAATACTAATTAAATCAACACATAAAACATTAATTTAGGGAAAAACTACCACATGCACCTTATATAATTACAGAAAAAAGGTATAAATTTATACTTTTTGAGTCACAATAAAAAAAAAAAAAAAAGTCATAATCAAAATTTCAAAATAATGTCATAACTAAAAAAGAAAATTGACTAAAGAAGAAAACGGAGTAATTAAGATTATATATGGCATAAGATGTGTATAATAGAATTCTCTAGTAATTTAACCCACAAGATACTTAAAGGTCATGTTTGATTCACAAGACTAATAGTGAAGTATTAATAATCCTATTAAATTAGTGTGGTATTCATTATCCAATTTGGATTAATATTCATTGGATTAATAATCTCACCCCTACCCCATTACTAATAATCCTACAAATTTGTTGGATTAATTATCCATTGGATTAATAATCTTAAATCAAAATGTTAAAACAAGCATAGGATAATTGGACTCACGGATTAATAATCTCAATCGCATGCTCTAATCCACCTAATCAAATATGCCAAAAGTGTTTAACTGCCAAGCTAAGCTGGTAGTATTTTAAGGTTTTTCCATAAATACTACATACTCAAAATCCTAAACACTTCTTCCCTATGTATTCATTTTCATTATCCCCAAAAGATAAAATTTTTACTTGCAAAAAATTGTGTATGGATGACGATGCTAAGTAGGTATTTAGGTTAAATTAAAAAAGTATATTTTTTTTTACTTACGTACACTTATTTGAATCACATCAATCAATATCTATTAATATTTTTTCTGTATTTTTCTAACTAATTTCTCTTCTTTTAACACGTTTTTTTTATAAAAAATAAAAAGACATTTAGAAATTCCAAACCACTCGTAAATGTTCTGGAGTTTCAGATTTTCTGTCTCTCTCTTATTACATCATTTGTCTCATTATTGTTTATATTAGTAGTGGGATGTGACAAAAATAGGAATGACTCAAATAATAAAATATCAGCAATGATTTAGACCATTAAAAAATACATCACTAATAACATTAATGTATTGAAAATGATAAAAAAAAGGAAAAAAAAAAGAAAACAAGGCATAGAAAGTGGGGTGGGGTCCACTGCCACATCATTAGTGCTCCCCTAATGCTCTCTTTTTAGTGCTCCCAAACATTTTTCAATAAAATATAGAAGAGAAGGCTAAAGATGCTATGTGCTTGAAATTTCAATCTCCTTTCAATACAGCTAACCACGTGATATGTGATATATGACGAGAATTTTAAAATACAAAGGGTGTATTTGGTTTGTGTTTATAGAGTAATTTTTGAGATAAAAAATATGAAAATTTGTTTGACTTGATTTTTTTTAGAAATAATTTTGGAAAATTATTTTGAAAAAAGAGTTTTAAAAAAAAGTGATTGATTTGATTTGTATGAGAGAGAGAGTGATTTTAAAAAGTGAGTAATCAAACAAAATTTTAAGATTTTTTTTAAAAAAATTTGCGTGATTTAATTACTCTTAAAAATTTATTTGTAAAAAATTTTTCTTAAATTTTTTTTTGAAAACCAAACCAAACAAGACCTTGAACTACTAGGGATGGATGATCCAGGGTCTTACATCATTTTGGTCAACATCCACAAACACATGGACACAAAAAAGCAACAGTCCCGACAAAAAAATTCAATAAAAGACTGTTATATATGACTGAAATGTTTCACCTGAACTTTTTACATACGTCTTATGTAATTTTTAATGTGACATAATTAGTCTTGCTATTTTTTAAATATTTTAAACCTCTTAATCATACATATGATTTTTATTGCATAAACATTGTATGGGGTGCATTATAAAGTGTAGTTATTATTTTTTTTTTATCTTTTTTGAGTCATATTATTTTTCTATTTTTTTACACATCTTTTCATAAAAAGATAAAAAGTATATTTATTTAAATCATTTCAAACAATCTTTTGTGATAAATTTTATTTTTTTTTCAAAAAAGTAAAAGCCTTGTCAATCACTTTGATTTTAAAATAAATTGTTAAAAATTGCACGTGAGTTGCATGTGATATTTTTCCATTTAAATTCAAATAATAAGTGATGAGGGATCACATTGCAATGCAAGTGAATATGTAGAACTTAAATTATTCAAATTGAAATAACATGAACTAAAATAAAATTTCACTCAAACTAGAAGAATGACCATTATCATTCTATTTGAAATTTAAAAAAAAAAAAAATTCATACAAAACCAAACTTAAAAATATATATCATTCTAATTTCATTTTAGTGAGTCAGACACTGCCTTAAGGTTTCACTTAAACTTTTAATCTTACTAAGGTTTGGTTTGGGAAGTGGGTTGGCTTTTTAGCTTTTTAGCTTTTTTGACTATTTTAGCCTAGGCTTAAAAGCTTGGTTTGGGAAGGACTTTTTGACTTTTTTGAGTTTTTTTGTGAGAGAAGAATGTAATGATTATGGGTTAGATGTGATGTTTTGTTTGTTATGACTAAAATAACCTATTTTATTTTTTGTGGGTAAAATAACCAAAAAAACCTGCAAACCCACTTGCCAAACACAGGCTTGCTCGAGTCAAAATCCTAAATTTTCATACAATGGGTGCTCTGCTTAACAATTCACTTAAACCATCACAATAAACAATAATAATTCTAATTACTCATAAAATTTAACCAGTACTTTACCTGAAAAATGAAATATAGGGTGTAGATTAGACTGTACTATTCAGAATGAATTTTATTCACACATTTCAGATATGTAGCTAAACTGCACAATAAAAATAGATACCACCATCAACAAAAAGAAATATCCAGAAACTTTATTATTTATTAGAGGAGGTGATGGTAAGATATGAAAATACAAATGTGCTTTAGGGTCTTTATTTTTTTTTTTAGGTACATCGGAAAATAAAAGAGGGAAAGGAGGCTTTAGGGTCTTTATTTACACAAGTACTGTGAGACAAGACCAAAGACACCAACCCTACAAATGTGGAACCTAAAACCCAAAAAACCAAATCTTACAGAAACAAAAAATATAAATAGATATACTTTTCAGTCCCAAAATCAGAGTTAAAAAACAACTTAAATCTGATGTATGTTTGCTGGGCTATTTTGTGATGCAGCAGAAGGTGAGCTGCATAGAGCTAAAAGGTTGCACTGTAGGAAGGTTTTTATTTTTTATTTTTTATTTTTTGAAGTGGGTTCAAAGGTCCTGTCGATTTTCGAGTTGGGCTGGTTAGGAAAGGACAGGATATTCGGTGATATGAAAATACTATATTATTAATAGTTTCAAATAATCATAAAGTAAGGTCTGATGTGAGATCTCACCCTTTTTTTTTTTTTTCTTTTTTTTTTTTTGAGAAGATGGTTCATTGAAAATGTTTGTTCTTTTTAACTAAAAACTATAATCTGCTAGCTCATTGTCACGTAGACAATATTATATCGTGCGTATCTAGTTATCTTCCCACTATCTAAAGTGTGCCTACAAACAAGTGTGGATGTTGCGATTACATTTTGTCATAAAAATGTTTTTGTCTATGATATGTTAATGAGAATGTATGTAGGGATATTGATGTATGTCGAAAGATATCACATTGAGGTCGCTTAAGTTATATTTATAGTTTTTAAATTTTGCTTATTTGGTGGAGAAAATGTATTTTGTGCATTTGTACAGATTTGACAGGTAACACGCAAATTCAAACAAAAAGTGATGCAAAAGCAGATTTTTCGTGCGAGTAATGAAAAGTCCCGACCTGTCACATCACCGCACGTATGGCCCACCATCGCTCGAGCGGCTCACCTAGGGTTGCGTATGTGAAAATTTAAGGCTCTTCTGCTGGAATAAAAGCAAGAAGAAGAGGCTGTGACCAGGGTCGAAAATATTCTAAGGAAAATGGAGGCTAGGGTTTGAAGAGAGAGATTTTTCTTAAGCTTCAAGGGCAACTTTCGTGAGGGCTTTTTCCTCTTCCACCTCTTCCCACTCATCCATGAGTGGCTAGTCTTCCAGTTTTAGGTTTTTGATGAAATCTTAGTCATGTAAAAAGATTTTTATTAGACTTTACTTATGAAACGGTTTGAATAAATGTATGGATATTTTAGAAGTTTATAATAATTTTCATTTTCATCTCTTCAACTATTTTATTGTCTGTGATTGTTTAATACTTTCCATACATTAGTTTTCTTTGTGTTTGTGTTCAAAGTAAGAGACGAGTCATGCTACAAGAGATGGGTCGTGTTGCTACCATAGTTTAGAGCAAACGACTCGTGCTACTTGGGATGATTTGTGCCTGTATGTTGAATGCAACAATCCTCTTGATCAATGTTTCAAACTTGTAGTTGTGAAATATTGGGTAGTTCAAACCGGATTGTAATTGATGGCCAATGTTAAGTCTTATTTATGTGGTTAGTGGTGAATTCTTTGGCCTAGGATTTTTATAGCGATTCTGGTTTGGACCCGACTTATTTTGTATCTCGGACTCGGGTTTCATGGTTTCGTATTGTTGTGCATGCCATGTTTCCCCTTATTTTTCATTGAGTTCGAGTTTTGAAGTGTCTTAGATGTGTTTGGGACAGGTTGGTTGCTAATTGGTTCAAACTGTTGTTATCCAGAATTTGACCTCTTCGCTCGAGCGAGCTTTGTGAGCTCCCAATACTTTTGCAGGCTTGCAAAGATACTGGGGAGGTAGTGTTCTTTGCTCGAGTGAAGCTTCTTGCGCTCAAGCGGAATGACTTATTGTGTCTAGTCGCTCGAGCGACAACTCTTGTGCTCAAGCGAGCTATGCGTATATCAGTTCGTAGCAGTACCTTTTTGTATCATTTTTTCATATCTTTTTTCCCTCAAAACCTTCGATTGACCCTTTCTTTCTCTAAAACCCAACTTCTCTCTACAAATATACCTAGATTTAAGGATCTCTCTACCCTACTCTCTTTGATAAAAAGATGAAGCACTCTAGGGGTTCTCTTTTGATACGAATAGAGCTTGGTTTTGGTGTCTTTGAAGTTCCTCCACTTCTTCCTTGGTCATCTAAGCTTGAGGTTGGGATTTTCTACACTCTCTTATGATTTTTAGCTTAGTTATTTGTTAATCGTGTAAACAATGTTAGGATTTAGAGGATTTTAGACAAACCTAGGGTTTTGGTTTAAAGTCTAAAGAGGGGTTTTCAAATGAAGGTATTGAGAATGATTATAGGTGTAGATATGAGGATGCGTTGTGTTAAATTTGTTGATTTTGGCACATGGATTGGATTTAGAAGAAAATACAGTTTTGCCTTAAAATGTTTCAAATAATTATTTTGTATAAATAATGAAATTGGTATGGAGAATGTGAAATTGGATAGATGTTTATATAAATGGTGGAGTTGGATACTTTTTATCTCTCACATATGGAAATTTGAATAGTTTATCTGTTTTGGATATTGTATATCTGTTTAGAAATATCTGTTTTGAGTTATCGATAGAGGATAACTATGATTATTGTAGAAATTACATGAGGATTAGGTGAATTGAAACTAATCTTTTATTTGTTGTCATTGAATATGACTGTGTTTTAATACATTATATATGTATGACGTTTGGGAGGAAAAATGGGATGTACTCCATGTTTGGGAGAAGAAAGGGGATGGACTCCATTGAATTAAGTTGGTCTGTGCGTCCAGGGTGAAAGTCTCAAAAACCACGCGTATACATGAGTGCCGATTCCGGCGGACGAAATTTTCGTAAAATGGCAAACTTGAAGTGTTTATGTAATGATTGTATTGGTTAGAAAGCCACTGAGTTATAGCCTCAGTTAGGTTGTCTGGATATAAATGACGTGACTCATGGACTGAGATGAAATGAATTGTCATGAAATGAATTAGGATAAAATGGTTTGAAACATGAAACTTGGCACATTATAATTTGTAACAATACGAATGATTTTATCATGGGCGTTATATATGTATACACTGCATACTTATATCTTTGTTAAGATTCATGATTGTACTAGATTGTCTTTACTTGGCTTTAGCTGACCCTACTTGAGAAAACTATTTTCAGGTGCTGGTGATATGCCTCCGGCAGGGATTTAGCTTGGGAGGGCAGTGGAGCTGAAAGCTCACTTTTGTTCATTATGTATTTACTTTTTTGTACAAGTTTAGGACTTTATTTGTATTGAGCTTCTGACTCATTTTGTTGTAACCAAGCACGACCTTGGAAAGATGTAAGCCATTAGGGCATATGAATATCTGTTTAGCTTCTATTCTTTATTTCGTTTTGTAACACATGCTGTAGATTTAGAATAAACGATTTATGAATGTATGTCGCACGTGTCACCTTTTGTACATTAACTGTAATAAATGAAAGCTTCGTACTTTATCTATATCACTTTGTACTAGTGTTTGGAGTTGAAATATTATGATTATTTTGAAGGCATTGCAACTTGGTATCAGACCGTACTGGGTTTGAATACTTTGGGTACGTAGGAAGTGCTTAGTACCATAATGGGTTTATCTCGCTTGATAGAGACTTTAGTATGTGCGAAGTGCTTACATGATAACATGCTTATGTGATTATATGGGTATGAGATTTAGTTTCTAGGATGTTGATTGAGTCTACGGGTTTCTGGAAGTCATATTAGAAGAGCACTTGATTACTGTTGTTTCTAATTGGAACTTTAGTAATGTTGCGGGACGGTCATTATTCGGGAACGAAATTCATATGTGTTTATGTGATTACGTGCTTATGTAGAGTGAATTACTGTTGTCCACTACATTTGAACGTGAATGAATTAGCTTCGGCACATTTGTAAATGTGCTGATCTCTTTTGTTACCTTTATTAGAATGTGTGGACGTGGACATGGTGGTGGTAGGTGTGGTAGACCTAGAAAGCATGAAGTGTCTTTACCGGATGAAATTCTGGTGCAGAAAGAAAGGGTTAGGCAGGCCAATGTGGCTGAACTGGTTGGTCAAAAGGCTATGGGCGCCTTGGCGCCCAAAATGGCCGAAGCGTTGCGAGAGTCTATGGACATTCTTAGAACTGAAAATCAAGTCTAGGCCCAAGTAGTTGAGGTAGGGTCGTCGTTTTTGAAGTGAGAGTTTTTCCGGTCGAATCCGGATGAGTTTGTAGGTGATCCCAATGAGCCACTGAAGGCAGATGAGTGGCTAGAATAGATAGTGAAGTCCTTCAAGATGCTTGGCATCAAAGACAACCAGTTAAGAGTGACCTTGGCATCCTTTCAGCTGAGCGGAGATACAGGTCAGTGGTGGAAGTATGCGCGTGGGCTCATTAGGGTGACTTGGGAGGATTTTGTCAGCGCCTTCCAAGACAAGTTTTTGCCTTTCACTGTTAGGGAGAAGTTGAGGGATCAATTTTCCAAGCTGATACAGTTGAACACACCGGTGGCCGAGTTTGAGGCCACATTCACTAGCCTCTCTAAGTTTGCACCAAAGTTAATGGCGACAGAGGAGCGCCGTTATTTGGAGTTTGAGAAGATGTTGAGGACTGGGCTCATGTTTAAAGCGGCCGGTTAATGATTAGGGATTATGGACGCCTTGTGGAGACGATGACTCATCTAGAGACTGTAATACAGATGAAGGAGGAGAAGAGAAGGAGGAGAAGATGATGGGCTCCAAAAGGAGTTAGGATGTTTAGGGAGACAGTAAGAGGCAGAGGGGTTCTAACCCCCAATCATTCAAGAGAGCTCAGTCAAGGTCCACTTTTCCAGTAACGAGTTCGGGTGTTGAGAGAGGTGGTTAAGGAGATGTCACTTGTTTCAAGTGTAGTCAGTTAGGCCACAAGTCTCCAGCTTGCCCGCAAAAAGGAGGAGGGCAGCAGTTTGTATCGTCTTCGGCTCGTTCCCAGGGCCAGAGTTAGGAGAGAGGCTAGCCACTCACTTGTTATCAGAGTAGGCATGCGGGGCACATGAAGAGGTTTTTCCCACAGTTGGGTGGTACACCTGGTACATCTGGTTTGAGGTAGAAATAGAGCCACCAGCCGGCACAGTCAGCACATGCCTCGAGGGCTAATCAGGGAGCCTTTTCGGCTCAGTCAGTGCATCAGGCTTATACTCCGAGGGATGAGCAGGTTGAGCAGAGACCTACAAGGCGTGTGTATGCTGTTACCGTACTAGAACTTATACTAGCTTCTTCAGTAGTGAGAGGTACCTTCTTGTTTTGTAATTCAGTTGCTAATGTGTTGATTGATACGAAGTGTATCCCATTCATTTATCTCGTCTGCATTTGCATTAATTTTGGGGGTTAGAGTTGGCTCAGTTAGCCTCTCCTATCTGTAGAGAGTCACCTATTAGTGGTGAGGTTGTTTTGAAGCAAGGGTGTCGCGGTTGTGACATGGAGGTTGCCGGTCACTGATTTCCTTTTGCTTTTGTGTTGATTGACATGTCTAGTTTTGATGTTATTTTGGGTATGGACTGGTTGTCATCATATCGGGCTATTATAAATTGCTATCGTCAGAGGGTTCCTGTATATACCTTGAGCGGTGATTGCTTTTATTTCTTGGGGGACCGGGTTGATAGAGTCTTATCACCAGTGTATGATCCGCGTGGGCGAAGTGAGTTTAGTTCCCTTCTTGCTAACTTCTTGAGTACTGAGTGTGATGAAGTCTGAGTTGAATTGCCAAGGGTAGTTTGTGAATACCCGAATGTTTTTTCGGATGATCTTACCAGTTTACCACCTCATCAAGAGATCAAGTTCTCTATTGATTTAGTGCCTGGCACGATACCGATTTCTATGGCAACGTATAGATTTACATCTGTCGAGTTAAGTGAGTTGAAGATTCAACTCCATGAATTGTAAAATAAGGGTTTTATTCGCCCTAATGCTTCACCTTGGGGAGCACTGGCACTTTCTGCAAAAAAAAAAAAAAAAGGTACGTTATGACTTTGTATAGATTACTGGAAGTTGAACTGAGTAACTGTTAAGAACAAGTACCCAATGCCTCGTATAGATGATTTGTTTGATCAGTTGAATTGGTCTTGTTATTTTTCTAAAATAGACTTGAGATCGGGTTACCACCAGTTGAGAGTAAGGGAAGAAGATATCCCGAAGACGGCATTCCGTACGCGGTATGGCCATTACAAGTTTCTAGTGATGCCCTTTGGGCTAACCAATGCACCAGCTGTGTTTATAGACTTGATGAACTGGATCTTTTGTGAGTTCCTAGACCTCTTCGTGGTCGTCTTTGTGGACGACATCTTGATTTACTCACCTTCTGAACAGGAGCACAAGGAACACTTACGGGTAGTACTTGAGTTACTTAGAGCCCACAAACTGTATGCTAAGTTTAGGAACTGTGAATTCTGGTTGAAAGAAGTTAAGTTCTTAGGTCATGTGGTATTCGAGGAAGGGGTAAATGTAGATTCATCCAAGATAGAGGCAGTACAAGATTGGGAATAACCTAAGAATGCTTTCGAGATCTGTAGTTTCTTGGGGTTGGTCGGGTATTATCGTAGATTTATGAAGAATTTCTCTAAGCTAGTTTCACCATTGATTAGACTGACGAGGAAAGGGATCAAATTTGTGTGAAGTGAGACTTGTGAGGAGTCTTTTCAAAAGCTTAAGGTTAGACTTACCATTACTCCGATTTTGACTATTCTAGAGAGGGTTTGTGTTATTCGGTGTATTGTGATGCCTCCCGGGAAGGTTTGGGTTGTGTTTTGATGCAAAAGGGAAATGTAGTAGCCTATGGCTCGCGGCAGTTGAAAACACATGAGAAGAACTACCCTACTCATGACCTAGAATTAGTAGTAGTGACCTTTGCCTTAAAGATTTGGAAGCATTTTCTGTATGGTGAGAAGTTTGAAGTGTTTTCTGATCACAAGAGTCTGAAATATCTGTTTACATAAAAAGACTTGAATCTGAGGCAGAGGAGGTGGATGAAATTCATAAAAGATTATGATTTCGAGTTACATTATCATCCGGGGAAGGCTAATGTTGTGGCCGATGCCTTGAGTAGGAAATCAATTAACAGTGTAGCTTGTATTACCATCAGGGAATGGGAGATGTTGGGTGCTATTAGGGAGTTTGACTTGTATCTTGGTGAGTCCATTGAGTCTACAACCTTGTTTTCAATAGTTGCGTAACCCACACTTGTGAACTGAGTGATAGAAGCACAGAGGGGTGACCTTGAGGTAGAATCCCTCTAGGAGAAGATCTCCAGTGGGAAGGTAGAACGAGGCTTGAATTGTACTCTGACTCGAGTGTTAGATACCTTGATCGTCTTTTCATGTCGGTGTCTTGTCAAGAGGAAGTACTCCAAAAGTTTCACCATTCACGCCTTACGGTGCATTTGGGAGGCACAAAGATGTATCACGGCCTTTGTCGCCAGTTTTGGTGGACAGAGATGAAGAAAGATGTGGCCGTGTTTGTATTAAAGTGCCTTACTTGTCAACAAGTGAAGGCTGAACATCAAAGGCCAATGGGTTGGTTGCAACCCTTGTCTATAGCCGAGTGGAAGTAGGAGTATATCACGATGGATTTTGTTGTGGGCCTTCCTAAGACTCAACGGGGCAGTGATGTCATTTGGGTGGTAGTGGACCGGTTGACTAAGTCAGTATAATTTATACCTATGCGCGTAAGTAACTCGGTGGATTATCTTGTTGACCTTTATATTAGGGACATAGTGAGGTTGGATGGGGTCCTAGTGACGATTATTTCGGATAGAGGTCCACGTTTCACAGCTCGGTTATGGCAGAGCCTACAGAGTGCCTTGGGCATGAGATTGACCATTAGTGCTGTGAATCATCCTCAGACTGACGGGCAATCAGAGCACACCATTCAAATTTTAGAGGATATGTTTCGGGGTTATGTCCTTAACTTTAAGGGTTCGTGGGAAAGACACTTGCCCTTAGTGGAGTTTGTCTATAACAATAGCTTCCAGTCGAGTATTGGCATGGCACCGTTTGAGGCCTTGTATGGCCGACTATATAGATCCCCTGTGTGTTGGGCAGAGGTGGGTGATGCACCTATGTTGGGTTCAGAGTTGGTTCGAAAAATGATAGAGAAAGTTACACTTATCCGTAAGAGGTTGGTTACGGCCTAGAGTCGCCATAAAAGTTATGCGGACCGTAGGAGGAGACATTTGTCTTTTTGAGGTGGGAGACCATATCAGATATCACTTAGGAGGGGTTTGATGAGATTTGGAAAGAGTGAGAAGTTATCCCCTCGATTCATTAGGCCTTTTGAGATCCTTGAGTGGATTGGAGAGGTAGCTTATCGTTTGGCCTTGCCGCCACAGTTTTTCGAGGTTCATGATGTGTTTCATATTAGTATGCTTTGAAATATGAGCCAGATCCGTCGCACGTATTGAATTGGATCAACTTAGAAGTAGATGAAGATGCTTCGTATGAGGAGAGACCGGTGAGGGTCTTGGATACCCAGGATCAAGTCTTGCGAGGCAAGACCATTCCCTTGGTTAAAGTATTGTGGAAACATCATTGAGTTGAGGAAGCAATTTGGAAACGTGAACTGGAAGTCCTTGAGAAGTATCCGGATTTGTTTGTTGACGTTTGAGCATGTATTAAAATTGTGTTATGTTAATGAAATATGGAAACGTTGTATATGTTTTGGAAACATGGCTCTAATATAAGCATAGTATATGTTTGGAAAAAATATGAATTGTACTTTCAATATTGAAACTTGTTTATCGAGTTGATGAAAATGGATGATCGGAGAGTGGGTCATAGCGATGGAAATGATTGATTATCAGTGTTGTTATTAGTTTAAATATAACTTTAAAACTTGATTTGAAATTTCGAGGACGAAATTCCTTAAGGGGGGAGATTATAGCGATCCTAGTTTGGACCCGACTCATTTTGTATCCTGAACTCGGGTTTCATGGTTTGGTATTGTTGTGCATGACATGTTTTCCTTTATTTCTTATTGAGTTCGAGTTTTTGAGTGTCTTGGATGTATTTGGAACAGGTTAGTTGCTAGTTAGTTCAAACTGTTGTTGCCTAGAATTTGACCTCTTCGCTCTGAGCGAAGCTTCTTGTACTCGAGCGAGCTTTGTAAGCTCCTGAAGGCCTACAAAGATATTGAGGAGGTAGTGTTCTTCATTCGAACGAGAGTTCTTGCGCTCGAGCGATGGTCTTCTGTTTGTAACACTTCTAGGAGTGTGCATTATGTGCTCGAGCGGAACGACTTATTGTGTTTAGTCGCTCGAGTGACAACTCTTACACTCGAGCAAGCTGCGCATATATTAGTTCGTAGTAACACCTTTTTGCATCACTTTTTCATATATTTTTCCCTCAAAACCCTAGATCGACCATTTTTCTCTCTAAAACCCAACTTCTCTTTACAAATACTCCTAGATCTAAGGATATCTTTACCCTACTCTCTTTGATAAAAAGATAGAGCACTCCGGGGGTTCTCTTTGGATCCAAATAAAGCTTGGTTTTGATGTCTTTGAAGTTTCTCCACTTCTTCCTTGGTCTTCTAAGCTTGAGGTAGGGACTTTCTACACTCTCCTATGATTTTTAACTTAATTATTTGTTGATCGTGTAAACAATGTTGTGATTTGGAGGATTTTAGACAAACCTAGGGTTTTGGTTTAAAGTCTAAAGAGGGATTTTCAAATGAAGGTATTGAGAATGATTATGGGTGTAGATACGAGGATGTGTTATGTTAAATTTGTTGATTTTGGCACATTGATTGGATTTGGAAAAAAATGGAGTTTTGCCCTAAAATGTTTCAAATAATTGTTTTGTATAAATAATGAAATTGGTATGGGAAATATGAAATTAGATAGATGTTTATATAAATGGTGGAGTTGGATACTTGTTATCTCTCACCTATGGAAATTTGAATAGTTTATCTGTTTTGGAGATTGTATATCTATTTAGAAATATCTGTTTTGGGCTATCGGTGGAAGATAACTATGATTGTTATAGAAATTGCATGAGGATTAGGTGAATTGAAACTAATCTCTTACTTGTTGTCATTGGATATGATTGTGTTTTAATACATTGTATATGTTTGACATTTGGGAGGAAAAATGGAATGTACTCCATGTTTGGGAGAAGAAAGAGATGGACTTCATTGAATTAAGTTGGCCTGTGTGTCCAGGGTGAAAGTCCCGAAAATCGCGCGTATACATGGGTGCCGATTGCTGCGGATGAAATTTTCATAAAATGACAAACTTGAAGTGTTTATATAATGATTATATTGGTTAAAAAACTATTGAGTTGTAACCTTAGTTGGATTGTCTGGATATAAATGTAAATTATGTGAATTGAAACTAATTTCTTATTTGTTGTCATTGAATATGACTGTGTTTTAATACATTTATATGTATGATGTTTAGGAGGAGAAATTGAATGTACTCTATGTTTGGGAGAAGAAAGGAGATGGGCTCCATTGGTTTAAGTTGGCCTATGTGTCTAGTCCCGAAAATCGCACATATACAAGGGTACTGATTCCCGCAGACAATTTTTTTGTAAAATGGCAAACTCGAAGTGTTTATGTAATGATTGTATTGGTTAGAGAACCACTGAGTTGTAGCCTCAATTGGGTTGTCTGGATATAAATGGACTTGATTCATGGAATGAGGTGAAATAAATTAAGATAAGATGGCTTGAAACATGAAACTTGGCATATTATGATTTGTAACAATACTAATGATTTTATCATGGGCGTTATATATATATACACTGCATACTTATATCTTTGTTAAGATTCATATATTGTGCTAGATTGTCTCTACTAGGCTTTGACTCACTCTACTTAGTAAAACCATTTTCAAGTGCTGGTGACATGCCTCCACCAGGGACTTATCTTGGGAGGGCAGTGGAGCTGAAAGCTCACTTTTGTTCATTATTTATTTACCTTTTTATACAAGCCTAGGGCTTTATATGTATTGAGCTTCTGACCTATGTTGTTGTAACCAAGCACGGCCTTGGAAAGATGTTAGCCATTAGGGCATATGAATATCTGTTTAGCTTCAATTCTTTATTTCGTCTTGTAACACATGCTGTACATTCAGGATAAACGATTTATAAATGTATATCGCATGTGTCGCATTTTGTACATTAATTCTAATGAATGAAAGCTTTGTACTTTATCTATATAACTTTGTACTAGTGTTTGGAGTTGGAATATTATGATTATTTACAATTTTTCCAAAAATCAATATCTCAAACCCTACTTTTAATTGTCAATTCAATCTTCCAATTTCATTTAATTCTTGTTTAATCATGATATCCCTAAATCTTTTTATCAAAATTAATTTAGGAATTTAACAATTAAATTAGTTTAATTTCCCGTTTGTCCCTGTGGATCGATACTTGAACTTATCATTATTTTAAGAAATTTGGTATAATTTAATGTTTATATTTAGTGTATGAAATGATCCATAAGATATTATGGGGTATTTTGGGAAGTGGGTTGAAAGCCACTTCCTAACTTTTAACCTACTTCCTCTCTTACACAAAAAAAAAAAAAGAAAAAAGAAAAAAAAAAGAAGGTTAAAAAGTCAAAAAAAGTCAAAAAGCCAGTTTTTAACCATTTTCTCAAAACATTCCATATATTAACAATTTTTGTGTTATTGTTTTGTATCATCTTTTATACTAACAATTAATTTTTTATTGAGAGAAATGCTATTTATTATTGAATTTATCTCCCTTTTTATATTTTAAAAATCAATGTCTAAATAGTACATATTAATGTGTATTTAGGAGGAAAAAAATTAGGTATACGCCTAACTTTTGATATATGTAGTATTTGTTTGGAATGATTCAAACATGAGATAAGACTAATAGTCCATTTGGATTAATAATCTGTTGTTTGATTCAAAATTTTTGTACTGAACTAATAATCCATCCAAACTATGAATCCTAAATCTATGGGATTGTTCCCATGGGAGGTTGAAACACGATCCATAGGATAACTCTTCCCATGGGGATTAGGTAGTGAAATTACATTTTTGACCTTCTATTATTTAATATCTTTTTAAAAATAAAATTTATTTATTAAATTATTTATACTTACTAAATTTATTTATTAAATTAGACTTAACAAATAAATTTTTTAAATTATACCTAATAAATTTTATTTATTAAATTATTTATTTTAATAATCATATGGTATTAATTATACTTAGTAAAGTAAAATAAAATTTAAAAATCTCAACTACAAATTAAAATAAATTTATGTAATTTTTATTAATATTCTATTTATTTAATTTTTTAAAAGTTCTAGTAAAAAAATTAAATAAAATTTATAATTCAAATTTAGGCCAAGTTTGGCATGACCTAAATAATACAAAAAGTCAAAAAATCACTATCCTATTTAAGTCACATCATCTTATTTAAATCACATCACATCTCTAACACATCACATCAAATCCAATCCAAACCCAACCCATATAAGCCAATAAGTCAAAAAGTGCACTTTTTTAGAACATCCCAAACCAATAATATTCCTATTATTTACTAAATAATTCAAAAGGGCAAAATAGTCTTTTGAGTATTTATCATTTTCTATAATATCCCAAACAAACATAGGATTCAATACAATAGTTCAATCCAGAAATTTAATCCTATAACTAACAAACATAGGATAAAAATTCAGCCTAACTAAACAGTTTGGGATAATGTATTCTAGGACTAATAGTCAGGTAGATTACAATCCCCTCTTATCTAGTCCGTCCAAACAAACATGCCCATAGTGTATAAAGTGATTGCCTTCGAAACTTAACTCATAATTTCAAAATTATTAGACCAAGATTTTACATTTGTCCCAAGACTTTTTATATGTATTTATATAAATAAAATCATGTATATATAACACTAAGGGGTTGTTTGGGGTGTCCTAAATAAGTGTACTTTTTGTCTTTTTGGACTAAAAAATTGAGGTTGAAAATATGGATGTTTGGGTTAATTTTTTGACTTTTTATGAAAAAATGTGTAATAAAAAATTGTAAAAATTGATTTGTAGGGAAAAATTCGAATTGGGAGTTGTGCAGCCGTAATTGTTGACTTTTGGTGAATAATGTTAACTTTTTAACTTTTTAAGTAACTTTTTGTCTTTTTATCTTTTTTGAAAGATCCCAAACTTGCCCTAAAATACAACATAGGATCAAAGAGTAGTAAAATATAATAATTTAGTATTTTATTTTATTTTATTTTTGATAAATAATAATTCAGTATTTTATAACTATTCTCTTTATCATTTAAAAATAATTATTAATAATTATTAAAAGACAAGTAATAAAGAAAGTACTATGCATGGTTTTCAACAAAGAATCAAACATATATTTTGAAATTAAGAAATAAAAAAAAATTAAATTTACATAAAAATTGATTGGACAGCACTAGCCATTTCCACTTTTAAGAATTTTGTTTTGTTCTGATAAGAGGGTCTAAAGTCTAGGTTTGTCACAGCCAACTCTAAACTGGTCCTTACGGCAATGATTTTTATTCCCTAATTTCTCACTCCCTTATACTCATAATTATGAATGATAAAATTTTGAAATAAACTAATTTCAAAGCACAATAGTACGTTGATTACAAGTATTTTGAGCGGTGCTACCAATACAAAAATTAAATATATAAAAAATTATAAACACTCATATAATCATAAATTCTAAATTGTATAAGATTCACAATCATATGAGTATTTGGTCCTGTTTGGTAAAATTGTGTGAAAGTGATTATACCTTATAATTTAACAGCTTATAACTTATAATTGTGAACATAGGCTGATTTTTGACTTATAAATTAAGTTTTTCCCCTCACTCAAAGAATAAGTTGATTTTTGACTTACAAAAAATTATAAGCTGTATTGTTAAGCTGAACCAAACACATCAAAATAACTTAAATTAAGATAAAAATTGAAATAAGCTGAAAATAAATTCTACCAAACAGGGCCTTTATGATCCATTTTATATTTGACTTATGTGTTTTTAACACTTTTTAAAGATTAATGATTGCAGTAAAAACTTTGATCTTCTTTATTTTATTTATGTAATTATCATATCTATGTCTAAAAAAATATTGATGACAAATATAATTTTAAAAATAAATATTTTTTAAAAAAATATAAATATATTAAAATCATATGACTTCATTTATCAAATTAATTTAATTTTTTTATTTATTTACGAAACATCTACGCAAAAAAACCTAAACAATTAATATATTAATAATATCCACCATGTGAATCCGAAACACTCCAATCTTTTGAAATGTTGGTATTTGGATCGGGTTCACCAAATCGGACGCCGACCCATTAATTTGAATGAATGGTCACAACCATTGGGGTGATGATGGGGTGTTTTAGAAAAATAGTTAAAAGTTAATTTTTTGATTTTTTTTTAAAAAATGTGTAAAAAAATATGAGAGATAATATAATTCAAAATAAGTTAAAAATTAAGAACATTTCTCAAAAGATGCAGATCATTGCATAATGGTGGCTCACTCTATTGGGTTGTGTACTATGAAAGGTGATTATTGGGTGCACGAATGTCTACTCTCTCATTCTAAAACATACTTGTAAGTGTGTGAAAAATACATGTGTTGTGGAATTGGGAATATTTGTTTAATTACTGTAACAGTCTTCTACTGAGGAAAAATTCTTGGGTACAGATAAGATATCATGTCACATGTTATATAGTAACTTTAATTAATGAGAGAAGAGAAAGGTACCACATGGCCCCTACCCTATCTGTACCTAAAAATTTCTCTTTACTGAGACTTTAAAAATACATATTAACAAAATCACGTAAAATGTCGTTTGAATAATTACTGGGTTAAAAAACGCTCCTAATCCAATTCGCTTCCGCTTGCACATACACTACAACATATAAAAATTTTATAAAACAAATCTTTTGGTCTCTAAAAATAAAAATTTTGTTACAAAAAATATTTAGGGACTAATTTCTATCGTCGTGAAGATAGTCACTAAAGATCGTTCCGAAAAATCAAAAATAAGGTTTTTATTGACAAAATTTTGAAAATGCCACTAATAAATACACTTTTAGGGACAAAATAATTTGGTCTCAAAATGATTTATTTTTTGAGGCAAAAAATTTGGTCTCAAAAAGATGTTAAAAATATAATAACGATATTTTTCGTAACAAAAATATTTAGACCCTAAAAAATAATTTTACCCCTAAATTTTAGTTTCTAAAATTTTATTTTTTTGTAGTGATATTTTTCCTACAGGAAACAAATGGAGGCAAAAAAGAGGGAATGAGAAGCCTTTTCTAGACAATGAAAACATCTAAATGACAGTACATGTTGGGCATGCTAAGTTTAAAAGGCATAAAGGATCATTGAAAAGGATGACAAAAACTACCACTCTTTGCTCAATAAAAAAAATTTCTTTCTTGATCTACTACCAATCCATTTTGAGATATTTACATATTGGGTAAAAAATGAAGTAGATTAACTTAAAAAGTGGAGTACAAAAGTGTGTAGGGTGTCTAAAGATACCCTTTTGAAGTGGGAGATACCCCATAAGCTTCTATCAATTGTTAGCCCTTTTTGGGTACAAAATGGCAAGCATATGCAACAAAGAGTTAGGGGGCCTTGGGTGATAGGCTTTTTTATTTTTTATTTATTGTGATATTGAGAAGAATATGAGAATTCAGATGGGATTTGTTGAACACTTTTTTAGTTTTTTTAGTTTTTTTTTTTTTAAGAAAAAATAGATGTAAAATGCGAGATGAAATTAGGTGGATATTTTTTCTCTTATTAACCCAATCATGTAATCTCATTATTATATTATGAGCAAACAAAATTGTTTTTCAGAAGTTAGGAAGAGAGTTTCAATAGTGCATCTATTAAGGTCTAATAATGTTTGTTAGAGAGTATTTCTACATAGGTCCTGTTAACTACTGCTCAGTCAATTTTCATTAAGAACTGAATAATTTTGTAAAGTTAAAACCTCTATACAAATTTCACATATTCCCATAAACTTTAACGTGTTTCATGCATTTCTTACATATTTCAATACAATTTGTATATATTTACTAGCAGTAAAAGGACAACTATAAGCAGATGTCATGGTTCAAATATCATCAATTATAAAAATAGGAATACTACAAATTTATAATAATATATCTAGAATTTATTCAAAAACATTAACATGTGGTTCAAATTCATTCTACACATAGATAGGCCCGGCCCTAAGATTGTCGGGACCCAAAGCCGATAATCAATTAATAAATATCATTAGATTATTTGGGACCCTTCACATATTTTTTTTCATTCAATGAAATTTTTTTAATTGGTTTATTGACTTATTTTGGGAAACAATTTGCCATCAACGGCAGATGATTGAGCACTTCAATTATTTTATTAACTTCTTTTGGCAATCTCTCTTTCAAGACTTTTAACTCTCTCAATAAATCTATTCCATCAATATCGGAAATCTCACCGTGTTTTAAAAATTCTTCAAAGTTCACACACCCACCTTCAACGATTCATCGCTGCACTTTTTCAAGTCAAACGAAAAGCCAAAGTTTGTCTCATATATTTTGAATCGTTCGAATCTATTTTTGAGTGAACATAGGGCTTGATCAATAAAATAGAAGTAACCAACTCTATGTTAGTTTGGGCCTTTTAATTTTGAATGGGTCTTTTTAATTTTTTCATGGGTCAATTTATTTTAAGTTAGTTTGATTATTCTTTAATTTTTTTTAGACTTAAACATACCTAATATATTACACTAAACTATAATAGGAGGGACTTTTTTTTTAGATCTATTTTAAGGAGTCCTAAGCCATGGCCTGGTGGGCCTATGCCTAGGGCCGGCCCTGCACATAGACCCTACAATACACAATTTCAATCTACATCACACAACTCATTCTAGTTCAAAATTTAGGATCCTAAATCTGGTCCTAGACTTATTCTTATAAAAAATAAAAAATTTTAAAAACAAGAACTTTAAACAAATATTTTTGGTTTGTTTCTAACAAGATTAAAGTTTTGATGAGCTCACAAGCTGCAGGATAACCTTTCATTCCAGAAATCAGTTGGGATTCTTTGTTCAAAAGGGTATTTATCTTTATCTCTCATTATTTACAATTACATAATTTATTTATTTTTTAAATTAGAAATTAATTAAAACTCAGAGTGAATCCCTCTAACTTTCATATTAACAAAAGACAGAAACATCAATGAGCTTTCATTGAAGTTGCAATTGACTTCCATACACGTTGTGCCTACTTGTTCTGAAATCTCGTAAATAAAGTCAAACTATTTTTAAAAATAGTTTGTTTAGATGCAACTTTTAATAATTTATGATCTAAGATTGTAGCATGGTCAAAGAAAAAATCAATTAAGATTAAAACTTGGCTTATCAAGCAAATTATTTGTTTACGAGGTATGATGTATGGGTTTGAATCTTACCTGTTATCTGATGATGTAGCTTCCCTTTTTCTTATTCGTCTGCTGTTGATTGTAAAATAAATATAAAAAAAATAAAAATTCAATGGCTCTATTTAATTGGTACTACTTTTAAAATTTTTGTTATTGTTTTTCATGCTTTTGGAAGTAATGAAAATTTTAGAAATAATCACCATTTTTGTTTTTGTGCAAAAATAAAATATTTTACAATATGGTTATTTTTAGAAAATAAAATAGGATTTTTCAATAACTACAATGATAGGTGATCTGAAAAATCATGAGTCGAATGGCTCAAAACACCCAAAACGACATCATTTTGAGTATAAAACGACATCGTTTTGATATATTCGAGCCATTCGAATCACAAAAATTCAGACCACCAAACATTTTCCTTTCAATAAATTATTGCAATTCCATATGATGCTTTTTCAAATTGTAAAAGCATATCCAATGCACTAGGCATATAATACTTGTTAGTTAAAATGCCTAGCGTGATTCACTTTTTTCAATTCCAATGCACTAGATATATGATTAGGTATTTTGGTTCAACTCATATTCACTAGCTACATGTAGCTAGCCTTCAACGCTAGGCAAAACGTATTCAATCATTAGGATCATTTCCCTCCATCTTTGTTGTTGACGTGGCATTCTATAAAATTAATAGTATTTGAATAAATAGCTAAAATAAAGAGTATGGTTGGAGTAAAAATATAAAATAGTTGATAGGTAAAATAAAATATATATTTTATAGTAATATTTAGATAGGTAAAATGCCTAATATCGTTGGAGATGTTCTAATAGAGAGGAAAGAAAGGACAAGATAGAGGGAGAGAAAAGAATGAAACTGTAACGAGGCTTCATCGGTAATGGAGCTTTAGCAATGTGGGGCTTCAATAGTGTGGACAACGGCCTGTTGAAGAGATTCTGACGTGCATTTTCGAAAGTAATGGAATCAGGATTAGGGTTTCACAAGTGGTGATAAGGTATCCATAATGATAGTCATAGTGATGGTACGGAAATTTAGATCATCATGGATAAAAGTAATTGATGGATTAAAACTCAAAGGGAAAATGTTATTATGATTGTAAAAAGGGATTAAAGAGAGAGAGAGGAAACGAAGAAAGATAAAAGAATGAGAGAAGGTTGAAGGGATAAATGAGAGTCGGAAAAGCATTGTCGATAATTGGAGGAGATAGGAGAGGGATTGACAACAGTGAGAAAGATGGAAAAGGATTATAAATTGCTTAGGATTATAAGAAAGTGAGGAGCGGGGAAAAAAAAAAAAAAAATTATGCCTGTTTTAATAATTTTATAAATTTTTTCATGTCTGTAACATTTTTTTTGGAAACTTTATCTATGTTGCATTTTTTTCTTTTATTCTCTCATTGAATTGTTCTTTCCATTTTATGGCAATTTTTTTATAATAATTTTAATAATAAAAAAAGAAGAAAATACCAAAAATGCCCAATAAAGTTGACAACAACTATAATGTCAAATCACCCACCAATATATATATGTATAGTCAATCATTTCGCCATTACGCCAAAAAATAAAATAAGAAATAATTCAAAGTGAGCTGTAATTCTATTTTCTATGCAAGTCCAACGACACCGTATTATTTACAACAATGCTATAGACCTCTAAAAGTAGAGCTCTAAAAGAGCTCTAATGAGTTGGCATGTCCAAAAAAAAAAAAATTTCAAGCTAAAACATCATATCAGGCTGGACCCCACACACTTCCATGTCATTAGTGCATGATTTAGAGCTCTTATTTTAGAGCTCTCAAACATTTTTCTATTATTTATTCACCTCATGTCAGCGTTTCTAATTTACGTGAAGTTTTATTTTGATATTTTAATTATGTTTCAATATTTTTTTGGCGTATTTTTTTGAAGTTTTCCATATCAAAATTTTATAAGATAATCGATATATAATATTTTTATAATAGTTGAACTCCTTTAATATTTCTATAAAGAAAATTTAGCATAAAAGAATTTTGTCCCAACGCAGAAAAATTTATTTGGTATGATCACATGGAACTTTCATCGAGGAACCTTAACTAATAAAAAAAATATTGAACTTCTCCTATTACCCAAAGTTAGAGATTGATGTTTCACTATTTTTTTTTTTTTTTCCTGCCAATTATTATTAGAATTTTAGATGGAAAAAGGTAATGTGTAACTCATATGAGAATTTCAACAATTTTTTTAAACAAAAATAAATAAATAAATTATACTAGTACTACTTATATATATATATACATTTGAATTGATCGATTTTTATTTTGATCGCCTAATTTCACCTGCATTGTTTTTTAATTCACAATGTTAACGTGGAGACCACATTAAAAGGAAATAAAAAGATGTGAGATCTAAATTAATAAAATTAAAATTAATTTTCAACAACACTATATACATAGAAAAATTATTTTAAAAACTCTTCAGAAAATAAATTAATAGATTATATTTATGGTAAATAAAATCAACATCTATTAATTTTAAATTTACATTTCACTTTTAAAATAAATAATTTTTCATAGTTGAGTAACATTTTATTTTATTTTATTTTATTTTAGTGGTGCGTGCCATGAAAGCATTTTAACGTTCCTTCGCGCCCACCCCAGTAATATACATCCAACAACGTGGATCTCATAATAACCAAAAACAACGGTCAAGATTAATTTCACACCATATTAAGCTACGTCTAATTGTACCTTATACAAATTCCATTACCTTTCCCAGCAACACATCCGAATTTTCTTAGCTGTCACTTCGCATTTTGAATATTATTTTATTCTTTAAAATAAACTACGAGCTACCTGTCAACCGTGGTCTGCACGGAATAATTATATATATTTGTATGTATTTTAATTTTTTTAATATATAAATTATATTTTTTAAAATTTTTTATGAAAATAATTTAACACTAATTATAGTATATAAGAGAAATTAAAAAGGCTATTGCAATAATTATGTATAGATTGTATCTATAATTATTTGTATGAGGAGATTTTAAATGCTAATCAGAGATTTTGACCAAATCAATAAATGTAGATATATAGATTAGAAAAAGTTAATAAATACTAATCAGAAGATTTTGACTAAATCAGTAAATGCTAAGGTTTTTTTTTTATTTTTAAAATTAAAAATTTAAAAAATTAAGATTGAGATATTAGAGCTCCCACAAGGCTTGGGGTTTAGAAACTCCATTTTACTTAATATATTTACAATTATCAATATATGTGAATTGTGATTTTTAAATGTCTTTTTTTTTTAAATATCTTTTTTTTTCCTTTTTTATATTATATTAAAGTTTAATATTTTGATAATAATCATATGTGTTGGACTTTTCAAGAAATTAAATGTCTTCTTTTTTTTTATTATATTATATTAAAATTTAATATTTTGATAATAATCATATGTGTTGGATTTTTTAAGAATTTTTTTTTATGTTTATTCTTAATGCATTAATATTTTGATAATAATCATATGTGTTAGGACTTTTCAAGAAATTCATATGTGTTGGATTTCAAAGAATTTTTTTTATGCTTGTTTTTAATGCATTAAAGTGTTATTATGAGGGTAAGACTTGGGATTGGGAGAAATTAATAAATGCTAATGATTTTTTTTTAAATAAAAAAATAAGAAATTTAGATTGGGAGATTGGAGCTCCCACAAGGCTTGGGGTTAAAAACCTCATTTTGCTTAATATATAATATAAATAGCACGGATTGTGTTTACAATTATCTATATATATGAATTGTGATTTTTAAATATTTTTTTTAAATGTCTTTTTTTTCTCATTTTTTATATTATATTAAAGTTTAATATTTTAATAATAATCGTATGTGTTGGACTTTTCAAGAAATTAAATGTCTTTTTATTATTATTATATTATATTAAAGTTTAATATTTTGATAATAATCATATGTGTTGGACTTTTCAAGAAATTTTTTTTATGCTTGTTCTTAATACATTAAAGTGTTATTATGAGAGATAATAATCATATGTGTTGGGGCTTTTTAAGGAATTCATATGTGTTGGATTTGAAAGAATTTTTTTTATGCTTGTTTTTAATACATTAAAATGTTATTATGAGGGTAAGACTTGAGAGTTGGGAGAAGTTAATAAATACTAAGATTTTTTTTTAAATCAAAAAATCAAAAAATTTAGATTGGGAGATTAGAGCTCTCATAAGACTTAGAATTAAAGACTCCATTTTACTTAATATATAGTATAGATAGATACATCTTAATCTACTTAAAATATAAATCGACTCATATATTATATCATATTCTTTTAAGGTTTTAATTTTATAATAACTGATTCATTTTATTAACTAATCACCAAATGAATTAATAATTTTTTTAATATCATATATATTTAATAATTTAGATAATTTTATTATTATATAAAAAAATAATTAAAAATTTTATTTTTTTCTATTAATTTTTTAATTAAAATTTTTCTATTTATATAATATCTATAATTTTTAAAATTATAATTATAATTATAATTTATATTTTAAACAAATTACAAGATATGTTTTTAATTTGCCCTTTATTCTTTAATTGTTCAAAGTTCAAAATTTCCTATTGGCCGTGTTCTTCATTCTAGCCAATCAAAAAACGCTTCCAGAACCCCAATAAATAAATCTATATGTATATATATATATAAAACCCATAAAACGCTGACTTTCTGAGTCGTCATCTTCGTCTCTCTCTGCGTCTATCTCTCTCTCTAGCTATCACTTTCTCTCTCTAGAAATCTTTGCTTTTTCTGCGGAATTAGGGCTTGGTTGAGACTTTGAAGGAGGTTTCAATTGGTATACAATGGCTTCTCAGGAGCATCTGGACAAAATGACGGTTCGTCAGAACTATCGGAACTTATGGCACACTGATCTCATGAGGAGCATCACTGCCGATCCTGCTTGTAAGAATTTTTTATTTTTGTGATTTTTTTTTTGTTCTTTTTCAATTTTTTGTTTGATTTCTGATTGTGTTTTGTTCTTACTTGCAGATTGCTGTTTCTCGGCTCTCTGGTTAGTACTTTGATCTCTGTTTTTTTTTTATTGTTTTTTTTAAGTTTGGCTGTTGATTGTTGAGAGAAAGAGGAAAAGGGAGTTTGAATCTTATGCATTGTTGTTTGGTATCTGAGAAAAAGGAAGGAAAAGGAAATTGAAAGTTTCGAACTTTCTTCACCGTTTCACTGCATATAAACAGTAATTAAAATAAATAAATAAATAAATAGAACTTTTGAATGGATTCTTGTAGTCTGAAAATAGGGAGAACACAAAGAATTGAAAATCTTCACTCAAGATGGCCTGTTAACACTTATTTTGGTTACTTATATGTCATAATTTTTCTTTTGAAATTTGTTAATTAGTGCATGACATGTTGTGTATAGTTCTGGTATTTGGTGGTTTTTATATTGAATCTGTTATAATGTGCTTTTATTTTGTGCTTGGATCTTTTAGTGAATAATAGATGGATGATTTGGTTTGGTTTGGTTTGGTAATAGATGGATGGTTTGCAGCAGAGCATCTCCAATCCTTTCTCTCTCTTCATCAAATTTGAGTGAAAATTTGGTTTTGATATACAACATTCCAATCTTTTTTCTTCTTCTTTTTTTTTTATCAAATCTTTTTAAAAATTTCAAACTTATCCTAAATATGACTCTTTTTAAAAACCTGTTTTACCCATTTTTGACGAAAGAAAACCATCTCCAATTCTTACTCTTTTTAAAACTTCATCAAATTTGAGTAAAAATATGACTCTTGGGAATTTGGCTAATGATTTGGTGAAAAAATTGCCTCTCTTCTGATTTGATAAAATGGTTGGAGCACATGGTCATTTTTTCATCGAATTTGAATTTGATGTAAAATTTGATGAACGATTGGAGATGATTAATCATTTATGTTATTTCCTTTATTGGTAGTATTTGCAAATAGGCATTCTACATCAGATAACAGGCTTGTTATTGTCAGCAATAGGTTTTTTTTTTTATCAGCCATTGTCAGCCATATTTTATCTTTTTGTGAACCTGTATAAATTGGAAGAAATTTTGCATGTTCAAAGAGAAGTTTTTTTTTTTTTTTTTTTTTTTTTTTCTTTATTGGGTTTTTTTGTTTTCACTAAATACTTGAATTGAATTAGTCAAACTTCTAGCAATGGGTAGAGCTATCTCTTTGGGAAGGAAAAGGAAATTAGCACTACAGAATAGTTTAAGAAGGATCTTGATATTTCTCCCCAACAACTATTGGAATAGGAGAGATCTCAACTTCTTAATATAGACGAGAAAGAGCAAGTAATGAAGAAGTGAGTGAATCTTCCTGGCACCTCTTTGGTTGATATTGCGATCCAACTCACCTAATCTGCCAGACCGTCTTTTAGTCCTGAAATTCTATCCCTATTTCCTCCTTTCTCTCTATATTTTGCTCTTATATGTCCAAAATCTACATAATAAAAGAAAATTGTCATTCCTTACCTATAACAAGCCTTGAAATCTAACCACTTCTCACCTTAAGCTATTATTTTCTTATTCAGCTTTGCTTGTTTGTTTACTAATTTATGAACATTGAATTACATGGAAATACTTTCCATATGTTAGTGGTCTTGCTACTAGCCTAATTAATTTCTCTCATTTACTGCAGTGCTCCCTGTGTATCTTACATGCTCCGCAAACGAGCTCTTTATGGTGACATGTCAAGGTAATTGATGCTTTTATTTTTATTAGATAAAAAAGAGATCTTTTGCTGTTTATTGTTTTTAAATTTAAATTTTTTTGTTATATAGGTACACATGCTGTGGTGGCTATATGCCTTGCAGTGGTCGGTGTGGAGAAAGTCAATGCCCAGAACTTTGTCTTTGCACCGAGGTGAGAGCTTCATATGATCTTGCTCCTTATGTGTTTGATATGTTGATTTGATTCATCACTTGAACTCTACCCTCATTTGCTTTCGTCTCACTCCATTTCTATTAATTTTAATATCAATGTCTCTATCTCTCTCTCATGCTTTGCTCCATCTGTCCAGGTTTTCCTTTGCTTTGCAAATTCAGTTGCATCAACACGCTTTATGTTGCAAGATGAGTTCAACATACAGACCACCCAGTGCGATAATTGCATTATTGTACTCTCTCTCTCTCTCTCTCTCTCTCTCTCTCTCTCGCTCTCTGGGTATACAGATCTCATTGCTTAAATATCTGTGTCACTCATATGCATTGACTCGTTCTATAGGGATTCATGTTCTGCCTACAACAGTTAGCCTGTATATTTTCCATTGTTGCTTGTGTTACTGGAATGGAAGAACTTCAAGAGGCTTCTCAGATACTGTCCTGTTTGGCAGATATGGTTTATTGCACGTAAGACCTTTAATACACCCCTGTCAACAACCTTAACCAACAAGTCTCAAAAATTTTGTACTGAATATATTGTTTATATTGTTGCAGGGTTTGTGCTTGTATGCAGGTAAGTTACAAGATAATCAAAATAGCTTTTGTGTGTGTGTGTGTGTGTGTGTGTGTGTGTGTGTTTGTGTTTTTGTTTTTTTTTTTTACCTGAGCATTATTTTCTTAAGCAGCCACTTCATTTTGGACCTGTTTTTCTCAACAAAAAATTATTTCGTTGTTGTGATCCATCTAGTATAAATTTTTTGTTTTTGAAGTTTTTAATCTTTCGCAGAAAATTTAATAGTAAAATTAGATGGTTAAGGTCATTTTTGGATAAATTATACTTTGCCCCCTTTAAGTTTTACAGTTTTCTCACTATGGCTGTTAAAGTTTATTTTTTCCCACTTTAATCCCAAATATTTGTAATTCATCCAAATTTGCATAATAATGTGTGATTATGCCATGTGGCGGATGACGTAGCATTTTCTGTCTAAAACAGGATGAAAGTTGATTGTTAAGAGTAAAATGGAAAGAATTAGTGACATTAGGAATTAAAGTGGAAAAAAAATAAATTTTAAGAGCCAAAAGAAAAAAACACTATTACTTAATTCGAGGGGCGAAGTACAAGAGAAAGGGCTCTCTATTACTTGATTCAAGGTTTTTCAGGTCCTTTTTCCATTCTCATAATTAAGTGATACACTGTTGTGGATGAGCAATGCAGACACAACACAAGGTTGAGATGGACAAAAGAGATGGCAAGTTTGGACCACAACCGGCAATGGCAATACCTCCTGTTCAACATATGTCGCGTATAGATCAGCCATTTCCTCCCTCAGTCGGATACCCACCTCAACAACCATATGGCTATCCACCACCGCCACCTCAACAACCATATGGCTATCCACCACCACCACCACAAGCCCAATACCCACCAGCTGGTTATCCTCCACCTGCCGCAGCTTATCCTCCACCAGCAGCTGCTTATCCTCCACCAGCTGGTTATCCCAGGTGATCTTTCAAATTAATTCATGTTGATGTGAGCAAAGGAAAGTAGTATTCATGACAAAGATGCATTTGAGAGATTGTCACCTTTGTGTGTGATTTGATTGAATACAACTCCGGATATACAATTTGTGTGCTCTTCTTTTTATTTTAATTGTAAGAAATTATGATAATTGAAACTGTTGTGGATTAAGTTGTAGTGGTTTGGTGTTTTATATCAATAAATGCTGAGTTTGTTTTTGTCAATGCCTCTGAAATTTGTGAAAATGATTGAGATGAGCTAAAATTGCTAAAAGATGCTTTAGAAGTGCTTTGAATTTAGCTATTGCCAAATAGAAAAATTATTTGTTATGAATTGGGATTTGAGATATTTTTGACTTCAGCACAGTTCAATTTCCCATCTCAACAAAATTGTCCTATGGTTGGGGGCTTATGCGGTAAAATTTACAATTTTTTGTTTATATTTATAAAAAGGGGTACTTACCAATTAGTCCTATTAACTAGACTTATTTACCTACAGGTCCTAACTAATAAATTTAACACTATAAAAATAAGAGAGTGATAAATTTATCACTAAAAATTTATTCATAAAAACAAAGAGACTGATAAATTTATCACTATAAATTTATTCATAAAAATAAAAGACTGATGAATTTATCTTTATCACTTAATAAATTTATTAAATAGGACTTAATTGGTAATAAGTTTTCAAAGTAGGACCTATTGGGTAATAAGTCTCCAAAGTAGGACCTATTGGTAGTTTATCCTTATAAAAATGTTATGGAGTGTAAACAAAACTTATTTGATGTTTATTTCCATTTTTTTAAAATTAGAAATAATTTACAATTTTTTTTTGTATAAAAAAAATGCTTGGTTTCACTTTTCAAAAAACACTTTTCAGAAAATTCTACTTTCTTATTTTCCGTATTTTTTTGTTTTTATTGATTTTTTTTAATATTTTAAGCAATTTTTAAAATTTTTAGACATACTTAACTTAGATGTATCTAAAAAGTAAAAAATTTGTGAAGAAAACCTTTTAAAAATTCACTAAATACCCAAAATACAAAAAAAAAAAACGAGAATTCAGTACATTTTTTATATTTTTATGTATTTATTAATTTTTTAAAATATTTTTTCACAATTTTTTTACTTTTTAGATACATCTAAGTAAGGTGCATCTAAAAAGTAAAAAAAAAATGTTTAAAATTTAAAAAATATTCACTAAAAACAAAAAAACACAAAAATAAAAAAACTTAATTTTTAAAAAATTTAATTCAAAAAACTCAAACTAAACACACTGATTGGTTTTTTTTATTTCTTTTTCCCTTTTCTACCATTTCTAGACACCGTCCACCGCCCATCACCACCTCTGACACCCCAACCTTCGGCCACTGTTAGTGATGACCTCCTCCAACCACCACTTGTGGCCAACAACCCATCTTCCGACTGCCACCTTTTGTTGATAACAACTTTTAGTTGTTGCCAATTGCACCCTCTATTACTGGCAACCACTTTCAACTATCAACTCCCGTCAGAGATTACCTTTGACCACCATCTACAGTTGCCAACCAGCACCTTTGTCCGCCCTCTCCAGCCATTGGTAACCACTTTCGATCATCACTGTTTTGCTAGTAAAAGTAATCACCTCCAGCCGCTCTCGTCACTTTTCAAAAATGTGAATACCAAATAATATTAAAGTGTTTTATTTTTGTTAAAAATAAATAAATATAAACATGTTAAATGTTTGAAAAAAAGAGGGTAAACTGTATGCATTCGCAATAGGCAGTTATTAATTTAAGATACTAAAGGTTACCATTTGATACAAATATACTGGGAAAAGTAGAACATTTTTAAAGGGGTGAATGATCGTTGTGAATTGAATTATGAGCATCTACACCATTGTCGTCCTCATCATCGTCATCCAAGATACCATGACTCTGTATTTGTGACAGCTGTTGGAATTTGGGAACTGAAGTATATTTGTTGCTGAAGAATTTCTTGCAGCATATCATGGCACCTGCTACAACTGCACCTACTGAGCACAACACGGCCACGACCACCGTGAACCACTGGATGGACATAGAAATACAGAGCATGTTTCAGGGAGATAATCAGGAGAAATATTTGTATTATAACAGATTCAGCTACAAAATTTTGATCATGTTTTGAAATCAAGGGTATGATAGAAGAGTCTGACAATAAATAAATAAATTAATTAAAAAAAAATTATTGTCAATTTTAAAATTTCGACAATATTGAAGTGTGTTGGCAGTCATGGCAAATCTTTTGTGCATGCTTTAGTTATCTCTTTGGTGTCTTTGTGTATTTTGGACTATTTTTGGATTTTGAATTTGTGAAGCAATTTGTTGAGAGAAAATAATAAGGAAGAGATTTTTGTGAAAAAATTCATCCTCTATTTCATTCACAAAGCCTTTTTTTTTTTTTTTTGTGTGAAGATTTTTTTTTTTTTTTCTTTTCATTTACAAATCTTTGCACAAATCCTTTTATGTCTTGCAAATTCATGGTATGTATATGTATGCCTCATATATACTTACATCTACATCACTGTTGCTTTCTTCTTGGTGCAACCCAATTGAATTTGTTGTAGAATCTGCAATGGTTTGTAATTAATGTCCATGAAAAACAAATCATAACATTTTAATATATAATAATAACATATATTTTCGTTCTAATTTTAAAAACGTTACTAATGCATGATGGATAGACACTCGCATGTTTGTAGCTCCCATTTTGTGTGAGATCTATAAACATGTGAGTATCTGTATATCATTATGTGATTTATTTTATATCAGTAGTATTTTTTAGTCCTTAATCTTTTGAACAATTTGGTGAAAATCTCATAACACAAGAATCTTGAAAATTGTTGTGTAGTGAAAAAATAAAAAACAAGTGAAATGCCAATCAAATATAAGTTTTAAATTTCTTTTCTCTTTTCTATTCTCTTCCCAAATCTTTTCAAAATTTAAAATTCAAACACAATCTAAAAAAAAATTAAATTTGCAACAAATGATAGAGAAGGCAGAGAAACAAGGACCTGTTTGGGTTGTGGTTGGGAGAGAGCAATTAATGCTTCCTTTCCAATCAGTGGGACACTCACAGACATCATTCTCAACCAAACACGCACCTCCATGAAAACAGAAAATGTCACCACATGGTGCCCCTGTAAGCTCACAGTGCTCTCCACTGTGCCCTGTTTGGCACTGGCATTTATAACTCTCACCCTGCACTATCTCCTCACAAGTCCCTCCATTTCCACACCAAAATGAGTTAGTCCCATCACACATTGTCATTTCCTCATCACAAAACCTCCCCCTGTCAATCAAAACAATAGAACACAAGAAGTTCCATGATGTTTCAATTCCATGAATCTAATCAATTAAAAAACAATGAGCATCAAGTATAGAGACAAAATTATTTCTTTTTAAAAAAAAATAAATAATAAAATACAGTACTGACAGCACTACATTTATTTTGAATGGAGCCACGTTCCATCAAAATCAATGCAATACTAACACTGATAGTATGACATTTATTTTGAATGGAGTCACACTCTATTAGAATGAATGTAATATAGGTCACATTTTTTCAATTTACTTTTGTATGACAAATTTATATTTATAACATTATTAATTATATATCATACCAAAAAAGGGCTTGTTCAAGAATTTCAAGATTTTCTTATATTGGTGTTTTGGTACATTAATGATTCAAGTTGGTATGAAAACTTCCATTGAAAACCATATGGTTATAAATAGAGAAATAGTTTCAAAAATTGCACAAAATATAGTGTTGGCAGCACTGCATTCATTCTAGATGAAACTATACTAGAATGAACGTAATGCTGGCAATACTACATTTTGTACATTTTTCTAGGAAAAAATTGTGTTCGTAGCATTACTTGTTTCTTTTTCTTCTTCTTCCATTTATTTATTTATTTTTGTTTTAAAATCTTGCTAAAGAATTTCAATATTTTCTTATAATGGTGTCTAGCACAAGAATGATTTTAAGTGTTGTATGAAAACTTCCATTGAAAACCATATATATATATATATATGAGTTAGAATGAAGAAGGAAAGTTAGATTTACCCTTGGAAAGGTCGATCACCATCTAAAATGGTGGAAGGGTCTGGAAGATTGCAAATACAGTGGCCAGTGCTGTTGCATGATCCAGTTTTGCATCTGTAGTCATCACATGGTAGAGCAGCAGCAGCTTTCACAATATTGGTTGATCCAAGAAACAGAGATAGTATAACTAGATACACAACTTCCATGCCAATTGACATTTCAAGAATATGAGAGAGAGAGAGAGAGAGAGAGAGAGAGAGAGAGGGAGATTGTGATTGTGATTGTGATTGTGATTGTTTCATCCCATTTGTTGAGTTTTGTGTGTGATGAATGTGACAGTCTTTGGGTTTAAGCAAGGTGTCAAGAGATAGAGGAAATGGGATTTTTTATTTTTTTTTGGAACCTCACCAAGTAGTAAGTCTTATAGACCAGCAATTATCTACAAATTACACGTATCAATTAAGACTGGATACAACACCAAAGGAAGTCAAACTTTAGATGTTCCAAGTTTACTGTTCATCCTAAGATAAGCCTTTTATTACTTAGTAATACATATCTAAAAACAATTCAAAGTTTTGTCCATATTCATTCAATTCAAGGACCCACAATACGGCAATTCAATCTCAACCCTTCCTTTATATTCCGAGCAACTTTCTTACGAAAATTTCTGAGATAGGAAATTAATGACATATCGTTTCAATGCAGAAAGTGAGGCTGAGCTTCTAAGTACATGCACTCTGTTTCTTTATTATACATTCACGATATGCATTGCAAAGATAGTATTTCTAAACAAAAAATTGTGTGTATAACGGTGTAGAAAGAAATTTGAAGGGTGTGTTTAAAAGCTCTCTTTCTCTCTCTCAAAGAGGGGTTACCGTATATTGTTAATTCCTTTAAAGGACAGTATATTGTAGTGAGAGTTGGTGAATGTTCAGGGTGTTTTATGTAATTTGAGTTCAAATTAGGATTTATTTGGGGTTTAACAATGAAGTCAAACCATGCTTGCTTAGCTATGTCGTAAAGGTAAAGCCATAAAAATAAATTAATAAATGAAAACACAACTCGAGGTTGAAATGAACATGGGTTGTGATCTGAGTTTTAGGAAGAACAAGTTGTGAACTTCATGTGTTGTCCAATTTTGCAATTTTTTTTTTTTTAACTTGCACATTAATTTGTTTTTGTTTTTTAAATTTTTTTATTAGTTACTTGAATTATAGCCAAATATTTGATAGAAGAAATCTTCCATAACTAGTTAGAATTGAATGAATTTGAGGGCATGAGATTTTTTGTCACAAAATTCATGTCCCTCTATCTTAATGCACTCCTCATTGCATAATCGTGCTTTGAGATCATCGTATTTGTTGGCTTATTTTTCCTACGAAGGAAAATATCATAAATGCGAGCGTGCCAGCAAGGATTGAAAAATCCTTACAGATTAAATTCAAGCCAATTACCAAGCGATTGTGTTGACAGTTCTTTCGCCTCAACGAAGAGGACTTCAAAATTGCCAAGTGTAGCGAAAAGAAAAATTAAAAGAAGAAAGAGGGAGACGGAGAAAGACGATTGAGTGAACAATCAAATTAATTACCTCTACTCCTATGCTTCGAAAAGGAAGTGCATGAAAATAAATGCTTCGAAATGAAATCTATGTTAAACTACTCCTAAGATAAGGAAAATGACAAGAAATATTGAAATCAACTGTCTTTGATTTAAGTTCTGGGTCCATTACAATGTAGCCATTAATGGCTATTTATAGAGGAAAAAATACAGCAATAACTACTTAGTAACTACCCATTTCTTCCATCTTTATTCTTGTCTTGCCACGTGTCCTTCCACTCTTCCACTTTGTCCTTCCACTCATCCTTCATATTCTCCATCATCTCTATAACTCCTTTTAACTTCCAAATGAATAAGAGGATGCCACATGTCCTGCAATTATAGAAATAAAAAATTGCAGATTTATGGTGCTAACATTACCCCCCGCGGCCCTTAAAAATGATGTTTACTTGAATTTTTGAAGGGCCGAACCAAGCACATGATTAATCTAAGCAATAAAATGCTTCGAATAATATCAACAAAGTGCTTCGAATGATGTAATAGCACCAATGAAGTGCTTCGAATGACTAGTAACAAGCTTCGAAGGTGGTATAAAGGACCAAAATTATCTTTCGAAGGTTGAAAGTGCCGACAAAGGACAAATTACATCCTTGGAAATATTCGGCAAAGCTTCGAAGGTGGTACAAAGGACCAAAATCATCTTTCGAAGGTTGAAAGTGCCGACAAAGGACAAATTACATCATTGGAAATATTCTGTTCTGGTTCATACATAATTAATAAAAATATTAATTTTGTGCTTCGAACCAATTATTAATTCTTCGAAGACACCAAAACTGTTGTCCTTCGAACCAACTTATCATGCCAAAAACAGGCATTATTCGACAACTAATTAATTGTCATTTTACATATATTTGGAGAGATGTACACATTTCAAAAGTTTTCGAAGCTTTATACAGTTTTGAAGGTGAAGTAATCAACCTTCGAAACAACTCTTAATGTTTCGAATGTATCTTCAAAGCTTTATACAGCTTCGAAGGTGAAGTAATCAACCTTCGAAACAACTCTTAATGCTTCGAATGTATCTTCGATGCTTTGATTGTGTACATATAAACAACTGGCCATCAATTTGAAAAGATAAGCCAATCTCAACCATTTATTTAAATGCATAGGCTTCTTTTTTTTTTAGCCAAATTCATGCATTTTAAATGGTGATCCCTTGTTCTTAGTGCTTCGAACTCATAAGAACAATTTGTTAATTTTATTAGCCACATCATTAGAATTATATTTTGATGTGAACCACAAATCCAGAAAGGATCTTGAACACCAAAAGTCATGGTATAGTGTGACCTTGAAAATTCATACTTTTTGACATTTTGAAAAATGTCAAAAATTTTGAATTCATGAACAGTGGCTTGTTCATCATTCTTGACCGTGTTTGTTTTAAAAACAAAACTTTTGCCGAATTGATTTTCATAATCATTTAGCAAAGTGGGTTGTTTTTCCATGTTAGCCATTAATGGCTTATGAAAATCACCCATAAATATGTTATTTTCATGACTCGACTCTCTAAGATTTGGTTTTTGGACCCCCCGAGTCATACATGGAACATCATTTTTAGCCAAATTTGGCTCAAGAACATGCTCTTTCGTTGTGTTAATTTCATAACTTGGCTCTTTGAAACCGGACTCTTGAACCCCCCGAGCCATTGATGAAATCAACTCTTTGTTTTTGCTATTTTCAACCATGGAAAAATTTTGAAAAAATTCACCAATTCCGGCCATTAAAGCCTCAATTAAAGACTTCGTAGTGAGAGTTGATAACTCATCATTCCATTGGCGAATTTCCATATCAAGTTGATGAATTTCTCCAATTAAATGGTGTCTTTTTTCTTCCACCAAATAATGTTGTAATGGATGAAAGTTTATTTCATCAAGAAAATGGATCTCTTCTTGAAGATCCAATATTTTTCTTTCACGCCAATATATTTCAAACTGACAAGTTCGAATGGCGAAATCCAAATCGTTTGTCATTTCTTACACTTGGCTGTCCCACTGGGCGTGCCAAAATTGTTGGCTTATTTTTCCTACGAAGGAAAATATCATAAATGCGAGCGTGCCAGCAAGGATTGAAAAATCCTTACAGATTAAATTCAAGCCAATTACCAAGCGATTGTGTTGACAGTTCTTTCGCCTCAACGAAGAGGACTTCAAAATTGCCAAGTGTAGCGAAAAGAAAAATTAAAAGAAGAAAGAGGGAGACGGAGAAAGACGATTGAGTGAACAATCAAATTAATTACCTCTACTCCTATGCTTCGAAAAGGAAGTGCATGAAAATAAATGCTTCGAAATGAAATCTATGTTAAACTACTCCTAAGATAAGGAAAATGACAAGAAATATTGAAATCAACTGTCTTTGATTTAAGTTCTGGGTCCATTACAATGTAGCCATTAATGGCTATTTATAGAGGAAAAAATACAGCAATAACTACTTAGTAACTACCCATTTCTTCCATCTTTATTCTTGTCTTGCCACGTGTCCTTCCACTCTTCCACTTTGTCCTTCCACTCATCCTTCATATTCTCCATCATCTCTATAACTCCTTTTAACTTCCAAATGAATAAGAGGATGCCACATGTCCTGCAATTATAGAAATAAAAAATTGCAGATTTATGGTGCTAACAGTATTTTAAGATGTCTATTACATTGTTTGGTTGAAAATATATTGAGAAGGAACGAGACTCCTTGCCACAAACTTCATGTATGTTTGTCTCAATGCACTTTTAATTGCACGATTATGCTTTGAATTTTTTGTATTTTAATATTTCTACTACATTATGCAGTTGAAAGTATATTGAGAATATGAGATAAGGATTTTGCGTTAGATAAATTTAGAAATTTAACCGGTTAAACTGAATGTTTATAAGAAATATTTTTAAAAAAACATATCATTTGGGAGGGAGGGTGGGGGCTTGAACCGCAAACTTGATGAACCAAGCATACTTAGAAGTTTTCAATTCCACAATTATTCAATAACCAATTATTTGTATTTATGTGTTAACGGAAAAATATCCGTAGTTTCAAAAAAAATTAAGAAAAAATTTCAATTAAAGAAAGTATTAAAATTTTGAAAGCATGAGTCCTCTTTCTATGTATTAAAATTTGGTAGATAAATTAAAAAATTATTAATTTCATGAAAGCATTAGGATAATTGAGGAAAATTTTAAGTAATTGGAGAATTTTATCAATACATGATTTGCAATGGCATACACAGTATATGGTTTTGAATTGTAAAGGGCCAAAAGTAAATTAATTTTTAATTTATTTTCGGCCCCTAACAAAATGAGTAGATTATATTTTTTATCTCTAATTTTTATTTCAATTTCACTTTTGGTTCCTCAACTTCTACTTTTTATAATTATATTATCATAATTTGAGGCGTGTTTTGATACAGTCTTCTTATCTTTCACAATTAAAATTTTGAACAACTGGTGTTCACATGAGCACATTATAGGATAAAAATTATAGAATAAATTACACTTTTTATCTCTTCAATTTTCACTCAAATTTTAGCTTAATCGCATTATATTTGAATTTTTTAAATTGTTACAATTAAAAAGTGATAGACCAAATTAAAATTCAGTTAAAAATGAAGAGTGAAAAAATAAAAAATAAGAAGGCTTGTGAAAACCTAAAACAAATGGCTTTAGGTGTTTTATGATTTACCCACAAAATAAAAAAAGAAAAATAAGACCTTTTTTTTTTTATTTTTATTTCTTACACATGAATACACTGCTGATTAAACAGTAGTGTTACATACACTAATTAGTGTATTAACTAGTGTATCAATATTAGTTATGACATTATTATTGATCATACTCATTATACAAATTACAAATATCAAAAATTTATTAAATTATGTTATATCATCAATTGATACGCTAGTTAGTATACTAATTAATGCATACAACATTATTCCTGATTAAAACACATTGATAGCTGAAGATTGTGGATAGATTTGAATGGCAAAAACAATCCCATAGATGCACCCTTTTTTTTTTTTTACAAGTTAGAGCTTTTGGATATAAATGTAGGGATTAAGAATTCATAATTCAGAGCCCAGGAGGAGGATAGAGATGGATCAATCAGAGACTCCAAGCTCAAAATCATAGGACATTAGTAACATCATTCATGCAAAATGCACTACCATTTAATGCAGGCCTCTCTCCTCTCTCCTCTCCCATGTGAGAAGTTATTGATTACTTCATACAAAAATCTCATTAATTGATTTGTATGACTCTCGCCTAGGGCTGCATTAGAGATGGTGAAATGACTAGACTCGATTATATTTATTATAATCTAGGCCTGGTTTGGGTTACTCAAAAAAAGTTAAAAAATTAAAAAGTTATTAAAAAAAAATTAAAAAGTTATCACTATTTACCAAAAAAATAAATAAATAAATAAATTTTACACACAAAATGAGACCCTGTGTCTGAATGGCCTCATTTTATGATCATAAGTTGCGTTCTTGCATCTTATGTTTGCATTTTGCACCTGAACTACACTGGTTTGATTCCTTACAAAGGGATACGTAGACAGCTTGCAAGCGCAACCAATTTACTTTATGTCTTGCTTTCTTGCCCAAGTCTTGCAGCCCCGTCAAATGGGCCGTCTCTAGGCTTTGATATTCACTCGTGTCATTTTATGACTGCTTGAGCTCTATCAAAGAGGGGCAATTGTAGACACCCCGTTTTAACCTCACCCGCAAGACTTAGGCGCTTAGTTTTGATACACTCGATGATGAAAGTTGAATTGTGTGCTTTAAGTTCGCAGCGATTCGGATTCAGTTAGGCCCTTGAAATAACCTCAAATCTCCAACATTTACATTGTTTGAACCTTGGAGTCTCATATTTGGTCCTTTTGCCACCCTAAGCTGAGTTTGAACCAAAAAAAATAGGGGAGGACATCAAGGCCTGGCTGTGTATCAGTGATGAAACATATTTGGACCTTTTGCCACCCTAAGCTGAGTTTTATGCGTAGAGTTACTTGTGCATATTTTGATATGTTAATCTCATGTGTTGTAACGTTAGTTCTTCCATTTGTGCTATGTAGTTGTTTATACTTTTGCAATAGATGTTATTTAAAGAACATGTCCAAACTCTGACTTAAATTATCTAACTCAAACGGGAAACTTAATGGCTGGGAATGGGTTTGCGAATTTTTGGACAAGTTACTAAAATATTGATTGGTTGATGGGAATGCGTTCCCTATTTGAAAGTTAAAGTCTCGCGCAAGTGGTTTTCGGAACTCTTGAATGGAGCGGTTGTATTTGGACCCTCGGTATTTTGGTGTAAAAAGGGATTTGGGTAAGGCCCATTATTACCGTCTTTTTTGAGGCCCTGCGGTTGGCGCTACACGGTATATAACCATTGCTAGGCATTCGAGGTAAGTTCTGTAACAAAGCAGCAAAAGAGGGGGCATACCGAATAATCCACATCCGATTCTTGTGATTGGGAGGATGAAATCTCTTTGGAGGATTTCTAGGCAACTAACAACTAACCCTGTAACCTGTGTTATTTACTTGAATGTCATGCTCTTTTTCCCTATTATTGTAATTGCTATTGTGTATTAGATTGAGAAAAAGGGATGGGGTGTGTGTGTGTTTACTAGGCATTCAAAACTCATGGCGCTTCATGCCAGGTATCGAAGAAACGTACGAAACCAGCGAAGAGTCAAAGACATTTGAAGACTTAAGTTTTCCTTAGAGAAAGTTCAGAACCATTTCGTTCATTAGTCTAATTGTGTTTTTAGTTATTCTTTTTGGATTGTAATAGTAATGAAACTCGTTTTGTAAATTTAAAATTTGAGACACTGTGATTATTATTTACTTTGTAATCCTATGCCTATTTCTGTGTTGCTTATGAGACCTTGCGTCAATGCCTTTTAAGATCTGTCAAAAGGGTAGTGCGCTACCTAAAAAAGCTGGACTTAGAAGGGAGGCTAACTTAACTCCTTCGACGATCTGGGATCTTACTTGGTGATAGGTCATAGGACTCATTAGTGATGTTTCCTAGACTCCTAACCTTGGATAAACCCTGTATTTATTTGTTAATATATCCTCTGATGTTCCCGATTTTTGGGGCGTCACTCTGTGTAGTTATTCTGTATTGAAAATATTGATTTGTCTGGCTAAATGACGTAGAAATGCTTTGTACATGGATCAAGTGGACTTTACCAATATGCTCTGTACCAATAGCTCGGATAAGTGGTTATGCTTGGGTGAGAGGGCTGAGGTCGGTCATTGGTCATGTATTGAGTAGGACCGGGTATTTGGTCCTGGATATATTATCATATGTCGAGTTGATTTGTTTGTGCAATTTGGTAAATTGCTTGGTATCTCGAATTAAATCATTTGTGTAATTATTGGATCCTTGTAGATTTTATCAAAGTAAGATTAGAGTTATTTTTGGAGACCCATGGAGCAATTTCAGATTTATGGTGACAGAGTTAATTGATTTGAGGTAATTTGGATGGTATACAATATGCCTCCTTTAAATCTCTTTGCAAAGAGTGTTATTTTAATCACCTTCAATTTATACTCCTCTTGATGATTCTGATAATTTGATAAATTTTGTGGAATTATTCGTTGTTGATTCGTTTGATTACTCTAGTCATTTGATGAACTCTGTGTAGTTATTCTATGTTGGAAATGTTGATTTGTTTGGCTAAATGACATGGAAATGCTCCGTACATGGATCGAGTGGACTTTACCAATATGCTCTGTACCAATAGCCCGAATAAGTGGTTGTGCTTGGGTGAGGAGGCTGAGACCGGTCACTGGTCATGTACTGAGTAGGACCGGGTATTTGGTCTTGGATAAATTATCATATGTCGAGTTGACTTGTTTGTGCAATTTGGTAAATTGCTTGGTATCTCGAATTAAATCATTTGTGTAATTATTGGATCCTTGTTGTAGACACCCCATTTTGACCCCGCTCGCAAGACTTAGGCGCTCAGTTTTGATACACTCGATGATGAAAGTTGAATTGTGTGCTTTGAGTTCGCAGCGATTCGGATTTAGTCAGGCTCTCGAAATAACCTCAAATTTCCAACATTTACATTGTTTGAACCTTGGAGTCTCATATGTGGACCTTTTGCCACCCTAAGCTGAGTTTGAACCCAAAAAAAACAGGGGAAAACATCAAGGCCTGGTCGTGGAGTCTCATATGTGGACCATTTGCATTGTTTGATTTTTTGAATTCGTGGTTTTGTTCTGGAATAAAAAATTAAAAATCCATAGTCCATGGATCGATTCCGGATTAAACCCCATGGTTTCAGATTGTAACCGATTCGGACCGTATACAAATAGCCTATATTTATAGTACATATCGTCCCGCATAGTATTTTCTTTTATTCTATATAAAACCTAAATCAAATCTAAACCTGCACAGTATCTTCTTTTATTGTTTTTGTTTGTTGGTTTTTAATTTTAATTTGTAATGGACTAAATACTTATAGTGGAATTAGTTTTCTTATGGTTGTTTAAATTCTAGAACAATATGTCGCTATTATGAAAAGACATGTTGTTATTGTGAAATTAATATGATGTTATGATAATGTTTTTATAAAATTAAAATGTTATATATATATTTTTTTGTTATTTAATTATGTGAATCAATGGTCTTAAACCGGTCTAATTCGTATTTAAATGGATTGGTTCCACGATTTAAACGGATTGGATTGGTTCTAGTTTTTCAAGAACAACGGATTGGTTCTTGTTTTACCCCAATTCGGACTATGCTCACCCCTAGCATTCTGGGCACATTTGTTCTTAAAATTCAAGGGTGTTTTTTATTTATTTTTTTATTTTTTTTTTCAATCAATTAGAATGTATGTAACTATATGCATATAATTTGAATATAAGGTTCACTTGCTCTGTTTAATGTCATTTTCTTGATTATTTTTTAATTTTTTTAAAATTAAATGATTAGCTTAATCGAGGACATAAAATACAATTGTATTTTTTTTTTCCCAATCAATTAAAATGTATGTAACTATATGCATATAATTGAACATAAGGTTCACTTGCTCTGTTTAATGTTGTTCTCTTGATTTTTCTTTTTTTGGTTTTTATTGAACTAAATGATTAGCTTAATTTAGGAAATAAATACAATGGTAGCTTTGGCTTCTCGCACCGGAAGGCATTGGCAGTATTACAACAAAGACTTAATGGTGACCTTCCATTCTAAAACAGAACACCCATAAAGATGACTTATGTTCATAAAGATGACTTACATTTACATTTACAACGTCACTATCACAACATTTTTATGGCGTTCTTTTGTTTGAATAGAATTTTTCTATCAAAATATGGTTAATTCATGTTGAAGTGCCATTACAGGCCATGTGTTATCATCAAAAAGCCTTGGATATTAATGACAGAGAAATAGGACTTTGATCATCCAAATTCAACGCAGAGCTATGCGCTGGGGATCTTGTTGTGTTCTATTATATACTTCAACATATTGGAAATGGTTGGAAAATTCTAGGTAAAACCATAATTTTTTCCTAACTTTGGTCTATTATTTAGGTGGGACCTGAGCGTCAAATTTGGCGGGTCAAAGTGGTAACGCGTTCTATGCCGCGTTGTGATTCACGTGGTATATTTGGTTGCTTAAAACCATTACCGAGTGAATGGGAAATTGAAGCCAAAGTATGCTCCATGGAAATGGAATTTTGGTGGAAAATCCTTAAAGGTTTGAATAAGGCTTGTCCCACATTGATTTGGTGGAAAGTTTTGAATGGATTTATAAGGCATGAGATTGGAACTTGGGGTGTGCCTCAAGGGGTGCCCAAGTTTTGTAGAGAGGGAGGTTATGGGCTAAACCCATTGGACCCAAAAATCACCACACGTGCGCGCCACCGTCGCCGGTCGGTCGGTCGGTCGGGCGGGCGGGCTTGGGCGCGGGTGCATGGTGTGAGGTTGGGTTGGGCTTGTTCGGCCCAATATTAATCTTTTTGGGCCAAAAACATTTGAATTTAATTTATTTTTTGGTAAAATAAAATCAGACCGTTTTAAATTCAAATATGTCTGAACCCTTTTATACAGATTTTTTCAAAATTTGTCCGTTTAATTCAAGGGAAAACCCATACCTGTTTGAATTTAAATTCAAACAGATTTAAATCTATGCAAATTAAACCGAATCTGTTCGGTTATCTATTGAAACAGTGTTGCACCTGTTCAAACAGGTTTGGTACCTGTTTAATTCAAATTGAATAGCCACCACTACATCTATAAATAGACAGCCCTCATTTGATTAGATTTACTCCAATTTTCGTCCATCTTTTACTGCAAATCATCTCTGCATTTTGCTGCATTTATTCCATTATTTTTCTGTGAGAAAGAGTGTATACACTAAGTGTGTTCGTTGAACAAATAAATTGTAGTGCTGCATTTATTTGTTGTTGATCATTTCATCTTGGGAGATAGACGTCCATATTCTGAAAGTACCGAGGAGAGGACGAATATGTCTTAAGGATACAATGTCAAGCACTGGACTTGATCATATTATTATTCGAAGAAATTAATCAAGTAAGTTGTTTAATTTATTATTCTGTTTTATTTGTTTATTAAATCAGATTTTAATTTTGTTTTTTTAACAAAATAAAATATGTTTTTTATTTATTTAATTTTATTTCTAGTTTGATTTTTGTAATCAAACTTTCTCTCTCATTTCCTTTATTTCTTTTGTTTTCTGTTTGTTGTTAAGTACACAAACAGAATTAATCTATTTAAATACAGTGAAGATTGTCCTACAATCTTAAGACAGAAATTTTTTGGTGTCTTCATTGTATTTAATTTTTTGTGATTTCATAAAGATATATTTTGGTTGGAAAAACAAATAGTGATTTATGTTATTTGACAGATAGTAGTAATATACTGTCTATTTTCTTTGACAACTAGCAGTAATATACTGGTGTTATTAACAATTGCAGAATATTAAATTTGTGTTACAGAAAATTATTGTGATATTTTATTTTTCTAGTTTTAGTAACAAAGAAAATAAAATTATTTTGTGTTATCATTTATTTTCTGGTTTTAGTAACTAGAAAATTAATTTGTGTTTTAATTTTTTTTTATTTTTGCAATCAGAGATTATGTCTACTACAACTGAAACTGCAACTGGTAGTGGTACTCCTATTGTTACACCAACACCGGTCTCTATCTAGAACCATGTTCAAGTACGAATCAATCATGGAGAAAAATCGGAAAAATTTAACGGTACTGAGTTTAAGAGATGGCAGCAAAAGATGCTGTTCTATCTTATAACTCTTAATTTGGCCCGATTTCTCCATGAAGAGGCTCCAACACTGAAAGAGAGTGAAAGTAATCGGCAAGTTGTTGTCGCTGTAGATGCTTGGAAACATTCAGATTTTCTGTGCAGAAACTACATCCTCAATAGCTTTGACAACATGTTGTATAATGTTTACAGTCCTCTGAAGTCAGCAAAAGAATTATGGGATTCTTTGGAGAAGAAATACAAGACAAAGGATGCCGGCACGAAGAAATTTGTTGTCGATAAATTTCTGGACTTTGTTATGGTAGACTTCCAAATGGTAATTTCTCAAGTTCAAAGTTTTCAATTAATTTTACATGATATTTATTCTGAGGGTATGTCTCTAAGCGAGTCTTTCCAAGTTGCTGCTTTAGCGGAAAAGTTACCACTGGCTTGGAAAGATTTCAAAAATCATTTAAAACATAAATGCAAAGAGATGACCATGGATGAACTTATTGTAAGACTGAGAATTGAGGAAGATAACCGAAAGGCTGAAAAGAGGAATGAGAAAAATCCCATTGAGTCCAAGCTAATGTGGTTGAACAAGTTCATAAACCACATAACAAAAAGAGGAAGTTTACTGGAGATGGTCATAAACAAGGCGATAGCAACAAGAAGTTCAAAGGAAAATGCTATAACTGTGGCAAGACTAGACATCGGGCTTCTGACTGCCGCCGTCCTAAGAAGGATCATGGAAGTACAAGCAAGAAGATTACTAATCAGGCCAATGTAATTGAACTAGATTACATCTCTGACGGGGTGAATGACATCAACCTCTCTGCTGTGGTGTTTGAGGCTAACTTGGTTGGAAATCCCAAAGAGTGGTGGGTTGACACTGGAGCAACTCGTCACATATGTGCGGACAAGAAGATGTTCACTACCTACAATGAGATTGAAAATGGTGAACAACTTTTCATGGGAAATTCTTCTACTTCTACTGTGGCTGGATAAGGAAAAGTGATCTTGAAGATGACATCAGGGAAAGAACTGACTCTCAACAACGTACTGCATGTACCTGACATCCGGATGAATTTAGTTTCTGGTTCTTTGTTAAGTAAAAATGGTTTTAGGCTTGTCTTTGAGTCTGATAAATTTGTATTAACAAAGAGTAGCATGTATGTTGGTAAGGGATACATGAGTGATGGTCTCTTCAAACTAAATGTAATGACAGTTGTACCAAAAGTTGCTAGTAATAAGAATAACACATCTTTTGCTTATATTCTTGAGTCGAATTTATGGCATGGTAGATTAGGACATGTAAATTTTGATACTTTGCGTAGATTAATTGGTTTAGATTATATACCAAAGTTTGAAATTGATCATAATCATAAATGTGAAGTTTGTGTAGAAGCAAAACTAACTAAAGCTTCATTTAAATCGGTTGAAAGGAAAACTAAACCTCTAGAATTAATTCATACAGATGTATGTGATCTTAAATTTGTTCAAACTAGAGGAGGCAAAAAATATTTCATAACATTTATCGATGATTGCACAAGATATTGTTATGTTTATTTACTTAAAAGTAAAGATGAAGCCTTAGAAATGTTTAAACTCTACAAAACAGAAGTTGAAAATCAACTTGGTAAAACCATTAAAATGGTTAGAAGTGATAGGGGTGGTGAATATGATGCACCATTAAATGAATTTTGTGCACAACATGGCATTATTCACTAAACTACAACATCCTATTCTCATTAGCAAAATGGAATTGCTGAAGGAAAGAATAGAACCCTAAAAAAAATGATGAATGCCATGTTACTAAGTTCAGGTTTACCACAGAACTTGTGGGGGGAAGCAATATTATCTGCTAATTATGTTCTTAACAGAATATCCCACAAGAAAACCAACAGCACTCCTTATGAATTGTAGAAAAATCGACTACCTTCCTACAAATACTTAAAAGTGTGGGGGTGTTTGGCAAAAGTTGAAGTTTCTGTTCCTAAAAAGACTAAGATTGGACCAAAAACAGTAGATTGTGTGTTTATTGGTTATGCTCAGAATAGTAGTGCATATCAGTTTTTGACTTATAAATCAGAAATACCTGATATAAATGTGAACACTATTATAGAGTCAAGGAATGCTATGTTTTTTGAACATGTCTTTCCTTACAAGAAAGGACAGGAATTAAGTTCACAGAAAAGAACTTATGATTGTGCACAAAGTCAAGAGACTAATGACAATCAAACACAAGAGACTAGTAATGGTCTCAACCAACAGGATTTAACTAATGATGAACTAAGACGAAGTAAGAGAGCGAGAACATCAAAATCCTTTGGTCCAGATTTTCTGACATACCTGTTAGAAAATGAACCTCAAAGTTTTAAGAAAGTAATGACAGGTCCTGAAGCACCTTTGTGGAAAGAGACTGTTAATAATGAAATTGAGTCCATTATGCAAAATCATACTTGGGAATTGGTGGATCTTCCACCAGGTTCTAAACCTCTTGGATATAAATGGATATTCAAGAGAAAGATGAAAGCAGATGGTTCAATTGACAAGTATAAGCAAGACTTGTAGTTAAAGGTTACAGACAAAAGGAAGGTCTGGACTATTTTGACACATATTCCCCTGTGACAAAAATAACATCCATTCGCATGCTTATTGCTATAGCAGCGTTGTTTAATTTAGAAATACATCAAATGGATGTTAAGACAGCTTTCTTAAACGGTGATCTAAATGAAGAGATCTATATGGAGCAACCGGAAGGGTTTGTAGTACCGGGGCAAGAAAAGAAAGTTTGTCGGCTTGTAAAATCCCTTTATGGATTAAAACAAGCACCTAAGCAATGGCATGAAAAATTTGATCATGCAATGCTTACTAATGGGTTTAAGATAAACGAATGTGACAAATGCGTCTATGTTAAAAACACTGACCAAGGATATGTCATCGTTTGTCTTTATGTGGATGACATGCTTATCATTGGAAGCAGTCAAAACATGATCAAATCAACTAAGCAAATGCTTAACAAAAGATTTGATATGAAAGATATGAGGGTCGCAGATGTTATATTAGAAATGAAAATTACTAAAATATCTGACGGATATGCGTTATCTCAATCTCATTATATTGAGAAAATTCTTGATAAATTTATCGTGGATGATTTGAATATAGGTAGAACACCTGTAGACATCAGTCTTTATTTATCGAAAAATAAAAGTGATGCAGTGTCTCAGTTAACATACTCCTAAATCATTGGAAGCCTAATGTACCTAATGAATTGTACTCGTCCTGACATAGCTTATGCAGTCAGTAAATTGACTTACCTATATTCAAGGATGATTTGAATATAGGTAGAACACCTGTAGACATTAGTCTTTATTTATCGAAAAATAAAAGTGATGCAGTGTCTCAGTTAACATACTCCTAAATCATTGGAAGCCTAATGTACCTAATGAATTGTACTCGTCTTGACATAGCTTATGCAGTCAATAAATTGAGTAGGTACACTAGTAATCCCAGAGAAGACCATTGGAAAGCGATCATTCGGGTTCTTAGATATCTAAGATTCACCCGTGATCATAGTTTGAATTTTACTCGATATCCAGCAGTACTCGAAGGTTATTGTGATGCAAATTGGATATTGGATACTAAAGATTCAAAATCCACAAGTGAATATGTCTTTACTCTGGGAGGCGCTGCTGTTTCTTGGAAATCCATGAAACAAACATGCATCGCACGATCCACAATGGAATCCGAGTTCATTGCTTTAGACAAAGTAGGAGAAGAAGCATAATGGCTTCGTCACTTCTTAGAAGATATTCCGATGTGGCCAAAACCTGTGCCAGCTATTTGCATTCATTGTGATAGTCAATCTGCAATAGGCAGGGCACAGAATCACATGTATAACGGTAAGTCACAACATATTCGTCGTCGACATAATATCGTAATGCAACTGTTGTCAAATGGAATAATCTCAATAGATTATATAAAATCTAAAGAGAATATTGCAGATCCGTTAAAGGTTTGACAAAAGAGCTAGTGTATACTTCATCAAAGGGGATGAGATTAAAGTTTATTACATAAGAGTCATCATAATGGTAACCCTACTTATATGACTGGAGATCCCAAGAACTAAGTTCAAAGGGATAACTAAGTTATGTGTGGCTTGCCAGAAATCACCAAGGGATTAAAATTCCCTACCCATTCCTATGCTGAGAGTGATATCTGCAACATGTGTTGTCTGCAGGGGTATAAGGATAAATTTTGCTTTTAATGATTACTTATATCTTGATTTAGGTATAAAAATCAAGACAAGTATAAAGAGATACTTACAATAAGAATCACCTATATGAGTGTTGAACTGGGGCCGATTCTATGAGAATGAAGAGGCTAAATTCTCTAGAAACACTCATAAAAACCAGGAGCATTCAAGGCCAAAATGAACACAACAGTGAGAACCATGATGTGCTAGAAGATATTTTGTGTGAAATCTATTGTCTTGGCTTACACAAATGGCTGAACAATTCAAGGCATCGTGTCTATTGGTTAGCCAGTAAGTCCGATAGATTATCACTAGGGAAGATTCAAGGCCGAAAGCTACCTATCCTGATGCAAGATATTTTCGACTTGTACTCTTTCGATAAAGTCTGCATATTGTTGCATTTCCGTTGTCATCAAATTCCACTCATGTGGGGGATTGTTGGAAATGGTTGGAAAATTCTGGGTAAAACCAAAAAATTTTCCTAACTTTAGTCTATTATTTAGGTGGGACCCGAGCGTCAAATTTGGCGGATCAAAGTGGTAACGCGTTCTATGCCGCATTGTGATTCACGTGGTATATTTGGTTGCTCAAAACTATTACCGAGTGAATGGGAAATTGAAGCCAAAGTATGCTCCATGGAAATAGAGTTTTGGTGGAAAATCCTTAAAGGTTTGAATAAGGCTTGTCCCACATTGATTTGGTGGGAAGTTTTGAATGGGTTTATAAGGCATGGGATTGGAACTTGGGGTGTGCCCCAAGGGGTACCCAAGTTTTGTAGAGAGGGAGGTTATGGACAAAATGAGCTAGACCTATTAGACCCAAAAATCACCACACGCGCGCGCCGTCGTCCGTCCGGTTGGTTAGGCTGGGCTAGGCTGGGCGCGGGTGCGTGGTGTGAGGTGGGTTGGGCTTGTCCGGCCCAATATTAATCTTTTTGGGCCAAAAACATTTGAATTTAATTTATTTTTTGGTAAAATAAAATCAGACCATTTTAAATTCAAATCTGTCCGAACCCTTTTTTACAGATTTTTTCACTGTCCGTTTAATTCAAGGGAAAACCCATACCTGTTTGAATTTAAATTCAAACAGATTTAAATCTATGCAAATTAAACCGAATCTATTCGGTTATCTATTGAAACAGTGTTGCACCTGTTCAAACAGGTTTGGTACCTGTTTAATTCAAATTGAATAGCCACCACTACATCTATAAAAATAAATAGCCCTCATTTGATCAGATTCACTCCAATTTTCGTCCATCTTTTGTTGTAAATCATCTCTGCATTTTGTTGCATTTATTTCATTATTTTTCTGTGAGAAAGAGTGTATACACCAAGTGTGTTCGTTGAACAAATAAATTGTAGTGTCGCATTTATTTGTTGTTGATCATTTCATCCTGAAAAATAGATGTCCATATTCTGAAAGCACCGAGGAGAGGACGAATTTGTCTTAAGGACATAGTGTCAAATACTGGATTTGATCAGATTATTATTCGAAGAAATTAATCAAGTAAGTTGTTTAATTTATTATTCTGTTTTATTTGTTTATTAAATCAGATTTTAATTTTGTTTTTATAACAAAATAAAATCTATTTTTTATTTATTTAATTTTATTTCTAGTTTGATTTTTGTAATCAAACTTTCTCTCTCATTTCCTTTATTTCTTTTGTTTTCTGTTTGTTGTTAAGTACACAAACAGAATTAATATATTTAAATACAGTGAAGATTGTCCTACACAACATACAAAGAGTTGGCTCTTAGGTATTATGTTTTTAACATTTTTATATGAAAATGCACATTATGGTTGTTAGTTAAAAAACTCTTTCTTTATTGTTGTGATTTGACATTAAAATTCAAATTTCTCATTATTTCGGTTTTGCAACATGTAATTATCTTAAACTTTACTTGATTCACCACATCATGTTGGTTAAATTGGGTACGGCATGTGAGGAAGTTTGGAATTGTATAGTGAAAATAAAGCGAAAAGAAGAAAAAGAAACAAAAGACTAAGGAGATAATCGTGACATTTTGACTAATAGATGGCTTTGGAAAAATCGCACAGTGAGATTACTATTAAGTTTGTAACTAACAAGATGGCCTTGGGGAAAGTACCATGGCACGAATTATGCATTGTGACTAACAGGATGATCTTCGGCAAGTTCCCTTGCACGAATTTTGTTAAATCATTTCCTAACATTTTTGTCAATAGGGTTTATACTTCCTTCTTCAATGATTGATATTGAGCCAAGTAAACTCTCACTTTGATGCCACTTGATGTAGCAAAATACACATGGGCACTAGATATGATTTTGGTAGATATAGAATTTTAAATTCACAAGGATAAGAAAACTCTAAATATATTGATAAGAAAATTATATGTTCCTTAAGGCTTACGTAAATAATTATGATTAAACCAAGTAGATCTTAAAACCAAACAATTTAAAATTAAGAAACAACCTAAATCAACTTAAACTAGGAAGCTTTACAATTGAAGTGTTTTCATACTAAGGCTTTCAAATCAACTAAATACTCTCAAAATACTCCATTCCATCCGTCCCAAATAGTAGTCCATTTTGGAGAATCTAACTTTTTTGGAAAGTACAATTATTACATTTTAAAAATATTAATTTTTCAAAATTACCCTTTGATAGTTACATTGTTTTGGCAATATTAATTGTCATAATTATACTTTTTCATATTGGGTAATGCTAGAAATATCAAATTTTTTACCAAATAAATGACCAAATGTCTCACATGGATGTGATGTCCACACTTTTGTAGACCGCACACATTTGGTCGTTCATTTGGTAGAAATTTTGGAGCTATAGTATTTTCTTTTATATTATTAATGACTTTAAAAGGAGGGCAAAATAGTAAATCCATATTATTTTATTCCTTGAGTTTTAGAAGAGACTAATATCTTGGGATAATGAAAAATGAAATAAGGAACTAATATTTTGGGACAGAAGGAGTAATAAAAATAAAAATATAGTAACATTTTAAATCTTCTCCTACTTTACATCATAATGTTTTGATGATGTTTTTGTTGTGAAGACAGATAAGAATTGTCACATCTCAAATTCGAGCATGACTGATCATGGTCCACAAGGACTTAGTCCAAGGCACACGTAAGCCTAAACATGAACCCAAAAATCACAGAGAATGAATGTGACGATAGTCCAGAAATAAATAAATCAAAACACAATCCAGTGACATGTCACAAGTATAAATGATAAAACTAGCCATAACTAACTTTTCAAAAATATATACTAAATGGAACACAAGCCGCCCACAAAATAAAATAATTCTAAATAAAATCCAACCATAATGTATGCACAAAACCGACATAACAAATTAAAAATAATGAATGTCCTAGAGGTCCATAAAATTGAGTCTCCGTTACACCATGAGTTCACTCTAAGTCCTTCTAACACCTAGAAATGATAAACAACTAAGTCAGCTGATAGCTCAGTGAGTAGCAATATGGATAGTAAATATAGTTTTGAAAATAGGGTTCAATTCCAAAATAAGATATATATCACATAAACTAGATTGACATACAAAGATAGTCTGTTTCAAAAAGAAGGTTCCATAGTTCAATAGTTAAAATACTTATGTCTTTCAAGAACATAATAAATGACATTTTTCCACTTAAAATAGATGACCACATGATTACCAATAATTTTCTGGGTACCAAGAATAACAAGTAATATGCCATGCAGGTCTGAAGGCAATAAGCCCGTTGGATCTAATATCGAACCAAGAGTCATCCTCGGGGTGGCAACCCGGCCCTTTTCTCTAAGACGATCCGATTGAAGGTCACCTAGCCTAGCCTAGATCTTTTTCTTACATTAGTTGAGCACTAGAGTCATCACGGTCCAACTCGGATCTGTTCCCTAGTGGCCAAAGTCACCACACACAATGAAACAATTTTCCTAGACTAAAATATACAAATGGTCCCAATAATCAATACAATTCAGTTTCGCAAAACATGATAGTTCACCATTATAAATATGAGACCATAACAAATAGTTTACAGTATGCCAAGTTTACACATGTTTCAGAAATAATTTAATTCCATTGATACTATAATAATTTATCAAAACAGTTTAGTCCTGAAACAACAATTTAATTTTCCAACAGTTCAGGGTAGAGAAACATTTATAAAAATATGTAGCATGCAACTACTCACCTAAAAACGGAATAATGTAATCCCCGAATAGAATATAAAAGTCCAACTAGTATCCTGAACCAAGTATGAAAATTACATGTCACTACTAATTTAAAAATACTAAAAAGAATAATAAACTAAGTACCCCACACTAAAGCACACTAACACAGCTCGAACCCCACTCACCGTTACTCTTAAAAAATACCTAAGTTCACGTTCTTCAAGGTCTCAAAATTAACCAAGACATGGGTTCTGGTCGAAACTCAATTAAATATGACTTTGAGATAAAATAGAATTTTTGATAGGTTTTCCCGAACTGTTCACTAACTCTGAAAATTAAAAACCCACTCTACACCGTTCGAAAAATTCCAAAACCCTCCAGATATCAACTAATATATCCTAAGTTTCAAACCCAATTCGTTTTACTTGATTTGTTTATCAAATAATTATTTACAATTAATTATGTCCAAACAAGTTGTTTTTTGCAGCACTTTAAAGAAATTAATGGTTCTCTTAGTATACACGAGCAATCAATGTAAGGCAAAAAACGTAAGAAACTAGACTCGTAATCGGTTCTAATGACGCTAATTTGATAATTTTCAGATTTATACCCAAAGAAAACGACATTTTCGAAGTTACTGTTTTATACTAGTTTTCTAGATAGATTTTGACTCCCAAAAATTATGAGAAAATTCTAATATGGGGGTTCAATATGTAATTAATCTACTGTAAAAATTTCAATTCAAAATTCATCCGTTTGATATGTGTAGACACCCCATTTTTGACCGTCCTCAAGACTTGGATGTCACCGCTCGAACACTCGGTGATCATCCATGTTTGTGTTCGTCTTGAGTTCCCGGAGGTCTCGGCTACGTGCCTTGCCTCAAGATCTCTCGACTCGACTGTTTCGTGTCTGGTTTTGCACCAAACACTTGTGCTTTGCCTTGGAGGGGCAGGGAATGGCTTGTGGGCCATTCCCACACTTCACCAGCCATGGCTTGAGGCCACCGGCTGTGTTTTGTTGCCACTGGCCAAATGTTTGGCCGACCGGGCACTATAGATGGTCGGCCGGCTATCTTTTTTTGGTCAATTGCATGTTTGGGCCGGCCGACTACTGTGCATCTATTTTTGCAGATATTTTCATGCAGCTGGCATGCACTTTCACCCCCCTCCATACACGTGTATGGAGGGATTGCCCTCTTGTTAGCTTCCTTTGGAAGCTTTAAAAGACTAAATTGTCTATAAGAGGAGGTTTCTTCTCCCTCCTTTAAGGTTAGACAAGTTGGACAGCATTTTCAGAGGGTTTTGAGTTTTAGGGTTAGGGCTTATATATCCTCCATCTCTATATATATATCTCTCTCTCTCTTGTGTTTAGTGAGTGTTTTGCCTTAGTTTTGTACACAAACACCCACCATCACACCTTCTCTTGGAGCTGAGGCCCTTGAGGGTTGTTTTTGAAGTTTTGGAGCTGGTTTGAGCCAAAGAAGCAGCTGGTCTTCCATTCTTGAAGAGGGTCTACAAGGGTAAGACTTTTGTCCCTTTTTACCCCATTTTTGCATTGTATTTTTTGCCTACCTTACAACTGTTTTTGAGCTTTGTGTATAACATAGAAAAGTTCTATTTTTTAGTGCTCTAAATAGTTGGTTAAGGTTTTTTTAAGCTTTGGGGTTGTTTGACACCCCTCTTAAGCTTTGTTAGCTCCATTTTGTGCCATTTTTGGTTGAGCTCCGGGACCATTGTGTTTGGGCCTCCTCACCACTGAAATCTTGAGGGATTTCAGAGGTGAAGATGGTGCCTTGAGGTCCTAAGAAGGAGAGGGCCACCCCCTCTCCTTGTTGTCCTTAAAAAGGGCTATTTTTGCCTCTTGAGGGAGCATCTAGTTTAAGTGTGTGTTGACCATGCCTTGACTAATATTTATGCTTATTTTGCCATGAAATAGCATTGTGTTGAGTTGGTTTGGACACACCTTGCATGCCTCGCATACATGTCATGTAATGCTATCATTTAGCCTTAACATGCATCTAGGCTTCGACCCTTGTTCAAGCATGTTTTAGGCCCAGCTTTGTGAAGATTTTGTACTTGTTTTTCCATGCTTAAGGTCTGCCCTTGGTTGTTTTGGTCGACCATGGCATGCATTGCATAGCCCCCTTTGCATTTTGGCTTGTAAGCCTTTAAATGTATAGACCTCTAACATGCATCACTTGCGTTGTTTCAGCGGTTTGGAACCACTTACCATGTTATTTCAGTCCTTATAACTTGCCCATATCCTTGCATTTGATGCTCCTTTAATGTGTTAAAAGGTTGTTGCCTTATGCTCCATGGATGTGCTTCTTTGTATGCTTACGTGTGTAACACGCCCGTGAGGGACCCTGCGCTACACGCTACAGTTCGGACTCGATTTTGTTTGCGGTTCTAAATCTGAACCAAAGAGTCCAAATCCGGCAAATCGTTTTGAGAAAACAGATTTTTGAAAAGAAGTGCCAAACATGGACTGCTTTGCCAGATACAGAGTCGCCCACCTAAATATTTTTTAAATGGGGAAATTTAGGAAACCCTGAGTCGGTGCCAAAGGCCACGTGTCCGTCATCACCAAAGTTGCCTCGGCTCGGGGAGCTTGGGTACGATTGAGGAAGGTCAGCTATGAGCACCCCCTCTCGCCCGGTCCGAAGACCGGCCTCTACTAACCGTGATATCTTGTTTTGAAAACGTTATGTGTTCTTGTTCCGGTTATTAGCCTAGAATTACTATGTTGTACGCACAGCAAACAAGTATAGACTAGATTGCCTAATTTGGAAATAAGCATTGCATATCCGTTTGTTTTGAAAAACACTTTGGAATTTGCTACTCGCAAGTAGGCTAAAATACGGATTTCAACGAGTTTTTCCAACTCAGACAATCCAACCTTCACCCACAGACATTCAAACAGTTTATCACATAAGCATCTAGCCACATGGTAAGCATGCTGTCATGATAGCATTCACACACATGCGATATGCTAAAGCATGGAAATACTTACATCGTACTCCGTGCCAAAACAATAAACTAGTTAGCAAACATGCATGGTCCTAGTTCATATCAAATTGACTAATGCAACACATACAGGATGCAATTAGGGTAGGCTCGGCTAACCTAAACATGACATGTGAAATGCAATCAATTGATGCACGTATTCAATTTGGAATTGAAGTACAAATGCAGTTAGCATGATGTACCGAGCCCGGTGCATGCAAGACAAATGTATGGATGCACGCATGCATAGCATAAGGTATGCTAATTTAAACATGCCCTAATCTACCATCATAAGCGGGTAAATAAAAGGGAAGAAAGAAGTGGGGATTGGAAGACATGCACACACATGCACCCACACTTATTACAGATTCGCCCTCGCCCGGAGGGACCAAATAAATATTACAGATAATTAACCTACAAGCTAATTAAAATATTACAGGCCATCTAATTAGCTAAGCAAATTAACTAATCTAGGGAAAACAGTAAACCGCCTCGGGAGGAGAGTCTGATGCAATGCATGCTCGGTCTTGCTCGGAAATGCACTGCCATGCGCAAGCTGCCTCTGTTTTCCCTCTTGTACTCCCTTCGAAGGCTTCCAAAGCCTCAGGGTTGCCTCTCTGAGCACTGTACAGTACCACCGGCTGGGTAGAATGGCCACCGGCCGTAGGAGATGTTCGTCGGCTGAGAATGAAACCATCGGCCACCAATTGTTTGCCGGTCAGCACTTTGTGCAGTCGATCGGCAAAATGTTCCTGCAGAACCTGTTTGACAGCAGCAGAGGACAGAGCTTTGCATGGCAATGCAATTTAAGCCATATATGCACCAATCATGTCCCGTATCATGTTAGTGACTCAAAGGGACAGGCTCCTTGGTTCTCGGACCATCAATCGTGCATTTCCATGCGTGATGGCCCAAGGGACCAAGTGTGCACATTTTGATGTCAAATGCAATGCAAACCAACAAACCAAAGGGGGCCCAATTCCTATCACTAGATCAAGGAACAAAGCATGCATGCATGATGCAATGCAACCTAGGCATATGAACTAGCATGCAACATGGACAATGCAATGCATACATGCAAGCATGCAAGCAAACGTGCAATGTAAGTATGCAAACAAGCATAGGATGGACTTAAACATGATTTAGGCAGCCTTAAATAGATCTAAAACAGTGGCCAAAATGCTATGAAATGAGGACTAAACACACATACACACATGCACATGTTAAAGGGCTAACACTCAAGCACAAAAGGGCAACTCTCAAGCACACTTGAAAGAGGCATAACATGGACTAATGGCATGCAAGGTAAGCATTGAAAATCATGTTACAAAAGGTGCTAAACCAATTAAACAAGATAAACAACGCATGCAAACAAGGCCAAAAACCCAAGACAAGCCAAGAGGCTTAAACCAAGACTAAGTCCACCAAGCCTCACAAGGATAAGAGGACTTAAAACAAGTCTAAGGCAGACCTAGACAACACCCAAGGAACACCTAGATGGCATCTAAGTGGCTCAAATTCAAAAGCATGCACAATGACCAAACATGGAGCATACAACACAAACATTTGAAGCATCAAAAGAGCTATGAAATGTAAGCATACAAGCATGCTAAGTGGACTAAAATGACATGGAAAATGGTCCCAACCCACTAAATCAAGGCAAGTAATGCATGCTATACACTCACATAATTGAAGCCTCCAAGCTAAAATGCAAAGGAGCTATGCAATGCATGTCATGGCCGACCAAAATGGCTAAGGACAGACCTCAAACAAGGCAAAATAAACATGAAAACTTCACAAAGCCAAGCCTAAAGCATGCTAGAACAATGGTTTACAACCTAAGGCATGTTAAGGCAACAAAATGGCATTACATGGGCATGTGTACTAAGCAAGCATGGTGTACCAAGACCAACATACAACAATGCTATTTCATGGCAAAATAAGCATAAATAACAGTTAGAACATGATCAACACACACTTGAACATGGTGCTCATTAAAGAGGCAAAGATGGCCCTTTTCAAGGGCAACAAGGAGAGGGGGTGGCCCTCTCCTTCTTGGGGACTTTAAGGCATTATCCTTACCACTGAAATCCCTCAAGATTTCAGTGGTGAGGAGGCCCAAACACCAAAGTCCCGGAGCTCACTCAAAATAGCACAAAATTGGGGCCTCTCAAGGCTTAGGAGGGGTCAAACACCTCCAAACCACAAAACACTCTTAACAAACTATTTAGAGAAATAAAAAAAAAAGACTTTTTTATGTTATACACTAAGCACAAAAACAGTTGTAAGGTAGTCAAAAATACAATGCAAGAATGGGGTAAAAAGGGGTAAGTTTCTTACCCTTGTTGACCTTCTTCAACAATGGTGGACCAGCTGCTCCTCCAAGCTCAAAACCACCCAAGAACCTCAAGAACAACCTCTTAGAACCTCAGTAGCCAAGGGGAAGGTGTAACACTATGTGTTTGTGTGCAATAGTAAGACACAAATACACTTATACACACACAAAGGTAAAAAAAGAGAGAGAAATAGAGATAAGTGAGACACAAACCCTAACCCTAATCCAGAGCTCTCCTCTGTATATTTTCTAACCTTTTTGTCCAACCCTAAAGCCAAGAGAGGAGGGCTCCTCTTATAGAGAAGCCAATCTTGTAAAGCTTACTCAAGAAGCTAACAAGGGAAGCCATCCCTCCATACACGTGTATGGAGGGGGAACAAAATTGCAAGCCAGCTGTATTAAAATATCTGCAAAAGCAGATGAACAGTAGTCGGCCAGCCAAAAGTGCCATTTTGACTAAATAAACTGCCGACCGGCAACAAAGAATGCCGACCGGCAATATACATTGCCGATGGCAACAAAACACCAGCCGGTGGCCTCTAGCCATGGCCGGTGATGTGTGGGGATGCCTCACAAGGCATTCCCTGCCCCTCCAAGGCAAAACACAAGTGTTTGGTGCAAAACCAGACACTAAACAGTCGAGTTCGGAGATCCTGGGGCAAGGCGCGTAGCCGAGACCTCCGGGAACTCCAAACGAACACAAACATGGATGATCACCGGGTGTTCAAACGGTGACGTCCAAGTCTTGAGGACAGTCAAAAATGGGGTGTCTACAACGTGTTTAAGCCACTTAGATACCATCTAGGTGCACCCTTAGCCTTGTTTAGGTCTGCATTGGACTTGTTTTAAGTCCCCTTAGCCTTGTGAGGTTTGGTTGACTTAGCCTTGGTTTAAGCCTCCTTGGCTTGCCTTGAATCTTGGACCATAATTGCATGCTATGCTTGTCTTGTTTGCTTGATTTGGCATCATCTTTAACATGATTTTCAGAGCTTTCTATGCATGCTAATTGTCCATGTTTAGTCTCTTTTAAGTGTGCTTAAAAGTTGCTTGTTTTATGCTTAAGTGTTGGCCCATTTGCATGCATGTTTGTGTGCACATTAGCCTTCATTTCCTTGGCATTTGGCCACTGATTTTGGCATGCTTGTGAGCTATCCATGTTAGTTTAAGTCCACCCCTTTGCATGTTGTTGCATGCTCACCTTGTGTATTGTTGCATACTAGTGTGTCGTTGCATGATTGAATGAATTCACATGCTTGCTTGCATGCTTGAACATCCACATTGTGTCTTGCATACTCGTAAGTTGCATTGCGTCATGCCTTACATGCTTCTTTACCTAGGTCGTGTGCCTAACATGCATTGCTTGCTTGCATTGTCCATGTTGCATGCAAGTCAACATGCTTAGGATTGCATTGGATTAGCATGCATGCTTTGCCCTATTGAATTGTTTGTGATAGAGGTTGAGCCCCTTTGTTTGATTATGTACATTGCATTCCATATCAAAAATGCACACTTGATTCTTTGGGCCATCATGCATGGAAATGCGTGATTGGTGGTCCGAGAATCGAGGGCCCATCCTCCTTTGAGTCATACACATGATAAGGGGTGTGGTTGGTGCATACATTGCTTGAAATGCATTGTCATGCTTTGTTTTGCCCTCTGTTGCTGTCAACACAGATTCTGCAGGAAGATTTGGCCGGCCGGCCATCTCCAGTGCCCGACCGGCATCTATAAGTGGCCGATGGATCAATTTGTGGCCGGTGACCATTCTCCATGGCCGGTCACCAATCCCCTCAGCCGGTGGTGTTCCACAGTGTGCAGAGAAGCGATTATGAGATTTGTGCAATCTTCAGAGAAGGATAACAGTCAAAACAGAGGCAACTTGTGCATGGCAGTGGCTTTCGAGCAGAGCCGAGCGCGCATGCATTGGACCCTCTTCCTGAGGGCTACTGTTTATTGCTTAAATTAGATTAGTTAATTTGTTAATTAATTAATTGGTCTGTAATAATTAATTAGCTTGTAGGTTAATTAATTGTATTATTCTTTCGGTCCCCTCGAGCGGGGGGCAAATTTGTAATAAGTGTGGGTGCGTGTGTGCATGTCTTCCAACCCCCACTTCTTTCTCCTTTTTTACTTACCTGCTTTTGATGGTTAGTATTAGGTCATATTTAAATTAGCATCCTTATGCTATGCATGCGTGCATCATTCATCAGTATTGCATACACCCGGGCTCGGCACATCATGCTAAATGCATAATATTTCAAATCTAACTTGAATACATGCTATCTGTGCATTTCACATGTCATCCTTAGATTAGCCGAGCCTATTCTAGTGACATTCTGTATGCGTTGCATTAGGCATTTAAACATGGACTTGGATCACGCATGATTGCTAACATGTTCTTGTTTTGGTGCGGAATACATTGTAAGTATTTTATGCTTTAGCATCTCGCATGAGTGTGGATGTTAACATGACAGCGTGCTTACCATGTGGCTAGATGCTTATGTGATATAAACTGTCTGAATGCCTGTGGGTGAAGGTTTGATTGTTTGAGTTGGAATAACTCATTGAAATCCGTATTTTAGCCTACTTGCGAGTAGCAAATTCCAAAGCATTTTCCAAACAAACGGATATGCAATGCTTCGTTCCAAATTAGGCAATCTAGTCTATACTTTTGTGTTGTGCGCATCACATAGTAATTCTAGCTAATTAACTGGAATAAGAACACATAACGTTTTCAAAAGAAGATATCACGGTTAGTAGAGGCCGATCTTCGGATCGGGCGAGAGGGGGGTGCTTATAGCTGACCTTCCCCAATCGTACCCAAGTTCCCGAGCCGAGGCAACTTTGGTGATGACGGACACGTGGCCTTCAGCACCGAGTCAGGGTTTCCTAAATTCTCCCATTAAAAAAAATTTAGGTGGCGACTCTGTATCTGGCAAAGCAGTCCATGTTTGGCACTTCTTTCAAAAATCTGTTTTTCTCAAAACGATTTGCCGGATTAGGACTCTTTGGTTCAGATTAAGAACCGACACAAATTGAGTCCGAACTGTAGAGTGAGGCCCCCAGGGCGCGTCTACAATATGATTCCTCGATTTTTAAAGTCTGTGGTTCTATACAAAATTTTTAAACTAAGAATTACACCCATTTTTTACACAATTTATTTTCTCAGGTTTCTTAACAGTGTATATACATACAAAATACATAAACCTACAACCTCTCCATCAGTGAACTAAATAACAATAGAATAAGGATAAAGAAGAAAGAAAGAAGAAAACCTAAAAGAGCTATCCTTTGATGATCATACACAGCACAACACACCTAATCCTTCCTTTGTTGCAACCTCTTTTTTTTTTTTTTTTTTCAGTCTCTCTCTCCTGTGGCGGCTGCTGCTGCTGCTAGGAACACTAGGGTTGATTTTTGTTCTGGTACCATATTGTCTTGTGCTTGCCCCCAAGACGGTATTGATAATTTTGGTTGAGATGTAATCTGTCCAATTAAAATCTCATGCCAGAAATAAAAGTGTTCTTAACTAATCCTCCTGCCAAGAAAACTAATCCCAGAGTACCACACTGGGCTTTTCTCCTCCCCTCACAAACCACTTGCCCAAAGCTGCCTGACAACAGATGGACTGACGCTGAATTGTATAAATAAAATGATGGGTAGATTTATGTCCAATGAACATATTCAAACAAGTGAACCAACATTAAATAGTGTATATATATAGTTTCTCATCAGTGGATCTCCAAAGGACTTTGGAGATTAGTTGGGGAAAAATTACAGCAACGATATACTAAATGCAGCAAGTATGAATGAAGATATTATAACAGCCATACACATTCACTAAAATCATCAACACAAGGAAGTAAATCCCAAGAGGATAGGCATATTTTACCAACACTGGATTAAGTTAAAAGCTTTATCTAGCCATTCATGTGAAATAACAGCTGACAAGTCCATCTTCTGAGTCAAAAAAGTAAACGACATTCCTTGCCCCAATCAGCAGCTAGGCTCCCCATCTTCCACTGTGCCGTGCGGCAAATCATCTTCGAATCAGCTACCCCAACTGCTTAAGAGCAATGATAAAATAAAACCAATCAAAAAACTAAGTTCACGTTAGACATCTATTTTCCTTTTTATCTTAATTTTTGTATAGTTTTCATCATCTTATAATTTAAGACAGATTTTTTCAGCTTGTCATCAACTTAGATGACACTTTCTTAGAAAGCACAGATACAGATATGGCATAAGGGTATGATACAATAGGGATACACGGATATGGAGTGGGTAGGAGAAGGCGCAGAAAACACAAACTGGGGTGGAGGAGAAATTTGAGCAACCTTGAAACGGGTCTCCTCAGCAAAAAGTTCCTGAACCAAGCCATCAACAGAAGGAAAAAATATTCTGTGTAACAAGTACTCCACGTCACCTACGTTACGTGGAGTCCCATTCCACCAATAATATGACACGCCTAGCTGACTCTCTCTCTCTCTCTCTCTCAGGCACAGAAACACTCTTTGTCCACTTCAAAAAACAGAGGAGTTTTCTCATCTTGACAGAATCGGCAGAGAACTCATACCCCATCTGGTAATTTCCACAGACAAGCACACATTTATACGCTTATAGATATATGTGTATCTACATTTCTCTATTTAAGACTGAATTTTTTTGGCATCTAAACATGTAACCATATATATATTTTATTCATACATATAAAGATCCATCTTTTCCTTTATCAGGCTGGTTGATGCAGGGAATAAGAACCTCAAGGAAAGAGTAAATTTAAAGTAGCGGCGGCATTGGAAATTGACATGATTTAAAAAAAAAAATCAACGGTAACCATACATAATCATATTTATAGTGTTAAGAGTCTTATTTTACGATTATTTTTATATTTTTTAAGATTTTTAATGGTAGGGTTATTTTGGCAATTTGCAAAATTTCTAGATATGGGTTGTGTGGATTGCCTATGGATCGTCTTGTGAGTCGAGTTATTTAATTAGCTTTTGTTTATGTTTTTTATTTAATCTTAAATTAATTTTGGAAGTCACAAGTTTAGTAATTTCCTATTTTGAAGTAAGGAAGTTTCTAAAGTCTATATAAAGTCATGTAATGACTCTAATTCAATAGAGTCGATATTTTAGAGAATTTTCAGAGCTCTGAAGATTTTTTATAGATTGTGTCAACCCTTAGGTGTGATGCCTAAGGCTTCTAGGAGTGATTCCTAGAAAATATTTCTTCTTCTCCTCTATTTATTTATTTCTTTCTTTCGTTCTTGAATTTCAGCACTTTAACAGCCAAAACACTGTTCATGAGCTATGTTACATGGGCTCGGGTATGGGTGTCAGGTGCAGGTATGTATCTAGATGTCAGACTCATCAAACTATAAATTTAAGGGTACACGGATTCGACAAAAAAAATATCATATTTTATATTTTTAAAAAAGTATGTGAGATAAAATGGTATTATATGTAACTTACAATGTCAAAAAGATATATATACGCAATTATATGACAATATGCACATATAATAATAGTGTTATACACAATTATATATGAAGTATCCATTAAAAAATATCTAACACATCCCATAGCCTTGTCCGAGTGTTGGTGTCCGACACGAGTATTTGATTTATTTGAAGAGTCCGTGTAACATAGTTCATGAGTACTGTTCACTAGCCACTAAACAGTGCCAAAATCTCATATTTTTCAAGCTTAAACTCTTGCCTATTATTACCCTACACAAACCCACTTGTCCCCTACACTTTTATTGCAATTTCAGCCATAAGGCCCATTTAAAATCAGCCCCAAAAGCACACTGTTGAGGCTGTCCCTACTTGTAAAATCAACAAAGAGCGTGGCAGAAGGAGGAATGTGGGTTTGTGGTTGTGCCTCTCTGACTTTGTTGAAAAACTAGGTGACAAATCGTCATTATTTGAGAAGAAATTTTTAGAGGGGTTGAGTTCTTTGCCTTTGTTGAAGAAAAATGTGATGAAGCACCATTAGGAAATGAAAAATTGGAATTCTGCGGAGATGGAAGTGTGAGGTCGGCCTTCTCTTTGTTGTGTGATGGATAAAAACCATGGAGTAGAAAGGATGGAAAATAGGGCTGGGTCAAGCTCTCTTGAATTGTGCAGCCATGTGAGGACTTGGGCATTCTCCTTACTGCATGTGTGATGAGCCCAACTAATAGCCCTTGACTTTAGAATCTGTGTGTCCATGTGTGGAGAATGTAATGGCTTGCAACTTATCCTTGGACATGATAAAAATATGCAAGCCACACTGAACTTGCTTTTGGTTGAGCAAAAGAAAGTCTGCAACTTTTTATTTTTTAAGTCAATCACACTTGAATCCACACTAACAGTGACGCAAGGGCACACAAACCAATAAAGAACAAAGGCTGCAACAATTGAGAGAAATAGAGAGAGATGAGAAACCTGGAAGACCTGATATTACCAGTCACAATTGAAGCAAGGACCCACTGAAGGTTACCACAATCCAGATCGAGAACATAACACTCAGATCTTCGAACAACCACGAACTAAAGAAGATGATTACAACTAGAAAAGATTGAGTAGAGGAGGATGAGCGATCGACAGAAGATAAGAGAAGAGGAGCCACCATCGATGGAAGAAAGAGGGCTATCACCGACGGGACTACAATTGAGTAAACCCTAACTGCGGTAAACAACCCAAAAAAGAGAAGAAGGGATTGTGACCAACGAAACCCTAACAACGACAAACGATTATAAGAGAGAGAAGGGGCTGTGACCAACAGAACCCTAATCGGCAATGGATGATGGTGGTAGCTAGGGTTGTAAATGCTTTGATACCATATTAGAAAAGGAAAACGATATTTTGCATTACATTAATAAGAAGATTACAAGCAATGATATATATATATAACAAAAGCTAAATCCTAATTAGAAAATTATGACTAAACAAACGCTACCTACCCTTATATAAACTAATATTACAAATCTCACACATGAGACACCATTACAAATACTACTCTTTCAACATAATGTTCACCTTGCATATGACACAACGGAGGGAACTACACATGAATTCAGAATTAAAATCCTAATTTTGGTTTGGTAAGCAGAATTTACCTCCTTTTTTTAATAACGACTTCTGTATAAAGATGAAAAGCACAAAAACTATCCAACACACCAAAAATGTTGTAGCACAGAAACTAATGCCCATTCTTTTAATGTGGAAAATTCTTCCTCACTAAAAAAAACAGGAACAATAAGTTGACTACATTCCAAAATTTAACCACCCCAGCATTTTTCAACATATAGTCACTTCCTAAGTAGCCCAGATATGACACGTGACGTGACACTGATACACAAACTTGAAAATTTTGACAAAATATAGGACACGACACGTGAGGGACACCTGAAGGATATATAATTTTATATATTTATTATATGTCACATGTAAGGATAAATAACTATTATATGTCATGTATATGAATATTTAACTTTTTAGAGTCCAAAGGAACATAATAGATATAATATTTATATTAATTTTAAAAAGTGTCCGACAAGTGTCGTGTCGTGTCGTGTTGTGTCGGTGTTGACACATTATCTTCTTAGACATGTCATTGCTTCTTAGGTCACTTCCTAAAAGGGATGTAACCCTATTTTGACTAAAAAAGACCTAATTGGGAGCAAGTGTATAAATAGAACTTCCTAACTTGAGATTAAGGTTGTTCATACGTTGAGAAGATGGCTCTCAGGCAAGAAGAGGTGATTTCCGAAGGTCCAACTATGGTGTTCTTAATGCAGATGGTGGCTCAAGTAGACTATGGATTTGAAATACTAAGTCCTCAACTTTTGAAACACAATTTGCCTTTGACATTGTTTAATTTAGTTGAATCTTAATTCTTATTTTTAGTTTAACCAATCACAACTCAAACTCATTGAATTAATTTGAGAACACCAACTTTTGAATTAACATAATTTAGCCTCTTTGTCCCTGAGGTTTGACTTGGATTAAAGCTTAAAATTCCAAGATTGTATATATATCCTCTAAAATAGGGGCTTGCAAACAAACCCAAGTAATACATACTTTGTCGTTTCAGCTCAAAAAAAGGACTAGCAGTGATGTATAAATATAATAATAATTATAATTAAAGCAATAAAAAGAACAGTATAAGAAGAAGAATAAAAATGAACAAGTAGGTAAAATTAAGGAGAAGAAGATGTTGGCTTACATTAAACCACCGAGCCATCACAGAAATAAGTTGCACTCTTTGCAACCAAGTAAGAGTGGCATGAGATGGAACAGATTTCCAAGGGGAATATTCCACTTCTTGAGCGACGGCTACCATTGGTAACTTGGAGCTTCATACAGTGAAAGCGAAGAGATTCGTTCTCCACCTCTTCCACGTACTCGTTGTCCTCATCCTTCTCCACGTCCTCCTCCTTCTCCTCTATGTCCTCGTCCTCATCCTCGTTCAAGGAATCCTCCTCAGTTATGGTTGTTGGATTGGGATGACACATCACCACAGAAAACCAAAACAAGCAGAACTTATCACTGCCTAGATGGGCCAAGCTCGGAGGAGGAGGAGGACCAGTATGCTCAGGTATGTAAGACCGTCCATAGTCATGGACATTGAACTTGCCCATGAACCATGTCTTTCTCATTAAATCATACCCAATTAGGCATGCAGTGGTGTGTCAAGCTGAATACCAATACAACATGCTGTCAACAGCCAATGCAGATCCCATTAAGTCATCTGGACCAAAGAACCGAGTCTTGGGTATTTCAAACCCTTCACTCACCCAATTTTTGGTATTAACATCATATCTTCGGAGGACACAATCCTCAAGCCAACCCACCACAATACATGGCTTGGGAACATGTATAGCTGCAGAGAATATACGTGTAATCATAATTGGAAAAGGTGGAATAGGAGCAGGGTTAGGTAGAGACTCCCATTGATTTAGACTCGGGTCAAAAGCCATGGCCCATGGTGATGGTGGTGGTTCTAAACCACCCCAGGCAATAAAACTTGTCATCCAGAACCCAAGTGTGTATATTTGCCCCTAGGGCATAAGGCAATTGAGGAAAGATGTCTAATTTTTTGGCAATAGGATTATTGCCAAGGTCAATTCGAACCAAATGATATCCCTTTTTGTCATTCCTCCATTGACGAACGAACTGGTATAATGAAGAGTTGTGAACCACCCAGCTAGCACCACATACAGCATACAATTTTGCAGTCAAAATGGGTTTGAGAAATTGGTCAAAACCAAAATCATACCTTTCATAGTCGTCTTGGTGAAAAGGAAGACGAGGGTTGTTGTGGCGAAATTGTTGATTGTCATGGTCGACGTCCTCGGAGACTTGAAAAGCGTACCAATAAAACTCATCACAATCAGTTAGACAAATATAGGCAATTTTTGAAGAAGAAGATGAAGAAGGTGGTGGTGGTAATGGTGAGAGTGATGAGATTGAGGGTGGTGGTGATTCAGTATATATAAATGGATCAGGAATAGGATGAGCCAATTCCATAACAAGTTGGAGACTGACTCGCTTTACCTCTATGTCAGAAGAGACGCAAAGAGGATACCAATGAAAGCCGTTACAGTCGACTAGACAAAAATAGACGCGTTTTGAAGATGGAGAAAAGGATGAAGAAGAAGAAGAAGGAGGAGAAGTAGTAGATGATATTAATGGTGAGAGTGGTGAGGTTGGTCAGAGTGAGGGTTGACAGAACGGAGCAAGTTGGAGACCGACTCGCTTTTCCTCGTGGGACGGAGGATTCATGTTCATCTTCTTCTTCTTTAAAAAAAACTTAGGGTTCAAAAGGAAGAGGGAAAATTTTTTGGGAAATTCATGCCTGCCTGATCCGTATCTGCGTGTTGACCCGGTGAACCTTCCAAATGTATTTTTCACAATTATATATTTGCTCACTGTTTAAGATTGATTTTTTTTTTCTTTTCTAAATTCAAAATATTTGGTTTTCAATTTTCAAAAATATCTTTTGAGTTTTTAAATTTTTAAAATTTTTTTTGGTTTTTTTTTCCTTCTAAATTTAGTCATTTTTTTTTTCAATTGTCAAAAATATCTATTTTTTTACAATTATACATACATATGAGGCTAAATTCAAAAAGAAATCTAAATTTATTATTATTATTATTATTATTATTATTATTATTTTGACGGCTTTATGTAGAAACCAAATTCCAGGTTAAATTTAATATAATTTTAATTCAAACCTCAATTTCTTTTCTTTTTTTAAAAATAATTTCAGCCTTCAAATTTGGGCATTTTAAGTGACTTTCTGCTACCATTCTATTTTAGCCTTTTTCAAATAAGTGATTCTTTTTTTTTCTTTTTTTTTTTTTTGTTGCACTATATAACAATTTGTATTTTTGGTACTCTTTTTGCAGCCATTTTTTGCGGCCCAAAGTAGTTGCTTTGTGGGCTTTCCCTCAAGGTTGGCCCTAGCATTAATCCCACAACCACATTACATGTAGTCACACTAGTTTCGTTGACAAGAATAATGTTTTATCTACACAAAAAATGGTTACTCAAATCCGCCTGAATGAAGTGGCAAGCTTCCATAGCAAAAATTGCCTACTTGCCTAAACCCCCCCTCAAACGCTCATCTCTCTCTCTCTCTCTCTCTCTCTCTCTCTCTCTCTCTCTCAAACACCTCTCTTTCTTTCTCCTCTATTTCTGATAACCCTTACAATTCTACTCTCTCTCAAACTACCGGCCGGCAACGATCTCTCACTCAATGCCGCTGTCGATCTCCCTCGCTCGCTAATGGGAAGAAACGATCTCTCTCTCAAACTACTGAGAAGAGTCAACACAAGCCAAGAAAATAGATTTTGAAAATATTTTTATTTGAGACTGAAGATAGAGACGAAATAGAGATAGACAATGGAGAAAGAGAAGATAAAGTTTTTTTTCAGAAAAAGAAAAGAGAGAGATCAAGACAAAGAAACACTTGGTACCCATTTCCATTTTACTTTTCTTCGTTTAGTTTCTTAGAATCTGTGGAATATTTAAAAATTGAAAGAAAATAACAACTGAGTTGTTTTTCTGAGTGAAAATGAATTAACATTGCTCTGTTGTTGAAGTAAATGAGCATTGGAGGTTCGAATATCCAAAACTTCTTTTGGGTCATATGGGTTTTATGGGTTGGGGTTTTCAATTTTCGCTTCTTTTGTATTTTCCTCTGCTTTCTCGTTAGCCACACACACAGAAAATGTGTGTGAGTGTGTTGCTTTTCTGATTCCCAAGCACGTGAAGTCCACACACAAATTGGGGCAATTGGGCCTAACATAGCATACACTGTTTCCACCTCATTCAAGCAAGTCGGGCTACATCACAATCGGTGGATGTGACAGAATTGTTTAAACATTTCCTAAGAATAATAGGAATGAATATATTGTCACTAGAGTAATGCTAGGGTTTCATGAAAAAATTATCATGAAATGTTTTATGAAATTTGAATAAATAATCTAATGTGGTAAGTAACAAAATAAGAAAAACGACTTACCTTAATGTAAGTATGTTTTAATTTTGTTAAAAGTGTCACACCCCAACTCCAGGCATGATCGGCTGTGGCCCACAGGAATTGAGCCCAAGGCACACGTAAGCCTAAACATGAACCCAAAATCACAAAGAATAAATGTGACGATGGCCTAGAAATAAATAAATCAAAACTCAAACCAGTGACAAGTCACAAGTATAAATGGTAAAACCAGCCATAACCAACTTCCAAAAATATATACTAAATGGAACACAAACCGTTCATAAAATAAAATAATTCTAAATAAAATCCAACCACAATCTATGCACAAAATCGACATAACAAGCTAAAACAAAATAATGAATGTCCTAGAGGTTCATGCAACTGAGTCCCCGCTACGCCATGAGTCCACTCTAAGTCCTTCTAACACCTGGAAGTGATAAACAACTAAGTCAGCTAATAGCTCAGTGAGTAGCAACATGGATAGTAAATACAGTTTTGAAAATAGGGTTCAATTCCAAAATAAGATATATATCATAGAAACTAGATTGGCATACAGTTTTGATATACACAATCTGTTTCAAAAAGAAAGTTTCACAGTTCAGCAGTTAAAATACTCATGTCTCTCAAGAACATAACAAATGACATTCTCCACTTAAAACAGATTACAACATGATCATCAATAATTTTCTAAGTACCTAGAATAACAAGTAACATGCCACAAAGTTTTCAATGTTATAAGCCCATTGGATCTAATATCAGACCAAGAGTCATCCTCAGGGTGGTTACCTGGGCCTTTTCTCTAAGACGATCCGATTGAAGGTCACCTAGCCTAGCCTAGCCTAGGTTTTTTCCTTATAATCATTGAGCACTAGAGTCATCACGGTCTAACCCGGATATGTTCCCTAGTGGCCAAAGTCACCATACACAGTGTAATAATTTCCCTGGACTAAAATATACAGATGGTCCCAATAATCAACACAATTCAGTTTCACAAAATATGGTAGTTCACCATTATAAACATGAGACCATAACAAATAGTTTACAGTATACCAAGTTTACACATGTTTCAGAAATAATTTAATTCCATTGATAATATAATAATTTATCAAAATAGTTTAGTCCTGAAACAACAATTTAATTTTCCAACAGTTCAAGGTAGGGAAACATTTATAAAAATATGTAGCATGCAACTACTCACCTGAAAATGAAGTAATATAATCCTTGAATAGAGTATGAAAGTTCAACTAGTGCCCTGAACCAAGTATGAAAACTACACGTCACTACTAATTTAAAAATACTAAAAAGAATAACAAACTAAGTACCCCACACTAAAGCGCACTAACACAGCTCAACCCCATTCACCGTTACTCTTAAATAATACATAAGTTCATGTTTTTCAAGGTCTCAAATTACTCAAGACATGTGTTCTGATCGAAACTTAATTAAAAGTAATTTTAAGATAAAACAGAATTTTAAACAAGTTTTCCCAATCTATTCACTAACTTTGAAAATTAAAAAAAAAAACCTACTCCATACTGTTCGAAAAATTTCAAAACCCTCCAGATATCAACTAATATATCCTAAGTTTCAAACCCAATTAGTTTTACTTGATTTGCTTATCAAAATAATTATTTACAATTAATTATGTCCAAACAAGTTGTTTTCTGTAGCACTTTAAAGAAATTAATGGTTCTCTTAGTATACACGAGCAATCAACGCAAAGCCAAAAATGTAAGAAACTAGACTCATTACCGGTTCTAATGACACTAATTTGATAATTTTCAAATCTATACCCAAAGAGAACGACACTTCCGAACTTACTGTTTTACACCAGTTTTCTGGACAGATTTGAACGCACCAGTTAATATAGATTTTGACTCCCAAAAATTATGAGAAAATTTTGATATGAGGTTCAATATGTAATTAATCTACTGTAAAAATTTCAGTTCAAAATTCATCAGTTTGATATGATTCCTCGATTTTTAAAGTCTGTGGTTCTGTACAGAATTTTTAAACTAAGAATTACGCCAATTCTTTACGCACAATTTATTTCCTCAGGTTTCTTAATAGTGTATATATATACAAAATACATAAGCCTACAACCTCTCCATCAATGAACTAAATAATAATAGAATAAGGATAAAGAAGAAAGAAAGAAGAAAACCTAAAAGAGCTATCATTTGATGATCACACACAGCACAACACAGCCAATCCTTTTTTTTGTTGCAACCTCTTTTTATTTTTATTTTTTCCTTCTTTCCCCCCAATCTCTCTTTCTCTCGTGGCTGCTACTGCTAGGAAGACTAGGGTTGTTTTTTATATATCTAAACAAAAGGTTTTAAATTATTATCTCTTTATATTATTTTATTTTTCTATCTCCATTAATTTAAATAAAATATAACTATTATTATATCAAAATATACTTACTAACTTGCCCTCTTTTTTTTTTAATAATAAATCTTATCTCTAAATTAAAGACTTTCACCATAAATTTATTTTAGGTCTAAAATTAATTAAAAGACCCTCTAATAATATTTAATTTGAACTTAAAGATTCACAAGCAAAATATTTGAGATTTGTAAAACAATTATTATTTAATTAATTATTTTATTTGTATATTCAGGTTCTCACAAAATGTTTGTTGACCCTTAGGCAAAACCCAACCCAACCACATGAAATTAAGAAGGGTGATTCTACTTACACCGCTACTTTACCTCTTTACACCCTCCATATGAGTTTTTTTCTTTTCCCAATTTTATCCATGCGTAAAATTACTTTTAAGGACAAAACACTAAAATTAAATATATTTTGTTATCTCCTTACACCCCTTGGTCTTCAATCCCTATTCCTCTTTTTTCCTTTCTTAATTTTTCTTTTCTCTTACACATCCCTTTTCAAAATGTGAGAATCATAGTGTTTTGATCATTAAAGAAAGCAATGGATGAAGAAACGATGGTGAAGAACCATCAAAAAAGTGAAATTGTGAGTTTTTTTTAATTTATTTGGGAGGTTTTTGTTTCATTTTTCTAGACTGGTGTTCAACTTTCGTTCAGTGGTTTGAAATCGAACAAAATAAAATAGTCCGGCATCATATTGCCAAACAAAAAATATAAGTCTGGTAACCAACTACCGAATAAAAGATACATTTTCGGTTACCCCAAACCGAATTTTTTAAATTTGTTCGATTTTTCATCACCATGTATTTTCATTTTCATTTTTTTATATTTTTTATTTTTTTGCCTGGAAGGATTGTACTTATACTCATTGCAACAATGCAAGTACTGCAATATTAGTGAACTCTAGTCATAAATTCATTACAGACGAGATTTTTTAATTTTTTTTTTATGAATACGATTTTTTCTTATTTTTAATTTGTATTGAGTTTTATTAATAATTTGACATATAAATGTATTTATTATCTTTAGATTTTTAGTAGTCGTGAAGCATTAATTAAATGGGTTTCTGACATTTGAAAGAAGACTGGATTTGTCATTGTTATAAAGACATCAAATGTGGGAGGCGATAGTAGAAAACCAAGACTTACACTTGCTTGTGAAAGAAGTGATTACTATAGAGATAACATGAAGATCAAGGGAGAATAATTGAGGTTGACAGATTCTAAAAAGTGTGGATGTCTATTTCTATTAAGAGGGGAAAAACTACCTACAAATTACCAAGACGAATTGTGATAACATATTTGATTAATGGATGCAAACAATGACAGATTTTATGGATGCTTTATGGATATTCATACACTAGATGTTTTTATGAATAATTTTATGGATACTTTTTATGTATCATTTTATGGATGCGTGTTTGATTTATGAATTTTTTTATAGACGCTTCAAGGAAAAAGTAAATCATTCAATATACAGCAACGGGGCCCTGTAGACGTCCCCGAACGTCCCGGGAGGGAAATCCCGTTTTGTTCATTGGGCTCACTACAGTTCAGGACTCAATGTCACGGTCTTGTATCTAATCTCTCAAAGTGCAATGCAAGACCGATGAATCATTAAAGAGTCCAAATCCGGCAAATCGTTTTTTAAAACAGATTTTTTTGAAAGAAGTGCCAAACATAGACTACTTTGCCAGATACAGAGTCGCCTTTTGGGGGGATTTAGGAAACCCTGACTCGTGCCTAAGGCCACGTGTCCGTCATCACTAAAGTTGCCTCGGCTCGAGAACTTGGGTACGATTGGAGAAGGTCACTTCGTGAGCACCCCCGCTCGCCCGATCAAAGATCGGTCTCTACTAACCATGATATCTAGTTTTGAAAACATTATGCGTTCTTATTCAGGTTATTACCCTAGAATTACTATGTGATGCGCACAGCATACAAGTATAGACCGGATCGCCTGAATTGGAACGAAACATCTCATGTTTGTTTTGAAAACAGTTTGTTACTCACAAGTAGGCTAAAATGTGGATTTGCCACCCTCAGGTGGGCTTAGAAAACAAGATGATTTGCCACTCTCAAGTGGGCTTAAAACTCGCAATCAATGCATTATTCCAATTCAGATAATCCAACCTTCACCCACAGGCATTCAGGCAGGTATATCACATAAGCACATAGCCTCATGGTAAGCATGCTATCATGGCAGTCACTCACACACATGCAAGGATGCTAAAGCATAAACACTTACCGAGTACTCCAAGCCAAAACAGATGCTATGTTAGAAATCCATGCATGATCCTAACTATGCTGAAATGCCTAATGCAACACATGCAAGAATGCAACTATAATAGGCTCGACTATTCTAAAGATGACATGTGAAATGCTACAACTAACAAGTATTCAACTCGGAATTGAAATACAATGCAGTTAGTATGATGCGCCGAGCCCGGTGCATGCAAGACAGATGAATGGATGCAAACATGCGAGCGTAAGTATGCTAATTGAAACGTGCCCTAAACTAACCATCATAAGCTGGTAAATAAAAGGGAGAAAGACGTGGGGTTGGAAGACATACATCACACACACACGCACACTTATTACAATTGTGCCCTCGCTCGGAGGGTCCGAATAAATAATACACAACCAAAATAAATAACGAATTATTACACAACACTAATTACTTAACAAATGAACTAGGTAAGCAAAGTAAACTAGCATGCTACGCTACGTGCAATGGACTGCCTCAGCTCTGCTCGGAATGATGGAGGGTGTATGCAAGCTCAAGTTGCCTTGTTGGTAAATTCCATCACGATGCCTCGCCTCGGTTTGGTTTGCAATTGATCTCAGAAACTTGCACAAAGCTCCAGAAGGCTGAAACTCCACCTTGGGAAGGCCACCGACCAGTTATCAGAATGAGAGGCCACCTGCCGACCACCCTTTGTGGTGGAGACCAAAGAGGGTGGTCGGCCTGCTAGAAAACCTGGTCGGCCGACCAGTTTCCACCTCTGGTTTCTGGCTTTATCTGCAACAAAGGCAAGAGAGAGAAAAGGCAATGTATTTTCAACATATGTGTGCACGACCACTCTCCCCGTCCTTGCACAAGCTCTAGGGAGTGTAGTCCTCGATCTTCGTGCCACCAATCACGCATCTCGATGCATGATGGCCGAGGAATCGAATTGCATGACTCGATGTGAAATGAATGCACATATGAACACAACAAGGCCTAAACTCCATCATGGATAATCCGGAGCGTTGGCGACCGGGAATCGAGGCACGTTTCGTCACTTGGAGTACGAAACGTCCCTCGTTTCCCGTGTTTGGACTAAACCCTACTCCAAACACAATGCAATATGCATGATATGCATGAATGCAATTCTAACATACAACCTAGCATACGCAATGCTGTGGACTAAAATGGCATACATAATGCGCGTGATATGACATGGCATACACAATGCTCTAACATGCAACCTACCATACGCAATGCTATGGACTAAAATGGCATACACAATGCACGATGGACTTACACCAATATGAGTGGACCTCAGCCACACTCACATCAGTGGCCATATGATGGAAATGAGACAACCGAAACACATGCAAACATGCACGGATGCAAAGGACCGATCCTAAGGCATAACATGCAACTCTAACTAAGCATGGCAGAGGATGAAACATGGCATAGAATGGGACATGATACAGCTCTGAAATGGCATAAAAGATGGTCCCGAAACATACAAATATGTCACACAATGTATGCTAGGTGGCTCGGGTACCGAAACTAGTGAAGCGGGTAACACTAAAGGTACACAAAGCAATGCACGAATGGCAAAACCAACCCCAAACAGACCCTAGGTAGGTCTGAAATAGTGGGGAAATGGCCTAAAATGATGGCTCGGAATGCAAAGAAATGGAGCTCATTCAATGGTCGGTAAATGAGGCATACAAGCCCGACTCTCAAACACATTTAAAGAGTATAAAACATGACAATATGGCATTCAAAAAAGCTCTGAAATATGATGTATAATGGGCCCAAAACATGAACACACCTCAGTATATGCATGTAATGAGCCTCAAAACTCAAAGTTAAGCATGGGTATTGAACTACAAGCATGCAAAACAAACATCATTCGACCATGAGACTCAAAAATAGAGCTAGGGAAGTCCAAAATATGCACAAAATCAGTTTAAGGCAAGGCCAAAAAGAGCTAAAATCAAGGGTCAACAAAGCATGCGAAATAAGCTAGTGAACCATGATTTACACTACAAGTATGTGAAGCACATGAGGGCTCACCAAACCAGCCAAAAACAGAAGTATTCCATGTTAAAATATGCCCAAAAACCCATGGAAACTCAGTCAACAGATGTTAGAATGAGGTGCTCCTTTGAGAGGCCATGCAAGGGGTTGTTCCACACATATATGACGGACGCACAAAATGAAAAAACCACCTCTGGAAAGAGGTTATGAGGGTCATAAAACCCACCAAAAAGGCCCTGAAATTAGTCTAGGAAGCATGCAAGTGAAAGCTCCTTTGAAAGGCCTTGGATAGGATTGTTCTACACATGCATAATAGACACTTTATATGGAAAAATGGGCTCTGGATAGAGCTAATTCAGACCTTAAAACTCACTAAATAGGGCCTGAAATTTGGCTTTGAAACATACAAATAGGGGCCCCTTTGGAAGGCCAACAAAGCTAGTAAAGAGAACAAGGGGTGAGAGGGTCACCCCTCTCTGATTTTAGAGCTCAAAAACACATATTAGCCACTGAAAATCCACTGGATTTTAGTGGTTAAAAGGCCAAATCAAGGCCATCAAAAATGCTCTAATAAATGGCTCAAAACATGAGGAAATGAAGCATGCAAGGGGGAAGGTGACCCCAAACAGAAAAATGACCTTGAACAAACTTGAAAAGAAGCTGAAAACAAGACTTTTTTCAGTTTATGACAAAGCTCAAAAATGCTTTCAAGTATAGCTAAAAGATGGATCAAAATAATGCTCAAAAGGGGAAAAAATGGTTACCTTTGAAGACTAGCAGCAACCAGCGGCCTCTGGACCCAAAAACCCAACCTTGAACCTCTGAAAATACCCTCCAAGGACCTTAGGTTGATGATGGAAGTGTCAGGCTATGAGAGGTGGTGCAAAGGGGCCAAGAACCAAGCAATTTAGAGCTCAAAAGAGGGAGATATAAAGAGATATATTGTTTAGCCCTAGCAATTTTCTAAACCAGCACAAAGGAGGGAGAGGCCTCCTATATAGACAAAGAGGTCTAAATCTTCTCTTGGAAGCTAAAAACAACTTTGAAGATCCTCTATACACGTGTATGGAGGATGCTGCAAATGGCTCCCAGCTGGCACAACTGGAACACACTTAGAGAGACAAAACAGAGGGTAGCTGGCCGACCAGGTCAAAAGGGTTAAGGTGGTTGGCCACCCCCCAGAAGTTAGCTTTCCAATGGCGCAAACCTTGCATTAAAATTCCTCCTGTGCAAAAAGTTATGCCTGTTTTGGTGAAGCTGCGCAGATTCGGTCCAACCGGATTGATGCCCTACGTCAACCAACCATATCTCCCCCACCCGGACTTGGCTTTAGGAGATTCTTGAGTACAAAATGAAGCCCCGGAAGTAAGCTTTCCAACAGTGGTGGCCTCATATCTTAAATCCAAGTATGCAAATGAATAAGCCCGATTTAGCGAGGACCGCTCGACTTTTTCTCTCCTTCCCGGATTCATGCCGAACCACTTTTGACCACCTAGGTGGTCAGCCATCTGATTTTCTAGTCTTCCATGTGGCCAAATTGAAGCCCCAGAAGTTAGCTTTCCAATGGCGCCAACCTTGCATCAAAATTCCTCCTGTGCAAAGAGTTATGCTCGTTTCAGTGAAGCCGCGCAGTTTCGATCCTACCCGGATTCATGCCGAACTTCTCCCAAACTAGTTTTCCTCTCTCTTCTCCTGTTTTCTTCAACTCCAAACCCCTAGACAAGGTGTTTTGAAAGATTTTTCAAAGATTTCATCTCTCTTTCATTCATTTCCACTTTGTCCTTGCTCGGTTTACCGAAAAGCGCAACATTTGACAAAATGCGAGCCTCAAAACATCGTAAAAACTTTATTTCAAAAACGTTTTGAAAGAGAGGGTTTTAAGGTCTAAAATCTTTTAATCAAGATCGTTTTGGTCCAAAAAGGGGTATGAAGTTGAGATTTGACTCTCTCCTTGCCGAAGAAACTGAACCTTTCCCCTACACACCTTTCTCCACCATGTAAACCATCAGTCGCGTCTAAGTCTTAAGGGCGGTCAAAAATGGGGTGTCTACAGGGCCTAAACAACTCTATTGTAGTTTGACAACATGACACTGGAGTGATCCCATTGTTGGAAAATTTATAAAGAGGTAGTTGTGAATTGAAATAGACTCTATTTTGAATGAAAGGGTGTAACCTTTCATGGTGTCTTTTTGTTTCAAACGAAGGATCAAACCTCCATTTGAATGAAAGAGTGTAACCCTTTCATGATGTCTCTTTATTTTAAAGGAAGGGTTATGTCCCTTTTTCAAGCCTTTTCTATTCAAATTGAATGGGTGCCAACAAAGCCTATATAAATGCACTATTCCAATTTTGATTATTTCGGAAAATCCTTCTCTTGCTTTCCTTTTTGCTCTCTTGCATAGATATATTCTTCATATTATTTTAGAGAAAAATTCAGAGAGTTATAGAACACAAGGTTCTAGTTCGCCGGACAAATTTGTTTGGAGTGCTACTTCAAATTTGTGAAGATCATTGTATCTTGGGAGATAGATGCCATTAGTCCATAAGCACCGAAGCGGGACGAATCTGTCTTAAGGACAGAGTGTCACACACTCGACTTGATCTTTTATTTTTCATTCGGTTCGATAAAATAAATTCTGTAAGTTATTTATTTTATTTATTTGATTTTGTTTCAATTTATTTATTGTACACAGAAGATTGTTTCAACACCCATTTGTATAACAATGTATCACTAAACAGGCACTACACAAGTGGCCCGAATTAATTTCTTGTTATCATCCAATTAGACGGTAGCATAATGTTAGAAAAAAAATATTATCCGGTAACATAGCACTGGAGTAATTCAAATTAATTAACGTTGTATTACCGAACAGGCTCACCACAAATTAAAAAATCAATGTTTGGAAGAAAGTGGCTCTGTAAATGTATAGTAACAAAATGCTGGAGAGATCTATTTTTTCCGGCAGCATAACACCAGAATAATGTAAATTTTTTGGCACCGTGTTACCAAAATTAGTAGTGTAAAGAGATGAAATAGTTAATTTAGGGCTAGTTTTGGTAATATATTGGGAGTGCAATGAGAATTACATTTTTTTTAGTGGTGTAATGAGATGGAGAGTGTAAAGAGGTTAAATAGTGGTGTAAGTAGAATCACCCATTAAGAATTGGGGTACTTACCAATTAGTCCTATTCACTAGACTTATTTACCTACAGGTCCTAACTAATAAATTTAACACTATAAAAATAAGAGAGTGATAAATTTATCACTAAAAATTTATTCATAAAAACAAAGAGACTGATAAATTTATCACTATAAATTTATTCATAAAAAAAAAGACTGATAAATTTATCTTTATCACTTAATAAATTTATCAAATAGGACTTAATGGGTATTAAGGCCTCGTTTGGCAAGAGGCTATTTTAGCCAAAAAGTCAAAAAGTTACTAAAAAAGTCAAAAAGCCAACAACCCATACAAAAAAGTCAAAGATTCCATTTTCTCTCTACTTTTTGCACATCTTTTCGTAAAAAGTCAAAAAGTCATCCCAAACATACTAATTTTTTTTACATCACATTTTAGCCAAATAGCCAAAAAGTTACTAAATTAGCCTGTTCCCAAACGAGGCCTAAGTCTCCAAAGTAGGACCTAGTAGGTAATAAGTCTCCAAAATAGGACCTATTGGTAGTTTACCCTTAAGAATTCTTCATAAATATTGATAGGGTAAAGTACAAATATACCCCCAAAGGTTTGTTTAAAATATAGATTACTCCTGTAGTTTGAAAAATTATAAATAGTCCTTATAAGAATTTTTTATTTAATATAAGTAACTGAAAAAATAAAATTTTTAATTGTTTTCTTTTGCAATTATAAAATTACTTGAATTATTAATTGAAATAAATTTCTGACGTTATTAAAAAGTATTAATTGACTTAATGATTTATATTTAGAGGGGGTGCAATTTCCATAATCACAAGGGCAAATCGTATTTTAATCAAATCTCAAGAAATGTATTTGTAATTTACCCATATTGATATATGTACTTATTATTTATATATTACCAAACAAAGCCTTAAGTCCCATCAAATGGGATCAACTTATTATTTATATATTATATAATTTATTTGTTCAATGAATAAAATATTGAAACTTAAAAGTTACGCTTATTACTTTTCAAAAAAAGATTGTCTAAGAGAGAAGTAAACATGCTATAGACCACAAAAATGCATCACAAAAACCAAATCAAAGTTGTGGTGAGATGACCAAAAAAGCTTAGCATTGTCTGGGCGATCGACTGAAAAGAGCTTTGAGATGATTTTCATTTAAATATTTCCATGGTATATAGCATTGCAGTACAAAAAGTGTGTTCATTATTTATTATTATTATTATTTTTTAATGTGTATAAATATCAAGAATATCTCTATGGGCTCCATTTTGATTTATACAACTTTTTATTTTTATTTATTTGTATATTTTTCTTTTGTAATTTAATTTTTTTATGGCTCCAAATGTAGTACAGTAACTTAAATAAAGAGGAAATTTAAACCAGCCTGGAAAAAGATTGTGTTAATTTTATTGAATAAAATTGTGAATAAAATAACAAGATCCTAGGTTCATCCTGTCCTACAACTACATAACCAAAGTCATATCCACAAACTGCATGATGAGAGGATTATTTGAGCAACAAACTTCAATGCTCTACATTGGGAGGGAAATGATACAGATTGTGAGAGAAAGAACTACCACTTGTAAGCTACATAAATGGCACTATCTACAAAAGAAACACTTCAATATGTGACTTGAATCAGACGAGAGATATATGTTGCTGAATGGTTGTATCCAACACTCTCTCATGACATGATTTCTTGGTCTGCTCCTTCCTATGCTCAACAGAACATAATGACTGCTCCCTCGTTTGTACGTGATTCATATGAAATCTTTAACACTCTCCCAAGGAGAGTTACATCATTTTGCAGTCAATCAGTTGTCAACCTAAACCAATAGGGTTCAAAGAATCTAATCCTCCGCCTCATTTCTCTTTCAAACTTGCCGTAGATGAAAGTTTCTCTTGCAAGGCTTCAAGCAAATCTTGATATTTAGCAAACGCTAGACACAACTGGAAAGAAGTACATTAAGAAAAAAAGTGAGGCATGTAGATGAATAGTCGCCGTAAAATAGTCACTGTTTGAGAGACATATATTCCTCCAAAGTCACACTATAAGCTTTCCACAACCGCATATCATGTTAAAATAAATCAAAAAGAACCTGTGCAGCATAACGGAACAAAAACAACACATTTCAACATATTCTAATAAGATATGTAAACATCATTAAACTTTCCTTCTACAAATATTTCCATGGCAATTGTACCTCGGATCGTCTTAAAAGAGTGGCCAGGACAACTATCCACTCTTTGAACTCGATAGAGCACATATGAACCAAAAGGAATTATGCATCTAACCGACTCTGCAGTGTGCCCATTTGAAGCTGGAAATATATGAGACAAGTCAATCGTCAGGAAAACAATATCCAACTAATAATATTCAAACTTTTATTTGCCTAAAAACATGAACATGTCAAAAGGTTTTCTAAAAATATCGCAAGCCTCTGAAGGTAGTATATTTTTTTTTTGATAAATGCCTCTGAAGGTAGTATTCTCTCATGCTTTGTGCATTAATCTACTACATTTTCAAGGTTTGACAGCATCTGTGACTATTTTCCCAAGTATTGTAGCCAATTTTAACCGTCAATAATAATATATGTTTCCTTTATTTTATTTATTTGTTTTTGATAAGTATATGTTTCCTTTATTGTAGTGCTTAAGCATTTTTTCCAAGTGCATCTCTTTTTCAGTACAACTGTTGCTTCCTTCAGAGAGAAGTCTAATATAAAGCTACTACTAATGAAAGCCCAGATAAGAAAATTCTTTATGGTGGTGTATGTATGTTTAAGGCAAGCATGACACAAACACATGGAGAGAGAGAGAGAGAGAGAGAGAGAGAGAGAGAGAGAGAGAGAGAGAGAGAGAGAGAGAGAGAGAGATGTGACTATCATTTCTCAAACTTCTTACACAGGTTACAAATATCAAGGAACTATGAATCAGATTGTTAGGTTAAAACCACTTATGAGTTCACACAAAACACCAAAAGATCTCAACCTTTTAATAAATCAGTAACTCAAAATTTTCAACAAATATTTCAAAAGATTACCTTTTGCCCAATCAATTCGAGCCCTGAAGCAAAATTCTCCAAGCGAGCACTTCCATACCTTTCTCTTTGAAGATATTCCTGCAGTAAGATAATATGTACACAACCTAAGATCATCAAACAGGAACATAAATACATAATAAACCAGATATGTGAGTTTGTCTTACTACTAGATCAAATTGAGTGCCTTTCACAAAAGCAACAAGCTTGGAAATGTAACGCCCCGTATTTTATTACTCGGATAACCTTACCAATATTCATTAATTAAGTCCATTTACAAATAACATTTCATCCTTGGATGAAATGATGAATAATTAAATATACATATTCCCTCTCGTTATACAACAATGACATTTATATACAAATAAAATAAATGCCTTGAGGCTTACAATAAAAGAGAGGACACTACTCTTTAGAAAAAAATAGCGCTCAACCAAACAACAAATGAAGTAGTATAATTCATCACTACATTACACTTATGAAATGGTAAAACCCATTGTTTGATCTTCAAATCCGAAAAGCATTCCCTGTACACATGTACAGGCAGGGGGTGAGTAACCACTAGCTCACCAAGCAATCTCATATTAAAACATTAGAAGATATGTGAGTACCAAAATACGCGTACATATACGTGAAATCATATCATGTCAAAACCATATGATTTTATTACATAATCTCTAAGTCCAATTTATTTAATTAACCACAACAAGTTAACTTAAATAAATAAACATGTTTCACTAGCAATAGGACATCCTTTTCATTTCATTATATTATCTCATTATCAATTGAATCAAATAATTAAACAATGCATCAAATCCATTTTATACAGTCTTATGAGATAAATGCATATGCCACGTCTTGCTCAAAATATTTTTCTTATCTTTTGAAAATCTTACGCACAATGCCAATTTGAAAACACATTAATCCAACAATTTCAATAAAATTTCTAAGATGGTAAATACAACTCAGGTAATTCCTAGGCTGGTGTCTGCAAGTAGACTATACAAGTACTACCAATTTGTCATTTTTACCAGTATTAACTGGAAGGCTCGACACCTATCATCTACACCACCTTTCATGACTTACCACCGTATTTACCCCAAAATCATTTCATGAAAACTTGTTTCCCAACATTTCTTTCTCAATGCAAAGTTTTCAAATCAAATTTCAAAGCTCATCATTATTAAATGAATTGATATGCCAATGCAATGATTAATAATACAATGCAATATTTCTTCCACTTTCAATACTTCCACACAATATTCCCATTGTGATCAAAATTCTCATTTCTCATTTTAATATAATTTCTCAAGATGAATATAAATACTTTTATTCCAATTCATCCATGGGACAACAAAATCCCCACACTTAGAGTAATCTCAACCAATTATTCACTTCAAGACTATATCAACATTTTGAACAACAATTTCCAAAAACTTCAACAATTCTCATATTTAATGAAAATCATCATTTATACGTAAGCAAATAAACAAATTTTCAAACAATTTTTCAAACATCATTTATTTTGGCACCCAAAATAAATATAACAACATCTTCAAAGAATGTCAACATCTTTCTTAAAAACCCCCCAATTTCTAGATTTTCTCACCAAAACTACTCATCTTCATTTATTGAAAGAAAGTAACCAAAAACATCTTTCTTCAATCCTCATAGTTCAAAACCCTCAATTTCTATTTTAAAAGGAACGAGAAAGTAAACCCACTTTCAAAAAAAAATCTCTCATCTTCTTGCATCAACAATCAATTTTCAAAACAAATCAAAGGATGATTTTGAAAATTATATAGATCTTGCAAAAACATATATATAACTCAAAGGAAATCCCTACTTATTAAATATTACCATTTCCTTCATACTATGTCAAAAGTTATGGTATAATCGTAATAACACACTTTTAACCATAACGGATATAACCTTTTAACCAAAACTAATTTAATCCACTAAATCAGTAAGTTTATTATATTCAAAAATTTTGAAATTAATAATACCAAACTTAACTTCACATGCATCATCTCTCAAACATAACTATATTTCAACATAACCATTTTTCATGCCAAGTTATTTAAAGAGGTAATATTTTTACCAAATTGTCTATCAATAACAATTTCACAACTTTTTCTAAAATTACTTAACCAACATGATATTTACATCAAAAATTATGAAATATGCCCAATAGTAACATTTTCAAGGTTATGAGTTTGAAAATCCATATTTCACATTTTTATTTTCATAAAAATGAACACAACTTAATCATCAACATATCATATTTTATAAAATATCATAAATATAACATTTTTAGAGTTTTTAATCCCAAAACAACTCTATAATTCCTACTTAAGCATTTACTCCATATTCCTCAACATTAATTTATTTTTCTCAAAAATAAATTCCAAATCAAAGATAAAAATAAAAAAAAAATAAACTTTATATTTCTCAAAATAAATCATCTAATCATAATATGATGTAGATACAATCCATACAACTATTAAATTCTATTTTCGGATTTCTTTTACAAAATTAACAACACAAAATGATTTTTCCAAAATCAATATCAAAATACCAACATTCTTAACATTTCAACATAATTTTTCTTCCAAAAATTACAAAACAAAAATCTGAAAATATATCTATATGCAATACCTCTTATAATGATATATTTTCTCAAAATAACCCTAACATAGCTTTAATGTAAAAATATGAAGAAAATTCCTACCTCAAATATGAAGAAAAGCTAATCCGAAAATGCAAATATCACCCGATCATAGATCCGAGATCGCCATTGCGAAGATCATGACAAGCTCTCCGACTTTCATGTACAACACTTTGGCAAAATCTCACTCTAAAGACTCCCATTTCAAGCTCAAAGGTTGAGCCAACAATGGAGAAATAAAGAAGGGGAGAGAGAGAGACGTTGGGAGCTCTCTGCTCAACCCAACCAAAGAAAATGAAATGAAATGGAAAAGAAATGGGGATGGAATGATGGCCACTACAAAAAAGGGGGACAACCCCATGTGGGTTTGGCTTTCCAAAAGAAAAAAATTGGTTTCTCCAAAATATATTTTGTAATAATATCTTTAAATTTTATAATATAAATTATAAAATGATATAATTTTTCTCACCACAAAATATATACTCATTTTATTCACTACAAAAATATATAATTTTTCACCATATGGTACACACCATAAAATCAACTACCAAATATTTATTATAATCCTATATAATAAATAATAACAACTCCCAAGGTGGTTATTATCAATCACATAATTAAAAAGGACCAAACAGTTAAACATGAGTCATTAAACAAACTCAAATTAAATTAAATCTAAGCCATGGGTCTTGATTAAATTCCCACCCATAAGCCAAACATGGCCCAATTATATACCAAAATAGACCCAACAAATTTATCTCAAATCTTGATCCGAACACCCAAAACTCAATTTCAAATTCTGCTATAAATTAAACTGAACACCAATCAGTCCGTGAATTTTCATAAAATAAATAATCATCATTAAATTCTGAAATTTTTATCCAATGTGCTAGACTCATATGGAACAAAATATAAAAATTTCATAATTTTCTAAGATCGGGAACTATTTTTAAAAAATACAAAACCGAACTGTTTTCGCACAGAATTTACACAACAATCAAATTCGAAAATTTGTTCAATTAAATTATGCACTGGCTATTTTAAAAAAAAAAAATTGGGTCATTATAGGAAAGCTCTTTCCCCGACATTAAATAGCTAGCACGACTTTCTAGGATGTTCTTAACAGAAGCAACATGTCCATTCTGCTCTTTGAACGAGGGGCTTCTCCCAAAAAAAAATAATAATAATAAAATGTCTATCCGTAGCACTTGAAATGAAAATTTTGCAAGCTTTTAATGATGAGCTAATTAGTTAGTGGAAGAGAACATTTTCTTTTCGAGTCAAAAGATTGCCTCCTGTAACTAGAAGGAAAAAGAAAATAGCTCAAGAATCTAGGTGATACTTTGTCTAAATCTTTCGCTGAAGGTTCATATTCCCTTCCAGATCTGAGCAGAAACCTCACTTGAGAATAAAGGAGAAAGATCAAAATTGGAAGAAAACCGTTGAGGTGTCATTAACCATCTTACATAATAAGGCATAAAGTTATATAAAAAGTCATACCAACTCCCCAGCAAGTTCACATGAAGATTCATCAAGCGCTGCCTGCACAATTTTGAAACTCCTCAGGCATACGGAAAAAAAAAAAAAAAAACGCCCAATTAGTACACATTAATGTGTTTGGGAGAGGAAAGATTAGGTACACACTTAACCTTTGGCATAGTGCACAAAGTGGTTGCCCCATGACTTGAACCCATAACCTTAGGCCAAGGTTTTACCATTGAACCAATGGTCACCCCTCCTCAGACATATGACACAGTAGAATAAATTAAAGGCAAGTATGGCAACTATAAGCAGTGCTTACCTGTAATAAACGTAAAGCACAGTATTGACTAACAGCAGGACCCTCAAGTTTAGCTATCACTTGTGGCAGCAAAAGTAGTACAAGATAAGATTAGCAATTTAGAATTAAAGGATGGGATTTTTAAATGTCGATAAGTACTGGAACCTAGCTTATCTAGAACTTCTTCCATCAAATATGAGCGTTTTCACGACATAAGTTGTTGTCTATGTTACATGGACACTTCTAAATGAAGTACCCACATCGAAACTAGACACTTGTTGCCTGCTACTTGCACTTGTGAAACTTATTGATCTAGTAGACTTGAACACTTTCAATTTGTCAAACCTGTGATAGACGAACTGAATACCAATTCAATCAATTCACTAAGACTAATGTCATGTTAAAAGACTAAATATACTGAAGATAAAATTGTAACTAGACTAACTTTACAATAGAGAGTCACAGAAGAAGCTTTCTTCTTTTCGTAATTGGAACAAAAATTAAGGAGGGAAAAACTAATGAAATTTTTTGAATTCCTCAAACTCTAAAGCTTGAACATAATCAACCGAGATGATTTAGTACTTATAAGTATATAGCAAGCTGCTGTCTGGTACCATCTCTGGTGGAATCATTCCTCAAACAACCTAGAGGACAGAAAATCAAGAAATCCACTAGCAATACACTTGACAGGGTAGGTAAAATCAAGAGAAAAAAAGAACAAGAGTGTGACAACCCTCACCTCTAATTAGTGCTAAACTGTGACTGAGAATGATAAGTAACTAATTTGACTGAGATTCTGAATTGATTGCAAGAGTATACTGTTTTAAATGCATTTCTATCTGTTAGTCATTAAATGATATGTTCATGTTTTATCTTTGAATTGCGAATTGAAGGTCTTATTGGCGGCCGAATCTGAAATTGATTGGTATGTTATGCTAATTAGGATTTATGTGATTTTATGGTAGATTTAATTGAAATTTGATTTGGAATGATTAAATTAGAGTTATTTAAGTTAAAGTACATTAGTTGGACTTAATTACATTTTTGCCATACTAGTAGGCCACTTTGTTAAACATTGTGTAGAGCTTAGTTTCATATCATTTGCTCATGTTTGAAGACCAAACCGTGGGTGAGAGGAGAGTGAGAGGAAAGAAGTTAAGTTTACCTAGATTGACTTTGTCACGCCCTCAAAATTAAACCCATAATAAATAATATTAACATACATCATCATATCAAAACAAGAATATAATTCCATTCATCAGAGTATTAAGAAATAAAACATCAAAATAAATGCCCTACGGGCTTACATCTTGCCAAGCCAATACTTGGACACAAATCCATGAGTCTAACTCAAAAACAAATAAAGCCCTAGGCTTGAGTGTTTTACATATAAAAGCAAATAAACTAGAAACAAATCTTCGAGTTCCAATCCCTCACAAGCTAAGTCCTTGGAGGCAGTGAACCATCTGCACCTGAAAATGAAGTTCCCATATAGGGTGAGCCACAGCCCAGTAGAGAAATACTAAACCAGGCATAAGAATTAACTAAAGCATTAACATCCGATACATAGTTAGCACAAGATAATAAATTCCCAAATTTTATGACACGAATGCCTATACAGTCTATGACACGTGGTCTACGACACAACTCACTTTCCACTTATACCCACATGGCTCACAACCTGGCCAAACAACTCAACAAGGATAACACATCGGATTAACCTTTCTTACAATATAATAAACACACATACAGGTGTTACATCAATCACAATCACATTCACTTCCATACTTCCCAACTGATACACATGGTGGTGATGTATCATGCCAACAATCAATAGAAATACTTCTATTAACAATAAGTACACATAAATGTGATGCTACAGGGGTCTATCCCCTTTCTCCTCCCAACACATCTGGTTTAGGGGTCCATCCCCTTTCTTCCCCTAAACCCTCCAACAAATTCGGTTTAGGAGTCCATCCCCTTTCTTCCCCTAAACCGGGAGTTCATCCCCTATCTCCTCCAAAACCAAATGCATATGCAACATAATTAATACTTGCCATATACAACACATAATCAATACACGTAATGTTCTGTATTAATTCAACAGTCAAACAGCTGACTAAATTCCAGTTATACCTAAGCCACATGCAAGGTCTACAACAATCACTGGCTATCCTCCACCGATAGCCCCAAAACAATTATTTCTAAGCAAGAAATAAATATCACAATATATATATATCAATTTCACAGATGAGTGATTAAATATTCAACTACATCAACAAAATCTCAATTTCCCCAAATCTCATGAATTTAACCAATACACAATTCTCCTTTAAATTAATTACATGAATTAATCTATAACAAAACCCTAAGGTTTTTCCCCAAAATTACCAAACTACCTCCCACATACCAAAACACCAACACTTAGGATTAAAACGTATACAAGGAGTAGGAAATCCCTACCTTAAACAGAAGAACCCAAAAGGAGAAGGAGAAGATGGTGCTCAAAACCCCAAAGTGCTCCAAATCAACAATTGCTCCGATTAAATGAAAGCTCTCACTCTCCTCTACCTTTTTAATGAAGGAACTAGATTAAAAACGCCCTCTAGATAGATCAAACCCAAGGAAAAGATGAGTTGAGAGAAAAGAAACTCGAAACTAGGGTTTCTGGATCAAAAATTGTGAAAAAAGACGTTTTAAAACTGCTGCTGCGTTTAAATACTGGACAGGCTCGCTCGAGCGAAGACATGGTCGCTCGAGCGACCAGACACAAAAACAGACCTCGCTCGAGCGAAAAGAAGCTCGCTCGAGCCAAAGACAAACCATCTCGCTCGAGCGAAGGAAAGCTCGCTCGAGCCAACAAACACTGCCCTCAGGTCTAGCACTGGACGCAGCCCTCGCTCGAGCCAAGAAATGCTCGCTCGAGCGACGAACCAAGAAGGACCTCGCTCGAGCGAAGAGAAGCTCGCTCGAGCGAGCAAGCCAAAAACTGAACATCAAGAATTTGTTTCTAGACTCAACCAACCTGTAATCAACCTGCCCAAAACATCCTATAACCAAAGAATAAGGAATCAAGGACAACAACGACAATAATATGACAACGGAATCCACGGAACATAAGTCCGAATACAATAATCAAATGGGAAAAAGACCGGGGTCGCTATAACCTCCCCCCCTTAAAAGAATTTCGTCCCCGAAATTAAGCATGAGTTTGTAAAAATGAATTTTTTCTCAATTCCCAATGATATAAATACAACAATAAACAACAACTTGACCCAAAACTGGTCACTTCATCTCTTATCAAGAGCTATCTCACAGTATATATAAATCAACATATATTTCAACTTGCACGAATATTATGCATTATTCTTCTCGATGTTAACAATTTCCATATCATATTCAATCTCATGATATAAACAACACATTTAATATATATAAATGTTATACTCCACTTCCATAAAAAGGCAAGTTTCAACATGTTAACATTAAACCCAAACATTCTCAATGTTTTCTAGCTTAAGACATATATAAAATTCTCAAGTTCCACAATATTACATAATCTAAACACAAGATTACAATTCCACAAACAAGTCCGGATATTTCTCACGGACTTCCAACTCACGTTCCCAAGTGGCCTCCTCCACTCCGTGATGTTTCCACAAAACCTTCACTAAAGGGATGGTCTTACCACGCAGGACTTGATCCCGCCTATCCAAGACTCGAATCGGCCTCTCCTCATACGAAACATCCTCATCAACAACTAAATCGGTCCAATCCAACACATGCGATGGATCCGGCTCATACTTCCGAAGCATACTCACATGAAACACGTCATGAACTCCGGACAACTGCGGTGGCAAAGCTAAACGATAAGCAACCTCGCCAATCCTCTCAAGGATCTCAAAGGGGCCAATAAATCGAGGGGACAACTTCCCACTCTTCCCGAACCTCATTAAACCTCGCCTAGGTGAGATTTTTAGAAAGACATGATCACCTACCTCAAACACCAAAGGTCTCCTCCTACGGTCGGCATAAGATTTCTGACGACTCTGGGCTGTAACAAGTCTCTTACGGATAAGCCCAACTTTCTCCGTCGTCTCCCTCACTAACTCCGGACCTATCAAAGGTGCATCACCCACCTCGGCCCAACAAACTGGAGATCTACACGGTCGGCCGTACAAGGCCTCAAATGGTGCCATACCGATACTAGACTGAAAACTGTTGTTATAGGCAAACTCCACCAATGGCAAGTGCCTCTCCCACGACCCACTGAAATCAAGAACACAACCCCGAAGCATATCCTCAAGGATCTGTATGGTACGCTCTGACTGCCCGTCAGTCTGAGGATGGTAAGCCGTACTAAAGGTCAACTTAGTGCCTAAAGCACTCTGCAAACTCTGCCACAACCTGGCAGTGAAGCGAGGATCTCTATCTGAGACAATCGTCACTGGAACCCCATGCAACTTTACTATTTCCCGAACATATAAATCGGCAAGATGATCCACCGAATCTCTCACACGCATAGGAATAAAATGTGCTGACTTAGTCAACCGATCCACAACCACCCAAATAGCATCATTACCTCGCTGAGTCCTAGGAAGACCCACAACGAAGTCCATAGTGACATGTTCCCACTTCCACTCGGCAATAAGTAAGGGTTGCAACAAACCCGCTGGCCTCTGATGCTCGGCCTTCACTTGCTGACAAGTAAGGCACTTAGATACGAAAGCTGCCACATCTCTCTTCATACCCCGCCACCAAAACTGGCGACCCAAATCCCTATACATTTTAGTGCCTCCCGGATGCACCGCAAGGCGTGAATGATGAAACTCTCGGAGTACCTCCTCTCGACACGACTCCGGCACAAACAGACGGTCTCGGTATCTCACACTCAGATCGGGATACACCGTCAAACCCTTCTCAACCTTACCACTAGAAATCTTCTCCCGGAGAGATTCTACCTCAAGATCACCCCTCTGAGCCTCTAACACTCGAGTCACAAGTGTAGGCTGTGCAACAACAGAAAACAAGGTCGCAGCCTCAACGGATTCGCCCAGATGCAAATCAAACTCCCCAACTGCACCCAACATCTCCCACTCTCGGATGGCTATACTAGCAACGTCACCAACAGATTTCCTACTAAGGGCATCGGCCACAACATTGGCCTTTCCCGGATGATAGTGTAACTCGAAATCATAATCCTCAATAAATTCCATCCATCTCCTCTGCCTCAGATTCAAGTCTTTCTGTGTAAACAGATATTTCAGACTCTTATGATCGGAGAATACTTCAAATTTCTCACCAAACAGATAATGCCTCCAAATCTTCAAGGCAAATATCACAGCTGCTAACTCTAGATCATGCGTAGGGTAATTCTTCTCATGAATTTTCAACTGGCGTGAGCCATAGGCAACCACTTTCCCTTCTTGCATCAACACACAACCCAGACCCTCTCGTGAGGCGTCACAGTAAACTGCATAACCTAACCCTCTCTCCGGAATAATTAAGACCGGAGCGGTGGTCAATCTAACCTTCAATTCCTGAAACGACTTTTCACAAGTCTCACTCCATACAAATTTGACTCCCTTCCGAGTCAATCTGGTTAACGGTGAAGCTAACTTGGAGAAATCCTTCACAAACCGACGATAATACCCTGCCAATCCCAGAAAACTGCGGATCTCAAACACACTCTTAGGTTGTACCCAATCTTGCACTGCCTCAATCTTGGATGTATCAACAGACACCCCTTTCCCAGAAACTACGTGGCCTAAAAATTTTACCTCTTCTAGCCAGAATTCACACTTCCCAAACTTAGCATATAACTTATGGGCTCTAAGTAACTCAAGCACCACTCTCAAGTGTTCCTCGTGCTCCTCCTCTGAAGGTGAATAAATCAGAATGTCGTCCACGAAGACGACCACAAAACGATCTAAGAATTCCCGAAAGATCCGATTCATCAAATCCATAAACACTGCCGGTGCGTTGGTGAGCCCAAACGGCATCACCAGAAACTCATAGTGGCCATACCGCGTACGGAATGCCGTCTTTGGAATGTCCTCCTCCCTGACTCTCAACTGATGATAACCCGATCTCAAGTCTATCTTAGAGAAACAACGGGAACCCTTCAACTGGTCAAACAAATCATCTATACGAGGCATAGGGTACTTATTCTTAACCGTAGCCCGATTCAATTTCCGGTAATCTATACACAGTCTCAAAGCACCACCTTTCTTCTTAGCAAATAGGGCCGGTGCTCCCCACGGCGAAACACTAGGACGGATATAGCCCTTATCTAGCAACTCCTGGAGTTGAACCTTCAACTCAACTAACTCAGCTGGGGCGAAACGGTAAGGTGCCATAGAAATCGGCGCCGTGCCGGGCACTAAATCAATAGAGAACTCAATCTCTCGACGAGGTGGCAAACCAACAAGATCCTCGGGGAAGACGTCCGGGTATTCACAAACCACCCTCGGTAACACAATCTGGGTCTCATCACACTCACTGCTCTCAAGGCTAGCAAGTAGACCACTAAGCTCACTCCGCCCTCGCGGATCGTACCCTGGTGGCAAAACACTACCAACCCTGTCCCCTAGAAAATGGAAACGTTCCCCGCTAACTGTACAACAGGTGACCCTTTGACGGTAGCAATCAATAAATGCCCGGTATGACGATAACCAGTCCATACCCAAAATAACATCGAAGCCCTTCATGGGCATAACCACGAAAGAAAAAGGGATTCTATGATCATCGACCTCTATATCACAACCCCTAACACCTTGTTTCAAAATTAATTCGCCCCCAAGTGGTGACACTACACAAATAGGAGATGCTAACTGTGCTAACTCCAACTCCAAAATAGATGCGAATGCAGCAGACACAAAAGAATGAGATGCACCCGTATCGATCAAAACACTAGCAACTGAATTGCAAAACAAAAAGGTACCTCTCACAACCGACGGAGTCGGCACCAGATCCTGCGCGGTAACTGCATACACGCGCCCAGACGACCTCTGATCAACCTGCTCACCCCTAGGAGCATAAGACTGCTGCACCGAATGGGACGATGAAGCCCCCTGATTAGTCCTCGAGGCCTGAACGGACTGAACTGGCTGACTCTGAGTCTGCCTCAACCCAGATGCACCAGATGTGCCACTCAACTGTGGGCAAAACCTCTTCAGGTGCCCTGGCTGACCACACTGAAAACAACTCAAACCAGACGCACCAGGTGTGCCACTTAACTGCGGGCAGGACCTCTTCATATGCCCCGGCTGACCACACTGAAAACAAGAGAGCGACTGGCCTCTACCCTGACTCTGACTCTGTGATCGAGCCGAAGAAGATGCTGCCCTCTGTACTCCTCCCTTCTGAGGACAGACTGAAGACTTATGGCCCAGCTGGCCACACTTGAAACAGGTAATATCTCCCTGACTGCCTTTCCCCGAACTAGCACTCGGTACAGGAAAAGTAGACCTAGAGAAGCTACTCTGAGGCTGCTGAGGAGTGAAACCTCTCTGCCTCCTGCCATCGCCCTGACCATCCTGACTCCTCTTGGAGCCTTTCTGCCCTTCCTCCTCCTCCCGCATCGCAATCTCAGTATGGGCTGCTGCATCAACCAAACGCCCAAAATCCCTAATCATAGTCGGCACAACTCTCAATTTGAGGCCGCGCCTCAACTTCTTCTCGAACTCTATACACCGACGCTCCTCAGACGCCACTAACTCAGGTGCGAACCTGGACAAACTAGTAAATAAGGCCTCAAACTCAGCCACTGATGAACTATTCTGCTTCAGCTGGCAGAACTGATCTCTCAACGTCTCCTGAACAGCTGGAGACAGATACTTCTCCTGAAAAGCATCAACAAACTCCTTCCAAGTACCTCCAATGCGACCCTTGGTGAACTTCCACCACTGACCCGCATCCCCTTTCAGCTGGAAAGATGCCAAGGTCACCTTCAACCCCTCGTCTTCGATGCCAAGCATCTCAAACGTTTTCGTTGTCTGTTCGAGCCATTCGTCTGCTTTAAGCGGCTCGCTAGGATCACCAACAAACACTTCCGGTTGAGACCGGAAAAACTCCCTTTTCAGAAAAGAAGGCCCTGCATCTGCAGCAACTACCGGGGCCGGAACTACCTGGGCTGGATTCGCAGCCCTCAGAATGTCCACTGACGCCTGAAATGCCCCTGCTATCTCTTGGGCCAAAGTGCCCAAACCCTGCTGCCCTACTGGCTCGGCCGCATTGGCCTGGCCAACACCCTCCTGAACCGTCGGAATCTCCTCCGGTATAGGCACTTCTTGCCCGGCCTGCCTACCACGCCTACCACGACCTCGTCCTCGTCCTGACATCCTAATAAAAGAAACAAAGACGTTAGCACTCTAAATAATATGCCAAAACTATGACACTCGCGTCCTAATACATTGGACAACAATAAATCACACCACGTAAGCACATAATCACATAAGCACCTACGAATTTCATTTCTGGATAATGATAGTCCCGAGGCGTCACTAAAGTTCCGGTTGGAAACAACATTGATCAAGTGCCTTTCCAACAAGACTTTCAGGGACTCAAGGGTCCAATCAACATCCCAGAAACTACATTCCATACCCACATAGTCACGTAAACATGTTATCATATAAGCATGCAATCATTACACTAAGTCTCTATCAAACGAGACGAACCCATTGTGATACTAATCACTTCCCACGTACCCAAAGTATTCGAACCCGGTACGCTCTGATACCAAGTTGTCACGCCCTCAAAATTAAACCCATAATAAATAATATTAACATACATCATCATATCAAAACAAGAATATAATTCCATTCATCAGAGTATTAAGAAATAAAACATCAAAATAAATGCCCTACGGGCTTACATCTTGCCAAGCCAATACTTGGACACAAATCCATGAGTCTAACTCAAAAACAAATAAAGCCCTAGGCTTGAGTGTTTTACATATAAAAGCAAATAAACTAGAAACAAATCTTCGAGTTCCAATCCCTCACAAGCTAAGTCCTTGGAGGCAGTGAACCATCTGCACCTGAAAATGAAGTTCCCATATAGGGTGAGCCACAGCCCAGTAGAGAAATACTAAACCAGGCATAAGAATTAACTAAAGCATTAACATCCGATACATAGTTAGCACAAGATAATAAATTCCCAAATTTTATGACACGAATGCCTATACAGTCTATGACACGTGGTCTACGACACAACTCACTTTCCACTTATACCCACATGGCTCACAACCTGGCCAAACAACTCAACAAGGATAACACATCGGATTAACCTTTCTTACAATATAATAAACACACATACAGGTGTTACATCAATCACAATCACATTCACTTCCATACTTCCCAACTGATACACATGGTGGTGATGTATCATGCCAACAATCAATAGAAATACTTCTATTAACAATAAGTACACATAAATGTGATGCTACAGGGGTCTATCCCCTTTCTCCTCCCAACACATCTGGTTTAGGGGTCCATCCCCTTTCTTCCCCTAAACCCTCCAACAAATTCGGTTTAGGAGTCCATCCCCTTTCTTCCCCTAAACCGGGAGTTCATCCCCTATCTCCTCCAAAACCAAATGCATATGCAACATAATTAATACTTGCCATATACAACACATAATCAATACACGTAATGTTCTGTATTAATTCAACAGTCAAACAGCTGACTAAATTCCAGTTATACCTAAGCCACATGCAAGGTCTACAACAATCACTGGCTATCCTCCACCGATAGCCCCAAAACAATTATTTCTAAGCAAGAAATAAATATCACAATATATATATATCAATTTCACAGATGAGTGATTAAATATTCAACTACATCAACAAAATCTCAATTTCCCCAAATCTCATGAATTTAACCAATACACAATTCTCCTTTAAATTAATTACATGAATTAATCTATAACAAAACCCTAAGGTTTTTCCCCAAAATTACCAAACTACCTCCCACATACCAAAACACCAACACTTAGGATTAAAACGTATACAAGGAGTAGGAAATCCCTACCTTAAACAGAAGAACCCAAAAGGAGAAGGAGAAGATGGTGCTCAAAACCCCAAAGTGCTCCAAATCAACAATTGCTCCGATTAAATGAAAGCTCTCACTCTCCTCTACCTTTTTAATGAAGGAACTAGATTAAAAACGCCCTCTAGATAGATCAAACCCAAGGAAAAGATGAGTTGAGAGAAAAGAAACTCGAAACTAGGGTTTCTGGATCAAAAATTGTGAAAAAAGACGTTTTAAAACTGCTGCTGCGTTTAAATACTGGACAGGCTCGCTCGAGCGAAGACATGGTCGCTCGAGCGACCAGACACAAAAACAGACCTCGCTCGAGCGAAAAGAAGCTCGCTCGAGCCAAAGACAAACCATCTCGCTCGAGCGAAGGAAAGCTCGCTCGAGCCAACAAACACTGCCCTCAGGTCTAGCACTGGACGCAGCCCTCGCTCGAGCCAAGAAATGCTCGCTCGAGCGACGAACCAAGAAGGACCTCGCTCGAGCGAAGAGAAGCTCGCTCGAGCGAGCAAGCCAAAAACTGAACATCAAGAATTTGTTTCTAGACTCAACCAACCTGTAATCAACCTGCCCAAAACATCCTATAACCAAAGAATAAGGAATCAAGGACAACAACGACAATAATATGACAACGGAATCCATGGAACATAAGTCCGAATACAATAATCAAATGGGAAAAAGACCGGGGTCGCTATAGACTTGAAACTTAGAGGAATTGAAGGGAATTTGCATATTTGAGATTCCACACCTTGAATTGAAGACCTAAGGTAGAGATTTCATCCTCTCATTTGTACATTTGAGTTGTTCTTGTATGATTCATGGAAAGATTAGTGATCTAAGTCAAGAATTGGTTTAAAGTGTTGAATTAAGAGTCCATTCATGCATGCATGTACATATCCTTGGAATTTGAGGTTGTTTTCATGAGAATTTCCAACATGCATGTCCATATTTTAGTTGTAGCCCATGAATTCACCATGATTTTGAGCTAAATCTTGCATTTGGTCATGTTTTGGAACATATGAGTTCATAGGAATTCATGCATGTATGATTTTGCATTGTTCTTCATGTTTACACTTAATCTTTGTGTTTTATTGGCTTACCTTGGGCTTGATTTTACAAAATGATCTTTGAAACATGTTATATTATGGGTTTCTAAATGTTTTCCAGAAAATTAGCCCAAGAAAATCGAATTTGAGGCTTAAATGCTTGAGTTTTGTGCTTGGGGATCAATTTGGAAATTCCAGATTTTGGATCCATGCTGGAGCGGAGAACTTCACGCTCGAGCGCACCCTCTGAGTACATGCACTTCCGCTCGAGCGTGGAAATACACGCTCAAGCATGAAATGCATATGCCCAAAAGTTCTTGTGTTTTGCAGTCCGCTCGAGCGAAGGACTTCACGTTCGAGCGAGGATCTGAGTCTTACGCTCGAGCGTGGGTCGAGCGTCCATCGAGCGTGAATTTCGTGCATCCAGTACTTTTCATGAAGTTTACAGTCCGCTCGAGCGAAGGAAGCCACACTCGAGCGGAGATCCTTTGTTTGCATGTCCGCTTGAGCGTAGAAAGCCACGCTCGAGCGAGACCCCTGTTTTCTGAAAAATTCTAAAGTGTTTTAAAGTGCATCTTTGCATCCTCTTTCCATCCTAGGCATTCCTAGGCCATGTTTAAGGCATCTTAATGAGGATATTGATGTAGAACCATACCGAGTCAAGCTGGGGGCTAAGATGTTAATCCCAAGTGTGTAACTTAGTGTGTGTTCGTTCTGCAACTGTGTAGGGTTGGCATCCGAGAACGCTCATTAGCTGCTTATAGCCCAGTGCTCTGTGAGTAACAATGTTGTAAAGATATGTTCAATCATGAATATTTTCTGAATGATCAACTGTACTGCTTTCTGAAAAGATATTTCTTACTGAATGAATGTTTGTCCTATTTGTGAACTGTATTCGTGGCATCCATAGCAAATTACTATTACTGTACTGTTATTGCTACTGTTACAGAGATCTCTGTCGGTTCCCATGTTTGGAACCACTACTGTTTACTGTTATGATGGCCATCAACTGACTGTTCGGTCTGTTCAGACCTACTGTACTGTTTTGCTATGGGATGCACCACATGTGACTGCTATGGTTTCTAAGTGACTGATATGACTGTTCATTTAGTGAAAGGACATTCATTCTTAACCCCTTTACGCATATGTTATTCACTAGGTTTTAGCTCACTGTTTATATTTATATGTAGGTATCCAGGCACCAGATCGGAGTTAAGAGCATTGGGTTAGCTCCATTTTTGTCAAGCCAACCATCGCGCCTCACTTCGAGGTTCCATATAAGTCCAAGCCAGGGCTTTTTGGGGTGTCTCAGTTCACCCTTTTGCTTCTATTCTGTAATACTGTTTTAGACTTGCACTATACAGTTTGAAGAAGGGACTTGGTCCCTAACCTGGATATTATGTGCACCTGTTACGTATATACTGTTTTGGTTTTGAATGTGATTATGTTACAGAAAAGTCTTTTTGCATACAGACTGTTACAGCTTATTGGACATCTTTTATTTACTGTTTTGGCTTCCGCCAGCCCCTTTACTCTGTATTACTATCTTTACTGTTAAGCAGGCCTTTGGTAATCACGGATTACTGGCCGGTTACGGTGCTAAACCCATATGGGCGAGTTTGGGTCGTGACAAAGAGAAATCACATACTCTATTGATCTTCAGAAAAAGAGAAAAGAAAATGGTCCAGTTTTGTGTTCATTTTATTATATTTTTCTCTTTCTTGTGTTGCTAACCCATTGCAGGAAAAGCAAACATAATTCATCATTTAAGGTAAACCCCTTTCTTTTTTGTTTATTTTACATTGAGGACAATGTACGGTTTAGGTTGGGGAAAGGGATTAATTATCATTTTGTGTTGATTGCAATGAATTAGTTATAAAATAAATAAATAAAAACTGCTCACGGTTATCTCTTATCTATGCATTGAAGTGATTGAGCTTAGTTGTGATATTTTTGTTGTCCTAGCTTAGGAATTGTGTTGAAATTTATTATGTTGTCTTCATTGTTAAAGTATCCCATGTGTCATATTTAAAATGTTTGCACTACACTTTAGCCACGTGAATACAATTTTTAGTTGATAAGTGAATATGACTTAAAAATCTTGAAGAATAATAGTGGAGACTTTTAACCTTATGAGCTTCGAGCCATTCTTTTCTTTGGAGGGTTATAATACATTTGCTCTTAATTTTTCTTTGGAAGCGCGTTAATTCATTGTTTAGTCTCATTAATCTTTGTTGTGGTTAAATGCTGAGAATAGATTCATTTGTTGCCACACTTATATTTTCTTGAGATCATGAAAATTGAAGGACCCTACCAATTTTTCAGATATGATTTTAGGCTATCTTTGTTATTTTGAGCTTTTTATTGTTCTTTGTTACATTAATCCCTTGAGGCCCATTTGAGCCTATATTTAGCCATTCTTTGTTAAACCCTACATCCAATTTGTCTTGAGTTGTCTTGGAATTTGTTATGCAAGAAGACAAACACATACAAAAGGAGAAGCAGAGAAGGGGTGAAGTATAGTCAAAAGAAAAATAAAAAGGAAAAATAAAAAGAAGAAGAAGAAGAAGAAGAAGAAAAGGATGAGGAAAATTGAAGTACATGGAGTGTGCTTACTGAAAAGCACAACAAAAGATGAATTTTTGAAGGAGTTTAAAAAATGAACTATCTGCAATAATCTCCTAAATTGTGTAATGATTATCTCCATTGTTCTTGAAATTTCAATTTTCAACCCCTTTTCTCCTTTTCGTTTTTTTTTTTAAAAATATTTATCTTTATCCTTACATTGCAACCAAATAAAAAGTCCTATTTGATCTTGGGAATGGTATGGTTTGGATAAGGATAGTTAATAATGTATGAATTTCAATTCTCAATATTTGGCATTCCTTCTATGAGGCTATTTATTTATTCTTTCTTATGAGCATTTTTGTTTTAACTAATTTAATATGCGAGAAATTTTGCTTTTGTTTTACATTATTCTACTCGCATATGTTGAGAGTAATTTTTACACAATCTTCTAAGTGATTTAATTGTTGAGTGTAATATCCAGTGAGATTCGAGTCAAAGCATGTTTCAGATAGAAATTTGGGTTACATTTCACTTTAAGGCTGGTGATGTGTTTATGTTTGCTAAAAATTTTCACACTCTGAATTTTGGATACTTTGGGATATCTTTACTTGTTAGTATTTTGAATTTTGATTGACTCTTTTGTTATGATAATGAAATTCATGATTTTGTTCTTGAATAGTGTGCATGTGAATAAGGGAGACCTTGAATTTAAATTTTTGGATGTTTGTGGGTATCATCTCTAGAAACCCTCATGAGACTATAACTCGTCCACTAGAGGTAACCTAGGGGTTTAAAGGCCTATTGCATGCTAAATGTAATTGTGTCTTCCCACGAAAATGGTTTAGATTAATTGTGTTTGAATAAAATATAATATTTGTTTTCGACAATTGCCTATGTCAACGTGCAGTGAAATTCTATATATTTGGAGAGATTACAATTCATTCTTGTTTCCTCACCACTCTCTTTTTCTTTAATTCATGTTTGCATACCAAATACAATTCATTACCTATCTATTTATAGGTTTCTTCCGAGGATGAGATGCGTAAGCAGTGATGCCAAAACACTGCATTTTGAATGCATTTGGAAAGCTTCAAGGTGCCTCCATTGTTGACCTTCAGGAGCTTCAATTCAAAATGGTTTTCTTCAGCTGTTTCTGGATCATCCAAGAGCTTCCATCTTGATCCTTCGAGTCTTCCACAGAGAAGAGAATTCATTCTTCTCTTTTCTTCTTCTTTCTTGATGGATCTTGATAGAGAAGTTGAAGCCAACTTCCTCACAATTCTCCACCTTAGCGAAAGTTCTTCATCCAAACTATATAGTGAGCAATCAATGTTGCCACACACCCAAAGGTGCTTACATTCGCTCCAAATGGATTAAGTCCAAACACTGTTTGAACTTAACTCTAGTTCTGTTCTTCTTCTGCTAGGTTTTTTTCTGCTAGGAGAGATGCACTGTGTTTTTAACCCTAACCCAATCTTGGGTATTCTCTGTACCAAGAGCCTTCTTCTGTAAAACTGTAAAATGATCAGATTGATTATACCACTGTCGTGGTGATTGCTTCATTCTGTAAAGAGATTTCTTCTTCCAAACAAAATTTTCCTTTCCAGCTACTCAAAACCTTCCAAGTTGAGATAAGAAAATTTCTTCTTTCAAATCACCATTCTTCTTGGTGAATTTCCATTTGCAACTGATTTCCTTCTTTCTGTTTGGTAGTGGTACCAAATCCTAAGTCTTGTTCTTGTGCAGATTCTATACTTCTTCTTCATCAACTAGCTTTTCTTGCTCGGGGTTCTTCTTGGCTGCTTTAATTGTTGAGACATCATTCCCAACTGCTGGAAATGCGTAAGATACGATATTCACATATCTTGCTAGTTTTCTGGTCTCTCTATTCGACTTCTTCGTGGCAATAGACTCTAATTACTGCGATATTGATGTGATTGGGTCTTCTGTTGCACCTTTTTCAATTCGTTCTTCTGAGTCTGTTGGTGCATCAAACTCCACCTTCTGAGTTCCAATGGCTTTGTTCTTGTCACTAGAGTCTTCAGGCTTGACTTCCTTAAGCATTCCAAAATCACTAAATGTAATATCTCGGCTAATTATGACCTTCTTCAATTTAGGGCACCAAAGCCTATACCCTTTTACTTCAGGACTAAAGCCCAAGAATACTCCTTTCTTGGCTCTAGGATCAAGTTTACTCTTCTGCACATGATAGTAAGCCGAACTACCAAATGCATTCAATTGATCATAGTCGTTGGCATAAGTACCGAACCATACCTCCAAAGATGTTCTTCCTTCATTTGCAGCATTTGGTAGACGGTTTGATAAGGTGGCTTGCATATGTCACAACTTCATTCAATTACTTACCTAACCTGGATTGAGCAAGCATACATCGTACATTTTTGAACGGAGTACTGTTCATTCGTTCTGCCATTCCATTTTGTTGTGGAGTTCGCCTTTCAATAATGTGATGTACTATACCTTCTTTCTGACAAAGTATCTTCAATGGATCAGTAATGTTCTCTCCACCATTGGCTAATCTTAAGGTCTTTATTTTTCTGCCAGTCTAGTTTTCCATTATCTTCTTCCATGTTGTGAAGATGTTCACAACTTCATTCTTTTTCTTCATTGTGTACACCCAAACACGATAAGAATATTCTTTAATAGATATGACAAACCAATGCTTACCTTCCAATGATGCAACTTTGGAAGGTCTCCATACATTGGTATGCACATAGTCCATCTTTTCTTCCATACAATGTTTTCTATCTCGAACTTGACTTTAGTATGCTTTTCCAAGGCACAATGCTTACAAAACAACGACTTCTAATTCTTCAAACCTTTGAGCAGACCTTGCGTAGCCAATCTTTGCAAAGCTTTCTTATCGGTATGTCCGAAAAGCATGTGCCAAAGCTCCGTGTAATCTGTGTCAAACTTTATCAACTTCTTCGTTCTTTCTATTACTAGTGGTTACTCCATCTACAACTATACTCCCTTGCAAGAAGTACAAATTATTCTTTTTGTTTCCTTTCATTATAACTTGAGTTCATGATACTACTACGAGAGCTTCACCTTCCAAGGTAATCTTGAAACCTTCGGCTGCTAAAGCGCCCAATGAGATATGATTCTTATTCAATTCTGGTACATACTGTACTTCTTTCAAAGCTCGAACTGCTCCATTATACAGTTTCAAATGGATGCTTCATATTCTCATTGTCTTACAAGTGTCGTCGTTACCCATAATAACTGTTCTCAAAGTCAAAAAGCCAGTCCCGGTTGGGACACATGTGGAAGGTACATCCAGAATCCATAATCCATTCATCAGAATGGCATGGAAATAATAGAGCAATGCAAACACAATCTGAATCTTCATTCTCTTGAGCAAGGTTGACTATAGATGTCTCATTGTCATTATTCTTTGGACAATCAGCTTTCTAGTGTCCTTTCTACAAAGGGCACATTCATCTATAGCGGGTATTCTTTTGGTTGACAGTACCTTAGACATGGAGCGAGATCTATTCTTGCTTCTTTTGTTTGACCCCCTCCCAGATTGCTTCTACTTCTTCGATCTTCCTCTTACAACTAAGGCTTCACTTGATGTGTCTTGATAATGGGCCTCCTTATCCTTCTTCCGGTACTCATTGTTAACCAATGTGTTAGACACATCTTCAAACTTGATTTCTTCCTTCCCATATAGCAGTGTGATAATCAAGTGCTCATATTCTTCAGGTAAGGAATTCAGCAGCAATAAAGCCTTGTCTTTATTTTCAACTTCAACATTCAGATTGAGTAGATCAACAAGAATATTGTTAAAGTCATTCAAATGTTTGGACATTGAAATTCCTTCTTTATATTGAAACCAGAAGGGCTTCTTCTTCAAATATAACCGATTCTCTATGCTTTTCGTCATGTGCTTATCCTCTAATTTTTTCCAAAGATCTTTGGCATTCATCTTCTTCATGACTGAATACATCTGATCCTTTGCAAGACATAACCGGATGGTACCACAAGCTAGCCGGTTGATCTTGTTCCAACCTTTGTTGGACATTTCTATAGGTTTGTCCTCTAAAGCGATATCCAATTCCTGTTGGATGAGCACATCCAAGACTTCGCATTGCCACATGCCAAAGTTGTTTGTTCTATCGAACTTCTCAATCTTGAACTTGGCACTAGAGATTGAACTCCTTCTTCCTTGGTTACTTGATGAAGCTATTTCTTCAGCCATTTTTCTTCAAAAATTCTAAAACTACCAAAAGAGCCCTTTTTGGGGATGGCTAGGACAGTTTGGAATACCAACATCCTTGGCAGCCTCGCAAAATTGGGATCCGAATCTGAAGAAATGGATGGCGCAGTTGCGTTTGGAATTGTCGATTTAGCGATGGGCTATTCTCCCTACGTCAAAAATCAACCCAAAAGTGCTCCCAAAACTGGCCAAAACCTTCTAGGGAATATTTCATTATTTAAGAGAATATTCTATTAGCATATTCCGTTACATAGAGAATATTTCACTTGCTGACGTGGCCGTCACATGCTGACGTGGCAGGGTGACGTGGCTTCAGTCAACGATAATGTGGAGGTCAGTGATGACGTCGTAGTCAACACGTGGGACACGTGCCGACTTCTGTGCGGTGCTATTAGTTCAGCTCCGGTTTCAAGTACGTGTGCGTGTGGCGAGTGAGCGTGAGTCGCCTTCTTCCTTCAGCGTGCATGAGAGCGCATCGTGAGAGTGGGCTTCATGTGTAGAACTTCGGGAGGTGCGTGTGAGGTCGTACGGACCTATTTTTACACCGTTGAACTCCTCTCGATGAGACGAACATCCTAGTGTATTTAGAAGTTGATTTCAACAACTTTAAAATCAAGGCTGATTCAGAAACAGAGAGAGAAATGCTCTGTTTTAGCATAACCTAGTTCTCATACCACTAGTAGGGCCAAGGAGCCACAGATTGATGCAATCAAACACACACAAAAGAGAAACACACTGTTTTAGCATAACCTGGCTAAAACAGAGTAGCGCAGCGGAAGCGTGGCGGACCTATAAACCATAGGTCCCAAGATCAAAACCTGGCTCTAATATCATTGTTAGAAGTAGGAGAGGGGTGTAAATCACTTGTTATGATTCACAAAGAGAGGATTAAATTGAATAAACACTCCTGTTATTCAATCAAACTCAAACAACTCACAAACAGAGCAAATCTTTGTAAACTAACAAAATCTCTCAACTCTCTTAGAAATCTCCCAAACTGGAGTATTATTTTTTCCCACTCTCTCTAACACAATCACACAACACATTTATATATAGGCTAATCCTACAATGTAAACACACAATCTAAACATAATAAAAAATATAGCAGCAAACCAAAACCAAATTGAACTCCTCCCTCCAAGAGCTTCTTATTCATTCTAGACTCTCTTCTTCAACAGTCATATTGTTGAAAGACCAGTTCATCACACCTTTTCTACAATTAATCCAGGCATTAGACGTTGCAAGAAATGGACGGCCTAAAATGACTAGAATTTGAGTGCTTACCTGTGCCACAAATTGTGCGTCCAAGATAATGAAATCAACAAGAAAATAAAATTTAGACCAACACATCCTCCATTATTCCCCTCGATTTTTTCACGGAATAGTCAGCTAGTTGTAGTGTTATCGAGGTCAATTTAAGCTCACCTAAACCTAACTATTCGTAAACCGAATAAGGCAAGAGATTCACACTGGCCTCAAGATCAAGTAGAGCTCTCTCTATACTACAATTTCCAATCATACATGAGATTGTGGGGCATCATGGGTTTTCATACTTTAGTGTGGAATTTTGCTGAATAATTGCACTCACGTGTTCCGTCAAAAAGGCTTTCTTTTGTACACTAAGATTTCGCTTGATTATACACAAATCTTTCAAGAATTTGGCATATGATGGGATATGTTTTATTGCATTCAACATGGGGATGTTAATTCTGACTTGCTTGGAAAGTTCAAAATTTTCAGCATTATTGTTTATTTTTTGAGGGGGCTGCAATGTTTGAGGAAAATGAGCTAGAATTGGACATCTCATTTCTTCACTTGGCTTGGACTTGTCAATATCATCACTAGTCTTTGGTTCTGAAATATCCTTAGGCTTTGAGGCCTTCATAGGAATAGTTTTGTCAATAATTTTTCCACTGCGAAGAGTAGTAATAGATTTGACATGTTCAAGTTGAGTGTTAGAGGGTGAAGAATCACCCACACCATATTGACCTTATGGGTTAGGTTGTGCTTGAGCAAGAAATTTACCTTTTTCTTGAATGCTCAATGAAGATGTCAATTTGGTGAGGGTGTTCTTAATATCATTTATTGCTTGAGATGTCTAATTATTTATTATTGTCTAGCCTTGTATGAATTGTTCCAATGTGTCCTCCAAGGGTTTCCACGGTGGTGGAGCATGGGAAGCAAAATTAGAAAGCCCTTGGGAATATGGGAGTGGTGCAACATTATTATTCCTCCAACTAAAATTCAGATGATTCTGCCATCCTGGATTGTAAGTTTCAGAATATGGAGATTGGGTAAGCTTATTAAAAGTATTTATGAAATTTGCTTGATCATGCAACACTTCTTTGAAAGCCAGAATAGTTGGACACTCATGTGTTAGGTGTCCCATGGTCTCACAAATTTCATAAACCTTTTCTCTTTTAGGCACAGTTGTGATTTCATTAACTTTCCTTAATTCCATGGCCTCTAATTTTCTGGTCAAAGTAGCCACTCTTGCCCTTAAATCATCTTCATCTTTTAGTTGGTACTTACCACCACCAGAAACAATAGACGAAGGCTTGGTTTTACTTAGATGTCCTAGAATATCAGTGGTATCGCAAGATTGGGCATTCTTTGCTAGTAAATCAAAGTACTCAAAAGCTTCATCGGGATCTTTATTCAAAAATTCACCATTACACATCATCTCCACGAATTGGCGCATTTGAGGAGTCAAACTTTCATAGAAAAAACCAATAGCTCGCCAAGATTCATAGCCATGATGTAGACAAGAGTTTAACAAATCCTTAAAGTGTTCCCAATACTAGTAAAATGTTTCATTTTCTTTTTGAGAAAAATTCATGATTTGTCTTTTCAAAGAATTTGTTCTGTGTATTAGGAAAATTTCTTTAAAAATTCAATTTGCATCTCTTGCCAAGTGCTTATTGATCTAGATCTCAATGAGTTTAACCATGTTTTTGCCTTATATTTTACAGAAAAATAAATAACTCTAGTCTTACAGTCTCCTCACTGCAGGTTTGGTCAAGACAGGTAGCGCAAACTTCTTCGAATTCTTTTATGTGCAAGTAAGGATTTTCATATTCAAGGCCATGAAATCTAGGAAGTAATGCAATCATGCCTGGATTAAAATTAAAATTATTTGCATTTGGAGGAAAAATAATACAAGATGGAGCACTACCCCCTTGTGGGTTGCAAATAATCACGCAAGGTTCGAACATGTTGGGCCATTTGAATTTAATTTTCCTCATTTTCATTACCACCATTATTTGCCATCATGTCAGGTGTGTGAGGGTGTACAAATAAATCAGTTTTAGACTCAAAATGACTACCAAACAATGTGTCTGAATCAGAATCAATGCTTACCAAATGACCAAGATGATCATGATACCAAATATGCATGTAACATATATATGAGAATTTTTTTTTTTGATAATAATAATAAATAAATAAAAACTACACAGATGCTACTATATTAACAAGAATAAAAAGAAAATAAAAATAGAGTGGAACGAGTTTACCAAAATTGCAAGAGCTTGCAATTCAAATCTTCTCGGTACATTTTTCAAACAATGATGTTGTAACATTTGTTCCATGCGACCGCTCGAGTGGTGAAAGTACTGCTCGAGCGAAGAACGAGAGCATCCAGTAGTTCTGCAAAGGGCTCCCAGTATCTTGTTTTGCATACAAAAGTACTGAGAGATGTCGTTCACTGCTCAAGCGGTCTGCACGAAGTCAACAATTTAAAAAGTAACTTTTTGGATCATTTCATCACTTTTTCCTTTCAATCTTTTTTCTCCTCTCCCTCTCTCTGAAAACCCTAATTTTCCTACCCCAAATATCTCTCAATTCTCTAAGATCTAAGCCCAAATCACCTACAAGAAGCGTAGTACACGTAGAGATCTTAATCTCTATTGATTGGATTCCAATTTCTCAAAAGGGATTCTCATTGAAGTCTATCTTTCTTACTCTTTGTTTGAGGTAGGGTTACTTTTAACTTAGTATCTCTTTGTTTTGAACATCATTATATGGTATTGTTATGACTTTAAGATTTCGTTTGATGATTAAGTTGGATTAAACTCTTTATTTAACAAAAAAAGGAAAATTTTATTCAACTTTTATAAAATTTCACCTAATTTTCTATGTAACATGAGTATTAGTGTTGAGAATATGTGTGTGTGTGTGTGTGTGTGTGTGTGTGTGTGTGTGTGTGTGTGTGTGTGAAGATGAAGAGAAAGCCCCAAAATTGTTGAAACCCTAATTTTGAATTTGAGTAAAGAATGATATTTGGATGGAAATTCCCTTCAAGTCTTGAATTTTTGTGAAGGATCAAGTTGTGGAACATGTGGTTATTGTTGTTGAGTTGTAATTATGACTTGAAATTGGTGTTTCTTGATAAGGTTGAATACTTGCTTGTTTGGAAGAAAGTCTAATAAAGAGATAAATTGAGTATGAGTCTGGGTTTGGGAGTCGATTATGAGAATGTCGTGTTGTGTTTGTACCTGCGCGGGGAGTTAAGGTGCCCAATTGCCCTGTCTTCAGCTTATCATCAGACGAATATAGGAAAATGTTTTTGGGTGTCCACTGGTCTTGCCGTATAATAGTCGACAAAAATGGAAAAACAGATTATTTTGGGTGCCTACGTCCTGCCGCTTAATAGTCGATAAATGTGGAGATAGTTTCAATTGGAAATGACATGTATATGTGGTTTAGACTCGTATAAGGGACTCATGGTGTATTTCTCCTTCCAATGTTGATAATGGTTTTATCTAAGACAGAAATGTGCTTTGTTCTTTACTTGTTTATTTATTTATTCTTTAAATATAAATTTTAATGTTGTTTTAGTTATAATGGTGCCATGTGATAGTTCAAATGATTAGATACTTTGTTAAACGCATCTCTACTGGGCATAGAGCTCAACCCTATATGACTTTTCAGGAATAAGTGATACACTACAATCTTAATGACCTGGAGTTGCACTTTTGTCTTATTGGAGAGTCAGCATGCAAAGACATCTAATTGTGAAGGCTTAGAATTTTTGTGTTAAGTATTGCGAAGTTATTTTGTTGTACAAGACTTAACCTTCGAAGTTTTGTATGCCCTTGAGGCAATTTCTTTTGTGTTATCTGTTAGCTTGTTGAACTTGGGCATGGACATGATTTGTAATTTAAATATATATGACTTGGAATTATAATTCTAACCCTGAGTTCAATGGGAAAGAAGATGTTTTGGTATTTTGTTATTCACGGATGTTGTATATTTAGTCGTGACAATTCAGGGCGTTACAGATGTAGTCCCCGGCAATGGTACCAAAAACTTGTTGCGACTTTTATAATGCAATCCTAAGTGTAGGATGTTGTGAAGTAATATAACTCGATGAGTCTGAGGTCGAATCCACAAGGAGTGGTTTGTTCAAAGAAATGATTGAGCACTCAAATAAAATAAAGAAAAGAAATGATTTTTAATTTTTGAAATGGTTGAATGATCTGAGAAAAATAATTAGCTAAAAGATAAAATAAGGTGACTGTAACAACCCCGATTCGTTATAATACTGTATGATTAAGAATGCCTAATGAATAATAAAGATGAAATCTCGAGTTAATTGCATGTGTCATATGATATTTGTGTTTATATCTGTCTGCCATAGAAATATCTGTCTGGGCTTCTATTCTGTTCACCGAATTGAAGGCCTTATCGGCCACATAATACAAAATTGACTGAGATTACGTGTTATTTAGAATTTTTAGAAAATTAAGGTAGATTCAATTGAAATTCGATTTCAGAACGAACTAATTAGAATAAAATAAAGCAAATTAATTAACTTAAGCCAAGAGTTAATTAAGGCCTCGTTTGGGAACATGCTTATTTAATAACTTTTTGGCTTTTTGGCTAAAATATGATATAAAAAAAACTAGTATGTTTGGAATGACTTTTTGATTTTTTACGAAAAAATGTGCAAAAAGTAGAGAGAAAAGAGAATCTTTGACTTTTTGGTATAAGTTGTTGGCTTTTTGATTTTTTTAGTAACTTTTTGACTAAAAAAGCCACTTGCCAAACGAGGCCTAAGTCCCTTAATCAGCCTATATAAGGCTTATACAACACTCTAGAATCATCTCATCTTTACCATTTTGAGCTCTTACACGTGAGAGAGAAAGAGAGAAGGAGGAAATTGAGATCAAAGAAGAGGAAAGGGAGAATTGGTGGGATTTGAAGACAATTTGGAGCTTTGAGTTAGTTTTTACACTTGACTTCAACCTTAGGTAAGAATTCAACTCACATTTTATAACCTCAAGCTCATTTACATGTGAAATCAAAGGGAATTAGAGTGTAATGCATGAGTTTAAGAGAATCAAGTAGATTAAATTGAGAATTAAGCTAAAGAAGTAGAATTAGAATCAAACCACGCATGCATGTGCATATCATGAAGTTTTGGAAGTTGATTTCAAAGTTTTCCTACATGCATGTTCATATTTTGGTCTTGTAATGAGAATTCAACTCCTTTTTGTACTAAACATCTCACTCTACTAAGATTTGGAAAGTTTGAACTCAAGAGAATACATGCATGTTATGTTTTCAACATTTCAAGTTTTGTTTTGTTCAATTGGCAATGCTTTTGGGCTTGATTTTGCGAAATGATTTGTAATTCATCATATATTATGAGTTTCTCAATGGTTTACTAAGTTTTGGCCCAAAAGGATGTGTTTTGAAGCTTTGAAATTGAGTTTTGAACTTGGGAAGCAAATCTGAAAATTTCAAAATTTGCACTCTCCATTCGAGGGGTGGAGTCTGTGCTCAAGCAAAGAATTAGAGCTCCTAGTACTTTTGTAGAGTTTGGGGGTTAGCTCAAGCGGTAGAACCTGCGCTCAAGCGACCACCCTTACATTTGTACCTCTGCTCGAGCGAAGAAGTCTAAGCTCGAGCGTAAAATGAGAGCTCTCAGAAGTTTTACAGACTTTGTAGACCGCTCGAGCGACCTAAGTTGTGCTCAGGCGGAGAGCTTGTTTACTTAGTCTTTAGCTCTAGCAACCATCCAGCGTCCGTCGAGCGTGAAAATCATGCAACCAGTACTTTTGCAGATTTTGCAGGCCGCTCAAGCAACCGATGTTGCGCTCGAGCGGACTGCCTTATTTTTTTTGAAAGTTTGACTAAGTGTTTCAAGTTACATTTTGACATCCTCATTGCATCTTAGGCATTCCTAAGCCTTAATTAAGACATAATAATGAGGATAAAGATTAGAAACACACCAAGTTAGAAAAGTAATGAGTTATGTATTTTTTCCGGGCCTGTGTCTCAATATGCATTTGTTATGTGTTTGTGTAGGTCACGCGCCATAGATTGTTTGATCTGACTGTTCTGACTCTTCTGTTATCAGAGCTATCTGTGAGTAACAACTTCGTAAAGCTACATTAATTATAAGTAATTTCTGAATGTTAAGATATGATTTGGTTTATGAAATACTATTTTGTGAATCATAAATGAATGTCCAATTTTTTGAAATGTATTTGTGGCATCCTTAGTTCACATGGCCCTCGCCCGAGGGAAACTGTACCATGGCCTATGTTATATGGCCCTCGCCCGGGGAAAACAATACCATGGTCTATGGTATATGGCCTTCGTCTAAGGGAGATAATACCATGGCTACTTGTGCACAAGACATGGACCTTTCGAGTCGTCAGTACCGACTATGCATGTGGGTCCCAGGACCAATTTGATATGATAGCTAATGGATGTACCACATATAATTGCTTATGACTTCTGATAATTACATGAATCTGAATCTGTTTCTGAGATGAATTATGATTTCTGAAATTGCTTGGACTACATTCATAAAATCTTTACTCTGTTGTTATTCACTGGACTTTAGCTCATTCTATTATTTATGTATGTAGGTGATCAGGCGCGTGACCAGGCCTAAGCTGTTGCATGGAGGTCTGTTTTGTCCAGCAAACCATAGTGTCTCCCGTGGAGGTTTCAAAACCTGGGTTGTTTTGCTTATTAACTATTGATCTTATAGTAATTTTTTTCCTTTCTCCCGGATGGCAGGAGCAATATTGTTTGTGACAGCAAGCACTTACTAATTAAAGTGAAGTGACGTAAGACTACTGCATATATGATGTCACGTTTATATAGTTAAAGTTTAAAATTTTTGTCCCATGTATGTCTGCACAGCTCTATCGACACTATATTGTATTCTTTGCTTCCACTAGCCCCTGTATTTTGTTTATCATGTTCAGAGGCCTTTGGTAATCCTAGGATTACGGGCTGGTTATGACGCTAAACTTATAGGGGCGGGTTTGGGTCGTAACAGTGACTATAAAGAGAAAGGTTGTTAAGGTATCAAGGATCATACACCAATGCTTTCTTTAAAATATATTAGATTCAATTTGTATAACTCAATTGAGACATACACAAAGGGTATTCTCAATCAGAAGATAAAAACGGTTATTTCATATAAAAATTAATTTCGAAAGATGGATTATTTTGACTGATTGATTACACCATAAAAATTTAGTTATTTGATTCGCAGGGAATATGAAGCTTCTACCGTGCCCAGGGTCTACGATAGAATAAGATATTATACAGAACAATTTTTTTTTTCCAAATAAATAAATAAATCAATCAAAATAATCTTGACATTAAAACTATAATTGAATTACCAAATATTTATAAAGAAACCATTGGGGATTCACCTGTAACCTCAGCAAAGAAAATTAGAACACCATGGAATAAAACAACTTGTATTGAAGAAATAGTGTTTTTTTTACAATCTCTCCAATTCCTCCACCGAACTCACAAATCTAACCTATATTTATAACTTCTCCTAATCATGTAAACACTAAATTTGAAAAGGAGATTAAAACATACAACAACACAATTCCAATTACAACTCTATAACCTCCGTAGCAATAGAAATTTGCAAATTTGAAATTAATTCTTCTCTTCTTCAACTCTCTCGCTCCTTAGAGAATCATTATTGTAGAAATCTTTAAAAATTCAAATTCAAAATGAATTCTTCGAATAACGGCTCTGATAAGGCTCGAGTGTTCTAGAAAATTGTTAACAAAATTAAGTGTAGAGCCATGAACTTCCCAACCTCTTCTTTATCTTCTAAAGTGGACGTCAATTTCTGAATAATAGGCAAGAATTCTTCAGTGAGACGACTTTTCTCCTTCTTCCACTGTCTTTACTCTTCTTTTTTCATCATCTAAGAGAAGTTCTCTGATTCTAATGTCTCCTACAAACATACAAACAAACAAACATAAATATGAATATAATATTATATTATATTACATCTAGTGGGATGGTGGGTGGAGAAATCACCACCCGTTTGTTTTCTTTTGTTTTTGTTTTTTTTCTTCTTCTTTTTCTTTTTAAGATTTACAAATCAACCCCAACATTTTTATATTAATTACAAACTAATTGTGTATAAAGTGAAATTAATCTATTAAACATATGACTATAAATAAAATTAGGGAATTAATATTATAAAAGTGTATTAATATCCAAAAATAATAGAATAATTATACACTTTTAACCATTCATCACACCCCCAACTAGCTTATTGCTAACAATGATTAAAAAAAAGAATCTTTTTTTTTTGTGACTTTTTATGCTTATGCCCTGTTTAGACCACAACCATTTTACATTCTTCAAAACAATCAAGCCTTGATATTTTTAATACTTTGTACTTTTTGGACTAGTGGAATTGCTCTTGGCATTATTATTATTGTTCTTGGAGCCTCTTTGGTTCATTTTGGGATATTGATTGAGGTGGTATCATAATGGTAAAGTAAGGTTGAACCAAAAAAACATTGATTCAAATAATTGTCCCATGAGTAGTCTTCACTCTCCACATTTTGAATTTGGATGTGAGGCTACAACCATCGGAAAACTTGTTTATGGGGCTTCGATTTGGACACAAGAACGACCTAAAATGGAGTCTGGACAAAGAAGTTATGCCTGTTTGAAATTTGAGTACCTCGTGTTGGACGCAAGTTCCCTCGAGCAAACTTTTGGTCGCTCGAGTGGTCTGCGCTAATTTTAGAGATTCTGGGAGCTTCTTTTTACTGCTTGAGCCAAGCTTTGACTGCTTGAGCAGTCTGTTTGATACCACGCACTTTAAAGTCACTTTTTGGTCCAAAGTCTTTATTCTTTCTTCCTCTATTCTCTCCCTCTCCTCCATACCCCGAAACCCTAGAGCTCCAAACACTTGATTTCTCAAATTTTTACCTTAGATCTATCCTAGATCCTTCAAGGAGGTTGGAAGGAAAGCTTAGATCAAGATTTCTACCGATTGTTTTGTAATTTCGTTGAAGTTTCGAGTTAAGTTCTCATCCTTAACTACCATTCTTGAGGCAGGGGTATCTTTAACTTATTATATATATAATTTGAGAATAACATGTGGTAATTTCATTAGATATTCACCTTTGTAGATATATATATATATATATATACGTATTTATGTATATATGTATGAATTGTGTTTGCTAATAAATGATTTGGAAGGATGTGCGCAATAATTCATGATTATGGATGGAAGTATGTCTATTATTGAGGATTATTGTTGTTCATTATGGAAATTAGTCTCTACTTCATAAAAGAGAGAAAACCCCTAATTTTCTATAAACCCTAGTTTTGAAACTTGTTAAAAAAAAAAAAGGGGGTTTTGCTCAAGTGATTTTTAAAACATGAAATTTGGCATGTTTATTTGACTTTGAGGTTGAAATATGAATTATTAGATTGTTGTGATACCAATGTGTATGAATGGTTAGAAGAGTAAAAAGGGGGGTTTTGCCCAATTGGCCTTTAGAACCTAAAATTAAGTGTATTTACTTGACTTTTATGTTGAAAAGTTAGACTTTGTGACTTTCACACCAAAACTGGAGATTATGATGACTATGAATTGAAGAATCTTCTCATTGTTGACATGTGAACTATTGAAATGTTGTGCATTGAAATCATCTTAGGGGAAAATAAAAATTTGCAAACTCATATATCATATGCATTATTAAATTTCTTTTATAATACAATCATGATTTAAACAGTGGAACATTGAAAGGGGATAAATAGTCTATGAGTTCGCGTAGTGAGTCGGGTTTGGTTTGGGTTGTATATTTAGGGCTGGGCTTAAGGTCATTCGAACCGCACAACCCGAATCGATCCACATACAAATGGGCGGTTTCGCAAACACAATGCGGGCGGATGCAGTTTGGAATATGGCATAATTGCAAGTTGCGGACGGGTTGCGGGTTTAACCCGCACCCGCAAGAATTTGCCCGCACTTAGATTTTTTTATTTTTTAATAAAAAAACCTAGACCGTTGATTTCATTTATCATATCGTAGATATTTTTGGCCAACACTCCAAACCTTAATTTCATGATAAAAAAAGAAATGTTGTAGAGAACATTGTTTGAGAACATTGTTTTTGAATGTATTTGTTTTTGTTTGCTCTGTGAACATTGTAGGAAATTGAATCTACTTCTTTATGGAGGGGAAATTGAATTAGTTAATTACTTTTGAAAATAAAATTAATCTTATATTATATTGAATCTAGAAATTGAAATTGAGTCTGGAAATTGAATAAAGTCCAATTCGAAATCGCCCGCAATTGCCCGCACATCCGCAAACCCTATCCGCACAAATTGCAACCCGCATTGTGTGCGGTTGCGATTTGAATTTTCCCAAAATTGCATATATGCGGGCGGGTCCAAACCGATCCGCAAACTATCCAAAACTAAACCGCGAACACCCCCATATGTATTGTATTGGTACCTGAGCGGGGATTCAAGGTGACCAAATTGCCCTGTTTGCGCATACCGCACATGAATGTGGGAAAATGTTTTTAGGTGTCCACGATCCTGCCGTTTCAGGAGTCGGCAAATGTGAAAAATATTTTTGGGTGTCCACGAGCCCACCATTTTAAGAGTCGGCAAATGTGGAAAAACATGGTTTTTGAAAAATGTTTTTGGGTGTCCGCGTCCCCCCCATTTTTGGAGTCGACAAATGCGGAAGGGAAAAATGTTTTTAGGTGCCAATCGCCACGCCATTTTTTGAGCCGACAAATGTGGGACTATTTTCAATATACAAAATATATGTCTATGTATGTATTTTGAATTGAGGTTCTCACTTGGAATGTCGTAGTATATTTACCACCCCGGTGAACTCAAAAAATGCTAATTTAACCTTAACATTTGCTCATTTCATACTCATGCATAAAGGTATTTATAGGTATACATAATAAAATTTTTCCCAAATGTTTGCAATAGCACGATCATGTGTATTTCAATTGATTATATAATTTGTTAAATATACTTCCTACTGATCATTCGCTTACCCCAAAAACTAACCATTTTTAGGAAATGAAGTTGGCGAGCCATCTAAATGATTTACTATGGAAAGCAATTTGGAAGAAGAATGAATGATCACTTGTTTGATGTTTTGCGTTGAAGCGTTAGGGTTATTTTGTATAACTTCTTAGCTTTTGAACCGTTTCATTTTAATCATGGTTGTAAATGGTTGTAAACTGACTGTATTAAAAATTTTGAGAATAGTTCGATGGGGAAGAAGTGTTATGGAATTGTATTATTATTTCTTTATCTACTGTTTGTATCTATGTGGATTGAGATATGGGAACAGGATTTGAGAGGTGTTTTCCCAAGCGTTACAATATTCATCTTGCAACAATCTCAACTTGGATGACTCCAAAATTATTTTATTATTCTACAATGTTGGGAATTCTATTTCCACACACCTACTTAACTCAGGGCATATCTTTTCTCAATATACACAACTATTAATTTGATTATTAACTAATTTTCTCAATCCACACACTTAAAGTTACAATTACACCCTTCATTCATAACCATGGTACACACACTACTTTACCCTCAAATCCACACACTTTTATAGACCCTACTTCTCATTTATAGTTCACCCACTTTTGTGAAAACCAAAGCCAGTGAAGTTTCACTACAAGAAAAATCACTTTTGGCGACTAAATTTTTAGTCGCCAAAAGTCTGTTTTTAGTCGCCGAAAGTCAAAATTTGACTTTCCCCGACAAAATTATTTAGTCGCCACATTTGTCGCGGATATGTGGTCGCCAGAGGTATTGGCGACTAATATTTTTTTAGTCGCCAAAAGATAGGTCTTTCGCGACCAAAATGTTAGTCGCCAATAGTGTTTTAGACTTTTGGAAATCATACATTTGCCGACTAATAATTTAGTCGCCAATACTCGATCAATCACCGACTAAACGGCTTAGTCGCCAAAATCAAGACTTTTGGCGACTAATATTTTAGTCGCCAAAGGTGTTCCGCCAAAAAAAAAAAAAAACCACTTTTTTTGGTTTTTCTGAGTTTCGAACCGCGCCCAACAATCCCACATTCGAACCTTTTTTGCAACACACTCCCTCCACTATGCCACTACAATATCACGTGAATATATTTGCAATATATATTATTTATATAATATATTGACGGTATTAACACAAAACAATATATATAAATATAATTATTTTAATTCAATATAATTTATGTAAAAAATAAATTATTTACTAAAAAAAAATTTAGGCCACTTCTGGCGACTAAATTAAATTTTTAGTCGCCAATTATATCATTTTTAGCTACTAATTCTTATTTCGTCGCTAAAAACCGTGACTTAGGCCTAAACAGACCCTGTTTTGGCGACTAAACCTGTTTTTAGTCGCCAAAAACGTACCCTTTTGGCTACTAAACTGAAGTTTTGTCGCCAAAACCCTGTTTTTAGCTACTAATTTTTTTTTTGTAGCCAAAAAGCTTCACTTTCAGCGACTAAACAGTTTTTAGTCGCCAAAACAGCTATAATCGGCGACAAAACTGAAGTTTAGTCGCCAAAACCGTGACTTTTGGCTACTAAATCATTTTAGTCGCCAAAAACCGTGACTTTTGGCTACTAAACAACCATTAGTCGCTAAAAGCCCTACATGTGGCGACTAAATTGCCTTTTAGTCGCTAAAAGCATTATATTTGGCGACTAAGCTATTTTAGTCGGCAAAAGTGCTCAATTTTGGCGACTAAATCCAATTTAGTCACCAATTCTCCTACTTTTAGCGACGAAAAACGATTTTTTGGTCGCCGAAAGTGCTTTTTGTTGTAGTGTTTCCGTTCAAAAAAAAAAAAAAAAAGACAGTGAACTTTCCTTCATTGAAGACCTCCATTGAAAACCCTTGTTGAAGGTAAGGAATCTTTCCATTTTATTATTGCATTTATCATTTTGTTATTGCATTTACTATTTTCAGATATTTGTGCACTCCATTGGCATAAAACCCTCGATTTTTTCTTATGTTTTACGATTTGGAGCTCTCGGCACTGGTTGTCCGAAATTGTAGGCTTAATTTGGAACTTAATCACCGAATAAATTGTATTATTTCGATCAATTAGATTCGAAAAAAATATAAACATTCGATATGTGTTTGCCGAATTTGATAAGTTGTTTCAATTCTGTAGTTCCGAAATCATGCAATACTTTGCGGCATTTGATTTCCGAAATTTATGTGTTTCTTCGGCAGTTGATTTATGAAATTTATGTGTTTCTATCGAAAGATAAATAATATTTCGGAAGTTGATTTCCGAAAAAAAAATGATGAAATTCAACACTGATTATCCGACTAAAAATCGCAAAAAAAAAAAAAAAAAAAGCTAACATTGTCATCACTGATTTTGTTGTCACCAGACATATTTTTGCTTGAGTTTGAACTTCCATAGATTTACAATTTTTCCATATCAAAATTAAGTAAAAATTGTAGAGCTAATAAGAAAACAATGTAAATAATACAGTATAAACCTAGAAATTAAAGCAATATGAGAGATGTTTTGAGAGTATTGATTGACAGACAATAGAGGAGTATAGAGTGTGTAACAAGCAAAAGTGAGAATAACGAAAAAAGTAGGGTTTAATTTTTTTAACTCAAAAAGTGTATATTGAGATTTTTTTGTTCTTAAAAGATATGTACATAGATTTTTTCTATATAATATTATAAGTGCTGTGGATGTCTATTATGGTCATTTTTGTTTAGGATATAATTGTCATTAAATTAATATTTCATTAAGTGTGTCCTACGCTAATTAAGTGTGTGAAAAAAGAATTTCTCTAGAATGTTTGAAATACCTTTTTTGTTTGGGCTGTTGGGTTCGTGGGGTCCACCATGGGTCCCGTTTTTATAATCCGAATAGTTCAATATATAGAATTCGTCGAATACTATATGATTGTAAAAAATCACAATGATCAGATGTTGATAGCTATCTCATCGGATTAGATTTCTGTCAATCGTTTATTTTTTCACCGTCCATTTTTTTATAAACAAAACTGATTTGATCACGTAGCTATCGTTATCCGATCAACGTGATTTTTTACAAACATATAGTACTCGACGAGTTCTATATAATGAACAGTTTAGATTATCGAAACAGAATCCGTAGTGAACCCTCATGAATCCAACAATATCCTCTAGTCCAATCACAAGAAAACCGGCCCTTTTTATTTTCCTCCAAGTCAAAGAAAATCAAGAAAACCTACTAGGCTTCGTTTGGTGGAGCTTTCAAAATATAATTCTACACTCACTTTTGAGTGTGATATTTGTTTAGCGTTTTTAAAAATTAATTTCACACTCACTTTTGAAAACTCTTTCCAAAGCGGAAAAATTTGGGCTAACCAGTCATCCACCGAACATCCAGTCGGTTGACTAGAACAATGCATATATTTTTTTTATACAATTGGCACCTGTTTTTTTTTTTTTAAATTTTAAATAAAAAAATTTCAGAATTTTTTTAAATTTTTTTATGAGTCTTGAATAGAATTTTGAGTTGGGTATTTGATTATGAGTTGTAAATTTTTGTATCAAATATCATATGTCACATGAAAAATTTCCCACTCAATTTAAAACTCTTTTCAAAACTCATTTACCAAACAAATTTTTTACACTCAAATTATAATTTCAAAACTCACAAACTCAAATTGCAACTCTATTCTCAAATCATATTTAAAATACTCTACCAAATATTTTCTCCAAACCACTCCTATATATCTATACAATATATATAAAGCACCAATGTATAGTGAACAGTGTTTTTTGCCTCGTATGAACAGTAACATCTCGTGTTGAAATGTTTGTTTTGCCCCTTGGTATATATAAAGCACCAATGTATAGTGAACAGTGTTTTCTGCCTCAAATGAACAGTAACCTCTCATGTGTTGAAATGTCTGTTTTGCCCCCTTGGTCTTTATACTTATCTATATCTATACTATATATTAAGCAAAAGGAGGTTTTTAGCCCCAAGCTTTGTGAGAGCTCCAATCTCCCAATCTAAATTTCTTGATTTTTTGATTTAAAAAAAAAATCTTAGCATTTATTAACTTCTCCCAACTCCCAAGTCTTACCCTCATAATAACACTTTAATGCATTAAGAACAAGCATAAAAAAAATTCTTTGAAATCCAACACATATGAATTTCTTGAAATGTCCCAACACATATGATTATTATCCCTCATAATAACACTTTAATGCATTAAGAACAAGCATAAAAAAAATTTCTTGAAAAGTCCAACACATATGATTATTATCAAAATATTAAACTTTAATATAGTTTTTAGCCCCAAACTTTGTGAGAGTTCTAATCTCCCAATCTAAATTTCTTGATTTTTTTATTTAAAAAAAAAACTTAGCATTTATTAACTTCTCCCAACTCCCAAGTCTTACCCTCATAATAACACTTTAATGCATTAAGAACAAACATAAAAAAAATTCTTTGAAATCCAACACATGAATTTCTTGAAAAGTCCCAACACATATGATTATTATCCCTCATAATAACACTTTAATGCATTAAGAACAAGCATAAAAAAAATTTCTTGAAAAGTCCAACACATATGATTATTATCAAAATATTAAACTTTAATATAATATAATAAAAAAAAAGACATTTCATTACTTGAAAAGTCCAACACATATGATTATTATCAAAATATTAAACTTTAATATAATATAAAAAAGGAAAAAAAAAGAAGACATTTAAAATCACAATTTACATATATAGATAATTGTAAACACAATGGGGTTTCTAACTCACAAACCTTGTGAGAACTCCATTATCCCAATCTTAATTTTCTAATTTTTTGATTAAAAAAAAAAACTTCAACATTTATTAACTTCTCTTAACCCCAAACATTTTGGAAGATTTGGTTAAAACCTCCTCATAATAAAACTTTAATGCATTAAAGACAAGCATAAAAAAATTTATTGAAAAATCCAACACATACGATTATTATCAAAATATTAAACTTTAATATAATATAACTTTTGATGTAGATGTCAGTTTGTAATAAAATTAGTATTTTTAAAATTCTCTCATCAAGATTTATCAAATAAGATTCATGTTGACTATAAAATTCTTAAAAATAAAAAATAAAAATATTACTATTGAAATTGATGTAAACAGTAATAATAACATATTACTTTGTTTAACAGTTACTCTGTTTGACAGTAACATGTTATTATGTCTCATAGTAGCATGTTACTTTGTCTGACAGTAACGTATTACTTTGATTCACAGTAATATTTTACTCTTTCAATATTGTCCAGGAAAAAAAAAGAAGGATATTTTACTTTGTTCTTACTTAATTATGTGGGTGTTTGGGAAGTGAGTTTTTATGTAGATTTTATTAGATGTAGGTTTTTATGAGATAAAAATTTTTTAGTGTTTGGGAAGATAGTTGGGTTTTTATGTGATTGGATGTGATGTTTGTGAGAGAAAAAGTGAAATGATTATGGGGTTGGATGTGATATTTTGTTTGGATGTGTTTTTTTTGGTTTTGCCAAACTTTTGTCTTTTAGTAAAAAAAAATGAGAAAAAAATTTGGTAACTTGTTTTCTCCTTAGGGGATTTATGAAGCAAAATAAATTGGGTTGTCCTTTTTCACTAAACAATGTTCTAATGGAGGGATTTTGACTAAATTTTTCAAGCCTTTTTGACTTCTCCAATACCTACTACCACACCCTTTTCAACTTTTCTCATACACTATGGTTAGTGATAAAATTATTAAATTATTTTTATAAAAAATCTTAAAAAAATAAATTGTATATTAAAAAAAATCTAAAACAAATATAAATTCTTATTGACAAATAATAGGTTACAATTGTGAAAAAAAAAAGAGAAAAAAAATTACACTGTGCATTTCATTAATAATATTTTAAAAATGTGCTAAGTATTTATGTAAAGACTTGACACGTGTCCACTCTCAAATTATCAAGTGAATATAGATGAAATCAAAGAACTCAACTTCAATGGCTAACAAATATTAGAAGCCCGACTATTGAAGCCTAATAACTATTAATTAATAGAATTCAACAATTGAAAGGTCTCAAATCATATTTCTTTGTTTTTTCAAATGTTTCCTTTTTTTGATTCATGCATTCATTTTAATATTGATAGAGAATTAGACGTGTGGAAAAATGAGCGATATTAAAATTATATATTGTGGGTGTTTGGAAAGCGGCTATTTTAGAGGTTTTTTGGCTTTTTGATTATTTTAGTAAGCTATTTTAGTTATCGTGTTTGGGAAGTTAGGTTAAATTTTTGGATTGATTGTTGTATTGAAAAATGTGTTTGAAATGATATTTAAAATTGAAATGACAAATTTGCCCATAACCTTATTTTTTTCAAAATTGATCTACGGGGGTAAAATGGTCATTTAACTGCTGTGGGATGACAGTTATAGGCTCAACCTACACTGTGTTGGTGACAGTGTAGGCTGTTCGTGCGGCCCAACCACTGCTTTTCTTTTTAAAATGAATGGGTTAGGCAACTACTTTTGAGACTAAAAGCTTTTTTTACACTTTGAGGCTAAAATAGCTTGTAGTTCCACTTCCCAAACACTGCTATTGAGATATGTAATTGTTGTGATGAAAAATAAAAGTTGTCTGTCTTTTCTATGGCGATTTATTTGGTTATACCTCCAATTAAAACGTCAAGTGTGCTTCTACATCATTATTGAACGTTGCTTTTAATTTTTTTAGATACTTTGTCTTACAATTGTTTGTGTTTTATATTATGTAATTTATTACATCTGTGTTTGCTAAAGCTATTACATGGACCTAATGCAATAAGTGTAGACTATTTCAATGTCATTTTTTAGATTAAAAATACAAAAAAATATACACAAAAAGTATATGAACAGACCAGATTTTACAAAATTTATTTGTGAGTCTCACTTCTTGAAAATCTTATAATTCATTTATTTTTTGTATGATATTTTATGTTTGGTTTATGCATTTATATATATATATATATATATTTGTTTTCTTTAAAAGTTTATTTTAAAAAATTAATAAATAAATAAGTAAATTATTTTCTATTTCAAACAATTTTATTTTTGTTTTTATTTTTTATTTTTTCTTAAAGTAGTTTTAGTTTTGGGCAATTACTTACTTTTTTTTTTCTATATATTGTAATTTTGTATATTTTAAGTGCATGATATTTTCACTAATATACTCGGAGATGCATTTTGAAAGAAGTATCATAAGAAAATCAAGTAAGAAAAAAAAAATAATAAAACAATACGATGAATGTGGAGTAAAGATTAAAGATCAAAACTTCCAAAACAAGCAAGTTAACAAACAAGCAAGTAGAATAAGATGTTTAACAATTGACATTTAAAAATTTGCAACAAAACTTTATAACGTTTCTTTTTGCTAAGAAAATTCTGTTTGGTACTAACTAAATAAAATGCTTTTAAAATAGTTTTTTTTAAAGAAAAAATTGAAATTAAAACTATAGTAAATTTATGTATGCATAATTGCTAATCCCATTTTTTTACTTAATATATAATATTATATTCACTACCTTTTTTAGGTTTATTTTTTTAAGTATTTATATAGAAGTAAAAAAATGTCGTTAGGAATAAATTTTTTCTTAATTTAGTTATAAATTTTATCCGTACATTGTTTTTAAATTTTGAATAAAAATAAATATAAAATAATTGATTAAAAATATGCTACATTTATTATATTTTTTTTTTCTATGTGCAAAAAAAAAATATATATATTTAAAAATTACAATTCACATATATACAAATAATTATAAACACAATTCGGACGGTGAAACACTGTAATAATATAAAGCCCAAAAACAAAACACGGGTGAAACACTGTAATAATATAAAGCCCAAAAACAAAACCAACAAAACACAAATCATGCTTGTGTTGCCTAGAGAAGAGAGAGAGAGAGAAGAAATCGAAGGAGACGGAGGAACACCCACCAGTGACTGTCGACACCTGCCTGCGGCAGCTAAGCAGCGAACGAGCTCTTGCACTTCTCCCTCCTGCCAGAGTTCTCACACTCCCCTCTCCCATCGTTCAGGTTCGTTTTTCAGAAGTTAGGGTTTTCATACATACAATATCTGATTTTTGTTTTTAATTTTTTTTCTTCCATGTTCATCGTTTTTCTCTTCTTGTGAAAATAGTTTTTTTGGAATAGTTTTTGTGAGTTGCAAAAAAAATTGCAAAGACCAAACCCTAATTTTACCCTTTTTTTTGGGCCTCAAATCATAATCCCAACTGAATAATATGATGTTTTACACCTAAATCGACTAAAGATGATGCAAGGGAAATATTAAAAAAAAAAAAATACGTGTCCATTTTTTTTGGGATCCTGCCTAATAAATTTAGGGTTTCTTCATCTTTATATCTTTAGGTAAAGTATATCATTTTGTTCTATTATTATTATTATTATTATTATTTGTTTAATGGGGAAAATGGTGTTTGATTTTCTTCATTTTTGTTGGCTTTTTTTGTTTATTTTTTATGTTTTGATTTTTTTTTCTTGTTTTTTCTTTTGATTTTTTTCCTTTATTTTGTTCTTTCTTGTTTTTTTCGTTTTTGTTTCTTGCTTTTGTTTATGTTTGGTTTTTATTTTTATTTTTCTCCCAAGCAGTAAATTAGCAACGGTTAAGTCCAAGTTTGGTTTGACATTGGTGTTCTGCTTTCTTTAGGGTTAAATATTGTATTTATTCTGAAATTCAATCTTATATGGGTAAAGGGTAAGGGCTGGAGATGCTCTTTGTTGTTTTTTCTTAGTGTAAGGTTGTTGTGAGCAAAAAATTCTATTCATGTTATGTTGTTATGTTAATTGTTGTTTCTCTGGTTCGACCTTTTTATATGTTTTTAAATTTATTCATATTAGTTTGTAGATATTTATAATACTCATGATGTGAAGGTAATGTTTAGAGTTGTATATTGATATGTATAAATCTTCATACGTATCTATGATTTTAATTTTTGTGCTATTATTGTGCTTGATATATTTCTTTCGTTGGTTGTTGATTCCCCCCTCTCCCGGCCCAAATTTGTTATTATCTTATTTGTTCAAAATTTTTTTTTGGTTCTATTTTTTGTGTTATGTAACATCCAGCAGATCTTGAGGGATCTTACACATGGGTGATTTGAGGTTTTTTACGTATTTTCAGTAGATTATATTTGTTTCTTGGTATTTCTTCCTCATTAGTTAATTTTTTTTTTTTTTTCATTTTTATTCTGCAATTTGGCTTACAATTGAGCTAAAAAATTAATTCTGTTGATCATATTCTGTGCTGAGATCTTTGGGATTCTATAATATTAGGAGTTTTTTTGTCTTGTTTATTTTGACGTAGTGCACTGTTTTTAGCCTTGTTTTTTTTTTTTTTTTCTTTTCAAAACGTAGACATTGATTGAGTTACGAAATTTAAGCTATTCTGTCTCAAAACCAATTAGATTTGATTGATTAGTAGATCATATGACATGTAAACGAATGGTGGTCGTTCACTTTGTCTCTGGCTCTGTTTCTTTTCATCCACTTATGTTAACTGAACCATTTATTTGATTTGATGACTCTATGGGTTCTATTTAGAACTCAAATTTCAGTTTCTCAATATCTGCTGTTGATTTTGCATAATGTTTCCATCAGGGTCCCAAATGCTTCACATCACAACACATCAACCATCTCCTCCACTTCTCCCTCTATCAAGTCTTTTATCGCTCATTTTTTTACTACATCAAAAACTCCTCACCATTGCCATCGTTTAGCTCAAATTGTTTTCTAACACCTTAATGTCTTTCACTATATATGTGTTTTATCTATTTATGTAGTGTTTCAACCCATCAGTGACTGCATTTGTGCCTAGAGAGAGAGAGACGTGTATTACTTAAGAATTTACAAATAAAAATGAAAAAATGTATATATATAGTGTAGATAATGTGTTATTATGTAATCATTGTAATAAATTATGAGAATATATATATTCATTTGAAATTCACTTGCATATATTGCAGGAAATAATTTTCTTTGTCTAGAAGATGCACCATCAAAATCACCTCAGAGGAAGCTGCTTGCATCAATATTTTGTGTGAGCTAATTTCTTTCTTCCTTTTGCATTTCGTTTTTTTTTTAATTTATCAAAATTTAATTTTTATTATCTCTGGCTTAGCTTTTTATTTCCGTGTTTGATCATGACTTATGGGTGTTTGTAATCTGGAAGATTAGGTGTTATGTAATATCAGTTAAGAACTTATTTTATTGATTTGAGTTACTCATGAATATCAATTTTTCAATGGGTGTTTGTGTTTCTTTCTTTTCTATTTTTTAAATCTTACCTCCTAAATCAAACTTTATGAAGTTTCATTTATACCTAAACTACAGTAAGTTGGTTGATGCTTAGTCAGAGTATAATGTTCCATTCTCCTCTTTTCTTTTGATTAACAACATTAGCGAAGAATGTATTTAAAGTAGCATCGTCTACCCAGGATACTTTAGTTTGCTTACCAATCTAACACATGATCAAATTAACTGTGTAAATCAGTAGCGCCAATTGCTTTTTGGTTGCAAAGCTTACAACACCCTTTTGACATTACATTTATTTTATTTTATTTTTTATTTTTTGATTACCTAAGAAGAAAAAATATTTTATTAGAGATGATTAACAGGAATCCAATAAACAGTAGACATTAGGATAGACAATTCTAAAACTACAATCTCTCCCATAAAAGCCCAACCCACCCAATTGGACAATACATCAGTACAAGAGCCAAAAATGGGCAGGAACCTTCTCTGTGATAAATGATTCAACATTTGATACTCAATTCATTTGACATTGCGTACTTTGCATGGTTGTTTATTTAATGAGATTGAAGACCTCTTATTGGAATGTACATTCTTTGCATTATATGGTGGCTTTTGTTGCTTTTGTCAGTTTGAATGGGAGTGTTGTTCTTGTTAACCACCATTTTCACTTTTATTGTTTCATTTTATTTTTATTTCATAATTCTTTTTCTTTGTTTTTAATAAAAGTAAATTAGTAATGTGAGATTTATTTCTTGTCCTTCCTCTTGATACTAGAAGTGCAAAAGAAGCTTATGCAGTTTCTAAATTTTTTTTTTGATCGACAAAAATAAAATATATTAATGTCGAACAAAGGTACAAGGTGTATAAATGAATACATCAGCGGAGACAAAAGGCCAAGGCTAAAGCAACAAAAAAGGGAACAAATCCCAATCAAAATTGGAAGCAACACCAAACAAGAACCAAAACAATGCCAAATAACACAAGTAGCAAATGTTGCAAACAAAACACCAGCAACCAGCCATTGATGCTGAAAAAATTCCCAACTCCTTGTTGCACTCAGCCAAAAAAACTCCAATGTTTAAAAGATTCAATGCTTCCCGTAGCATAACAGAGCACACCCATAATCTTGTTTCAAGACCAAACACTTATCACTTAGGCTGTGTTTGGATCATGAATTTGGGTAGAGATTTGGAAAAGGAAAGCAAAAATGTAGGTAAAATGTGAATGACATATAGTTACATTTCACCCACCTTTTTCTTTTCCCTTTCCCTTTCTCTTTCTCTTTTCAAATCCTTACCTAAATCCATGCTCGAAACATAACCTTAAGGTAACAGGTTTGAAAAGTTGTCTTCTTCCTATACAAAAAAAGCTCTTCTAAAATTAAGTTGCAAAGAACCATTATGATCGCCTGGGTGGAGAAGATTAGCCACATTTCCATCCTCATTATCTGAAAAGTTGGAAAAATCTGCAACTAGGGTATCTCATCAAGCCATTTGTCCTGCTAGAAATTAATATTCTTGCCATCCCCCAACTTTAGACTCAAATTTTCCTTGAAGAGTTGGAACTTGTCAAAAAATTTCCATTGGATAGAAAAAACTTCTTTCACACGTTGTAAAA
>CM069908.1:10294444-10595734 GCA_036172215.1 Camellia granthamiana | reverse complement strand
AATTGAAGACTCCCATTAGATTACGCAAATCTAAAATTGGGACTCTTCATTTAAAAAGCACAGAGGGTGTGATTATGATTAGGTCCTAATGTATAATAATCAGAATAATAATAATTAATTAATATGTCATTATCGGATTGTTTTTTAAATGTTTTGTATAAGAATTAACAAACCTGATATGTGCCCCGAAATTCAGGGGCACTAATGCCCCGAATTTCTATATAAGGCAAAAAAAAATAAAAATAAAAAACAAAAGTTACTAAAATTGAAAATTAGGGCATTAGTGCTCACAGTTTTAGTGCCACAAATCATTTTTAAAGAATTAATTATGGTATAGGTTTTTTTCTTTGTTTATTGGGTTGGGAGAGTGTTAATCTATGGGGGCGTGATCATAGTTTGTCAAAAAATGTTAAGGCTTCGTTTGGGAAGTTAAGTTTGGAATTTTTTTTAGTCACAAAAAAATAAAATAAGTTTTTTAATTTAATAAGATAAAACATCACATTCAATTCATAGTCATTACATTTTTTTTCTTATAAAAAAACTAAAAAAAGTCAAAAAAACCAAAAGCTCTTCCTAAACGAGACTTTTTAGTCTCAGGCTATTACAAAAAGTCAAAAAGCAACCTACTTCCCAAACGAACCTTAAATGTCTTAAATTTTTTACTAAATATTCACAATTAGGGCTCGTTTGGCATGTAATATTTTTAGTTTAAAAGTCAAAAAGTTATTAAAAAAATCAGAACGCCTATAACTTATGCTAAAAAGTTAAAGATTTTCTTTTTACTTTTTGCATATCTTTTCATAAAAAATTAAAGTCATTCCAAATAAACTAATTTTTTTATCTTATATTTTAGCCAAAAAATTATAAAGTTACTAAAATAGTATGTTCCTAAACGAGGCCTAATGTTTCTTTTGTCTCAAAATATATATATATTTTTTGTTTTAGAGAATTTAACTTTTTTATTTTTGTAATACAATTATTATACTTCAAAAATATTAATTTTTAAAACTATCATTTGATTTAAAATATTTTTTTTTTGAAAATATCAATTGTTATAATTATATTTTTTGTGTATATTTATATTAATAAATTTTAAAAAATGACAAAATACGAAATCCATGTTATTTTAATTCTTAATTTTTGAGAAATAACCAATATTTTTAGATAATAAAAAATAAAATAACGGACAAATATGTTAAGACGGAAGGAATAAAACATATAATTAACATTGCTCGAGTTTGTTTTCTTGGCTTTGTTCCATTGCTTGAAAAACAAACATTTTTTTTTAAATGTGTCATTTTTCTTATTTTTCAAGTCTTTATTTGGAATAATTTAAAAGTAAAAATTCAAAAATTTTAAAAATAAATACTTAATCTTTTTAGTTTTATTGTCTTCAATGGACTTTTTAATTTTTTTTTTTTTAAAGATTTATAGTTTAGTAGATCTAAAAATGAAAAAAAAAAAAAATGTTCAGTAGAAACAAAAATATCGACTAAAAATAATTGTCAGACCCTCAAAATGACATGGGAAGAGTTCCATGTGATTGCTAACTCCAAAGGGTAAGATTAACATTGCCATTAAAGTGGCATTCATAATCAAATCTCATGAATTAAATGATTAAAAATACTATTTTATTTTTACTTTACGGAAATAAGAAAAAAAAATTATTTTTATAATGAGGGATTTTTAATGTAATTTAGTTCCATTCAATTAACATCAACAAACTAATACATAATTAAACACAATTTATTTTACTTTGAACTTAATATCATCATATTAATAATTTTGTCCCTCTAATGCAAATCAATTTAATGCAACAATCAAACATGTAATGTTACAAATCATAAATTATAGCATTAACAATGTTAGGATATCTATAAACCTAAGACTTTATTTGGGAAGTAGGTTGACTTTTTAATTTTTTGACATTTTGATTATTTTAATCTACAACAATGTTAGGTAGCTCAAAATTTTGTGGCTCAAATCACTCAAAACGACGTTGTTTTGAATGTAAAACGACGTCATTTTGATAGATTTGAACCATTTGAGTCACAAATTTTTAAGCTACCAAACATTTTCTTTTAATTTAGGATTAAAAAGTTCATTTAAGTTGACTTTTTTAACTTTTGTGAGAGTAAAAGTGAAATAATTATAATTTAAATGTGATATTTTATCTTATTAATTTTTAATTTATTTTATATTTTTATAACTAAAAAAGTCACTAACCTTAAAAAAATCACTTGTCAAACGACGACTCATACGTATGGCAAGTCTAATAATTCATGTGATCTTTGAGATTTAAAAAATAAATAAATAAATTTAAGAATGTTCATTTTACAGCTTTTGGTATTAAAACAAGACACAAAGGATGGTGAGCTCACCCTCTTGGGCTGAGTTTCATCAAATTTTTATGAGGAATTTATCGGTAGGTCATACATAAAGTTTAAAATTTATCTAGTTTCAAAATAAGTTATTTGTATCAATTACTCTTACATGTTTTTAAAAATAAACTATTAATAAATCTTAATAGGTGAACTTAATTCCTATTAAATCTTAATAAAATTATTACTAATTTTTGCATATATTGTTAAAAATTGATAATTAATGAATTTTTTGTCATGATTTTTATAAATTGTTACTAAAACTTATAATTAGTAACTTTTTTTTGACAAAATTTTTAAACTGTTGCTGAAAGTTAAAAATTAGTACTTTTTTTGTTACTATTTTTTAAAACTGTCACTAAAACTTATAATTAGTGACATTTTTTGTGACAAAATTTTCAAACTACGTTGAAAATTAACAACTAGTGACGCTTTTTAATAGTGTTTGATGAAAAATGCTATTAATTATTATAAAATCTATTGGATAATAAATTCACTTGTTAACACTTACACGTAAGTCCCCCCATTTTTAATTGTTACAATTTTTTTATAAAAAAATTAAAATTAAAATTAAAGACGCTATTACATGCCGCCACCGTCGGACTTCTGTCAGACACAGTTACCGAAGACTTGCCGAAATGTTGAACATCATTGGGAATTCGTCGGAGTATCGCCAAAAAATCACCCTAGTATCACCGGAGTGTTCTGAATGTTACCGGAGGTCACCGAAATGTTTAGAATGTTTGTTGGACGTTAAGAATATTGCTAAAAACTCACATGGATGTCTAAAATATTGCCCAAAAAAGGATAAATTAAGAAATTTGAGCGAAAAATTATAGCAAAATATGCTAAATATTGATAAACTAAAAGAAAATAACAACAAACAACAATAATAGGAAAAATGATATGTTATTTTAATTTTTATAAAGTTTAAGCAAATAATCTCCAATATTGATCAAACTAAAAAATAAGTTTTAAAATTATAAAATATTACAGCTTCAAAATATGATTCTATTAAGCATTTGTTTTTATTAATAAAATTGAAAAACAGGTTATGTGATAAGATACTCAAGATTCCCGGCATACAATAAGGAAAATGAGTGGGAGCACTAATTAGTGCTACCACTAATTATGTGGCAGTAGACCCCACCATAAATGATTTGATGTTTTGGTCTTGGTGTTGTATTTTTTTTCTTTTTTTATTGAGTACCATGTCATTAGTTGTCTTTTTAGAACTCCAAAATTAGTGGCCTCTATCATTGTTGATACAATAACTGCTAGTCAGTGTACACGTGGGACAATATCAGTTACTAACTAATATTGATATTAGTGAGACATTGTACCATGGTTAGTTATATAGTTAATTACTATTCTGTTAGAACTATTACTATTCTGTTAGAACTATAGTTAGGTTAGATAGATATTATCTCTGTAATCAAGATTCATTCTGTAATCAAGATTCATTCAATCAATTCATCAATTCTCATTTCTTCATTCATGTTTTTATGGTGTCAGAGCTTCTGAAGCTCCAGCAAGCATCGAGCTTTCAACAATGGCTGATTCTGCTGCCTCTCTTCCGTCTAGCCTTACTCTTCTAATTTCTAACCTGAGTTTTGTTATTACAGTCAAATCCGTGTTCTTGCAATTCTAGTGTGGAGGTATGGAACTCTTTGGCAAAACGAATTACTTCTATGTCTCGTTTTCATGTTCATCAATTGAAGAATAAATTGAGTCAAATGTCTAAGATAGATCTCACGATGGACGAATATTTTAGTCAAATCCATTTCAGATCAATTGACTTTAATTTCATTCCCTGTTAATGATGAAGACCTAGTTCTTTTGATCCTCAATGGCTTACCAGAAGAGTATAGTGCGTTTAAAACTACTATACGAGCTAGATCAGAATCAATTTCATTGGATTGTTTAAGTTATCTACTATGTTTTGAGGCTATACACATAGAATCTTCTTCCAAGTCTTCTTCATCATCAGATCTTCCCTTTGCCTATGTTGCGACAAAAGGATTTTCTTCTAATAATGCTAGAGGAAGTCATCGAGGTTCATACGGAGGCAATGGTTCCTATAGAGGAGGAAATCAATTTTCTAAAGGTAATCGCAAAGGGAGGTAGAGGCAGGTCTTATAATTCCTTTTACAACAACAACAGCAATAACAAACTTTTCTTCTTTTGGCTCTTCATCCTCTCTGATTTGTCAAATCTATGGCAAAATGAACCATACAGCTCTTGAGTGTTGGTATAGAATGGACTCTACATTTCAGTCTTCTTCTGTCCCAAGAACTACACAAGCTAAGGCCTATATGGCTAATTCCTCTGCATCAGTCACTCCTAATGACAATTGGTATATTGATTCCGCAACTACCAACCATATTACTCATGATCTAGGCAATTTGTCACTGTATCAACCTTATCAAGGTGAAGATCATGTTCATGCCACTGGTAAAGGTTTGCTTCCTACTCCTTCTTCTTCTCTCAAACTTAACAATGTCCTTTATGTGCCTTTTATTACCTCCAATTTAATTTCAGTTCACAAATTGGCCCATGATAATAATTGCACCATGACTTTTGATGCTAATTCCTTCATTATTCAGGACAAACTTACCAAGACCATGCCGTTTAAAGGTCATCATTCTAATGGATTCTATCATCTTCCTGGGTCTACCTCTCAATCTTCTCCTCATAGTTGTTATCAGAGTAGCACTACATCTTTTCCCAACTGGCATTTTTGATTGGGGCATCATTCTCTTCAGAAGCACCATTATCTTTCTTAGCATTGTAAAATTCCTTTTAATAAAGCATCTTTGTCTTCAGAGAACGGTAGTCTGTGTACTTATTGTTCTGTCTCTAAGAGTCATCGACTCTCTTTTAGTTTGTCTAATTCCACTGTAATGAACCTCTTGCTTTAATACATACAAATGTTTGGGTTCCTTTTCTCCTTCTAGTTCTGGTTACAAATTTTATGTCATTTTTGTGGATGATTACAGTAAGTTCACTTGGTTATTTCCTCTTTACTATAAAAGTGAGGTTTTTACTAAGTTTCTCAAATTCAAACAATTTGTGGAGACTTAATTTACCACCAAACTTAAAATCTTGTGTAGTGATAATAGAGGTGAATACCTCTCTATTCAGTTTCATAAATTCCTCATTGCTAAAGGCATTGTTCATCAACTTACATGCCCTCATACTCTAGCTCAAAATGGAGTGGCTGAGAGGAAGCACCGTCACGTTGTTGAAACAACTACTGCACTCATGCATCACTCTTCTTTACCTCTTCATTTTTGGTTTGATACTTTAGCCACAATTGTGTTACTCATTAATTGGCTAAATGTTGCTAAGTTGCATTTTAAAACTCCTTTTAAGATTTTGTATAATCATTCGTATGATTATTGTCATGACCTGAACAAGCCCCTATGGATTAAGGTCATAACCGGCTAGTAATCATGAGATTACCTACGGCCTCATTCTTTATACAAAAATGTCTCAATGTATAAAGAATGTCTCAATAGAAATAAAGAGGGCCAAACGAAAGCAGACTTAAAATTTTTGTCTATTGAGCTGTGCTTATTTGGCGTAGCAAAAATTATTTCAAAAGCATTCCATAATAATTCACATATTTGGACAACATTAACATCCATCTTATAACATCTTGTACATCCAGGAACTTCAAACATGCAATCAGCCAAACAAAAGTTTATATACATAGGTGATCTGGCGTATTCACCAAGGTAGTAAAAAGGGTAAACAAAAGAACAAAAACAAAGTCACGTACGTGAGACGTTCGTGCTGACTTCACAAAACTTGGATTTCTCTCACATCCTCCACTAAGGTTCATTGAGCTTGGGTTTGAATATCTCTTTCCTCACCTACATATATATAAATGAGAGTGAGTGAAAGTCCAGTGAATAATATCAAAATGAAGAAGTTACATGAATGAAATTCTTAACAAACATATCAAACGGCCTTAGACCCATTCATATTTCTATCTAATACATTAAACGGCCTCAAGCCCAAATATATCAAATGGCCTCTGGCCCATCATATCAAACGGCATCGGGCCCAATTCATTCATGTCAAACAGTCTCGGGCCCAATTCATTCGTATAACGAATACTCGTTCACAATTCAAATTGACAAATCCATGAAACTTATACATAAGTAAGCATTTAGAAAATAGCATACTTGAAAATATCTTTACTAAGATATTACTCACAGTGTTTTGCCGATGGATTTGCCCTTACACTTGACTCTACACATTTCATAACATATTGGGTTACCGATTCAATCCGTTCTTAATTTGTTTGTTTCTCTTAGGCCTCTTTCTTATCCTTTTAGTGCATTTACAATGTTCAATGCATGCCTAAGAGTGCTTAGAAATGAAAGAGAATAGAAAATGAAACATAAAATAACTTTTCAAAATTTCTGAAATAGGGATCTTTGCTTGAGCGCAACTTTGATCGCTTGAGTGACCTGCAAAACTCTATAAAAGTACTGGTTGCATGAATTTTACGCTCGAGCGAAATTTCTTACGCTCGAGCGAAAAGTCTTGCAAAACAGGGTTTACTCGAGCATAAGGTCTGTCGTTCGAGCCTCTGGGCGAATCTCTGCAAAACTTTTGGGAGCTAAAATTTCACGCTCGAGCGAGACTTTCGTCACTCGAGCGGACATGTCAAATTCTAAAAATTCCAGAATTCTGATTGAAGTTCAAAACACACTCCCAAAGGTCCAAAACTTGCAAATTGACACCAAAACATGGAAAAACATAGTATATCATGTTGTAGACACCCCATTTTTGACCGTCCTCAAGACTTGGACGTCACCGTTTGAACACTCGGTGATTATCCATGTTTGTGTTCGTTTGGAGTTCCCGGAGTTCTCGGCTACGCGCCTTGCCTCAGGATCTCCGAACTCGATTGTTTTGTGTTTGGTTTTGCACCAAACACTTATGTTCTACCTTGGAGGGGTAGGGAGTGCCTTTTGAGGCATCCCCACACACCACCGGCAGTGGCTAGAGGCCACCGGCTGGTTGTTGTTGCCATCGGCACTATATTGTGCCGGTCGGCACTCTTTTGTGCCGGTCGGCAGTCAATTTTGTCAAAATGACATTTTTGCCCAGCCGGCTACTGTTCAGTTGCTTTTGGAGATATTTTCAGACAGCTGTCTGGCATTGACTCCCCCTCCATACACGTGTATGGAGGGATGCCCCTCTTGGTTGCTTAACTTGTAAGCATTACAAGTTTGGCTCCTCTATAAGAGGAGGCCTTCCCCCTTGGCTTTAGGGTTGGCTTTTTGGAGAGAAAACAACTCAGAGAGAGCTCTGGTTCTAGGTTAGAAGTTTTGTATCTATTCTATCTCTCTTCTTCCCTCTTATTTGTACACTAGGTGTTTGTGACTTACTATTGCACATCAACACCTAGTGTTTCACCTTTTCTTGGTTTCTGAGGTTCCAAGAGGTTGTCTTGGAGGTTTTTGGCTGGATTTGAGCTCAAGGAAGCAACAACATCAACTCTTGTGAAGGTGGTCAACAAGGGTGAGAAACTCCCCCTTTTTACCCCATTTTTGCACTCCGTTTTTGCATAGCTTAGAACTATTTTTGTGCTTAGTGATTAACACATAAAAGTTCTGTTTTTTAGTCCTCTTTATTGTCTATTAAGAGTGTTTTGTGCTTTGGGGAGGTTTGACCACCCTTAGGCCTTGAAAAGGCCTCATTTTGTGCTATTTTGTTGAGATCCGGGATTTTGGTGTTTGGGTCTCTTCACCACTGAAATCTTGAGGGATTTCAGTGGTGAAGATGATGCCTTAAAGTCCTAAGAAGGATGGGGGCACCCCCTCTCCTTGATGTCCTTGAAAAGGGCAAGTTTTGCCTCTTGAGGGAGCATTGTGCTTGAGTGTGTGTTGAGCATATATGGACTGTTATTCATGCTTAGGATATCATGATTTAACATTGCTATGTGTTGGTTTTGGTCCCTTATGCATGCTTAGCATAGTTGCCATGTAATGCCTTGTATTGCCTTAACATGCCTTAGGTTGTTAGCCCTAATTTGAGCATGTTTTAGGCTTAGATTTGTGAATGTTTTGTGCTTATTTTGACATGTTTTAGCTCTGTCCATAGTCATTTGGGTTGATCTTGGCATGCATTATATAGCCCCTTTGCATTTTAAGCTTGCTAGCCTTTGAGCATGCATGTGTAGCATGTGTTGCTTACCTCATTTTGATGGTTTGGAACCATCTAGCATGTCATTTCAGTCCCTTTGGTGTGCTTGTATGCTTGTCTTAGTTGCCTCTTTAATGCTTTAAAAGCATGTATTGAATGCTCCATGTTTTGGTCATTGTGCATGCCTTTGGTTTCAAGCCTCTTAGATGCCATCTAAGTAGCCTTTTGGCTTTGTTTTAACATGCTAAAAACCTGTTTTTAGTTGTTTAATGCATGCCATAATTGTCTTGCATAAGTATAGTTCAATGCCTCATTGACTTGCTTTAAGTCTTGGACCATTTGCATGCTTTGTTTGGTCTATTTTGAGTTGGTTTAGCACCACACTTTGACATGATTTTAGAGCTCATGTTGCATGCTAATCATCCATGTTATCTCCTTTCAAGTGTGCTTGAGAGTGGTTTGTTTAATGCCTAAGTTGTGTGCCTTAACATGTGTACATGTGCATGTGTGTTTAGCTCTCATACTTAACATTTTGGCTACTGATTTTAGGCCTAGTTAGAGTTGCCTAGATCATGTTTAAGTCCACCTTTTATTTGGTTTGCATGCTTGCCTTACATGTTCGCTTGTATGCTTACATAAGCGCCTTGCATTGTCCATATTGCATGCTAGCCAACATGCTTAGGATTTCATTGCATTGACATGCATGCTAGGCCTCTTGAGATAAACATGATAGAGGTTCGGCACCCTTGTTTGTTTATATGGTTTGCATGCATTTGAAATTGAAAGTGCACATTTGGTTCTTTGGGCCATCATGCATGGAAATGCGTGATTGGTGGCCCGAGAATCGAGGCACATCCTCATTTGAGTCATTAACATGATAAGGAATGTGTTTGATGCATAAATTGCTGGAATTACATTGCCATGCAAGTTTTTGCCCTCTGCTGCTGTGAGTTGCAGGTTCTGCAGACATTCAGTGCCGACTGGCAGCACTTAGTGCCGACCGGCAGTCAATATATGGCCGGTGGATGAATTCAGTGCCGATGAGATCAATTCACTGCCGATGGAAGTTCTATTCAGCCGGTGATGATCCCCAGTGTTCAGAAAGGCATCCCTGAGACTTTGGCAGTTTTCAGAGGAGTAGAGCAGGGAAAACAGAGGCAATCTAAGCATGGCAGTGCAATTCCGAGCAAGTCCCGAGCATGCGTTGCATCCGGCCCTCATCTCGAGGCAGTTTACTGCTTTAATTAGATTAATTAATTAATTTGATTAATTTAATGGGTTTGTAATATTTAATTAGCTTGCGTAGTTAATTAATTTGTATATTCTTTTGGTCCCTCCGAGCGAGGGCAAGTCTGTAATAAGTGTGGGTGAGTGGTGTGTATGTCTTCCAACCCCCACTTCTTTCTCCCTTTTATTTACCTGCTTTGATGGTAGATTAGGGCACGTTTATTTTAGCATACCTTATGCTATGCATGCGTGCATCTATGCATTTGTTTACATGCACCGGGCTCGGTACATCATACAAACTGCATTGTATTTTCAATTTCCAAATTGAATACGTGCATCAACTGATTGCACCTTATATGCCATTTTAGGGTTAGCCGAGCCTACTCTAAATCACATCCTTGCTTGTGATGCATTAGTCATTCTAACATGAACTAGGTCATGCATGTTTGCTAACTGGTTTATTGTTTTGGCACGGAGTACGATGTAAGTCTTTATGCTTTAGCATCTCGTATGCGTGTGAATGTTGACATGACAGTATGCTTACCATGCGGCTAAGTGCTTACATGAGATAAACTGTTTGAATGCCAGTGGGTGGAGGTTGGATTGCTTGAGTTGGAAAACTCATTGAAATCCGTATTTTAGCCTACTTGCGAGTAGCAAATTCCAAAGTGTTTTCGAAACAAACGGATATGCAATGCTTATTTCCAAATTAGGCAATCTAGTCTATACTTGATTGCTGTGCGCATAACATAGTAATTATAGGTTAATAATTGGAATAAGAACACATAACGTTTTCAAAATCAGATATCACGGTTAGTAGAGGCCGGTCTTCGGACCGGGCGAGAGGGGGTGCTCATAGCTGACCTTCCCCGATCGTACCCAAGCTCCCGAGCCAAGATCACTTTGGTTATGACGGACACGTGGCCTTCGGCACCGAGTCAGGGTTTTCTAAATTTTCCCATTTTAAAATATTTAGGTGGCGACTCTGTAATCTGGCAAAGCAGTCCATGTTTGGCACTTCTTTTCAAAAATCAGTTTTCTTCAAAACGATTTGCCAGAGTTGGACTCTTTGGTTCAAGATTGAGAACCGTGACATTTGAGTCCTTTGAACTGTAGTGACCCAATATCGAACCAGAACGGGGGGGGGAGTCGCACCCTCCCCGGGATGCGTTCGGGGACGTCTACAGTTTCTGGCGACTTTGCTGGGGATGTTTAGAGAGCTTGACTCGAACTCGTGATATCCTGTTTTGATTTCATTTATGTGTTTCTTTGCATTGCATGTGCATTGGTGCGCCTAGGAACACAGTGTTTGCCATCTGCCATTCCTGAACGGTTTGCCGGAGGCTTGTCTTGTCAAGGCATGACCATAAGGCTGACCGGTTATGGGCTCTGACAGCATGGGAACACAAACCCCGGTTTTACCGGGGCACCCTTTTCGACCATTCGACCTAGTGCCTATTCGGAATCCATAGTGACCATTCCAAACTAGGACAGGTTGCTTACCCGATATAGGTTGTTTGAAACCGCTGTGTGCGTAGTGAAACCCTAGCTCCTGACAAAATAGGACAGGGAAACCCTACCCCAACATAGGGGTGTTTTGGCTCTCTTTACTTGCTATGTGCTTTTAGAGTGTATCTCTACGGGAATGCGCATATCAGTTTGCAAGATTGGGTACCCGGCCTGAGGGCACCAGTAACAGTATTTTGGGGAATCAGTTATCTGTGGGTATCAGATTCAGATTTTGAACAGTGATTCTGGGAAACAGTGATCGGTGGTAAAGTACAGTTGTCAGGCTACACCCGTGTTTGATCCGTTTGGGGCTGAAATACTGCTTGTTTTCCGTTTCAAGGTTCAGAGATCCAGAGGGTCGATCTAGAACAGCTAGTGTCTTCTCCTTGCTGAGGCAGGACTGAGCATGACGCAGAATTCAGAAGAGATCGTGGTTATGGCGGCCGCGTTGGATCAGGGAATCACCCTACACAGCGAAACTACTGTTGATATGCCGCATCCACCCAGATCGCCGGTTGCGCACCCGGTCTGGGCCCCTCAGCTATATCAGGCTCGTGAGCCTACTACTTTTGAACTAATGGGGATGATAGGAGATCTCCAGAGGTCTGTGGCGGATCTCGCCTATGGGATGTCAGTTTCACCGCCAGTCGCACCATATGCCGGGAGCTTTGTACCTCAGGAGCCCTCGCTGTTGGGGCGAATTGTGATTGAACTGAGTCAACCGGAGATGGCCTCCAACCATGGCAATGATGCACCAATATCCACCCAAACCCTCGATCAGGCCGAGGCCAGAGATAAAGGTAAGATGAAGATAGATGCCAACCCTATCGAACAACTGCTGTGGGCAGTAGAGGCTTTGAAAGCCGGGGGAATGAACAAGCAACAGGTATCCGCAGTTATGTCAAAAGCTGTGGAGGATGCTTTCCCCACTCCGCCCGAGGGCAATTCCAGTCAATCAGAGAATCGGGATAGGCCCCGTCATGCCAGAACAGTGCTTCCCCCTCCTAGCCTTGTATCCGGGAAGGATCAGAAATCCAAAGCCGCACCCGCCGATCCGTTCGCTAGTGCATCTAGCAAAAGTGCTCAGGCTTCAAAGTACCTGCCTCGAGGGCGCCGAGTCTTCCATCCCCTCTACATGCCTTTATCTAGGGCATTTTTGATTTTGGCTAAAAAGGGGCATCTTACACCCCTAGAGCCTCGGCCTCTCCCGAAGAATCTCCCCGCTACTCATGACGCTGCACTGTACTGCGCGTACCATCAGCAGACTGGTCATGCTACTGATAATTGCTTCCGCCTCCGTCATGAGGTACAGGATTTGATTGACAACAAGGTTATCCTCCCGCCTACCTCGGCCAAATCAGTCACTACAGAATTCTTGGATTGTGAGGGCACAGATACCGAGGACACAGATACCGCGAGTATGTAATTAGAAGGTGAACCGCCTGCGGGCAGTGTTTGGAGCATTTTTGGATGTAGCGTTTGGCACGCATTTTTGAGCATCGACCAATACTAGTTTTGTAAATTCTGACTTGGGTGTCGAGTCAGTCTGTTGCTTTGTTTTGAGTCTGTCTCTCTGTATTGAGTCAGTCTTTTTGCTTACAGGGTCTGTCCTGTTGTAATGAGTCAGTCCCTTTTGTATAGAATACCAGGTAATTCCGGGGTTGTTGCCTCGAGCACCGCTTTACCTTGTAATTACTTGTTTTGTTTTCCCTTTGAGTCTGTCTCAGTTAAGGAGCCGGTTGCAATCAGGGTTTTGCAATCAAACCGCTGCGGCTATCCCGTTTTCGTGCTTGCTTTCAGTTTGAGCTAATTGTGCCGGAAGATGTGAATGGAACGACAGTACATTTTACCTACTCTCTTGTGCCTTAAACTCGTTGTAGTGACCTAAGTTTTTCAAAACCTTCTTTGAACACTGCGGTGATAAAAACGAAGAGGAAGGAATTCCTCGGGTTTTTGCAAAACTTTGATCGAAATTGAGAGAAAGAGAAGCACGTTGAGCTTTTAATGAATGAAATCATGCTTGTCGGCGTGAGTACTGAGAAGGATCCTGGTTTGATCCAGACTGGTTCCACACTATCTTCTGCGCGAGCGATTTGTCGCTTTCTTAAAAACTTTCAAAAACAAAATGTTTTGCGCAGTCTTGTGAAGACTTGTGCGGATTTGCTCTCGAGATCGTGCAGCCCAGGATCGCTCTCAGCCTCAAGATTCAATTTATCTGTTGCAAACTGGAATCCGTTCAAAACATTCAACAGTGCCATGAAACGCCTGTGTGGCCCATTTTGAGGCAGCCCTCGAGCAAGAGGCGTCAAAGTCAGATCAAGGAGATCAGATCCCACCAAGCAAAGCTCGAGAAGCAACCGTGATGGACTTTTCCTGCAAATCAATACAACAGTCGCTCTCTTGGATACGGAGAGGCTTCAGTCTCAAAACCATTTGGCATGGACAAAGCTACACTTTTACCCTTTGAGAGGCTCGCTGGGCCGAAAACTCGGAAGGGCGGCCCAGGCAAAAGTTAGAGCAAAGAAAAAAAGAGAAAAGAAAAAAAGAAAAATACAAAAGAAGCAAAAAAGAAAAGAAAAGAAAGCAAAAAAATACAAAATACAAAAAATGCAAAAGAAAAAAGAAAAAATGCAAAAAAGAAAGAAAAGAAAAATCAAAAAAATTGAAAAGAAAAGAAAACATAGCTCGCAAGGTCGAAAACCTGCAACAGGCGCCTTGGCAAAAATTAGAGCCTAAAAAGTGAAGGTTAAAATACCCGAGTGTACCTTAACCGGAACTACGTAAGGCTTGATTCCCATGTTTGGGATACGTAGGCAACTTCATCCTGAAGTCCAGCCCCCAACGCTTCCATAGCGTCTCAGTCCATGTCTTGGTTTTGATCACTTTTGCCTCCTCCGAATCCGATGTCTCGATTGCAGCAACCCGGAAGTACGTGACCAACTTCCTTTTGAAGCCAAACCACCAACACCTTCCAGGCGACTGTGTCCATATATTGGTTCAAACCGTCTTCGTCTCTTCCGCGTCCGAGGGTCCGATCGTCATCAACAAGGACTGACTTACAACATGCTGCGGCATCATCCAAACAAGGGGCAACTTTCCGTTGCCACACAGTGCCATAAGTTGCCTTGAGTTGCCGTCCAAACTAGGGGCAACTTTCCGTTGCCTTGCCCCTCCTTTAAGCAAGGGGCAATTTTCCATTGCCTCCGATCCGAGGTTGCGCATCTCGAGGGTGAGTTCGTGCTCATTGAGCACCGATTGTTTGCCAAAAATAGTTTTTGAAAATTTTCACTGAAGTTGACTTATTTTCTCGAAAACTATTTTATTTTCAAAATTGGACCATGTTTGGGCCCAAAAGGGAGAACTTTTAGTGCTCACAGCCTGATTCGCATGATTTCAAATCAAAAATCGAATAAGTGTGTTAATCCAACTCTCATTTTTGATCAAAACTGTTTTAGAAAACAAAAAATGGTCAAAATGACGAACTAGGGGCACGATTGAGTCAGGTCTTCTGTCTTTCCCCCGCTAACATGCTTGTCAACAAGGCGCTCTATTCACCAGAAGGAATAGCCGTGAGCTAACAGTGTTGGGCGTGAATCTGCGATTTCCTATTCATCCATTAATCACCCTGGGGAGGGATTGAAAAATGAGAGATTAAAGAATAGAGAGGAGCAAGTTGAGAGAAAAGTGAAGAAAAGGGTTTTGAGAGAAAAAAAACCGAGCTTGAGGACCGAGTGATGTGAGTATCACAAATCAGAAAGGGTGGGAATAATACCCGGAGGAACTGGCTTCTCGAGATTTGAGGTCGTGTGGTAAACACGTCTGTGTGTCGTGTCTTTTGATTTGTCGACCTTAATTTTGGCTTTGAGTCTTTTCCGAGCATGTCTCATTATTTCAGGTCGTGTGCCTTTTGTTTCCTTGTTTGAGTCTGTCTCTCCATGTTCTGTGGTAGGCTCGATACCCCAGTCGTGAAACTCTTTTTCAAAACCGCTTGTGCTCAGGGTATTGTGCCACCCTCTACATCTATGCAAAGCTAGAGAAGGAGAAAAAAAAAAAATTGGGACATCCAAGTGTGTTTCAACTTCAACTGTTCCAGCTTTCGGGGTCCGTCTTGTCAGATTGGGCTGTTTGTTCAGGGTTTGCCGTGGGCAGAATGAACCGAACGCTGTGTTATGGGTTGTATGTAGATCAATCCCCAGTAGAGTGTGGGCGGTGTATTTCAGTTTGAGCAGTGATTTGTTGGAGTTATTGCTGTTAATTGGTTGTTATCTGATGATTATAGTTCAATTGCTCAATTTTCAGACAACAGATCAAAAATCATTTACATTTGAGGTGTAATATGATGCAATGCAGTGCAAACTATGAGATGTACAGATATAACACTCTTTGTAGACAAAAAGTTTGTTTCATATAATCTCTTCAAGTACATAGTTTTGGAAACAAAAATCTGCCTGCGGCAGTACAAGGTAATCTAGCTACCAAAAAGAGAAAAGTACAAGAAAACAAAAGAAAGAAAAAGTAGCAAAAATCTGGAGCAGCACTAATGGTCTCGCGCCTAAGGATCCGTCCTCGCCCTCTTCCTGGGCAGAAGCCCAGGAGCATCATCAGGAGCATCGCTGTCTGAGTCTGAGCCCGAGCTGTCCCCGGTCTCCTCCTCCGACGACCCCGCCTCCGCCTCTGTCTCTGCCTCAGACTCATCATCTGGAACTGGAGCCTGTGAGCTGCTCCCGACATAAGTGCGCCCCCCTTTGGTACGGGGATATATCCTGCCATCCCGAGTAGAAACGGGAGGTCCAGCTGGAGCACCGCCCACCGGAGGAATCTGGAAGGGAGGCTGGAAAAGCATGAAAGGCAGATGCATCAGTATATGCTTGCCGTGAGCAGTTTGTCAGTGCAGAATGCAATGTATGAGTACAGTATATGCGTGCCGTGAGCAGTTTGTCAGCACAGAATGCAATGTATGAGTACAGTACATGCCGTGAGCAGTTAATCAGTGCAGAATGCAGTGTATGAGTACAGTATATGCGTGCCGTGAGCAGTGAATCAGTGCAGAATGCAGTGTATGAGTACAGTGTATGAGTGCCGTGAGCAGTTTATCAGTGCAGAAGGTAGTGTATGAGTACAGTATATGCATGCCATGAACAGTGTATCAGATGTGGTGTTGTGCATCGGATTATGTAAAGCAGATTGTGTATGGTTTGAGGCTGCGGTCAGAAAGAACATACCGGAATGCTGTAAAAGGCTAAGAGGTCGAAGGTCCGCTGCAGCATCCCCGTCATGGAGGCATTCATCTCCAGTAACTGCCGGGTGTACTCAGAAGACGCCTGCAAGAGAATCAGATGCATCAGTATTCTGTGGAATATCAAATAAACTGAAATGAAATGACTGTACAGAAATGCAGTAATACATACCGGAGGCAAGTCGGGGACACCGACGAACTCATGACCAGCCGGTGGAGGGGCAAAGGGGATCTGATAGGTCGCCCCACCCTGCCCTCGGAAAGTCAATGAAGCGGGCAGAGCAGGCCAACCTGTCCCTCGCCCCCGCTGAACTCCGCCCCTGCCGCGGACTCGAGCCCTCCTCGGCGCTCCTCCTCCAGCTCCTGCTCCAGCCGCTGGCGCCGCTGGTCTCTCTCTCTCTGCTCGGCGACCGCCGCTCAAGGGTCGCATGATGAAGGTCCGGACGTACTCCGAGTAATCGCCCTCGCCTCTGTAGCCGTCTGCCTCCCAGCCGATGGTGTAGTCCGCCATCTGCTCAGCGGTGAAACGCTCGGTATCCCGCATGTGCTCAGGAGGGTGCACCGGGACTATCTGCTCAGGTAAGCCCAGGGTCTGGCGCAAGAAGCGCTCGCCCAGGTACCAAGCCCGACAGACCGGGCCCTCTAGCAGAATCCGGTAACGCGAGGTCTCAACGGCACCGGCAAACCGATCCCGCATCATCGCTGGCAGAGCAGCCCAAGGCTGCCAGGTGATCTGAAATTGAAATACAGTTGGTTATCTACTGGTATTGCAAATATACAGCGAAAAAGCGAAGCTTAAATGAATTGTAAGTAAAAACATACCTCGGCAGGGGTGATGGTGTCGAAATAGCAGCGGAAAAAGCTGAATGTGTCGCGGGGCCGCCGAGTGCACCTCCCATCGTAGCGGCGCGAGAAGGGAACGACTAGAGGAGTCTCCGTCTCCGGCACTGGCTCCAGCCTGGGAAAGTAGGCATAGACCCACAACTGCAAGGTGAATACCAGTACATTTATCAGATAAAGCAGAATACAGAGTAAAGCAGAAATAGCAGAGCCGTGTGTTGTGCAGTATATGTTGCAGAGTATGTGTGTGCCGTGTGTACAGTATACAGCGAGTGTAAAACAGACTACAGTGTGTGCAGTGTGCAGAATACAGAAAGTATAAAGCAGAAATGTAAAGCAGAGGAGAAGACGTACCTCCCAAGCTCGCCAGTAGCCTCCGAGCAACTGCCCGCTGCCCCGGGAGACCGAGCTCATGTACCCGTAAAGAGTGGCCAGAGCGGCGCCACCCCAGTCATAATGCAAGATGTGTCGGACGTCCACCAGTGCGCTGAGTAGGCAGAGAGGCACGGTGTTCGCTCGGTCGGCGAAGAGGGTGGTCCCTAGCAAAAACATCAAAAAGCCGTGCGTGTACTGCTCTACGGCCGCCTCGGTCATCGGAGCCGCCGCCACCAACGCAGGCTGCACTCTGAACTGCACCTCGAACCAGGAGTAGCGGACAAAGCCTGGACGAGCAAGAGGTAGCGCCTCGCCAAGCAAATAGACCTGAGCGGCGGTCCACTCGTCCATATCGGTGTCAAAGGGGATCGGATCACCCTCCACCCCGATGCCTGTGAGCATCGAGAAGTCGTAGGGAGTCATCGTCATGTCTCCCGCCACAGATAAGTGGAACGAATCGGTGGTGTCCCACCACCTCTCTGCCAGGGCAGCTAGAAGAGGCCTACAGGCAGTAAGTCGGGTCAGCTCCCTGCAGAAAGCACTGAAGCCGGCATGGTCTACGATACGTCGAACCGCCTCGAGAAGCTCCGCGTACCAATCTTGAGCAGCGACGTTCCCATACCCGCGGATGGTATGGGAGTCTCCCTGTTTTCAAACAAATAGTTGCGAAGCAATATGAAATGTACAGTTTCTGAGGAAACATGTTAAAGTTGATACAAATCTAGCATGCGTGCAAGTTTTTCAGATTCAAACAGATACCGGGTGCCGGTGCGCCTACGGTGGACTACAGTGTTTGATGCGTCAGCGTGTTTTGAGTAAGTGCAATGTAAACATGGTGCACGTGTGCACATTTTTCAGATCCAAGCAGATATCAGGTTTCAGTGTACTACGGTGGACTACGGCCTATGATGTGTCAGTGTGTTTGTGAGGATCAGCATACAGATATGGTGCATGTGTGCACATGTTTTAGATTCAAGCAGATATCGGGTTATAGTGTGCTAGTAGGTGAACTACAACGTATGATGTGTCAGCGTGTTTTGTGTGGTTCAGTGTAAATACAGCATACAACATGTTTTCAGATTCAAATAAGTACCGGGTGTCGGTGAGTTCGCAGTAAAGTACAGGGTGTGCCGTGTGTTTGGGTGGTTAAGGCTAGTGCAGTGTGTGTGCATGTGTCCGTCTTAAACAGATATCAGTTGCAAGTATGATTGCGATCAACTACAGTGTACAGCATATCAGAGCTAAGCAGTTAAAGAACAGATTCAGCCATGACAGTTAACAGTTCTACATTGCAGAAAGTAAAACAGAGAAAAAAATGTTACCTCGGAAGCGCCGAAGGATAAGTGAGAGGTCGGCTCGCGCAGGAGAAGCTCTGGGTCCAGCGCTCGGTCAAAGCCACGGAAATGGCGAAGACCATCCGGAGGTAGGACGTGGATCGCCGGGCGGTAGGTCGCCGGGTTGAAAGGACGCTCGCTCAACGGGAGGAGCTCGACCCCAGGATCCATCTCGTGATTCGGGGGAGTCCCGACGTGTGGAACATCGTCAGCCATGGCAATGGTGGTGAGAAAATGGCCGGAAAAGCCGGAATGCGAAGAGTCAACCGAAAGGTCAACCCCGGGCGGGTGAAAAATGGCCGGAAGGGTCGGAATGTGAAAAGGCACCGAAATGAAGAGAAAATCGAGGGGAACAAGTCCCAAAAAGGTGAAAATGGCAAAGGATGTGCCGAAATGAAATTTTGATCGGTCGAAAATGTGTGAAACGCGAAGGTATTCGCGAATCGAACGACAAAACCGAGCCTAAAACGCGAGAAAATGCGAGGATCGAGGGCCGAAAATACTCTAGAGAGAAGGGGGAGGGATTTTCGGCGCAAGGGGAGTGAAAGAATAGGGTTTAAAACCCTATTTTATAAAGCCCGAGGTGAAATGTCAAAACTGTCCCCGATCAGCAACTTTTGGCCGGTCGGCACTATTATGTGCCGGTCGGCACAATATTGTGCCGGTAGAACTTTTATGCAGCCGGTGGCCACCTAGTCCAGCCGGTGATGTTCCCACAGCCTTGTTTAGGCCATGTGGGCAGTTTCTGGTCTTCATAGCTCAAAAAAGGTGCAAGAAAGTGAATCCCCGATGCTCAACCGGCCTCCGTTTTGACCTCGGACCGTGTCTTCTGTGCGTGGCACCCGGATTCAAGCAAAGATTGTATCCTTTTGTATCCTTTGTCTTTTACAAGATTCAAAATTGCCCCGTGTGCGTTGCACGCATCCATCACATTGTCCGGCGCGTCGCATCGCGCCGTCTTGCACGTCCCTTGCGACTTGCACCGTTTTGCATTTTCGTGTGGCATGCGTGTCATACTTGTATTTCATTTTCCATTCAAATGAGGTATGCGTGCCTCATTTTGCATTTCATTGCATCTCGAGGTACGCGTGCCTCGTTTTGCATTTCATTTTCCATTCAAATGAGGTATGCGTGCCTCATTTTGCATTTCATTGCATCTCGAGGTACGCGTGCCTCATTTTGCATTTCATTTTACATTTCATTGCATCTTGAGGTACGCGTGCCTCGTTTTGCATTTCATTTTACATTTCATTGCATCTTGAGGTATGCGTGCCTCGTTTTGCATTTCATTTTGCATTTCATTGCATCTTGAGGTACGCGTGCCTCGTTTTGCATTTCATGTTGCATTTCATTGCATCTTGAGGTACGCGTGCCTCGTTTTGCATTTCATTTTGCATTTCATTGCATCTTGAGGTACGCGTGCCTCGTTTTGCATTTCATGTTGCATTTCATTGCATCTTGAGGTACGCGTGCCTCGTTTTGCATTTCATTTTCCATTCAAATGAGGTATGCGTGCCTCATTTTGCATTTCATTGCATCTCGAGGTACGCGTGCCTCGTTTTGCATTTCATTGCATCTCGAGGTACGCGTGCCTCGTTTTGCATTTCATTTTACATTTCATTGCATCTTGAGGTACACGTGCCTCGTTTTGCATTTCATGTTGCATTTCATTGCATCTTGAGGTACGCGTGCCTCGTTTTGCATTTCATTTTCCATTCAATGAGGTATGCGTGCCTCATTTTGCATTTCATTGCATCTTGAGGTACGCGTGCCTCGTTTTGCATTTCATGTTGCATTTCATTGCATCTCGAGGTACGCGTGCCTCGTTTTGCATTTCATTTTACACCTCATTGCATCTCGAGGTACGCGTGCCTCGTTTTGCATTTCATTTTACATTTCATGGCATCTCGAGGTACGCGTGCTTCGTTTTGCATTTCATTTTCTGTCTAATGAGGTATGCGTGCCTCATGTCCATTTCAGTTTTGCATCTTGAGGTACGCGTGCCTCACTTTGCATTTCATTTGCATTTCATTTTGCATTTTGCATCCATGAGGTATGCGTGCCTCATCTTGCATCCCATTTTGGTACTTCATCGCGCTATTTTGCGCATCTCATTGTTTCCAAACCGGGTCTGGCGAGACCTTAAACACGCACGGTCTAGGAGACCTTAACATCCTCGGGAGGTGCAAGACCTTCGGTGCATTAAGGTGCACACCTCATTGCATTTGGCATGCATTCCATCGCACTGTTTTGTGCACTCGCGTTATCTAATGCATCGCGCTATCTTGCGCATCGCACTGTTTTGTGCACTCGCGTTGTCCAACGCATCGCGCTGTTTTGCACAGCGCACTATCTTGTGCATTACATGTCGTTCGCGCTATTTTGCGCATCGCGCCGTTTTGCGCACCGCACTTGCATTGTCATGCATACACCGAAAGACGCACGGTCTGGCGAGACCTTAAACACGCATGGTCTAGGAGACCTTAAATCCTCGGGAGGCGCAAGACCTTCGGTGCATTAAGGTGCACCTCATTGCATTTGGCATGCATTTCATCGCGCTATTTCGCGCACCTCGCTGTCTTGTGCATCGCATCTCAATTCATGCATTGCCCCAAACCGGGTCTGGCGAGACCTTAAACACGCACGGTCTAGGAGACTTTAAATCCTTGGAGGGTGCGAAACCTTCACATGCACATGTCATGCATTACATTGTAAATAGTGCATATGTCATGCATCATTTGTATATACTGCATATGTCATGCATTTCAAATCAAAAAAAAAAAAAAAAACATGCATATGTCATGCATTCCATTGTAATATAGTGCATATATCATGCATTTATTTTTTGTAAACATCCATCTAGATTGCATTATAGTTCGCATGCACTCACCGCATTATCCACCCGCATTGTTGTGCATTCTTCACATGCGTTGACGCGCACGTTCCGCTTCCACCCGCACTGTCGTGCATTCTTCACGTGCGTTGACGCGCACGTTTCGCTTCCACCCGCACCGTCGTGCATTCTTCACTTGCGTCGATGCGCATGTTTCGCCTTCACTTATCCATTGCATATGCATCCCATTGCATTTTCCCCAGCAGATCGCATCACTTGCATCATTTATCCATTGTAAGTATCCATTCCATTGCATATTGCATTTTAGTTGCATGCGTCCACTGCATCACCTTCCATCCATGGCTTGCGCCTTTCCTTGTTGAGCTTGGTCTGGTATGTGCTCATACTTTTCACGTTGAAGCACAGTTCTGCATGTGTACGCGCCTATTCCACGTTGGTATGTTGGTTTGAGGGTTGCGGCACCTTTTCTGTGTTAGACATGGCTTGTACGTGTACATGCCTTTCCTAGGCAAGACTTGGTTTGGCCGGCGTGCCATATCCATTGTATCATTTATCCATTTCTATTACATTGTAGTGTAATTGTTGCATCCGGCATTAGGATCATTATTCTTTCCTCAGCGGGTCGTTACCCCACTTATGTCAATCCACCCAATACTTGTCCTTGTGTCCGTCTACATCACTCATAGTTCTGCATGTGTATCGCGCCTACTCCACGCTGGTATGTTGGTTTGAGGTTGCGGCACCTTTTCTATGGTAGACAGACTTGTTACTTCCATCAACCTATTTGACATTTGTGTGGTTTCGAATTGCTCACGCTTGAATTGTGATTCAATTGCTTTGCATGTAGTTTGCATAGTTTCAATTGCATTGCATTATCATTTGCATTGTTCATACATCATTTTGTATATGTTGCATATCATCTTGCATTCATTTCGCATTGTCATGTGTATTGCTAACAATATTGTACCTGTTAAGTTTACTTTCTTTGCAGGCACGATATTATATGTACGGCTCATTTGAGGCCGGTGCAACCGGACGAGCCGCACAGGTATTGTATCTCCCGAGTGAGACGTATTGAGGATTGCATAATTCTCTTACACCCTTTCTGCATTGTAGTGTAGTTTGGCGTATCTAGCTTAAAACCGTTGCATGTGTGCTTCGTTACAGCTTTCTTTGCATGATCATTAAGTTATGCTCGGCTTCGTGCATTTTCAGTTGCATTTTGCCCCTGCCTTCGGGCGCATACCTTGTTTGTCTTGCATGTTTGTCTGAGTCTTCGGCCTTGTCGAAAATGGGTCGTCTCTGGGCTTTGACATTCACTCCCGTCATTGTTATGACTTTCGAGTTCTGTCAAAGAGGGGCAACTGTAGACACCCCATTTTTGACCGTCCTCAAGACTTGGACGTCACCGTTTGAACACTCGGTGATTATCCATGTTTGTGTTCGTTTGGAGTTCCCGGAGTTCTCGGCTACGCGCCTTGCCTCAGGATCTCCGAACTCGATTGTTTTGTGTTTGGTTTTGCACCAAACACTTATGTTCTGCCTTGGAGGGGCAGGGATTGCCTTTTGAGGCATCCCCACACACCACCGGCAGTGGCTAGAGGCCACCGGCTGGTTGTTGTTGCCATCGGCACTATATTGTGCCGGTTGGCACTCTTTTGTGCCGGTCGGCAGTCAATTTTGTCAAAATGACATTTTTGCCCAGCCGGCTACTGTTCAGCTGCTTTTGGAGATATTTTCAGACAGCTGTCTGGCATTGACTCCCCCTCCATACACGTGTATGGAGGGATGCCCCTCTTGGTTGCTTAACTTGTAAGCATTACAAGTTTGGCTCCTCTATAAGAGGAGGCCTTCCCCCTTGGCTTTAGGGTTGGCTTTTTGGAGAGAAAACAACTCAGAGAGAGCTCTGGTTCTAGGTTAGAAGTTTTGTATCTATTCTATCTCTCTTCTTCCCTCTTATTTGTACACTAGGTGTTTGTGACTTACTATTGCACATCAACACCTAGTGTTTCACCTTTTCTTGGTTTCTGAGGTTCCAAGAGGTTGTCTTGGAGGTTTTTGGCTGGATTTGAGCTCAAGGAAGCAACAACATCAACTCTTGTGAAGGTGGTCAACAAGGGTGAGAAACTCCCCCTTTTTACCCCATTTTTGCACTCCGTTTTTGCATAGCTTAGAACTATTTTTGTGCTTAGTGATTAACACATAAAAGTTCTGTTTTTTAGTCCTCTTTATTGTCTATTAAGAGTGTTTTGTGCTTTGGGGAGGTTTGACCACCCTTAGGCCTTGAAAAGGCCTCATTTTGTGCTATTTTGTTGAGATCCGGGATTTTGGTGTTTGGGTCTCTTCACCACTGAAATCTTGAGGGATTTCAGTGGTGAAGATGATGCCTTAAAGTCCTAAGAAGGAGGGGGGCACCCCCTCTCCTTGATGTCCTTGAAAAGGGCAAGTTTTGCCTCTTGAGGGAGCATTGTGCTTGAGTGTGTGTTGAGCATATATGGACTGTTATTCATGCTTAGGATATCATGATTTAACATTGCTATGTGTTGGTTTTGGTCCCTTATGCATGCTTAGCATAGTTGCCATGTAATGCCTTGTATTGCCTTAACATGCCTTAGGTTGTTAGCCCTAATTTGAGCATGTTTTAGGCTTAGATTTGTGAATGTTTTGTGCTTATTTTGACATGTTTTAGCTCTGTCCATAGTCATTTGGGTTGATCTTGGCATGCATTATATAGCCCCTTTGCATTTTAGGCTTGCTAGCCTTTGAGCATGCATGTGTAGCATGTGTTGCTTACCTCATTTTGATGGTTTGGAACCATCTAGCATGTCATTTCAGTCCCTTTGGTGTGCTTGTATGCTTGCCTTAGTTGCCTCTTTAATGCTTTAAAAGCATGTATTGAATGCTCCATGTTTTGGTCATTGTGCATGCCTTTGGTTTCAAGCCTCTTAGATGCCATCTAAGTAGCCTTTTGGCTTTGTTTTAACATGCTAAAAACCTGTTTTTAGTTGTTTAATGCATGCCATAATTGTCTTGCATAAGTATAGTTCAATGCCTCATTGACTTGCTTTAAGTCTTGGACCATTTGCATGCTTTGTTTGGTCTATTTTGAGTTGGTTTAGCACCACACTTTGACATGATTTTAGAGCTCATGTTGCATGCTAATCATCCATGTTATCTCCTTTCAAGTGTGCTTGAGAGTGGTTTGTTTAATGCCTAAGTTGTGTGCCTTAACATGTGTACATGTGCATGTGTGTTTAGCTCTCATACTTAACATTTTGGCTACTGATTTTAGGCCTAGTTAGAGTTTCCTAGATCATGTTTAAGTCCACCTTTTATTTGGTTTGCATGCTTGCCTTACATGTTCGCTTGTATGCTTACATAAGCGCCTTGCATTGTCCATATTGCATGCTAGCCAACATGCTTAGGATTTCATTGCATTGACATGCATGCTAGGCCTCTTGAGATAAACATGATAGAGGTTCGGCACCCTTGTTTGTTTATATGGTTTGCATGCATTTGAAATTGAAAGTGCACATTTGGTTCTTTGGGCCATCATGCATGGAAATGCGTGATTGGTGGCCCGAGAATCGAGGCACATCCTCATTTGAGTCATTAACATGATAAGGAATGTGTTTGATGCATAAATTGCTGGAATTACATTGCCATGCAAGTTTTTGCCCTCTGCTGCTGTGAGTTGCAGGTTCTGCAGACATTCAGTGCCGACCGGCAGCACTTAGTGCCGACCGGCAGTCAATATATGGCCGGTGGATGAATTCAGTGCCGATGAGATCAATTCACTGCCGATGGAAGGTCTATTCAGCCGGTGATGATCCCCAGTGTTCAGAAAGGCATCCCTGAGACTTTGGCAGTTTTCAGAGGAGTAGAGCAGGGAAAACAGAGGCAATCTAAGCATGGCAGTGCAATTCCGAGCAAGTCCCGAGCATGCGTTGCATCCGGCCCTCATCTCGAGGCAGTTTACTGCTTTAATTAGATTAATTAATTAATTTGATTAATTTAATGGGTTTGTAATATTTAATTAGCTTGCGTAGTTAATTAATTTGTATATTCTTTTGGTCCCTCCGAGCGAGGGCAAGTCTGTAATAAGTGTGGGTGAGTGGTGTGTATGTCTTCCAACCCCCACTTCTTTCTCCCTTTTATTTACCTGCTTTGATAGTAGATTAGGGCACGTTTATTTTAGCATACCTTATGCTATGCATGCGTGCATCCATGCATTTGTTTACATGCACCGGGCTCGGTACATCATACAAACTGCATTGTATTTTCAATTTCCAAATTGAATACGTGCATCAACTGATTGCACCTTATATGCCATTTTAGGGTTAGCCGAGCCTACTCTAAATCACATCCTTGCTTGTGATGCATTAGTCATTCTAACATGAACTAGGTCATGCATGTTTGCTAACTGGTTTATTGTTTTGGCACGGAGTACGATGTAAGTCTTTATGCTTTAGCATCTCGCATGCGTGTGAATGTTGACATGACAGTATGCTTACCATGCGGCTAAGTGCTTACATGAGATAAACTGTTTGAATGCCAGTGGGTGGAGGTTGGATTGCTTGAGTTGGAAAACTCATTGAAATCCGTATTTTAGCCTACTTGCGAGTAGCAAATTCCAAAGTGTTTTCGAAACAAACGGATATGCAATGCTTATTTCCAAATTAGGCAATCTAGTCTATACTTGATTGCTGTGCGCATAACATAGTAATTCTAGGTTAATAATTGGAATAAGAACACATAACGTTTTCAAAATCAGATATCACGGTTAGTAGAAGCCGGTCTTCGGACCGGGCGAGAGGGGGTGCTCATAGCTGACCTTCCCCGATCGTACCCAAGCTCCCGAGCCAAGATCACTTTGGTTATGACGGACACGTGGCCTTCGGCACCGAGTCAGGGTTTCCTAAATTTTCCCATTTTAAAATATTTAGGTGGCGACTCTGTAATCTGGCAAAGCAGTCCATGTTTGGCACTTCTTTTCAAAAATCAGTTTTCTTCAAAACGATTTGCCAGAGTTGGACTCTTTGGTTCAAGATTGAGAACCGTGACATTTGAGTCCTTTGAACTGTAGTGACCCAATATCGAACCAGAACGGGGGGGGAGTCGCACCCTCCCCGGGATGCGTTCGGGGACGTCTACACATGTGAACAAAGGTAATTTGAAACCAAATGGGCTAAAATCATGGTCCATTTCCTAAATCATTTCAAATTTTTCTTGCCAATTTCAAAATTCAAGCAATCAGGTTTCATACTTTCATGACTCATGCATGCATGTAAATTATTGACTCTAATTCCATTTCAAATGGTACAAATGATGTTCAAAATCATGAAGTTCAACAAAAATATGCATGCATGTGTGATTTGGTACTCAATTCTTCATGATTAGAAGCTCCAATTCTTCCAATTATAGCTAAGTTTTGAGGTAATCCATCTAGTTTGCAACTCCTTTGCAACAATCTTCAAGGATAAGCCCTCTCTCTCTAAATTCGGCTCACTCTCTCTCTCTTTGGAGGTGTATTTCAGATTTTGAGCTCAAAGGAATAAACTCAAGTGTATAAAGGCCACTTATATATGCTTTTGCCTAATCAAATTTGATTAAGGCTAAGTAATTATGCTTAATTTAATCAACTCATTCTAATTATTTTGATTCGAATTAATTTTTAATTAAATTTCACCATAGGCTCTAAAAATTACGCTAATCACAATGGTACAGACAATTTCACTTTCTAACGCCTCCATAGCCTTCAATTTAAATTCTATAACAGAAAAACGAACAGATTTTCCTACGGTGAATAAATACAAATTAAGAAACACATATAATCATATAATTAGCTCTCAAAATTATATCAAGCATATACCTATAAGCACATTTAAGATTAATTAGAATAATACTGAGTAGGGTCGTCACAATTATAGTCTCTTAAGAACCTTTGGTTGTTAGTGTTGTCCTTGGTTAAAACCCTTCGCAACTAATAAACTTCAACCTAGGTCTGTTCCATGTGTGTTTCTAGGCTATCACTCATCTGTTAAGGGTTATCGATGCCTTGACCCTTTGACTGGTAAAATTTACATATCTAGGCATGTTGTTTTTGATGAAAATTACTTTCTTTTTGCTGATGAGTCTCATTTTTCTCCTCCCCTTTCTGTCCCTTATCAGCATAATTTCTTTTGGTCTACCAATACATTTTTTGGTTTATCTTATTCTCTAAATCTTGTTTCTCCCATGGCTTAGCAATCTACACACAGTTCTAGCCCTATGCCCTGTCCTACCACTACTTATGTCCCTACCTCTGCACATCCTTCTGTCCTTTTCTCTTTGTCACCACATGTACATGTTCCTGCATTCTCTCCTCCATCATCTTCTGTTATTTCTATTTCCTCTTTACATATTGACTTACCTATTGCCCCTATCAATAAGCATTCTATGCTCACTCGTTTTAAGATTGTTTCTACATCTTCTAACTGCTTACTTTCCTCTGTTACTTTTAAGCCTACTACATTTGCTGAAGCCTCTCTCTCATCATCTTGGAACAAAGCCTTGCTTGAAGAGTTTCATGCTCTTCAAAAACAAGAAACATGGTCTTTAGTTCCCTTACCTCCTTCCAAACATGCCATAGGCTGTAAATGGGTGTATATGCTTAAGAAAAATTCCGATGGCACTATTGTTAGGTATGAAGCCAGGCTTATGGCTAAATGATATCTTCAAGAACCCAATATTGACTACCAAGAAACCTTCAGTCCTGTAGCCAAACAAACAACCAACCATTCGAATGCTTCTGTCTCTTACTTTACATTTTGGCTGGCCTATCAAACAATTTGATATTTCTAATGCCTTTTTGCATGGGGTTCTTGATGAGGAAGTTTACATGACCCAACCACAGGGCTTTGTTGATCCTGCTAAGCCTCAGTTGGTCTGTAAATTACACAAAGCATTATATGGTCTTAAGCAAGCTCTTAGGGTTTGGTTTACCACTTTCTCATATTTTCTTCTTCAAAATGGTTTTATTTCTAGTCATTGTGATTCTTCTCTTTTTGTTCATTACATTGCTACTTCTTTAATCATTTTTCTTATCTATGTCGATGATATCCTCTTAACTGGTAACAATCCCTCCTTTATTACTTCTCTCACTGCTCAAATGCATTCTAGTTTTAAATGAAAGAATTGGGTTGTTTGAATTATTTTCTTGGCATCTCTGTTACTACTTCTTCTCATGGCTATTTTCTTTCCCAAACTAAGTAGGCCACTGAGTTGCTTGTCAAAGCTGGCATGAGTGACTACAAGCCTTACTCCTCACCTATGTCTCTTAAATCTTCTTCATCTCTTGATTCTCATTTGCCTTTCTCTAATCCATTTCTCTATCAATCTATGGTTGGAGCTCTTTAATACTTAACCATCACTCGGCTTGATCTTTCTTTTATTGTTAACTATGCTTGTTAGTTTATTCACCAACCTCTTAACTGTCATTTTGTAGCTGTCAAACGCCTTCTTCATTATGTGAAAGGTACTCTTACCTATGGTCTGCATATTTTCTCTGGCCTACTTGTTTTGAATGCCTATTCTGATTCCAATTGGGTCGGCAGTTCCACTTATTTCCAATCAACAACTGGCTATTGTATTTTTTTGGGTAATAACTTGATTTCCTGGGCTGCTAAGAAACAAAATACTGTTTCTCGCTCTTCCACTAAAGTAGAGTATCGTGTACTGGCTCAAACATCCGCCGACCTGAGTTGGTTATTTATGCTTCTCAAGGACTTACATGTTGCCACTGATGTTCCCCATTTGTGCTGTGACAATCTTTCTACTATTTCTTTAACCAACAATCATGTCTTTCTTGCCCCGTACTAAACACATCGAAGTTGATTACCACTATGTGCACAAGCGAGTTACAACCAAATAGCTGGTTATTCACCATTTTCCCTCTTCTGATCAAATTGCGGATATTCTTACTAAACCTTTGTCAGTTGCATGGTTTTAGTATCTTCAGAGCAAGCTCATGGTGGCTTCCTCTTCCATTCGCTTGAGGGAGCATGATAAGATACTCAAGGATTCCCAACATACAGCAACTGATAGTCAGTGTACATGTGGGACAATATCAGTTACTAACTGATATTGATATTAGTGAGACATATTGTACCATGGTTGAAATTAAAGATTTTTACAGTTCTAAAAAATGATTCATTTTAGCACAAAAAAAATTGAAACTGTAAAATTTTATAATTTTTACCGCCTGCAACTAAAACTCGAAAACAAGTTGTTTAGAACTTAAAAATTGTATCCATTAAAACAGAAAAATAGAAGCGTGTAGTACAAAAAGTAAAAAAGTTAAGAGATTGAAGGAAAAAGACAGATATAAAGAGAGGCTTGTACTCTAGCAACTATTTTTTGAATAGATCTATTCATCTTCTTCGTTAGACATTTATCTTTTTCGCCGTCGGTAAACATGAAGTAAGGAGTCAGTACTCGGTGGTCGCCAGTGGACCTTAATCAATGATGGTCGCCAGTCACTGATGACTGTAGATCAGAAAGAGAAAGAAAAAAAGGAATGCGTGGTCATGGTCGTCGCTAGATATAAAATAAAGAGATAAAGAGATAAAGAGAAGAACCAAGGTACAAAGAAAAAGAAAAATGGGTACAGGACTTTTAGGTTTACCCAAAAAGTTTTGGGATTAAATAGAATATATACTTTTCAAATGGGTATTGTTTGGTATAAATGGGTATGTCACTATTTGACAAATATTAAAAAAGAAAATTATTTCTTATTTTTTTTGCCGCACTAGAAGGCCTTAAAAAATAATGTTAAAAGTAAAATTTAAAGCAAAATAGGAGGAAAAATAACTAAAAAAAAAGCCACAATTTTTGTAAAAATGGTTTTTAATTTTAGGACTTTCTAGTCAAGTAAAATTTAAAAATAAAATGACGAAAATTTAAAAAAATTGCATACGAATTAAAAAACTAAAAAATATTTGTTGAAAAAATATTTGTCAAACCCTTATCCATAATTTATATGCAAAATATTGTATAAATTATATTATATATATTATGTGCATATATATGTTATATCTGTGCATAGATGTTAATATGTATATACATACTTTATTTTATTATTCTGTTTTTTTTTAAATGATGCACTTAAGATGGAAAATAAGCTAACCTAATATTATATTTAGGATGTAATGGCTATATATTAAGTTTTTGTGCTAATTCAACAACAAAATTATAAATTTTTAGTTTTATAATATATATATATATATATATTTTATTTCATATAGGGATATTTACCAATAAATCTCATCTCATAAATAAGTACTCCAATTAATCTCAAGTTTTTTCTATTGATCTGTTAAGTCCTATTAGTGGAGAGTTTCTTTTCATATAGTCTTGTTTTTTATTTTGGTATTGTTTTGGCGGATAGCTATACCATTTTATTAATGTGACAAGTATGATGTGATACTCCAATGTGGCAGGTATTAATGTGATACTCTAAAAAAATTAAAAATTTATTAATGTACTTTTCCTAAATATGACAACGTGATGGGTATGATGTGACACTCCAAAACTTTTACTTCAAAAAAAAAATAAAACCTCTTTAGTGTACTTTTTCCAAATATGATAATGTGGCGAGTATAATGTGACACTTCAAAAAAAAAAAAAAAAAAAAGTGACAACGTGGCGAGTATGATGTGACACTCTAAAAAAAATTAAAAATTTCTCAGTGTACTTTTCCTAAATGTGACATGTGACACTCCAATGTGATGGGTATGATGTGACACTCTAAAAAAATTAAAAATTCTTTAGTGTACTTTTTTCAAGTATGACACTCTAATATGGCAAGTATGATGTGACACTTAAAAATTTTTTAGTATACTTTTTCCAAATGTGACTCTAATGTGGCGGGCAAATGAATTATTACACATCCAAAAGAACTAAATAGATCACAAGAGAAAATATACAATTATATGGATTACAAATCCAAAATATGAGACTTATTAGTCAATCTCCATTTAACATAAGAATTTGTTGGGAATAATTGAGATTGTAATACTAGTTTAGGCCAGACTTATGAGATATTTTAGGCTCGAAGTTGAGTTAGGTCAAACTGGGCCAGGAAATTTTTTCTTTCTTTCTTAGGGGTTGTTTAGGGTATCCTAAATAAGTACACTTTTTGTCTTTTTGTACTAAAAAGTAGAGAACAAAATTATGGATGTTTGGATTAACTTTTTAAATTTTTACGAAAAAATATATATTAAAATATTGTATAAAATTGTAAAATTACCTTATTACCCTCGCTGACACTCTGCAGCAGTACTGCACAGTGACTTTCTGTCACTTTTCAATTTTTTTTTTTTATATGGCATGTGTGGCTACACAAACTGCCACGTTGACAATTTTGTTGGAATGTGTGGCTGCACAAACTGTGCAGCGCTGTTTTGTTTTGTTTTGTTTTGTTTGTTTGTTTGTTTTTTTTTTTCAATTGATAGATTTCCTGCCAAAAAGAGGTAAATAGTATGAACTTTTTTGATTTTTTAGTGACTTTTTGGCTTTTTGAATTTTTTTGAGGATGCCAAACTTAGCCTTAGGTTCAACTTGGAGGATTGTCTTGAATGATTGGTGAGTATGTGTCACGACCCAAACCCGGCCCTATGGGTTTAGCACCGTAACTGGCCAGTAATCCGAGATTACCGAAGGCCTGCTGAACAGTAATACAGTTAAACAGAGTACAGGGCCTGGCGGAAGCCAATACAGTAAGTAACTAGTGTCCATTGAGCTGTGAAAATCTGTATGCCAAAAACATTTTTCATGCATTCATACAGTTCAGAACAGTACAGTCTATATACAGTCTATACAATCATATACAAACATTCAGTACGGGGACCTAATCCCTCGATAACAGTACAGTAAAACAGTAGACAGTCTATACAGTAGTACAAAATAGTAAGGAGACCGATGGGGGACACAAAAACACCCCAAGCCATAGCATGGCAACTCGGAACCTCGCAGTGAGGCACATAGGCTGGCTTGACAAAACTGAGGACTAACCCACGCTCCTAGCTCCGGTCTGGCTGCTGAGAACCTACATATATATATAAACAGTGAGCTAAAGCCCAGTGAATAACATAAAGCGTAAAGAGGTTATGAATGAATGTCCTTACAGTAATGAAAACAGTTCATTAAACAGTATTTCAGTCAATCAGTCATATGTGGTACACCCGTTAGCCTATAAACAGTAGGTCCAAAAGGACCGGGTCTTAACAGACCCAACAGTAATGATGGCCATCAATCAGTAAACAGTATGGTTCCACAAGGGAACCGACAGAGCTCTGTAACAGTAACAGTAAACAGTAAGTTCTAAGGATGCCACAATACAGTTCAGAATACAGGACATACATTCATCCAGTAAATAATATCAGTTCAATAAACAGTTCAGTTCAGTATTCAAAAGATAACCATTTTGAACATATCTTTACACAATCGTTACTCACAGAGATTGGGCTAATAGCAGCTAGAGCGCGTCCCAGAGAGCCAACCCTAAACAGTTAACAAATAGAACACACACTAAGTTTCACAGTCGGGAAGAATGATAATTAAATCCCTAAATTTCCTCGGTGTGGTTCTACGTCTAAATCCTCATTAAGATGTCTTAAACTAGGCCTAAGAATGCCTAGGATGAGATGAGGATGCAAAAATACAGTTGGAAGGCATTTTTCAAAAGTTGCTGAAAACAGGGGTCTCGCTCGAGCGAGAGGTCCTTCGCTCGAGCGGTCTGTAAAATGCAAAAGTACTGGTTGTTGGATTTTTACGCGCGATACCACGCTCGATGCTCGCTCGAGCGGAGCCCTGAATAAAGGGTGCTCGCTCGAGCGAGGAATCCTTCGCTCGAGCGAAGAAGCCAAATCTGGAATTTCCAGATTTGCCTCCCAAGCTCAAACCAAGCATTCTCAACTCAATTCTCGACCTCTTGGGCCCAAATTCTGGAAAATACATCCCAAAACAATGAATAACCAGTTTCAAAAGCCAATTTATGAATTCAAGGCCCAAAGGTGAGTCAATTAAATCCAAAATTCAAACCCATTTTCAAGAACAATTTCAAAACATGCAATGCATAAGTTTTTAACCAAATTCAAGGTTCAAATTTTGCTCTAATGAGCTCAATAGTTGGAAAACAAAATGAAAACATGGACTTTGATAGAAACATGAGCATGCATGTACAATCCATCATGAATTCAACTTCAAAATGCACCAAAATGGCCATGCATGCATGAATTCAAGCATAAGTCAACCTCTATGCACTAAATCATGGCTTGATTCTACAATGGAGCCTAGAACATGCAAGATGAAGCTCAAGACAACAAGAAGAAGATGGATTTTCTTACCTAAGTCTCAATTACAAGTCTTGCAAGCTCAGTTTAGCAATCTGTGTTACAAATCTTCAAGTTCTTCTAGCAATTCACAAGATGAGCTCAAATCTCTCTCTCTCTCTAACTATGGTCGACTAGATTCAAAAATAGGGGCTGATTAAGTGTTTGTTTGGGTGTAAGAAGGCTCTTGAAAATCAATAAACAAATATCCACTAACCATGGCAATTTGGTAGATAAGCTACAACTTGTAATTAATTCATTTAAATCTAATTTAATCATTCCTAATCAATTTTCAGATAAACATACCATTAAATCACGAATATTCTACTGATTCCAAAACTCTAAACGGTTTCTAATTCGGCCGCCGATAAGGCCTTCAATTAGCAGTTTAAACACATAAACTCACACAGATAATCAATCAATCAAACAGATAGAAATGCAATATAATAGATAAACTTATTCAATTTCAGTTTCGATTTCAATCAGTCTGTCCAGTACTTCAGTTAGTTCAATTATTAGTCATAAGCAGTCTAGTTTAGCAGTAACCAGTAGCTAATTCAGTAGTTTATCGGTAATCAGTACGAGGGTTGTTACAGTCTCCCCTCCTTATAAGGAGTTTAGTCCTCTAAACTCAAGTTACCTTCAGTTTGGAAGAAAACAGGATTCAATGGAAACAGTTCTGGGTATCTTTTAGCCATGTCATCTTCCTTTTCCCAAGTGGCATACACACCACCATGGTTCTGCCAATCAACTTTCACTAGCGGGATCTCTTTGTTTCTCAGTTTCTTGATCCGTCGGTTTACAATCTGTATAGGCCGTTCCTCGTAAGTGTAGTCATCACTCAACACTACTCGAGTAGGCTCAATCACATGGAAAGGATCCCGAAGATAATCTCTCAACATAGATATGTGGAAGACGTTATGCATATGCTCCATTTCAGGAGGAAGTGCAACTTGATACGCCACCGGATTGATTTTCTCAATAATCTGATACGGTCCGACATACCGCGGTGCTAACTTGCCTTTGACTCCAAAACGAGTCTGGCCTTTCATTGGTGTCACTTTCACAAAAACGTGATCACCCACTTCATATTCTCGGTCTCGCCTTCTAATATCTGCATAACTCTTCTGTCTACTCTGTGCAGTTTTCAGTCTCTGTTGTATCAGTTTTATCTTTTCAGTCGTTTCATAAACAATTTCGGGCCCAAGCAACGGCCCATCTCCAACTTCTGCCCAGCAGATTGGAGATCTACACTTTCTGCCATACAATGCCTCGAAAGGCGCCATACCAATACTCGAATGGTAGCTGTTGTTGTAGGCGAATTCAGCCAATGGAAAATGACTTTCCCAGTTTCCTTGGAAATCAAGAACACACATTCTCAGTAGATCCTCTAAAGTTTGGATGGTCCTTTCTGACTGTCCATTTGTCTGAGGATGATAGGCACTACTCAGCCTCAATTCAGTACCCAATGCAGTCTGTAGGCTTTGCCAGAACCTCGATGTAAACTTCGAATCCCTGTCAGAAACAATGGACACAGGCACTCCATGCAGTCTCACAATTTCATCAATATAGATAACAGCCAATTTGTCCGCATTATAGATTGTCTTGACAGGTAAGAAGTGAGCAGATTTGGTCAGTCTATCAACAATAACCCAAATTGAATCCATACCTTTCCTGGAGCGAGGTAACCCAATGATAAAATCCATCGTGATATGCTCCCATTTCCACTCTGGTATGGGTAAGGGTTGCAATAATCCAGCAGGTCGTTGATGTTCAGCTTTGACTTGTTGGCAATGAAGACATTTGGACACAAAGTCGGCAATTTCTTTCTTCATTCCCGGCCACCAGAAATTCTGTTTCAGATCTTGGTACATTTTCGTATTCCCCGGGTGGATAGACAATTTTGAATTGTGGCCCTCTTGCAGAATTCTTCTTTTCAGTTCAGTGTCATTCGGCACACACAGTCTTTCTTGAAATTTCAGTACATTGTTCTCAAATTTGAACCCCGGTCTCGGTTTAGACTCTCTTTCTTCGATGATCTTTTTCAGAAAGTCATCTAGTTGTTGTTTCTCTTTAACTTCTTCAATCAAGACTGGTTGAGCAGAAATAGCAGCTACTGTTCCACCTTGTTCTCTCAAAACAACTTCAATTTCAGATTTTTCAAGGTCACGAAGCAGCTCTTTCTGTCCGGTAAGCAAATAAGCTAAGTTGGCAATTGACTTTCGGCTCAATGCATCGGCAACGGTGTTGGCTTTTCCCGGGTGATACAGAATCTGTAAGTCATAATCTTTGATCAGTTCTTGCCATCTGCGCTGTCTCATATTCAGTTCTTTCTGTGTGAAGAAATATTTTAAGCTCTTGTGGTCGGTATAAACTTCATATGTCGCCCCATACAGATAGTGACGCCAAATTTTCAGTGCAAACACCACTGCAGCAAGTTCCAAGTCATGGGTCGGGTAGTTCTTTTCATGTGGTCTCAACTGTCGGGAAGCATAAGCAATAACTCTCCCATTCTGCATTAAAACACACCCCAAACCCTTATAAGAAGCATCACTAAATACAGTATAACCATCCGTACCTGAAGGTAGAGTAAGGACCGGTGCAGTCACAAGTCGAGTTTTCAACTCTTGAAATGCTGACTCCCTTTGGTCTGTCCAGTCAAATGATGTCCCCTTCTGAGTTAACTGAGTCAATGGTAAGGCAATTTTGGAGAAATCCTTAACAAATCTTCTGTAATATCCAGCCAATCCCAAAAAGCTTCGGACTTCAGTTACATTTGTTGGTCTAGGCCAGTTCACTACAGCTTCAATTTTCTGCGGATCAACAGAAATTCCATCTTTGCTAACAACATGCCCCAAAAACATAACATGATCAAGCCAAAACTCACATTTAGACAATTTAGCATACAGTTTCTGTTCCCTTAAGGTCTGCAGGGCAAGTCTTAGATGGTGTTCATGTTCTTCAACAGTCTTAGAATAAATCAATATGTCATCAATGAATACTACAATGAAATCATCAAGGTATGATTTAAAAATTCTGTTCATAAGGTCCATAAAAGCAGCAGGGGCATTCGTGACTCCGAATGGCATAACTAAAAATTCATAATGTCCATACCTTGTTCTAAAAGCAGTTTTATCAATGTCTTCTAGTTTCACTTTCAGTTGATGATATCCCGATCTGAGATCAATCTTGGAAAACACTTGTGCACCCTGTAACTGATCAAATAAATCATCAATACGTGGCAATGGGTATTTATTTTTCACAGTTACCTTATTCAATTCACGGTAATCAATGCACAGTCTCAGTGAGCCATCTTTCTTCTTTACAAATAAAACAGGTGCACCCCATGGTGAAGCACTGGGCCTGATAAACTTCTTGTCTAGCAGCTCTTGCAATTGCACTTTCAATTCCTTCAGTTCTGTTGGGGCCATTCTGTAAGGAGCTTTAGACACTGGCTGTGTTCCCGGAATCACATCAACGGTAAATTCAATCTCCCTGTCAATCAAATCCCCTGGCAGATCATCTGGAAATACATCTGGGAATTCTCTGACTATAGGAATACAATTCACATCAGTTTTAACACCATCATCAGTAGACACAGTCAGCACCGAACACAGATATCCTTTACACCCCTTTCTAATTAATTTAACAGCTTTCACTGAAGAAATCAAATACGGAGGAGGTACTACTCCACTCCCATTAAACACAAATTCAGGCAAACCAGGCGGACGGAAAACTACTTGTTTTGTTACACAGTCTATAGTGGCATGATATTTTTGTAGCCAATCCATCCCCAATATTACATCAAAGTGATCAATGTTCAATGGCAGTAAATCAATAAACAGATGCATATCCCCAACGATAATTTCATAAGCAGGGTACATATATGCACATGTCATGGATCCCCCAACAGGTGATGATACAGCTAGCAGATAATTCATGGGTTCTAAGGGTCTATTTAATTTTCGTGAGAAAGCATGCGACACATAAGAATGTGTAGACCCCGAATCAATCAATACATATGCATTCTGAGTACAAATAGGGAGGATACCTGACACAACGGTCTCAGTATTCTGAATGTCTCCCGGTACTAGGGCAAATACTCGGCCCTGCCTCATAGGCTCTTTCCCGGTAGCTTTGGGGTTAGGCTTTGGTGCTACATCTGATGCTGCTGCGCTCGGTGTAGCTTTACTACTAGCTGGTGGAGCAGAAGGGCAGTCTTTAATTCTGTGGCCCACCTTGCCACATCTGAAACAGGCTCCCGTTATGTTGTGACAAACTCCTTTGTGCTTGTTGCCACATGTAGAGCAGAGTGGAATGAATCCACTCCCTTGGCTGGGGCTAGTTGTTGACCCCGTATTCTGTTTCTTGTTTGCAGGGTCATGCTTGCCTTTCTTGAATTTGAAACCCTGTCTTTTACCACGCCATTCAGTTGTTGGTGGTTCAGTTTGTTTCAGTGCTTCAATATTTGATTCGGCCATCAAGGCCCGGTCAAGAACATTCACATAAGTTGGCAATTTCAACATGTTGACTCTGTCAAGGATAGCAACATTCAGGCCGCCTTCAAACTTCCTGGCCTTTTTGTAGTCGGTGTCCACCATATGCGGTGCATACCTAGCAAGCTCGGTGAACTTCGTCTCATATTCGGCAACAGACATTGTGCCCTGTCTCAGTTGTTCAAATTCAGTTACCTTTCTGTCCCTGACACATTGAGGAAAATATTTCTCAAAGAAGGACTCCTTGAACTGAGCCCAAGTCATAACAGTATTTGTATCGCGGATCAACATCCACCACCTTCTAGCTTCTTCTTGTAGGGTGAAGGTAGCTAACAGTACTTTAGTTGCTTCCGAGCACGGAAAAACTTCAAACAACTTTTCTGTTTCAAGGACCCATGCTTCAGCCTTTAGCGGTTCTAAGCCTCCCTGAAAGGACGGCGGTTTCATCTTGCTGAATTTATGAGTCAGTGCAATAATGTCCACCTCATTAGCATTCACATTCTGTACATTCTGTTCCGGTTGCACCGGAGGAGGAGGAGGTGGGGGCTGTTGGTTCGGTTGTTGATCTAGTCTTTCAATTATCAGTCCCATCATTTGTTCAAGTCTGGCCATTCTGGCCTCAGAGGATGATGATTCAGTTTCATTTGTAGCGTTTGCGTTATCCATTTCACTATAAGTAGTTATAATAGTTATCATTATAAGCGGTTGTATAATTAAACAGTTTAACATTTTAACATATAATCAGTCAGTCATAAGCACACACTTTTCAAGTTCATGAGATGCCCTAATTGCTTTTCTAGGACACCCTATAGCTCATTTGGACACGTGTGTGCGGTATAACTCGTGATAAGTATCGCTCTGATACCACTCTGTCATGACCCAAACCCGGCCCTATGGGTTTAGCACCGTAACTGGCCAGTAATCCGAGATTACCGAAGGCCTGCTGAACAGTAATACAGTTAAACAGAGTACAGGGCCTGGCGGAAGCCAATACAGTAAGTAACTAGTGTCCATTGAGCTGTGAAAATCTGTATGCCAAAAACATTTTTCATGCATTCATACAGTTCAGAACAGTACAGTCTATATACAGTCTATACAATCATATACAAACATTCAGTACGGGGACCTAATCCCTCGATAACAGTACAGTAAAACAGTAGACAGTCTATACAGTAGTACAAAACAGTAAGGAGACCGATGGGGGACACAAAAACACCCCAAGCCATAGCATGGCAACTCGGAACCTCGCAGTGAGGCACATAGGCTGGCTTGACAAAACTGGGGACTAACCCACGCTCCTAGCTCCGGTCTGGCTGCTGAGAACCTACATATATATATAAACAGTGAGCTAAAGCCCAGTGAATAACATAAAGCGTAAAGGGGTTATGAATGAATGTCCTTACAGTAATGAAAACAGTTCATTAAACAGTATTTCAGTCTTTCAGTATTTCAGTCAATCAGTCATATGTGGTACACCCGTTAGCCTATAAACAGTAAGTCCAAAAGGACCGGGTCTTAACAGACCCAACAGTAATGATGGCCATCAATCAGTAAACAGTATGGTTCCACAAGGGAACCGACAGAGCTCTGTAACAGTAACAGTAAACAGTAAGTGCTAAGGATGCCACAATACAGTTCAGAATACAGGACATACATTCATCCAGTAAATAATATCAGTTCAATAAACAGTTCAGTTCAGTATTCAAAAGATAACCATTTTGAACATATCTTTACACAATCGTTACTCATAGAGATTGGGCTAATAGCAGCTAGAGCGCGTCCCAGAGAGCCAACCCTAAACAGTTAACAAATAGAACACACACTAAGTTTCACAGTCGGGAAGGATGATAATTAAATCCCTAAATTTCCTCGGTGTGGTTCTACGTCTAAATCCTCATTAAGATGTCTTAAACTAGGCCTAAGAATGCCTAGGATGAGATGAGGATGCAAAAATACAGTTGGAAGGCATTTTTCAAAAGTTGCTGAAAACAGGGGTCTCGCTCGAGCGAGGTTGCAAAATCAAAGGCTTCGCTCGAGCAAGAGGTCCTTCGCTCGAGCGGTCTGTAAAATGCAAAAGTACTGGTTGTTGGATTTTTACGCGCGATACCACGCTCGATGCTCGCTCGAGCGGAGCCCTGAATAAAGGGTGCTCGCTCGAGCGAGGAATCCTTCGCTCGAGCGAAGAAGCCAAATCTGGAATTTCCAGATTTGTCTCCCAAGCTCAAACCAAGCATTCTCAACTCAATTCTCGACCTCTTGGGCCCAAATTCTGAAAAATACATCCCAAAACAATGAATAACCAGTTTCAAAAGCCAATTTATGAATTCAAGCCCTAAAGGTGAGTCAATTAAATCCAAAATTCAAACCCATTTTCAAGAACAATTTCAAAACATGCAATGCATGAGTTTTTAACCAAATTCAAGGTTCAAATTTTGCTCTAATGAGCTCAATAGTTGGAAAACAAAATGAAAACATGGACTTTGATAGAAACATGAGCATGCATGTACAATCCATCATGAATTCAACTTCAAAATGCACCAAAATGGCCATGCATGCATGAATTCAAGCATAAGTCAACCTCTATGCACTAAATCATGGCTTGATTCTACAATGGAGCCTAGAACATGCAAGATGAAGCTCAAGACAACAAGAAGAAGATGGATTTTCTTACCTAAGTCTCAATTACAAGTCTTGCAAGCTCAGTTTAGCAATCTGTGTTACAAATCTTCAAGTTCTTCTAGCAATTCACAAGATGAGCTCAAATCTCTCTCTCTCTCTCTAACTATGGTCGACTAGATTCAAAAATAGGGGCTGATTAAGTGTTTGTTTGGTGTAAGAAGGCTCTTGAAAATCAATAAACAAATATCCACTAACCATGGCAATTTGGTAGATAAGCTACAACTTGTAATTAATTCATTTAAATCTAATTTAATCATTCCTAATCAATTTTCAGATAAACATACCATTAAATCACGAATATTCTACTGATTCCAAAACTCTAAACGGTTTCTAATTCGGCCGCCGATAAGGCCTTCAATTAGCAGTTTAAACACATAAACTCACACAGATAATCAATCAATCAAACAGATAGAAATGCAATATAATAGATAAACTTATTCAATTTCAGTTTCGATTTCAATCAGTCCGTCCAGTACTTCAGTTAGTTCAATTATTAGTCATAAGCAGTCCAGTTTAGCAGTAACCAGTAGCTAATTCAGTAATTTATCGGTAATCAGTACGAGGGTTGTTACAGTATGCTCCCCACACAATTATTCAAGGTTAAGCTTTTGGGATTAAGCCACAAGAAAGAAATTTATTATGAATTTCCTAGTCCTGATATGAATAACCTGCCTTTGACTAGACTGAAGAAAGAATTAATCGAAATACGTGTAAACTAAATCAGACATCCTTCCTGTTAGGGGTGAGCATGGTTCGGATTGGACCGGATTGGGATAAAATTAGGACCAATCCGTTATCTACGGTTCTTGAAAAATTGGAACCAATTTAATCCGTTTAAATCGTGGAACCAATCCGAACCAATCTATTTAAACACGAATTTGATCAGTTTAGGACCGCGGATTTACATAATTAAATAACAAAAAATTATATATAACACTTTAATTTCATAAAAATATAATTATAGTACCATATTGGTTTCAGAATAACAACATGTCTTTTCATAATAGCGACATACTGTTCTAGAATTTAAACAATCATAAGAAAACTAGTTCCACCATAAGTATTTAGATCATTACAAATTAACATTAAAAACTAGCAAACAAAAATAATAAAAGAAGATACTATGTGAGTTTAGGTTTGGATTTAAGTTTTATATAAAATAAGAGAAGATACTATGTGAGTTTAGATTTAGATTTAAGTTTTATATAACATAAAAGAAGATACTATGCAGGAAGGTGTATAATAAAAATATAGACTATTTGTATACGGTCCGGATCGGTTCCAATCCGGAACCGTGGGGTTCAATTTAGAACCAATCCGTGAACTATGGATTTTTAATTTTTCAATCCGGAACTGAACCACAGATTCAAAAAACCAATCCAAACATACTGGATTGGACTGGACTGGATCGGATTACGGATTTCTTGCTCAGCCCTACTTCCTGTTAAAAAAAAAAAAAAAAAAAAAAGAAGAAAACTTTGGTGTTTGTTCGCCCAGAGGTGTACCCGATTGCTATATATGCACCCGGGGGGGTGTTTTGCAAAAAAATTTCTAGCCTGGTTGAGGTTAAAATTGATAAAAAGATAAAATAGACTAAAATAGTTAATAAGATAAAATGTCACATCAAATTCATAATCAATTTATTTTTTCTCTCACAAACATCATATCCAATTATAAAAAAATCTAATCATATTTCTAAACACAAAAATTTTAGCCTATTAAAATAGCCAAAAACTAAAATAGTCTACTAAAATAATAATTTTCCAAACACCCACACTATTATAAACATTTTAACTAATTTCACGTAGGTGTGTACGTTTGCACTATATATAAACTATTATTATATTTTAAATGTGACACACACTAAACACTTACATAGTATTTAGTTAGAGGATTTGTGAAGAGATTTAAAAAAATAAAAGAAAAAAAAGTAGGTAAAATATGAATAAAATATATCTATTTAATTTTACACGCTTTTTTCCTTTTCATTTTCAAATTTCTTCCCAAATCCCCAACTAAACATAACATTGGGATGAATTTCAAGCACAATTACATATTTTTCTGTGTTTATTTATGTATACCAGCATTTCTGTTTTTGTTATTTCGTTTTTCGAAGAACCAAAGTAAAGATATATTCGGGCCGGGCCTTTCTCGGTTTTGCCTTGTTAGAGGCTTAATTCATTTTAATGTGGGACAGTTGCAAGTCGGTCTTGTGAATTTCACTTAAAAATCTTTTTTAATTTTTACTGATAAATTTACTACTGTACAAATATTTTTAAATAAATACAATTCAACTACTTATACTTCTAATATCGTATTTCAATACAAACTACTACAAATAAACTAAAACTAAATCACACCTCACAAATAAAAGCAAAATATTCTAATGATTTACCACTTTAATAAATTTATCAATGTCATTACTAGTACCAAATGATAATTCCAAAAATACAAAATAAATATACAAAGTCTTTTTATTATTATCAAAACAGGAACAAATATGTAAAAAATTTTACTTAGGACTTATGAATAAATAAGTGCAATCAAAAAGACCTGTTGATAATTTGATTTTTTTTTTCAAAAATGATTTAGAGCTCTAAAAAATGAGCTCTAAATCCATCACTAGTGTGTTGGCAGTGGGGTCCAGTGATGAACTGTGTCTTGTTTTCTTTTTCTTTTTTTTTATTTCCTCCATGCCAGCTCATTAGAGCTGGCATTAGAGCTGCTGGATTAGAGCTCCCCAGCAGTGCTCTTTTTTTTTTTTTAAGGTTTGAACCCATACACACTGAGCACACTTTAAAAACAAGGCCCAATCCGCCTTTTTTTTTTTTTTTTTTTTTTTTTTCTAGCAACAACATACAAAATTAGAAATTGTTAATTTTTTTAGCCAATCAATATATTTTTTTCATAGATTATCGGTCTTTCTTCGATATTTCTTTGGACACTTGATTCACAAGCTCAATTGCAAAATTTGTGAGAAAATTAGCCCAAATTTTATTCTTTTATGGCCATAAGGATTGAAAGACTAAACTACTCCTTGTACACATAAATTTTGGGTCATGTAACAAAGGCATGAAAACTAGTACAAGTATTCAATTTTATTAATTAAAATAAAGTAGATATAATTCTCTGTACTTTATCTGTGCCCTATTTGTGCTTTATTTGTACACTATTTGTGTTTTATCTATACTATATGCACTATTGGTGCATTTTTTAAACATTTATTAAATTAAAAATGAGACACACATATATATCTATTTTATAAAATAAAAATTAGAGATTTATATATATAGGGTTAATCACACTTTTTCATTATTGTAATTTGATTTAAAATTTACTTTAACCCCTATAGTTTCGAATTGAATAATTTGATCCTTATACTTTAAGTATAGTTTCAATTTGATCCTTTTATTTAAATTGGAAATTAAAATTAATAATTAACAATTTTAGGACACTTGTCAATTTTTTAAGGTGTACACGTAAACAAATTTAACAGAAATTTAGAAGGAATGACCAAATTAAAACTAAACTCAAAATGTTATGATCAAATTATTTAAAATGAAACAATAGAGAGTAAAGTGAAATTTAAATTGAATTATTTGAGTGAAAAGGGTAATTAACCCATATAAATATATTGTTGAAACTTCACTAGGACATTACTTTTATTTCTGTAGCCCATTTTGGCTGTTTCACATGATTATTTTCACAAAAAAAAACTATATTGTCTATAATTTTATTTATTTTTGCATGAATCATGAAACAGAAGACCAAAATGCCAATCATTGGGTCCGCAGGAAAGGAAAAATTCCAATTCTATTGTACTCAACCATAGTTTGCATCATAATACCATATATATAATTGCCTTACCATGGGTTTCTTTGGCCTTGACATATCTTAACTTAGTTTCAAAATGATAGGTCTATTTGTTTGTTTGTTGGTTTATTTATTTATTTTTTTAATTTCATATTCAATAGATCTTATTTTAAAAATTTTGAAAAGGTGAATCCAAAAAGCTATACATTGAATAAATCAAATCACTATGTGCCCTATATATAATGAGTCACAATATCAAATTGAATCGTCTAAAGCATTTTATAAATTGGATAACATCCATTCTCCCTTCTTCACATATAGATAATGTAATGGGATTTCTTAAATCTTTTTAGCATATGTAATTTAAATACTGAGTTTATTTTTATTTGAAGAAATCCCTATTGGTCTTGTTAGCAAGGCTGCTTTCAGAAGAAAAAAAAAATATAGTTCAAAACACTTGGGTAAAATTTACTTGTTGAATAAATGAAGTTATATAAACTATTATGAGTAATAATTAAATCAACACATACATACATCAATTTAACCCATAAGAAACTTAAGAGGGTTTAGCTGCCAAGTTGGTATTATTTTTAAGATTTTCCATAAATATTACATACTCAAAGCCTCTATAATCCTAAAAATTCTTTCTCTACGTATTCATCTTCATTATCCCTAAAAGAGAAAATTTTCACTTGAAAAGAATTGCTTATGGATAATGATGCATTCATGGATGCAAATATTAGCCACTTCACATATTGTTGTTTTGGAAAGCCATACCCCTTTTTAAGTTGAAAATGAGTGCAATGTATTATCGTTTCTTAATATAGTCGACTTTAGATCCTCTATTTCCTTATTATTACATCCTTTGTTTCATTATTGTTTTATATCAATTTTGGCATGTGGCAATAGCAGGGCCATGAATCAAATAATATAATATAGAGGAAGAGGTCAGAATACTCTGTTCCTAACATTTAAACCTCATTTTCAATAACTATTAATTGCACAATATGATGAGAAATTAAACACGAAATTTTTGAGGCACCATTATGTTGTTCGGAGTGCATAAGACATATCAATAGATATTTTGCAATTTTTGGGTGTCTTCTAACTCAGATGTACAATTGCTTAAGTTTTATTAATGTCATGCTCATTTCCCTTCTCTCAAAATGTGCAATCACTTAAGTTTTCATTAATGCCGTGCTCTTTTTTACCAAAAAAATAAATAAAAAGAGATTCTGTAATTTTTGAAAGATGCTGAGTGCTTTTCTACTTAGATGTATAATAGCTTAAATTTTTATTAATGTCATGTTCCTTTTTACCAAAAAAATCAAAAAGAGATTATGCAATGTTTGAAAATGCTAAGGGCACCTTCTACCCAAGACATGTAGCCACTTAAGTTTTTATCAATGTCATACTCATTTGTACCACAAAACAAAAAACAAAAAGAGATTCTGCCATTTTCGAAGAGTGCACAAGTGCCTTCTACCCAGATGTGTAACCATTGAAGTTTTTATTAATGTCATAATCCTTTTAACCCAAAAAAAAAATGCAATTTTTGAAAACGCTAGAGGTTCCTTCTACTCTATACTTTCACATTTTATTAATAGTCATGCTCCTTTTTACTAAAAAATAGAAAGAGGTTATGTAATTACAATATGGTGAATCACGTGTCAGAACAGAGAATCTTACATCATTTATGCCAACACACACAATAAAATTCAATCTAAAAAAATAAGAAGGCTTTTATGTATGACTAAAATATTATAGCTAAACTCTTTGCTTCTACCCATAATATAATAGGGAGATGAATCGAACAATATAATACAAAGGAAGAGGTCAGAGATACTATGTTCCTAACATTTCAACCTCGTTTTCAATAGCTACTAATTGCACAATATGATGAGAATTTAATGAAAATTTTGAGGCACCATTATGTTGTTAAGAGTGAATAAGACATATCGGTAGATATTTTGCAATTTTGAGTGTCTTCTAACTTAGATGTATAACTGCTTAAGTTTTATTAATGTCATGCTCCTTTGCTTTCTCCCAAAATGTGCAACCACTTAAGTTTTCATTAATGTCATGCTCTTTTTTACCAAATAAATAAATAAATAAGAGATTCTGTAATTTTCAAAGGTGCTATGAGTGCCTCAACTCAGATGTGTAACGGCTTAAATTTTTAAAACTCATTAATCGGCTACCTGTTGCTAAGTTGCATTTTAAAACTCCTTTTGAGATTTTGTATAATCATTCACATGATTATAGTCTCCTAGGAATCTTTGGTTGTCGGTGTTATCCTTGGTTAAAACCATTCACAACTAATAAACTTCAACCCAGGTCTGTTCCATGTGTGTTCTAGGCTATCACTCATTTGTTAAGGGTTATCGATGCCTTGACCCTTTGACTGGTAAAATTTACATGTCTAGGCATGTTGTTTTTGATGAAAATTACTTTCCTTTTGTTTATGAGTCTCATTTTTCTCCTCTCCCTTCTGTCCCTTATCTGCATAATTTCTTTTGGTCCACCAATACATTTTCTGGTTTATCTTCTTCTCCCAATCCCGTTTCTCCCATTGCTCAGCAATCTACACATAGCCCTAGCCCTATGCCCTGTCTAACTGCTACTTCTGTCCCTACCTCTGCACATCCTTCTAGCCCTCTTTCTTTATCACCACATGTACCTGTTCTTGCCTTCTCTCCTCCATCATCTTCTGTTATTTCTATTTCCTCTTTACATATTGACTTACCTATTGCCCCTATCAATAAGCATCCTATGCTCACTCGTTCCAAGACTGTTTCTACATCTTTTCACTGGTTACTTTTCTTTGTTACTTCTGAGCCTACTACATTTGCTGAAGCCTCTCTCTCACCATCTTGGAACAATGCCATGCTCGAAGAGTTTCTGTCACGACCCAAACTCGCCCCTGTAGGTTTAGCACCGTAACCGGCCAGTAATCCGTGGATTACCAAAGGCCTCTGGACAGATTAGCAAATAATAAGGGGCTACGGAAGCAATAATACAAAATAGACAAGGTCCAATGAGCTGTGATAACGTACATGGGACAGAAGACTTCAAAACTCATATATATACATAAGCATGCCAGTCAAAGGACACCAATAATTACAAAGTATTTACATCCCAGGACCTGTCTTTGCAAAACACATACAGAGACTAGCATGAGTATAAAAACAGCCTTAGCATTAGACTTCGATTGGAACCTCCTCGAAAGGCACAACGATTGGCTGACAAAAACAGAACAGAAGGCCATCAACTCTGGCCCGGGTCATGTGCCGGCTCACCTACATACATAATATAAACTGTGAGCGAAAGCACAGTGAATAATAATAGAGTAAAGGGGTTATATGCATGAGTCCATACAGATTCAGAATTCATAATTCAGTTTCGTATCAAAACCATAACTTGTCTAGATCATATACAGATAGAAAACATAAGCCTTGTTTAAGTTTATGTGATACAGTTTTTAGCACTAGCAGAAACAGTTGACCCATAAGGGACGGCCTTAAAAGCATACAGTTGACTCACGTGCACGGAGACGATACAGTTGACTCATGAGACGTACAGTTGACCCATAAAGGGACGTAAGGATCTATAACAGTTGGCTAATGAGACGTACAGTTGACCCATAAAGGGATGTAATAGAACAGATAACAATTATCATTTGAGGCTAAGAATGTCACGAATACATTTCAGAAACATTGGACAACCATTCATTCATACAGAAAATACTACCTCGGCAAACAGATCATTTTACATCACTCAGAAAATACTTATAATTGAATATAACGTTACAAAGTTATTACTCACAGTGGGCCTTGAGACAGACAGACGGAGTAAGCTTGGTCAAACGGTATGTGGCACGTGACCTACACAACACATAACATATACACACTTAAAACACACGTTCTAATTGTACAAAACTTATTTCGTTGGCTCTGAGTGCGCTTCTAATCTCTTAACCTCATTATGGGATCTTAAACATGGCCTAGGAATGCCTAGGATGGAATGAGGATGCAAAAATGCCTTGGAAACATTTTCTCAAAATTTGCTGAAATAAGGTCCACGTTCGAGCGTGGCTTTCCTCGCTCGAGCGTATATGCAGAAAATGAAGCTCCGCTCGAGCGTGGACTTCCTCGCTCGAGCGGACTGTAAACCATGACAAAAATGCTGGATGTGCGATTTTCACACTCGACAGACGCTCGACCTCCGCTTGAGCGTGAGACTTAGACCCTCGCTCGAGCGTAGATTCCCTCGCTCGAGCGGACTATAAAACATGCAAACTTCTGGGTATACGCATTTCACGCTCAAGCGTGACTCTTGCCGCTGGAGCGGAAGTGCATGTACTCAAGCTTCACGCTCGAGCGTGAAAGTCCTCGCTCAAGCGTGGGTCAATTTTCTGGAAAATCCAGATTGACCTCCCAAGCTCAAATTCGACAATCAACCTTCCAAAACTCATTTTTTTGGGCCAAAACTTTGAAAAACCCTTAGTAACTCATAAAACAACAAGTTTAAAGCTTCAATTCAAGAAATCATGGCCCAAGAGTAAATCAATCATGCACAATTCCAACATGAAACTTAACATTAACTCATGTACATGACTAGTATGCAATTCCTTGAATTCAAATCTTCCAAAACATGACTAAACGCAAATGTTTATCCCAAAAAACATGATCAACTATGATATTATGACATGGAACATGAAGAATTTCTAAACAAAGCTTGGATTATGACATGTATGCAAAGATTCTTGAAAATCAAACTCCAAAATGCTATGGAACATGCGTTCATGCATGAATTCATTCTTAATTCCCCTTTTTAAGTCCAAAACACATGCTAACCCACCAAACACCATTAATTCATGATCTCATCAACTAAATTTCAAGACTAGAGATTAACATTCTTACCTAGGGACCTCAATTCCTTATGCTAGAGATGGTCTCCAAGTTTTCCTAGCAAATCCTCTCCTTGTGAAGTAAATCTTCCAGCCCTACACCAATTCCCCCTTCTCTCACTCCCTCAGCCATTTGTCTCTCCCTCTCAAAGTTCAAGAGTGATAAAAAATGAATAATAGAAGGTGAGTGGGGCTCAAATGGCCTATTAAGTGGTAATTGGTCAAAAGTGACCAAATAACATTATTTTAATCGAATTTAATCGCTCCGAATCGAATTTTAATTATCCCTACCATAAAATTCTATAAATTCTAATAAGCACATAAATCAAGTCAATTTCTGGTTCGAATGCCAATAAGGCTTTTAATTCGCTAACCGAAACTAAAACGTGAACATATATTTCTACACCGAACAGATAGAAACACAAAATCATGCAATCACACATGCAATTTAGTTCCAAATCCTTCCTAAATTATTGTTAGGCATAATTAAGCACGAATTAACGTTAATCTGGGGTCGGGGTTATTACAGTTTCATGCTTTTCAAAGACAAGGAACCTGGTCTTTAGTTCCCTTATCTCCTTTCAAACATGCCATAGGCTGTAAATGGGTGTATAGGCTTAAGAAAAATTCCGATGGCACTATTGCTAGGTATAAAGCCAGGCTTGTGGCTAAAGGGATCTTCAAGAACCCAACATTAAATACTAAGAAACCTTTAGTCCTGTAGCCAAACAACCCATCATTCGAGTGCTTCTGTCTCTTGCTTTACATTTTGGTTGGCCTATCAAACAATTTGATATTTCTAATGCCTTTTTGCATGGGGTTCTTGATAAGGAAGTTTACATGACCCAACCACAGAGCTTTGTTGATCCTACTTAGCCTCAGTTGGTTTGTAAATTGCACAAAGCATTATACGGTCTTAAGCAAGCTCCCAGGGCTTGGTTTTCCACTTTCTTCTTTTTTCTTCTTCAAAATGGTTTTATCTATAGTCATTGTGATTCTTTTCTTTTTGTTCATTACATTGCTATTTCTTTCACCACTCTTCTTATTTATGTTGATGATATCCTCTTAACTGGTAACAATCCCTCATTCATTACTTCTCTCATTGCTCAAATGCATTCTAGTTTTTCCATGAAAGAATTCTGCTGTTTGAATTATTTTCTTGGCATCTCTGTTACTACTTCTTCTCATGGCTATTTTCTTTCCCAAACTAAGTATGCCACTGAGTTGCTTGTCAAAGCTGGCATGAGTGACTGTAACCCTTATTCATCACCTATGTCTCTTAAATCTTCTTCATCTCCTAATTCTCATTTGCCTTTCTCCAATCCATCTCTCTATCGATCTGTGGTTGGAGCTCTTTAATACTTAACCATCACTTGGCCTAATCTTTTCTTTTGTCATTAACTATGCTTGTTAGTTTATGTACCAACCTGTTAATTGTCATTTTGCTACTGTCAAATGCCTTCTTCGTTATGTGAAAGGTACTCTTACCTATGGCCTGCATTTTTCCTCTGGCCCACTTGTTTTGAATACCTGTTTTGATTCCAATTCGGCTGACAATTCCACCTATTGCTGATTAACAACTGGTTATTGTATTTTTCTGGGTAATAACTTGATTTCCTAGGTTGCTAAAAAGCAGAATACTATTTCTCACTCTTCCACTGAAGCAGAGTATCGTGCACTGGCTCAAACAGTTGCCGACCTGAGTTGGTTATCTATGCTTCTCAACGACTTGTATGTTGCCACTGATGTTCCCCATTTGTGGTGTGACAATCTTTTTGCTATTTGTTTAACAAGCGATCATGTCTTTCATGCCTGCACTAAACACATCGAAGTTGATTACCACTATGTGCACAAGCAGGTTGCAGCCAAATAGCTAGTTATTCACCATATTCCCTCTTCTAATCAAATTGCGAATATTCTTACTAAGCCTTTGTTAGTTGTACAGTTTCAGTATCTTCGAAGCAAGCTCATAGTGGCTTCCCCTTCCATTCGCTTGAGGGAGCATGATAAGATACTCAAGAATTCCTAGCATACAGCAACTGATAGTCAGTGTACACGTGGGACAATATCAGTTGATATTAGTGAGACATATTGTACCATGGTTGAAACTAAAAAATTTTACAGTTCTAAAAAATGATTCATTTTAGCACCAAAAAACCTAAAACTGTAAAATTTTACAATTTTCACTGCTTGTAACTAAAACTCGAAAACAACTTGTTCAGAACTTGAAAATGTTCTTTATTAAAATAAAAAAATAGAAGTGTGTAGTACAAAAAGTAAAAAAAATAAGAGATCGAAGGAAAGAGACAGATATAAAGAGAGGCTTGTGCTCCAGGAATTATTTTTATAGACCTAGCTAGATCTAACGTAGACCTACTCAAATCTGAGTAGATCTACTCATCTTCTTCGTCAGACACTTATCTTTTTCGCTGTCGGTAAGCACGAAGTAAGGAGTCGGTGCTCAATGGTTGATAGTGGACTTTAATCAATGGTGGTTGCTGGTTGCTAGTGACTGTAGATCAGAAAGAGAAAGAAAAAAAAGAATGCGTGGTTGTGATTGTCGCCGGATATCAAAGAAAGAGATAAAGAGAATAAGGAAGTTGCAGAGAAAGAGAAAAAGAAAAATAGGTATAGGACTTTTAGGTCTACCCAAAAATTTTTTGGATTAAATAGAATACACAGTTTTCAAAAAGAACTTGTGAAAAAATTGTCTAATTTTTATGTATTGTTTGGTATAAATGGGTATGTCACTGTTTGACAAATATTAAAAAAAAATATATTCCTTATTTTTTCTGCTATACTAGAAGGCCTTCAAAGATACTGTTAAAAGTAAAATTTAAAGCAAAATAGGGGGAAAAATAACTAAAAAAAAGGCCACAATTTTTGTAAAAATGGTTTTTAATTTTAGGACTTTGTAGTCAAGTAAAATTTAAAAACAAAATGACAAAAATTTTAAAAAATTGCATACGAATTAAAAAACTAAAAAATATTTGTTGAAAAAATATTTGTCAAACCCTTATCCATAATTTATATGGAAAATATTGTATAAATTATATTATATATATTATGTGCATATATTTGTTATATCGGTGCATACATGTTAATATGTATATACATATATAATTTACGTTATTTTATTGTTTTGTTTTTTTAAAATGATGCACTGAATATGGAAAATAAGCAAACCTGATGTAATGGCTCTATATTAAGTATTTTAGCTAATTCAACAACAAAATTATAATTTTTAGTTTTATAATGTATTTTTTATTCCATACAAGATATTTACCAATAAATTTCATCTCACAAATAAGTACTCCAATTAATCTCAAATTTTCTCTATTGATCTGTTAAGTCCTATTGGTGGAGAGTTTCTTTTCGTGTGGTCTTATTTTTTATTTTGGTATTGTTTTGGTAGACAGTTATACCATTTTATTAATGTGACAGGTATAATGTGATATAGATATTAATGTGATATTTTAACGATGTGACACTCTAAAAAAATTAAAAATTCATTAATGTACTTTTCCTAAATGTGACACGTGGCGGGTATAATGTGACATTCCAAAACTTTTATTCAAAAATAAAAGTAAAATCTCGTTAGTGTACTTTTTCCAAATGTGACAATGTGGCGAGTATGATGTGACACTTCAAAAAAAAATAAAATAACAATGTGGTGGGTATGATGTGACACTATGAAAAATTTAAAAATTCCTTAGTGTACTTTTCCTAAATGTAACGTGTGACACTCCAACGTGACAGGTATGATATGACACTCTAAAAAAATTAAAAACTCTTTAGTGTACTTTTCTCAAGTGTGACACTTTAACGTGATGGGTATGATGTGATACTTAAAAACTTTTTAATATATTTTTTTTCCAAATATGACTCCAATGTGGCGGGCAAATAAGTCATTATACATCCAAAAGGACTAAATGGATCACACGAAACAATATAGGACTATATGCAGTGGCGGAGCCAGGAAATTAGGTTAGAGGGGCACTTATTAATTATAATTTTTTATTTAAAAAAAATATGAGCAACATTAAGATAATCATAATTTTATGAGATAAATTTAAACACAAAAATTACATATTCTTTATTAATAAGAATAAATTAAAATTCTATAATAGTGTGGAATAGTTCGGTGTGAGATGATGATGTAAGTTTGCAATTTTAACACAAAAAATTATGAATCAAAATTCCTAATTCTAAAAAATAAAAACACATCATTTATAGTACAAATTATTATAAAATCTATTTAATTTTTATTTGATAGAAAAATATTAAAGAGATGACATTGCTTATAAAAATGTGTTTTGAATGAAAATTATTAAACAGTCTTAGAGTACCATATGGTGTTACCTACGTGATGCTCAAAGTATCGAAAATCACAAATCACACTAAGTGGTATGTCAACTACTTGAAAATAATGAGTTCATTATATCTAATTTATAATATTTTTCGCTATACTATTGATTTAAACTACTATATAAATAATACACATAGTGTTTCCAAAGTATCAAATAATTATTTGTTGTGAACAATATAATAAATCCTTAACTAAAGAACATGCTAAGAAAAAAACAGAGAATACATGTTATACATGGCAATAACACAAATAAAATAAAATAAAATTCAAAACTGAGAGGGGGCACGTGACCCCCCTAGCCCTATGCTGCCTCCGCCCTTGACTATATGAATTACAAATTCAAAATATTGGTCAATCTCCATTTATAAGAATTTGTTGGCATAGTTGAGATTGTAATACCAATTTAGGCCAGACTTATGAGATATTTTAGGCCCGAAGTTGAGTTAGGCCAAACTTAGGTAGGAAATTTTTTTTTCTTTCTTAACTTAGGTTTAACTTGAAGAATTGTCTTGAATAATTGGTGAGTATACTTCCCACACAATTATTCAAAGTTAAGCTCTTCGAATTAAGCCATAAGAAATAAATTTATTATGAATTTCCTAATCCTGACACGAATGACCTACTTTTAATTGAACCGAAGAAAGAATTAATCGAAGTAGGGATAAATTGTTCCAGACATCCTTCCCGTTGAAAAAAAAAAAAAAAAACCTTTGGTGTTTGTCCACCCCAAAGGTGTACCTGATTGCTATATATGAACTATTATAAACATTTTAACTAATTTCACATAGGTGCGCACGTTTGCACTATACATAAACTTTTATTATATTTTAAATGTGACACGTTTAATTAATTAGAGAATTTAAAAATGATTTGAAAAATAAAAGAAAAAAGATAGGTAAAATATGAATAAAATATATCTATATTTCACTTAGTTTTACATATATTTTTTCCTTTTATTTTCAAATTCTTTATTAAATTCTCTAACTAAACACAACATTAGTATGAATGTCGAGCACAGTTACACATTTTTCTGTGTTTATTTATGTACACTAGCATTTATATTTTTGTTATTTTGTTTTTTGAAGAACCAAAGTAAAGATATATTTGGGCCGGGCCCTTTTAGGTTTTGCCTTGTTAGAAGCTTAATTCATTTTAACGTGGGACGGTTATAAGTCCGTCTTGTGAATTTGACTTAAAAATGTTATTTAATTTTTATTGATAAATTTATTACTATACAAATATTTTTTTAAATAAATACAATTCAACTACTTATACTTCTAATATCGTATTTCAATACAAACTACCACAAATAAACTAAAACTAAATCACAACTCACAAATAAAAACAAAATATTCTAATGATTTATCACTTTAATAAATTTATTAATGTCATTACTAGTACCAAACGATCATTCCAAAAATACAAAATAAATCTACAAAGTCTTTTTATTATTATCAAAACAGGAACAAATGCGTAAAAAATTTTACTTAGGACTTATGAATAAATAAGTGCAATCAAAAACACCAGTTGATAATTTAATTTAATTTAATTTAATTTTTTTTTTTAGGTTTGAACCCATGCATACTGAGCACACTTTAAAAACAAGGCCCAATCCGCCTGTTTTTTTTTAGCAACAGCATACAAAATTAGAAATTGTTAATTTTTTTAGCCAATCATTATTTTTTTTTATAGATTATCTGTCTTTCTTGGATATTTCTTTGGACACTTGATTCAGAAGTTCAATTTTAAAAATTGTGAGAAAATTGGCCCAAATTTTATTCTTTTATGGCCATAAGGATTGAAAGACTATACTATTCCGTGTACACATAAATTTTGGGCCATGTAAAATAAAATAGATATAATTATATGTACTTTATCTGTGCACTATTTGTGCTTTATTTGTACACTATTTGTGTTTTATCTATACTATATGCACTATTGGTGCATTTTTAAATATTTATTAAATTAAAAATGAGACACACATATATATCTATTTTATAAAATAAAAATTAGAGATTTATTTATATATATATAGGGTTAATTACACTTTTCACTATTATAATTTGATTTAAAATTCACTTTCACCTCTATAGTTTCAAATTGAATAATTTGATCTCTATACTTTAAGTATAGTATCAATTTGATCCTTTTATTTAAATTGGAAATTAAAATTAATAATTAACAATTTTAGAACACTTGTCAATTTTTTAAGGTGTACACGCAAACAAACTTAACAAAAATTTAGAAGGAATGACCAAATTAAAACTAGACTTAAAATGTCGTGATCAAATTATTTAAAATGAAACAATTGAGACTAAAATGAAATTTAAATTGAATTATTTGAGTGAAAAGGGTAATTAACCCATATAAATATATTGTTGAAACTTCACTTGGACATTACTTTGATTTCCGTAGCCCATTTTGGCTGTTTCACATGATTATTTTCACAAAAAAAAACTATATTGTCTATAATTTTTTTTTTTTTTTTTGCATGAATCATGAAACAGAAGACCAAAAAGCCAATCATTGGGTCCGCATGAAAGGAAAAATTCCAATTCTATTGTACTCAACCATAGTTTGCATCATAATACCAAATATATAATTGCCTTACCATGGGTTTCTTTGGCCTTGACATAACTTAGTAACAAAATGATAGGTCTATTTGTTTGTTTGTTGGTTTATTTATTTAATTTCATATTCAATAAATCTTATTTTAGAAATTTCGAAAAGGTGAATCCAAAAAGCTATACATTGAATAAATCAAATCACTATGTGCCCTATATATAATGAGTCACAATATCTAATTGAATCGTCTAAACTATTTTATAAACTGGATAGCATCCATTCTCCCTTCTTCAGATATAGATAATGTAATGGGATTTCTTAAATCTTTTTAGCATATGTAATTTAAATACTGAGTTGATTTTTATTTGAAGAAATCCCTATTGGTCTTGTTAGCAAGGCTGCTTTCAGAAGAAAAAAAATATGGTCCAAAACACTTGGGTAAAATTTACTTGTTGAATAAATGAAGTTATATAAACTATTATGAGTAATAATTAAGTGAACACATACATACATCAATTTAACCCATAAGAAACTTTAGAGGGTTTAGCTGCCAGGGTGGTATTATTTTTAAGATTTTCCATAAATATTACATTCTCAAAGCCTCTATAATCCTAAAAATTCTGTCTCTATTGTATTCATTTTCATTATCCCTAAAAGAGATGACTTTCACTTGAAAAGAATTGCACATGGATAATGATGCATTCATGGATGCAAATATTAGCGACTTCACATATTGTTATTTTGGAAAGCCATACCCCTTTTTAAGTGTAAAATGAGTGCAATGTATTGTCGTTTCTTAATATTGTAGACTTCAGATCTTCTATTTCCTTGTTATTATATCTTCTGTTTCATTATTGGTTTATACCAATTTTGGCATATGGCAATAGCAGGGCCATGAATCGAATAATATAATATAGAGGAAGAGGTCAGAGATACTCTGTTCCTAACATTTCAACCTCGTTTTTAGTAACTACTAATTGCACAATATGATGAGAATTTAAACATGAAAATTTTGAGGCACCATTATGTTGTTAGGAGTGCATAAGACATATCAATAGATATTTTGCAATTTTTGGGTGTCTTCTAACACAAATGTATAATTGCTTAAGCTTTTATTAATGTCATGCTCCTCTGCCTTCTCCCAAAATGTGCAACCACTTAAGTTTTCATTAATGTCGTGCTCTTTTTTACCAAAAAAAATAAAAAGAGATTCTATTATTTTCGAAAGATGCTATGAGTGCCTTCTACTCAGATGTATAACATCTTAAATTTTTATTAATGTCATGTTCCTTTTTACCAAAAAATCAAAAAGAGATTATGCAATGTTTGAAAACGCTAAGGGCACCTTCTACGCAAGACGAAGTTTTTATCTATATCATACTCATTTTTACCAAAAAAACTAATAAACAAAAAGAGATTCCGCAATTTTTGAAGAGTGCATGGGTGCCTTCTACATGGATGTGTAACCATTGAAGTTTTTATTAATGTCATAATCCTTTTAACCCAAAAAAAAAAAAAAATTTGCAATTTTTGAAGACACCTTGGGTGCCTTCTACCCCATACAACATTTTATTAATAGTCATGTTCCTTTTTACTAAAAAATAGAAAGAGATTATGTAATTACAATACGATGAATCACGTGTCAGAACAGAGAATCACACATCATTTATGCCAACACGCACAATAAAATTCAATTTAAAAAAATAAGAAGGCTCTTATGTATGATTGAAATATTACAGCTAAACTCTTTGCTTCTATCCATAATATAATAGGGCCATGAATCGAATAATACAATATAGAGGAAAAGGTCAGAGATACTATGTTTCTAACATCTCAACCTTGTTTTCAATAACTACTAATTGCACAATATGATGAAATTTAATGAAAATTTTGAGGCACCATTATATTGTTAGGAGTGAATAAGATATATCAATAGATATTTTGCAATTTTTGAGTGCCCTCTAACTCAGATGTATAAATGTTTAAGTTTTTATTAATGTCATGCTCCTTTGCCTTCTCCCAAAATGTGCAACCACTTAAGTTTTCATTAACGTCATGCTCTTTTTTACCAAATAAATAAATAATTTTTTTTTATAATTTTCGAAAGTGCTATGAGTGCCTCAACTCAGATGTGTAACCGCTTAAATTTTTATTGAAGTCATTTTACCAAAAAATCAAAAAGAGATTATGCAATGTTTGAAGACGCTAAGGGTTCTACCCAAGACATGCGGTCGCTTATGTTTTTATCAATGTCATACTCGTTTTTACCAAAAACAAAAAAAGATTGCATATGATAATGATGCATTCATGGATGCAAATATTAGCCACTTCACACATTGTTATTTTGGAAAGCCATACCCTTTTTTCAGTGCAAAATGAGTGCAATGTATTGTCGTTTCTTAATATTGTCGACGTCAGATCCTCTGTTTCCTTGTTATTACATCCTCTGTTTCATTATTGTTTTATATCAATTTTGGCATATGGCAATAGCAGGGTCATGAATCGAATAATATAATATAGAGGAAGAGGTCAGAGATACTCTGTTCCTAACATTTTAACCTCATTTTCAATAACTACTAATTGCACAATATGATGAGAATTTAAACATGAAAATTTTGAGGCACCATTATGTTGTTAGGAGTGCATAAGACATATCAATAGATATTTTGCAATTTTTTGGTGTCTTCTAAAACAAATGTATAACTGCTTAAGTTTTTATTAATGTCATGCTCCTTTGCCTTCTCCCAAAATGTGCAACCACTTAAGTTTTCATTAATGTCATACTCTTTTTTACCAAAAAAATAAATAAAAAGAGATTCTGTAATTTTCGAAAGATGCTATGAGTGCCTTCTACTCAAATGTATAACATCTTAATTTTTTATTAATGTCATGTTCCTTATCACCAAAAAATTAAAAAGAGATTATGCAATGTTTGAAAACGCTAAGGGCACCTTCTACGCAAGACGTGCAGCCGCTTAAGTTTGTATTAATGTCATACTCATTTTTACCAAAAAAAAAAAACTAAAAAACAAAAAGAGATTCTGCAATTTTCGAAGAGTGCATGGGTGCCTTATACCCAAATGTGTAACCATTGAAGTTTTCATTAATGTCATAATCCTTTTAACCAAAAAAATTAAAAAAATTTGCAATTTTTGAAGACGCTGGGGGTGTCTTCTACCCCATACTTAACATTTTATTAATAGTCATGCTCCATTTTACTAAAAGATAGAAAGAGATTATGTAATTTCAATACGATGAATCACGTGTCAGAACAGAGAATCTCACATCATTTATGCCAACACACACAATAAAATTCAATCTAAAAAAATAAGAAGGCTCTTATATATGACTGAAATATTACAGTTAAACTCTTTGCTTCTACCCATAATATAACAGGGCCATGAATCGAATAATATAATACAGAGGAAGAGGTCAGAGATACTATGGTTCTAACATTTCAACCTCGTTTTCAATAACTACTAATTGCACAATATGATGAGAGTTTAATGAAATTTTGTGGCACCATTATGTTGTTAGGAGTGAATAAGACATATCAATAGATATTTTGCAATTTTTAAGTGTCTTCTAACTCAGATGTATAATTGCTTAACTTTTTATTAATGTCATGCTCCTTTGCCTTCTCCCAAAATGTGCAACCACATAAGTTTTCATTAATGTCATGCTCTTTTTTACCAAATAATAAATAAAAAGAGATTCTGTAATTTTCGAAGGTGCTATGAGTGGCTCAACTCAGATGTGTAACTGCTTAAATTTTTATTAATGTCATTTTACCAAAAAATAAAAAAATTATGCAATGTTTGAAGACGCTGAGGGTTCTACCCAAGACGTGTGGCCACTTATGTTTTTATCAATGTCATACTCATTTTTACCAAAAACAAAAAGAGATTTTGCAATTTTTGAAGAGTGCATGGGTGCCTTCTACCCAGATGACCCATTGAAGTTTTTATTAATTTCATAATCCTTTTAACCAAAACAGATAAAAAGAAATTTTACAATTTTTGAAGACACTAGGGGTGTCTTCTACTGATACTTAAGATTTTATTAATGGTCATGCTCCTTTTTACTAAAAAATAGAAAGAGATTATGCAATTATAATACGAAGAATTACCTGTCAGAATAGAGAATCTCACATATTTTTGCAAACACACGCAATAAAATTCAATCTAAAAAAATAAAAAGGCTCTTTTATATAACCGACATAATATACCTAAACTCTTTGCTTCTCATGTAATTTTTCATGTGCCATAAATTTCACTATTTTTAAATATTTAAAATATAATAAATCTTACAAATACATAATTTTTATGGCATAAATACCCATAAAAGATAAAATAAATTTAGTGATAAATTTAAAAAAAAAAAATTTAAATGAAGGACTTGTCATTCAGTCTGAATTTTCTCACCCGCTAGTCCAGCAACTTTAACTGTTATATTTTTTTCCTATTAATTTAAAAATATTCATCATAAAATAAAATAGAATCAGTGCAATACTCTATGGGTCCTCAGCACTTATCCAAAAGAAAGTCTATGGACCATCAAACATCAGTCCATCAGAATTTACATTTAAAAAACAAAAAACCAAAAAAAAACACAAAAAACCAAACACAAGTTAAATTACAAAACTATCCTTACATTATTAAAACACAACTACTAGGACAAGCAATCTTACATCCTAAATATTTGTTCAATGTCAACAGACATATTTATCTTCACCCACCACAAAACACAACCAAAAGTAAAACAAAACAGCATTTTATGTTTTAACCTAAGCATAACTTTAAAACAAATAAGTCCTAACTTTAAAACATTGCTCGCACACAGAACCCACAACCCCTTCCTTCACATTAGAGACTTGAGCGACCTAGCCTTGATAGGCTTTCGGGTTCTCTTTTGTCCCAGCATACCACTCTCTCCTGCATTATCATCGTCATCATCTTCATCATCATTGTCAACATAATCGAATTCTTTGCAACCAATTTGAGCAGACGAGGGTGGAGTGAGTACAATTTCCTCAACTTCATCAGACTCAGCATTACTGGTATTGCTAGGTTCACCCCTCTCGCCTCGCTTCTTGGCCCAATGCGGCCCAAACCCTTGATAATAGTAGTATTCATCGAGATTCTTATAGGTAGTGGGTTTGGTTTGACGGGTGCGGCGGGGGATCGAGGCGGGTTTTTCCACCGGCTTCTCTAATTTCTTGGTGGTGGAAGGGTGAGCTAGGGTATTGTATTTCTTCAGCTGGGCTAAATGGTGCTCGCAAAGCGAATGCCCTCGAGATGCTTTCTCCTTGCACTGCCAACCCTTCCCGTCAGTCTTACCGCACAAAACCTCATCTTCTTTGTCTACATTTTCAGCAATAGAATCGATACGCTTCAGGGTATCGTTTTTCACATTATCTTCATCCCTGTCTGTCGATATCTTCATCGACGCATCGCTACAAAAGAAGAATACTTTAACTTTACTGAAAATAACGCATGCGAAATACAATGTGATGCCAAAGAGAGATTAAATTTAGAAGAATCAAAGGTCTAGAAGTTTGTACTATTAGGAAGAATCATAAATGGGTGTTTGATAATGTAAACCCTAATTTCTTCAACAAGAAAGAAGAAGGTATCGAATTTTCTTAAAGCAATTGAAATCGAAGAATCGGTTTCTGGGTTACCTTTCGTCAGCTCCGATGGAGTCTCCGAAGCTCCCATTTGGTTTAAAACAGTCTTCTCCATCGACCTGTATAATCGAAACAAAACAGAAGCAAAAAACAGTCGATAATAGAGGAAAACAAACACGACCTAAGGGGACAATCGATTATTTAGAGCACAAATGCACGATAGAAATGAAGGGATTTAGGGTTTTGGAGAAACCCTAATGGCGGAGTTTTCGCTGAAACCCTAACATGACGATGGAAATGCAGGCGAAGTGCGGTGGTTCCCGGAGGCGGAGAGCGGTGGTTTTCTCAGATCTCCGGCGGAGAGAAGAGGAGATAGAAAAACAGATAGAGAGAGAGGTACCTGGAATGGATTGGGAGAGAAGGAGATGACGTCCCACGGCGACTGATTGAGGTGGCAGAGGCGGATAGGAGGCGGAGGGGGGAGGTCGGCGGTGGCTCCGGAGGCGGAGGAGAGGCTGAGGGCGGCGAGCTTGGCTTGTTTTCGGATTCGCATGGTGGCGGAAGCAGAGAGAGTCGGGGTACGAAGAGAGGGGAAGGGATCGGGCTTTGGTTTTTCTCTCTCTCTCTCTCTCTCTACAAAACTCTCTCTCTCTACAACTGTATCTATCTCTCTCCCTATCTCTATATCTCTATATATATGTATATTTTGTATATAATGTGTGTAATATTTTTTTAGACTGTTTACAGATCTCACAGAACTCGATAACACGATAGAGTGTTTTAATTTCTGTTGCTTTCTCTCTCGGGACGTACATGTTAGATTACGATTTCGCCCCTTGGATTCTCATAATATTACAAACTAAGACATCTCATTACCCACTTCTCTTCCGGTGTCTTAAAGGACATCATTTTAAGGAGTGATTTGAGATGATTTAAATAAGTATATTTTTTAATTTTTTATGAAATATGAATTGAGTATAGATTAGGTTTGAAGTGATGTGATAGAGAGGTGATGTGAATTAAATAAGATGATGTGACTTAAATAGAATAGTGACTTTTTGAAATTATGACAAACAAGACCTTAGAAAAATACTTGAGATCCCCATTTTTTAGAGACCCCAGTTGGATCTCCATGAATGTATGTATGGGACCCACTCATGTATGTGTGGGACCCACACCATTAATGGTGGAGATCTAAAAGGGATTGTAGGGATCTCCAAAAAAAAGGATCTCAATCATGGTTGTTTAACTTATTTTAAAAGATATGTTAAGAGTTTATTTGGCATTGATTAATATAATCATTTTTTTTTGTGTTGAAACTTTTTTAGTTTAGTTTTTTTAGTCTCGTTTGATTTTATTTTGAGATTTTTTTTTTTTTTTTAACTTTTGTAAAAGAAAAAGTATAATGATTATGGGTAAATAATAGTATTTTGTTTTATTGACTTTTATAGTTAATTTTGTCTTTTTGTGATTAGTCTCAAAATGAACGCCAAACCGGGGTTAAAAGTTAATTTTTTAATTTTTTTAAAAAAATAAAGAGGAGATGTGACTTATAAATCAATCATCATTAAAATGCAATAAAATACAACAAACATCTTGTTTGGTAATCTTTTTAAGTGAATTTTAAAAAAAAATTAATTAATGATTTATTATTATTATTTATTTGATTTTTTAAATTTGTTTTGTTATAAAGGATAGTGTTTTGTTATACTTATAAATCAATCATCATTAATTTCTATTACTTTCTCTCTTTATAGGGATGAGAGATTACGATTTCTCTCCATAGATTCTTGTAATATTATGGATCTTATTATAGAGATTCTTGTAATGTTAGGGGTCTCATTACGCATTTGTATTCTTGTCTTAAAAGAATACTATTTTGTTATCCTCATAAATTAATTATCGTTAAAATAAAATAAAATAAATAACTCGTCTTGCTCGGTAATAGTGATAAGTTAATTTGTTTCTAGAAGAAATTAATTAATAATTTATTATTATTATTTATTTGATATTTTTTGTTTGTTTTATTATAAAGGATACTATTTCGTTACACTTATAAATCAATTATCATTAATTTCTGTTAATTTCTCCACTTATATGGATGTACATGTGGGATTATGATTTCACCTCTTGGATTCTAGTAAGAGTTATGTGAGTGATCACAAATATTACACCAAATCTCTCACATGAGTGTGGAACCCATACATATGTGAATTTGTGTGAGTCTCATCCTGTGTGAGATATTTGGTAGAATATTTAGTAGAATATTTGGGATACATAGCATTTCTCTTCTCATAACATTATGGGCTATGTTGTTGCACACGTCATTATCCACTTGTCTTCTTATCGTAACGGATATTGTTTTGTTATCCTCATAAATCAATCATCGTTAAAATGATATGAAATAAAATAAAATAAAATATATGTCTTGTGCGGTAGTACTCATAAGTCAATTTATTTAAAAATAATAATTAATGATTTTTAATTATTAATTATTTGAAACTTTTTTGTTATACACGCCAATACTGATTGTTTTTTTATCTTAAAGGATACCGTTACAGCTATAAATCAATCATCATTAATTTCTCTCCCTATATGGATGTACATGCGAGATTATGATTTCACCTCTTGGATTCTCGTAATATTACGGACTATGTTGTTGCACACGTCATTACCCACTTGTCTTCTTATCTTAACAGATATTGTTTTGTTATCCATAAATCAATCATTGTTAAAATGATATGAAGTAAAATAAAATAAAATATATGTCTTGTTCGGAAGTACTCATAAGTCAATTTATTTAAAAATAATAATTAATGATTTTTAATTATTAATTATTTGAAACTTTTTTGTTGTACACGCCAATACCAATTGTCTTTTTATCTTAAAGGATAATGTTACACCTATAAATCAATGGTCATTAATATCTGTTAATTTCTCTCCCTATATGGATGTACATGCGAGATTATGATTTCACCACTTGGATTCTCGTAATATTACGGGTTATGTTGTTGCACACGTCATTACCCACTTGTCTTCTTATCTTAAAGGATACTGTTTTGTTATCCTCATAAATCAATCATCATTAACATGAAATGAAATAAAATAAAATAAAATGCACGTCTAATTTGGTAACACTCATAAGTCAATTTATTTAAAAATAATAATTAATGAATTTTAATCATTAATTATTTGAAACTTTTTGTTGCACACACCCATACCAATTGTCTTCTTATCTTAAAAGATACTATTTCGTTACACTTATAAATCAAACATCATTAATTTCTCTCCCTAGATGGGCGTACATGCGAGATTATGATTTCACCTTTTGGATTCTTGTAATATTACGGGCTATGTTGTTGCACACCTCATTACCCACTTGTCTTCTTATATTAAAGGATACTGTTTTGTTATTCTCATAAATCAATCATCGTTAAAATGAAATGAAATAAAATAAAATACACGTCTTGTTCAGTGATACTCACAAATTAATTTATTTAAAAATAATAATTAATGATTTTTAATTATTAATTATTTGAAAATTTTTGTTGCACATACCAATACAATTGTCTTCTTATCTTAAAGGATACTATTTTCTTACACTCACAAGTCAATCATCTTAAATAAAATAAGGAAAATGAGTGGGAATTCTAATTAGAGCTACTACTAATGATGTGACAGTGGATCCCACCCACTGCCACAGTATGTGTTGTGTCTGTTTGTTTGTTTGTTTTTTTTTTTTTTTGGCTTTTCCACCTCATTAATGGTGGGTTTAGAGCCACCAAATTAGTGGTCTCTAACATGGCTGATAAAATAAAATACACGTTCTGTACAATAATACTTATAAGTCAATTTATTTATAAAAAATAAATTAATAGTTTTTAATTATTACTAATTTTTCATTTTTTTAATTTATTTGGTTATAAAATATACTGTTTTATTACGTTGATAAATCAATCATCATAAAATAAAACACACGTGTATTCTAGTTTATTTCATTATAAAAGATACTTTTTTTTGGTTACATTTATAAATCAATTATCATAAAATAAAATAAATTTCTTGCTCTGTAATATTTATGAATAATATTAAACGTTACCATACTATATATATATATGAAAATTTTTATTAATTCATATATATTTTGTGTTTGGTCGATAATTTTTTCAGTTTCACTGTTATATTATTATGTATGCAAATTTATTTATTTTTTAGTATAAAAAGTGGGTTGGAATTATTTTTCATTTAGAGCAATGCTAGGGAGCTCGAAAGCTCCTCCCCCCGAATCCCCCTAATCCACAAACGACACCGTTTTTGATTTTTTTTTTTTTTTTTTTGCAGATCAGAAGATGGAAGAAGAAAAAGGAGGAGGGAGGAGGAGGAGAGGAGGAGGAAGAAGGACTGGAAGGGGCCCAACAAATGGGGCTAGAGGCGGAGGCGGGGGGCGGAGGCGGCAGAGGCATGGGCTGCGAGGGGCGGGTCTGCGACGGCGACAAGCTGTTCCCTGCGACGGGCTCTTCCCTGCGACGGTGACGAGCTCTTCCCTGCGACGACGGAGGCGGAGGGCTGCGACGATCGGGCGGAGGGCTGCGACGACCTGCCTCCTCTTCCCCTCTTTTCTCTTTCTCGCTTCTCTTTCTCTCCTCTGTGAATTCATGGAAGGGAAAGTGTTAGAAACGACGTCGTTTCTAAATTTCGGGGGATTAGGGGAGAACATTTTCGAGCGACGAAGCTTTATTCTTTCATTTATTACAATGCATGAATGTGGATAGGGTTCTTGGATAAGGGTGATTATGTCAATTCACATGGGATTACAGGTCTTTAGATGATGGTTTGGCATCACGCGCGGCTGTGATGAAGTGGCAAACATGTTGGCCCCATTAAAAAAAAGTTAACTTACAAATACATTGGGCCATTTGGAACTTAAAAAAAAAATATATATTTCAAAAGTTGATTTTTAACTTATTTTGAGTTATATTATTTTTTACATTAAAAAATTTTAAAAATTAAAAAATATTTAAAAAGTTAGTTTTTAACCATATTCTCAAAGCATTTCATTCTTAACATTTGCGTAAAATATTAGTTGTTCTATATAATTTTAAAAAATTACATTTCATTTTTTAAATTTCTAATCACGTAATGAAGGATAGTTTTTGAGTGTGTAAGGCTTTACTTATGTATTTTTGTAACTTAAGCTACATATTTTTTTGAGAAGACACATTTTATGAGTTAACTTATGCAAATTTGTGTCAAGTTACATAATTTTATGAGGTGACTTATATATGTTTATGAAAACTTCAAATTGTAATTTTTTAAATTCTTATAGGTTTAACTTACATGAATTTATGTTTAAGATACACGATTTTATGAGGTGACATTTGTATATTTATGAAAACTTATATCAAATTATAAAATCTCAATTTTTTACAAGTTAACGTACGCAAATTTATATTTACTTTTTCTACTTTTTGGTAAAACTAACATAATGAAGAAAAAATTTTGGACCCAAAAGTTAGCCTATTGATTTTTTTAATATATGACATGTAACAAAATATTTTTTTACCAAATAAATTTTAAAAAACTGACTTACAAGACACTGTCAAATAAGTCCTTCTTGTAACATGGATGGAAAATAAATAAATGGTGATTGATCCTCTATTCCTCTCTCTCTTCCCCTATTTCCAATAATAAATGGTGACCAATCTTCTGTTTCCCTGTTTCTTCATCTGTTCCAAATAATAAATGGAGACCAATGCTCTGTTTATGCTACACAATCAAAGTTAGAAATACTTGGTTTTAATCAAACAGGGAGACCTGAAATAATTGACATAGAGATTCTCATGTTAAAAAAATAAGGCAAACCATCAGTTCTCGTAGTTTAAGTGAAATGTTACTTAAATTGTTGTAATTTTAATTTGAACAATTTGAATCATATGTTTTAATTTTATTGCAATATCCTTTAATCATGCGTTATTAACATTTAGAATAAAAAAATAACATGTGCAAAACTAAAACACCAAAAGTGAAATAAAAAAAAAAAACTATAACAATACCAATTTATTTATTTATTCTTATGTTGGATTTTCTAAAAATTTCACGTAAGTTGCACGTGATCTTTTTAATTCTTTTTGTAATTTGAATAATTACGGTTGTTTTTTTTAATTTATTTTTTGGATTTAGAGAAAATCCCTCTTCCTCTTGTCAAATGGGCTAGGGGTTAGAGGATTCCTTTGTTGTAAAATTTTCCTCCTCTATGTTGTATAAAGCTCATCTTTTGTGAGAGAACAAAAGGGGATGATGTGCAAATTTCTTTTCTACAATAACAAATTGAAAGTAACTAAAAATTAAAAAATGGCAAATGCTTCGAAAGGAAGTAAAAGTTCAAAACACTTTGAGTAAAATAGACATGTAGAATAACTAAAGTTAGATCAACTATTGTCTGTAATAATTAAATCAGCATACAAACATTAATTTAACCCACAAGATACTTAGAGGGTTCAGCTGCAAGTTGGTAGTATTTTTGAAGTTTTCCATAAATATTATGTACTCAAAAGCCTCTATCATCCTAATAAATTATTTCCTTATGTATTCATCTTCATTATCCTTACAAGTGAAAATTTTCACTTGCAAAGAGTTGCATATCAATGATGATGCATACATAAATGCAACTTTTAAATGGGATATACTTTTGATTGTTAAATATTCTGAAGTTCAGATATCTGCCTCCCTTTATTATATTTTTTGTCTCATTGTTGCTTGTATCAGTCTTGATATGTAACAACAACAGAGGTATGACTCAAATAACAGAATACAGAGGAGAAGGCCAAAGATGATGCTCTGTTCTTGAAATTTCAATCTTCTTTCAACACCAACTAACCACATCATATGATAAGAATTTCAAAACATGAATTTTTTGAGATATGGTTATGATGTTAGGAGTGCATAAGATAGATCAATAGAGATTATGCAACTAAAATACGAAGAATCCCATGTCAAAGAGGAGAATCTCACATCATTTTTGTCAACACCCACAAACAAATTGACACAAAAAAAATTACCACCACAAAATAAAATTCAATCTAAAAAAAATAAGAAGGTTGTTATATATGAATGAAATATTTCACCTACTCTTGACTTCTTATGTAATTTTTCATGTGACATAATTAGTCTTAGTCCCATTATTTTTTAAACATTTTAAATATGGTAAATCTTATACATATATGTGACTTTTATTTAGTAGAAAAATAACATAAGCTAAATTAAAGTGACCAAAGTAGAATTCAAAAGAAATTATAAAAACCATCGGTGCAATTTATTTATTCATTTTTCTTTAAGTGAAAATTGCTAAAAATTGCACGTAAGTTGCACGTGATCTTTTTTAGTTCAAAATTCTAACAATAAGAGATGAAGGGGACTATATTGTAACGGAACTGAAAATGTAGAGTTCAAATTGTTTATATTAAAATGATAAGAACCAAAGTAAAACTTTGCTCAAACTAAAGAGACTGGTAATGTAATTTATTTCAAAAAAAAAAAAAAAAAAAAAAGGAGGAAAGGTACACTATAATAATGAACCCATTATGTGGTCTAACTTAACTTCCTTTGTTCCTTCCAACCACACAGAAGAAAAATAATTCAACAAGTGTTGAATAAATAAAGTAGGATCAAGTATTATGAGTAATACTAATTAAATCAACACATAAAACATTAATTTAGGGAAAAACTACCACATGCACCTTATATAATTACAGAAAAAAGGGTATAAATTTATACTTTTTGAGTCACAATAAAAATAAAAAATAAAAAAAAAGTCATAATCAAAATTTTAAAATAATGTCATAACTAAAAAAGAAAATTGACTAAAGAAGAAAACGGAGTAATTAAGATTATATATGGCATAAGATGTGTATAATAGAATTCTCCAGTAATTTAACCCAAAAGATACTTAAAGGTCATGTTTGATTCACAAGACTAATAGTGAAGTATTAATAATCCTATTAAATTAGTGTAGTATTCATTATCCAATTTGGATTAATATTCATTGGATTAATAATCCCACCCCTACCCCATTACTAATAATCCTACAAATTTGTTGGATTAATTATCCATTGGATTAATAATCCTAAACCAAAATGTTAAAACAAGCATAAGATAATTTGACCCACGGATTAATACTCTCAATCACATGCTCTAATCCACCTAATTAAACATGCTAAAAGTGTTTAACTGCCAAGCTAAGCTGGTAGTATTTTAAGGTTTTTCCATAAATACTACATACTCAAAATCCTAAACACTTCTTCCCTATGTATTCATTTTCATTATCCCCAAAAGATAAAATTTTTACTTGCAAAAAATTGTGTATGGATGACGATGCTAAGTAGGTATTTAGGTTAAATTAAAAAAGTATTTTTTTTTTTTACTTACGTACATTTATTTGAATCACATCAATCAATATCTATTAATATTTTTTCTGTATTTTTCTAACTAATTTCTCTTCTTTTAACACGTTTTTTTATAAAAAAAATAAAAAGACATTTAGAAATTCCAAACCACTCGTAAATGTTCTGGAGTTTCAGATTTTCTGTCTCTCTCTTATTACATCATTTGTCTCATTATTGTTTATATTAGTAGTGGGATGTGACAAAAATAGGAATGACTCAAATAATAAAATATCAGCAATGATTTAGACCATTAAAAAATACATCACTAATAACATTAATGCATTGAAAATGATAAAAAAAAGGAAAAAAAAAAGAAAACAAGGTATAGAAAGTGGGGTGGAGCCCACTGCCACATCATTAATGCTCCCCTAATGCTCTCTTTTTAGTGCTCCCAAACATTTTTCAATAAAATATAGAAGAGAAGGCTAAAGATGCCATGTGCTTGAAATTTCAATCTCCTTTCAATACAGCTAACCACGTGATATGTGATATATGACGAGAATTTTAAAATACAAAGGGTGTATTTGGTTTGTGTTTATAGAGTAATTTTTGAGATAAAAAATATGAAAATTTGTTTGACTTGATTTTTTTTAGAAATAATTTTAGAAAATTATTTTGGAAAAAGAGTTTTAAAAAAAAGTGATTGATTTGATTTGTATGAGAGAGAGAGTGATTTTAAAAAGTGAGTAATCAAACAAAATTTTAAGATTTTTTTTAAAAAAATTTACGTGATTTAATTACTCTTAAAAATTTATTTGTGAAAAATCTTTCTTAAAATTTTTTTTTGAAAACCAAACCAAACAAGACCTTGAACTACTAGGGATGGATGATCCAGGGTCTTACATCATTTTGGTCAACATCCACAAACACATGCAACCAGGATCCTCTAGAGTGGGATTCCTGGAGTGATCCTTGAAGTGAGTGATCCAACGGCTCAAATCGTTTTTGTTATTATCTTACCGGTAAGATATATTATCTTACCGGTAAGAGATATTAATCAAAACGACGTCGTTTTGATTAAATAATATTATCTTACCGGTAAGATAATCAGAAAAACGATTTCAGCCGTTGGATCACTCACTTCAGGGATCACTCCAGGAATCCACACTCTAGAGGATCCTGAATCAAACACATGGACACAAAAAAGCAACAGTCCCGACAAAAAAATTCAATAAAAGACTGTTATATATGACTGAAATGTTTCACCTGAACTTTTTACATACGTCTTATGTAATTTTTAATGTGACATAATTAGTCTGGCTATTTTTTAAATATTTTAAACCTCTTAATCATACATATGATTTTTATTGCATAAACATTGTATGGGGTGCATTATAAAGTGTAGTTATTTATTTATTTTTTTATCTTTTTTGAGTCATATTATTTTTCTATTTTTTTACACATCTTTTCGTAAAAAGATAAAAAGTATACTTATTTAAATCATTTCAAACAATCTTTTGTGATAAATTTTATTTTTTTTTCAAAAAAGTAAAAGCCTTGTCAATCACTTTGATTTTAAAATAAATTGTTAAAAATTGCACGTGAGTTGCATGTGATATTTTTCCATTTAAATTCAAATAATAAGTGATGAGGGATCACATTGCAATGCAAGTGAATATGTAGAACTTAAATTATTCAAATTGAAATAACATGAACTAAAATAAAATTTCACTCAAACTAGAAGAATGACCATTATCATTCTATTTGAAATTAAAAAAAAAAAAAAAAAAAATTCATACAAAACCAAACTTAAAAATATATATCATTCTAATTTCATTTTAATAGGTCAGACACTGCCTTAAAGTTTCACTTAAACTTTTAACCTTACTAAGGACCCCTTAATCGAGTCAAAATCCTAAATTTTCATACCATGGGTGCTCTGCTTAACAATTCACTTAAACCATCACAATAAACAATAATAATTCTAATTACTCATAAAATTTAATCAGTACTTTACCTGAAAAATGAAATATAGGGTGTAGATTAGACTGTACTATTCAGAATGAATTTTATTCACACATTTCAGATATGTAGCTAAACTGCACAATAAAAATAGATACCACCATCGACAAAAAGAAATATCCAGAAACTTTATTATTTATTAGAGGAGGTGATGGTAAGATATGAAAATACAAATGTGCTTTAGGGTTTTTATTTACACAAGTACTGTGAGACAAGACCAAAGACACCAACCCCACAAATGTGGAACCTAAAACCAAAAAAACCAAATCTTACAGAAACAAAAAATATAAATAGATATACTTTTCAGTCCCAAAATCAGAGTTAAAAAACAACTTAAATCTGATGTATGTTTGCTGGGCTATTTTGTGATGCAGCAGAAGGTGAGCTGCATAGAGCTAAAAGCTTGCACTGTAGGAAGGTTTTTATTTTTTATTTTTTATTTTTTGAAGTGGGTTCAAAGGTCCTGTCGATTTTCGAGTTGGGCTGGTTAGGAAAGGACAGGATATTCGGTGATATGAAAATACTATATTATTAATAGTTTCAAATAATCATAAAGTAAGGTCTGATGTGAGATCTCACCCTTTTTTTTTTTTTTTTCTTTTTTTTTTTTGAGAAGATGGTTCATTGAAAATGTTTGTTCTTTTTAACTAAAAATAAAAACTATAATCTGCTAGCTCATTGTCACGTAGACAATATTATATCGTGCGTATCTAGTTATCTTCCCACTATCTAAAGTGTGCCTACAAACAAGTGTGGATGTTGCGGTTACATTTTGTCATAAAAATGTTTTTGTCTATGATATGTTAATGAGAATGTATGTAGGGATATTGATGTATGTCGAAAGATATCACATTGAGGTCGCTTAAGTTATATTTATAGTTTTTAAATTTTGCTTATTTGGTGAAGAAAATGTATTTTGTGCATTTGTACAGATTTGACAGGTAACACGCAAATCCAAACAAAAAGTGATGCAAAAGCAGATTTTTCGTGCAAGTAATGAAAAGTCCCGACCTGTCACATCACCGCACGTATGGCCCACCATCGCTCGAGCGGCTCACCTAGGATTGCGTATGTGAAAATTTAAGGCTCTTCTGCTGGAATAAAAGCAAGAAGAAGAGGCTGTGACCAGGGTCGAAAATATTCTAAGGAAAATGGAGGCTAGGGTTTGAAGAGAGAGATTTTTCTTAAGCTTCAAGGGCAACTTTCGTGAGAGCTTTTTCCTCTTCCACCTCTTCCCACTCATCCATGAGTGGCTAGTCTTCCAGTTTTAGGTTTTTGATGAAACCTTAGTCATGTAAAAAGATTTTTATTAGACTTTACTTATGAAACGGTTTGAATAAATGTATGGATATTTTAGAAGTTTATAATAATTTTCATTTTCATCTCTTCAACTATTTTATTGTCTGTGATTGTTTAATACTTTCCATACATTAGTTTTCTTTGTGTTTGTGTTCAAAGCAAGAGACGAGTCATGCTACAAGAGATGGGTCGTGTTGCTACCATAGTTTAGAGCAAACGACTCGTGCTACTTGGGATGATTTGAGCCTGTATGTTGAATGCAACAATCCTCTTGATCAATGTTTCAAACTTGTAGTTGTGAAATATTGGGTAGTTCAAATCGGATTGTAATTGATGGCCAATGTTAAGTCTTATTTATGTGGTTAGTGGTGAATTCTTTGGCCTAGGATTTTTATAGCGATTCTGGTTTGGACCCGACTTATTTTGTATCTCGGACTCGGGTTTCATGGTTTCGTATTGTTGTGCATGCCATGTTTCCCCTTATTTTTCATTGAGTTCGAGTTTTGAAGTGTCATAGATGTGTTTGGGACAGGTTGGTTGCTAATTGGTTCAAACTGTTGTTACCCAGAATTTGACCTCTTCGCTCGAGCGAGCTTTGTGAGCTCCCAATACTTTTGCAGGCTTGCAAAGATACTGGGGAGGTAGTGTTCTTTGCTCGAGTGAAGCTTCTTGCGCTCAAGCGGAATGACTTATTGTGTCTAGTCGCTCGAGCGACAACTCTTGTGCTCAAGCGAGCTATGCTTATATCAGTTCGTAGCAGTACCTTTTTGTATCATTTTTTCATATCTTTTTTCCCTCAAAACCTTCGATTGACCCTTTCTTTCTCTAAAACCCAACTTCTCTCTACAAATATACCTAGATTTAAGGATCTCTCTACCCTACTCTCTTTGATAAAAAGATGAAGCACTCTAGGGGTTCTCTTTTGATACGAATAGAGCTTGGTTTTGGTGTCTTTGAAGTTCCTCCACTTCTTCCTTGGTCATCTAAGCTTGAGGTTGGGATTTTCTACACTCTCTTATAATTTTTAGCTTAGTTATTTGTTAATCGTGTAAACAATGTTAGGATTTGGAGGATTTTAGACAAACCTAGGGTTTTGGTTTAAAGTCTAAAGAGGGGTTTTCAAATGAAGGTATTGAGAATGATTATGGGTGTAGATATGAGGATGCGTTGTGTTAAATTTGTTGATTTTGGCACATGGATTGGATTTAGAAGAAAATAGAGTTTTGCCTTAAAATGTTTCAAATAATTATTTTGTATAAATAATGAAATTGGTATGGAGAATGTGAAATTGGATAGATGTTTATATAAATGGTGGAGTTGGATACTTGTTATCTCTCACATATGGAAATTTGAATAGTTTATCTGTTTTGGATATTGTATATCTGTTTAGAAATATCTGTTTTGGGTTATCGATAGAGGATAACTATGATTATTGTAGAAATTACATGAGGATTAGGTGAATTGAAACTAATCTTTTATTTGTTGTCATTGAATATGACTGTGTTTTAATACATTATATATGTATGACATTTGAGAGGAAAAATGGGATGTACTCCATGTTTGGGAGAAGAAAAGGGATGGACTCCATTGAATTAAGTTGGTCTGTGCGTCCAGGGTGAAAGTCTCAAAAACCACGCGTATACATGAGTGCCGATTCCGGCGGACGAAATTTTCGTAAAATGGCAAACTTGAAGTGTTTATGTAATGATTGTATTGGTTAGAAAGCCACTGAGTTATAGCCTCAGTTAGGTTATCTGGATATAAATGGACGTGACTCATGGACTGAGATGAAATGAATTGTCATGAAATGAATTAGGATAAAATGGTTTGAAACATGAAACTTGGCACATTATAATTTGTAACAATACGAATGATTTTATCATGGGCGTTATATATGTATACACTGCATACTTATATCTTTGTTAAGATTCATGATTGTGCTAGATTGTCTTTACTTGGCTTTAGCTGACCCTACTTGAGAAAACTATTTTCAGGTGCTGGTGATATGCCTCCGGCAGGGATTTAGCTTGGGAGGGCAGTGGAGCTGAAAGCTCACTTTTGTTCATTATGTATTTACTTTTTTGTACAAGTCTAGGACTTTATTTGTATTGAGCTTCTGACTCATTTTGTTGTAACCAAGCACGACCTTGGAAAGATGTAAGCCATTAGGGCATATGAATATCTGTTTAGCTTATATTCTTTATTTCGTTTTGTAACACATGCTGTAGATTTAGAATAAACGATTTATGAATGTATGTTGCACGTGTCACCTTTTGTACATTAACTGTAATAAATGAAAGCTTCGTACTTTATCTATATCACTTTGTACTAGTGTTTGGAGTTGAAATATTATGATTATTTTGAAGGCATTGCAACTTGGTATCAGACCGTACTGGGTTTGAATACTTTGGGTACGTAGGAAGTGCTTAGTACCATAATGGGTTTATCTCGCTTGATAGAGACTTTAGTATGTGCGAAGTACTTACATGATAACATGCTTATGTGATTATATGGGTATGAGATTTAGTTTCTAGGATGTTGATTGAGTCTACGGGTTTCTGGAAGTCATATTAGAAGAGCACTTGATTACTGTTGTTTCTAATTGGAACTCTAGTAATGTTGCGGGACGGTCATTATTCGGGAACGAAATTCATATGTGTTTATGTGATTACGTGCTTATGTAGAGTGAATTACTGTTGTCCACTACATTTGAACGTGAATGAATTAGCTTCGGCACATTTGTAAATGTGCTGATCTCTTTGGTTACCTTTATTAGAATGTGTGGACGTGGACATGGTGGTGGTAGGTGTGGTAGACCTAGAAGGCATGAAGTGTCTTTACCGGATGAAATTCTGGTGCAGAAAGAAAGGGTTAGTCAGGCCAATGTGGCTGAACTGGTTGGTCAAAAGGCTATGGGCGCCTTGGCGCCCAAAATGGCCGAAGCGTTGCGAGAGTCTATGGACATTTTTAGAGCTGAAAATCAAGTCTAGGCCCAAGTAGTTGAGGTAGGGTCGTCGTTTTTGAAGTGAGAGTTTTTCCGGTCGAATCCGGATGAGTTTGTAGGTGATCCCAATGAGCCACTGAAGGCAGATGAGTGGCTAGAATAGATAGTGAAGTCCTTCAAGATGCTTGGCATCAAGGACAACCAGTTAAGAGTGACCTTGGCATCCTTTCAGCTGAGTGGAGATACAGGTCAGTGGTGGAAGTATGCGCGTGGGCTCATTAGGGTGACTTGGGAGGATTTTGTCAGCGCCTTCCAAGACAAGTTTTTGCCTTTCACTGTTAGGGAGAAGTTGATGGATCAATTTTCCAAGCTGATACAGTTGAACACACCAGTGGCCGAGTTTGAGGCCACATTCACTAGCCTCTCTAAGTTTGCACCAAAGTTAGTGGCGACAGAGGAGCGCCGTTATTTGGAGTTTGAGAAGATGTTGAGGACTGGGCTCATGTTTAAAGCGGCCGGGTTAATGATTAGGGATTATGGACGCCTTGTGGAGGCGATGACTCATCTAGAGACTGTAATACAGATGAAGGAGGAGAAGAGAAGGAGGAGAAGATGATGGGCTCCAAAAGGAGTTAGGATGTTTAGGGAGACAGTAAGAGGCAAAGGGGTTCTAACCCCCAATCATCCAAGAGAGCTCAGTCAAGGTCCACTTTTCCAGTAACGAGTTCGGGTGTTGAGAGAGGTGGTTAAGGAGATGTCACTTGTTTCAAGTGTAGTCAGTTAGGCCACAAGTCTCCAGCTTGCCCGCAAAAAGGAGGAGGGCAGCAGTTTGTATCGTCTTCGGCTCGTTCCCAGGGCCAGAGTTAGGAGAGAGGCTAGCCACTCACTTGTTATCAGAGTAGGCATGCGGGGCACATGAAGAGGTTTTTCCCACAGTTGGGTGGCACACCTGGTACATCTGGTTTGAGGTAGAAATAGAGCCACCAGCCGGCACAGTCAGCACATGCCTCGAGGGCTAATCAGGGAGCCTTTTCGGCTCAGTCAGTGCATCAGGCTTATACTCCGAGGGATGAGCAGGTTGAGCAGAGACCTACAAGGCGTGTGTATGCTGTTACCGTACTAGAACTTATACTAGCTTCTTCAGTAGTGAGAGGTACCTTTTTGTTTTGCAATTCAGTTGCCAATGTGTTGATTGATACGAAGTGTATCCCATTCATTTATCTCGTCTGCATTTGCATTAATTTTGGGGGTTAGAGTTGGCCCAGTTAGCCTCTCCTATCTGTAGAGAGTCACCTATTAGTGGTGAGGTTGTTTTGAAGCAAGGGTGTCGCGGTTGTGACATGGAGGTTGCCGGTCACTGATTTCCTTTTGCTTTTGTGTTGATTGACATGTCTAGTTTTAATATTATTTTGGGTATGGACTGGTTGTCATCATATCGGGCTATTATAAATTGCTATCGTCAGAGGGTTCCTGTATATACCTTGAGCGGTGATTGCTTTTATTTCTTGGGGGACCGGGTTGATAGAGTCTTATCACCAGTGTATGATCCGCGTGGGCGAAGTGAGTTTAGTTCCCTTCTTGCTAACTTCTTGAGTACTGAGTGTGATGAAGTCTGAGTTGAATTGCCAAGGGTAGTTTGTGAATACCCGAATGTTTTTTCGGATGATCTTACCAGTTTACCACCTCATCAAGAGATCAAGTTCTCTATTGATTTAGTGCCTGGCACGATACCGATTTCTATAGCAACGTATAGATTTACATCTGTCGAGTTAAGTGAGTTGAAGATTCAACTCCATGAATTGTGAAATAAGGGTTTTATCCGCCCTAATGCTTCACCTTGGGGAGCACTGGCACTTTCTGCAAAAAAAAAAAAAAATGGTACGTTATGACTTTGTATAGATTACTGGAAGTTGAACTGAGTAACTGTTAAGAACAAGTACCCAATGCCTCGTATAGATGATTTGTTTGATCAGTTGAATTGGTCTTGTTATTTTTCTAAAATAGACTTGAGATCGGGTTACCACCAGTTGAGAGTAAGGGAAGAAGATATCCCGAAGACGGCATTCCGTATGCGGTATGGCCATTACAAGTTTCTAGTGATGCCCTTTGGGCTAACCAATGCACCAGCTGTGTTTATAGACTTGATGAACTGGATCTTCTGTGAGTTCCTAGACCTCTTCGTGGTCGTCTTCGTAGACGACATCTTGATTTACTCACCTTCTAAACAGGAGCACAAGGAACACTTACGGGTAGTACTTGAGTTACTTAGAGCCCACAAACTGTATGCTAAGTTTAGGAACTGTGAATTCTGGTTGAAAGAAGTTAAGTTCTTAGGCCATGTGGTATTCGAGGAAGGGGTAAATGTAGATTCATCCAAGATAGAGGCAGTACAAGATTGGGAATAACCTAAGAATGCTTTCGAGATCTGTAGTTTCTTGGGGTTGGTCGGGTATTATCGTAGATTTATGAAGAATTTCTCTAAGCTAGTTTCACCATTGATTAGACTGACGAGGAAAGGGATCAAATTTGTGTGAAGTGAGACTTGTGAGGAGTCTTTTCAAGAGCTTAAGGTTAGACTTACCATTACTCCGATTTTGACTATTCTAGAGAGGGTTTGTGTTATTCGGTGTATTGTGATGCCTCCCGGGAAGGTTTGGGTTGTGTTTTGATGCAAGAGGGAAATGTAGTAGCCTATGGCTCGCGGCAGTTGAAAACACATGAGAAGAACTACCCTACTCATGACCTAGAATTAGTAGTAGTGACCTTTGCCTTAAAGATTTGGAAGTATTTTCTGTATGGTGAGAAGTTTGAAGTGTTTTCTGATCACAAGAGTCTGAAATATCTGTTTACATAAAAAGACTTGAATCTGAGGCAGATGAGGTGGATGAAATTCATAAAAGATTATGATTTCGAGTTACATTATCATCCGGGGAAGGCTAATGTTGTGGCCAATGCCTTGAGTAGGAAATCAATTAACAGTGTAGCTTGTATTACCATCAGGGAATGGGAGATGTTGGGTGCTATTAGGGAGTTTGACTTGTATCTTGGCGAGTCCATTGAGTCTACAACCTTGTTTTCAATAGTTGCGTAACCCACACTTGTGAACTGAGTGATAGAAGCACAGAGGGGTGACCTTGAGGTAGAATCCCTCTAGGAGAAGATCTCCAGTGGGAAGGTAGAACGAGGCTTGAATTGTACTCTGACTCGAGTGTTAGATACCTTGATCGTCTTTTCATGTCGGTGTCTTGTCAAGAGGAAGTACTCCAAAAGTTTCACCATTCACGCCTTACGGTGCATTTGGGAGGCACAAAGATGTATCACGGCCTTTGTCGCCAGTTTTGGTGGACAGAGATGAAGAAAGATGTGGCCGTGTTTGTATTAAAGTGCCTTACTTGTCAACAAGTAAAGGCTGAACATCAAAGGCCAATGGGTTGGTTGCAACCCTTGTCTATAGCCGAGTGGAAGTAGGAGTATATCACGATGGATTTTATTGTGGGCCTTCCTAAGACTCAACGGGGCAGTGATGTCATTTGGGTGGTAGTGGACCGGTTGACTAAGTCAGTATAATTTATACCTATGCGCGTAAGTAACTCGGTGGATTATCTTGTTGACCTTTATATTAGGGACATAGTGAGGTTGGATGGGGTCCTAGTAACGATTATTTCGGATAGAGATCCACGTTTCACAGCTCGGTTATGGCAGAGCCTACAGAGTGCCTTGGGCATGAGATTGACCATTAGTGCTGTGAATCATTCTCAGACTGACGGGCAATCAGAGCACACCATTCAAATTTTAGAGGATATGTTTCGGGGTTATGTCCTTAACTTTAAGGGTTCGTGGGAAAGACACTTGCCCTTAGTGGAGTTTGTCTATAACAATAGCTTCCAGTCGAGTATTGGCATGGCACCGTTTGAGGCCTTGTATGGCCGACTATATAGATCCCCTGTGTGTTGGGCAGAGGTGGGTGATGCACCTATGTTGGGTTCAGAGTTGGTTCGAAAAATGATAGAGAAAGTTACACTTATCCGTAAGAGGTTGGTTACGGCCTAGAGTCGCCAGAAAAGTTATGCGGACCGTAGGAGGAGACATTTGTCTTTTGAGGTGGGAGACCATATCAGATATCACTTAGGAGGGGTTTGATGAGATTTGGAAAGAGTGAGAAGTTATCCCCTCGATTCATTAGGCCTTTTGAGATCCTTGAGTGGATTAGAGAGGTAGCTTATCGTTTGGCCTTACCGCCACAGTTTTTCGGGGTTCATGATGTGTTTCATATTAGTATGCTTTGAAAATATGAGCCAGATCCGTCGCACGTATTGAATTGGATCAACTTAGAAGTAGATGAAGATGCTTCGTATAAGGAGAGACCGGTGAGGGTCTTGGATACCTAGGATCAAGTCTTGCGAGGCAAGACCCATTCCCTTGGTTAAAGTATTGTGGAAACATCATTGAGTTGAGGAAGCAATTTGGAACGTGAACTGGAAGTCCTTGAGAAGTATCCGGATTTGTTTGTTGACGTTTGAGCATGTATTAAAATTGTGTTATGTTAATGAAATATGGAAACGTTGTATATGTTTTGGAAACATGGCTCTAATATAAGCATAGTATAATGTTTGGAAAAAATATGAATTGTACTTTCAATATTGAAACTTGTTTATCGAGTTGATGAAAATGGATGATCGGAGAGTGGGTCATAGCGATGGAAATGATTGATTATCAGTGTTGTTATTAGTTTAAATATAACTTTAAAACTTGATTTGAAATTTCGAGGACGAAATTCCTTAAGGGGGGAGATTATAGCGATCCTGGTTTGGACCCGACTCATTTTGTATCCTGAACTCGGGTTTCATGGTTTGGTATTGTTGTGCATGACATGTTTCCCTTTATTTCTTATTGAGTTCGAGTTTTTGAGTGTCTTGGATGTATTTGGAACAGGTTAGTTGCTAGTTAGTTCAAACTGTTGTTGCCTAGAATTTGACCTCTTCGCTCTGAGCGAAGCTTCTTGTACTCGAGCGAGCTTTGTAAGCTCCTGAAGGCCTACAAAGATATTGAGGAGGTAGTGTTCTTCATTCGAACGAGAGTTCTTGCGCTCGAGCGATGGTCTTCTGTTTGTAACATTTCTAGGAGTGTGCATTATGTGCTCGAGCGGAACGACTTATTGTGTTTAGTCGCTCGAGTGACAACTCTTACACTCGAGCAAGCTGCGCATATATTAGTTCGTAGTAACACCTTTTTGCATCACTTTTTCATATATTTTTCCCTCAAAACCCTAGATCGACCATTTTTCTCTCTAAAACCCAACTTCTCTTTACAAATACTCCTAGATCTAAGGATATCTTTACCCTACTCTCTTTGATAAAAAGATAGAGCACTCCGGGGGTTCTCTTTGGATCCAAATAAAGCTTGGTTTTGATGTCTTTGAAGTTTCTCCACTTCTTCCTTGGTCTTCTAAGCTTGAGGTAGGGACTTTCTACACTCTCCTATGATTTTTAACTTAGTTATTTGTTGATCGTGTAAACAATGTTGTGATTTGGAGGATTTTAGACAAACCTAGGGTTTTGGTTTAAAGTCTAAAGAGGGGTTTTCAAATGAAGGTATTGAGAATGATTATGGGTGTAGATATGAGGATGTGTTATGTTAAATTTGTTGATTTTGGCACATTGATTGGATTTGGAAAAAAATTGAGTTTTGCCCTAAAATGTTTCAAATAATTATTTTGTATAAATAATGAAATTGGTATGGGAAATATGAAATTAGATAGATGTTTATATAAATGGTGGAGTTGGATACTTGTTATCTCTCACCTATGGAAATTTGAATAGTTTATCTGTTTTGGAGATTGTATATCTGTTTAGAAATATCTGTTTTGGGCTATCGGTGGAAGATAACTATGATTGTTGTAGAAATTGCATGAGGATTAGGTGAATTGAAACTAATCTCTTACTTGTTGTCATTGGATATGATTGTGTTTTAATACATTGTATATGTTTGACATTTGGGAGGAAAAATGGAATGTACTCCATGTTTGGGAGAAGAAAGAGATGGACTTCATTGAATTAAGTTGGCCTGTGTGTCCAGGGTGAAAGTCCCGAAAATCGCGCGTATACATGGGTGCCGATTCCTGCGGATGAAATTTTCATAAAATGACAAACTTGAAGTGTTTATATAATGATTATATTGGTTAAAAAACTATTGAGTTGTAACCTTAGTTGGATTGTCTGGATATAAATGTAAATTATGTGAATTGAAACTAATTTATTATTTGTTGTCATTGAATATGACTGTGTTTTAATACATTTATATGTATGATGTTTAGGAGGAGAAATTGAATGTACTCTATGTTTGGGAGAAGAAAGGAGATGGACTCCATTGGTTTAAGTTGGCTTATGTGTCTAGTCCCGAAAATCGCACATATACAAGGGTACTGATTCCTGCAGACAATTTTTTTGTAAAATGGCAAACTCGAAGTGTTTATGTAATGATTGTGTTGGTTAGAGAACCACTGAGTTGTAGCCTCAATTGGGTTGTCTGGATATAAATGGACTTGATTCATGGAATGAGGTGAAATAAATTAAGATAAGATGGCTTGAAACATGAAACTTGGCATATTATGATTTGTAACAATACTAATGATTTTATCATGGGCGTTATATATATATACACTGCATACTTATATCTTTGTTAAGATTCATATATTGTGCTAGATTGTCTCTACTAGGCTTTGACTCACTCTACTTAGTAAAACCATTTTTAAGTGCTGGTGACATGCCTCCACCAGGGACTTATCTTGGGAGGGCAGTGGAGCTGAAAGCTCACTTTTGTTCATTATTTATTTACCTTTTTATACAAGCCTAGGGCTTTATATGTATTGAGCTTCTGACTTATTTTGTTGTAACCAAGCACGGCCTTGGAAAGATGTTAGCCATTAGGGCATATGAATATCTTTTTAGCTTCAATTCTTTATTTCGTCTTGTAACACATGCTGTACATTCAGGATAAACAATTTATAAATGTATATCGCATGTGTCGCCTTTTGTACATTAATTCTAATGAATGAAAGCTTTGTACTTTATCTATATAACTTTGTACTAGTGTTTGGAGTTGGAATATTATGATTATTTACAATTTTTCCAAAAATCAATATCTCAAACCCTACTTTTAATTGTCAATTCAATCTTCCAATTTCATTTAATTCTTGTTTAATCATGATATCCCTAAATCTTTTTATCAAAATTAATTTAGGAATTTAACAATTAAATTAGTTTAATTTCCCGTTTGTCCCTGTGGATCGATACTTGAACTTATCATTATTTTAAGAAATTTGGTATAATTTAATGTTTATATTTAGTGTATGAAATGATCCATAAGATATTATGGGGTATTTTGGGAAGTGGGTTGAAAGCCACTTCCCAGCTTTTAACCCACTGCCTCTCTTACACAAAAAAAAAAAAAAAAAAAAAAGAAGGTTAAAAAGTCAAAAAAAGTCAAAAAGCCAGTTTTTAAACCATTTTCTCAAAACATTCCATATATTAACAATTTTTGTGTTATTGTTTTGTATCATCTTTTATACTAACAATTAATTTTTTATTGAGAGAAATGCTATTTATTATTGAATTTATCTCCCTTTTTATATTTTAAAAATCAATGTCTAAATAGTACATATTAATGTGTATTTGGGAGGAAAAAAATTAGGTATACACCTAACTTTTGATATATGTAGTATTTGTTTGGAATGATTCAAACATGAGATAAGACTAATAGTCCATTTGGATTAATAATCTGTTGTTTGATTCAAAATTTTTGTACTGAACTAATAATCCATCCAAACTATGAATCCTAAATCTATGGGATTGTTCCCATGGGAGGTTGAAACACGATCCATAGGATAACTCTTCCCATGGGGATTAGGTAGTGAAATTACATTTTTGACCTTCTATTATTTAATATCTTTTTAAAAATAAAATTTATTTATTAAATTATTTATACTTACTAAATTTATTTATTAAATTAGACTTAATAAATAAATTTTTTAAATTATACCTAATAAATTTTATTTATTAAATTATTTATTTTAATAATCATATGGTATTAATTATACTTAGTAAAGTAAAATAAAATTTAAAAATCTCAACTACAAATTAAAATAAATTTATGTAATTTTTATTAATATTCTATTTATTTAATTTTTTAAAAGTTCTAGTAAAAAAATTAAATAAAATTTATAATTCAAATTTAGGCCAAGTTTGGCATGACCTAAATAATACAAAAAGTCAAAAAGTCACTATCCTATTTAAGTCACATCATCTTATTTAAATCACATTACCTCTCTAACACATCACATCAAATCCAATTCAAACCCAACCCATATAAGCCAATAAGTCAAAAAGTGCACTTTTTTAGAACATCCCAAACCAATAATATTCCTGTTATTTACTAAATAATTCAAAAGGGCAAAATAGTCTTTTAAGTATTTATCATTTTCTATAATATCCCAAACAAACATAGGATTCAATACAGTAGTTCAATCCAGAAATTTAATCCTATAACTAACAAACATAGGATAAAAATTCAGCCTAACTAAACAGTTTGGGATAATGTATTCTAGGACTAATAGTCAGGTAGATTACAATCCCCTCTTATCTAGTCCGTCCAAACAAACATGCCCATAGTGTATAAAGTGATTGCCTTCGAAACTTAACTCATAATTTCAAAATTATTAGACCAAGATTTTACATTTGTCCCAAGACTTTTTATATGTATTTATATAAATAAAATCATGTATATATAACACTAAAATACAACATAGGATCAAAGAGTAGTAAAATATAATAATTTAGTATTTTATTTTATTTTATTTTTGATAAATAATAATTCAGTATTTTATAACTATTCTCTTTATCATTTAAAAATAATTATTAATAATTATTAAAAGACAAGTAATAAAGAAAGTACTATGCATGGTTTTCAACAAAGAATCAAACATATATTTTGAAATTAAGAAATAAAAAAAAATTAAATTTACATAAAAATTGATTGGACAGCACTAGCCATTTCCACTTTTAAGAATTTTGTTTTGTTCTGATAAGAGGGTCTAAAGTCTAGGTTTGTCACAGCCAACTCTAAACTGGTCCTTACGGCAATGATTTTTATTCCCTAATTTCTCACTCCCTTATACTCATAATTATGAATGATAAAATTTTGAAATAGACTAATTTCAAAGCACAATAGTACATTGATTACAAGTATTTGGGAGCTTCTATATACACACATCAAACACCCTCTCCACACACATTTAATGAAGAGGTGTGTGGAAAGTGTGTGAGAGGGAGATGTGTATTGAGGGGAAAGGGTGTGTGTATATAGAAGCTCCCCAAGTATTTTGAGCGGTGCTATCAATACAAAAATGAAATATATAAAAAATTATAAACACTCATATAATCATAAATTCTAAATTGTATAAGATTCACAATCATATGAGTATTTGGTCCTGTTTGGTAAAATTATGGGAAAGTGATTATACCTTATAATTTAACAGCTTATAACTTATAATTGTGAACATAAGCTGATTTTTGACTTATAAATTAAGTTTTTCCCCCCCACTCAAAGAATAAGTTGATTTTTGACTTACAAAAAATTATAAGCTGTATTGTTAAGCTGAACCAAACACATCAAAATAACTTAAATTAAGATAAAAATTGAAATAAGCTGAAAATAAATTCTACCAAACAGGGCTTTTATGATCCATTTTATATTTGACTTATGTGTTTTTAACACTTTTTAAAGATTAATGATTGCAGTAAAAACTTTGATCTTCTTTATTTTATTTATGTAATTATCATATCTATGTCTAAAAAAATATTGATGACAAATATGATTTTAAAAATAAATATTTTTAAAAAAAATATAAATATATTAAAATCATATGACTTCATTTATCAAATTAATTTAATTTTTTTATTTATTTACGAAACATCTACGCAAAAAAACCTAAACAATTAATATATTAATAATATCCACCATGTGAATCCGAAACACTCCAATCTTTTGAAATGTTGGTATTTGGATCGGGTTCACCAAATCGGACGCCGACCCATTAATTTGAATGAATGGTCACAACCATTGGGGTGATGATGGGGTGTTTTGGAAAAATAGTTAAAAGTTAATTTTTTGATTTTTTTTTTTTAAAAAATGTGTAAAAAAATATGAGAGATAATATAATTCAAAATAAATTAAAAATTAAGAAGTAATTTTTAACTCATTTCTCAAAAGATGCAGATCATTGCATAATGGTGGCTCACTCGATTGGGTTGTGTACTATGAAAGGTGATTATTGGGTGCACGAATGTCTACTCTCTCATTCTAAAACATACTTGTAAGTGTGTGAAAAATACATGTGTTGTGGAATTGGGAATATTTGTTTAATTACTGCAACAGTCTTCTACTGAGGAAAAATTCTTGGGTACAGATAAGATATCATGTCACATGTTATATAGTAACTTTAATTAATGAGAGAAGAGAAAGGTACCACATGGCCCCTACCCTATCTGTACCTAAAAATTTCTCTTTACTGAGACTTTAAAAATACATATTAACAAAATCACGTAAAATGTCGTTTGAATAATTACTGGGTTAAAAAACGCTCCTAATCCAATTCGCTTCCGCTTGCACATACACTACAACATATAAAAATTTTATAAAACAAATCTTTTGGTCTCTAAAAATAAAAATTTTGTTACAAAAGATATTTAGGGACTAATTTCTATCGTCGTGAAGATAGTCACTAAAGATCGTTCCAAAAAATCAAAAATAAGGTTTTTATTGACAAAATTTTGAAAATGCCACTAATAAATACACTTTTAGGGACAAAATAATTTGGTCTCAAAATGATTTATTTTTTGAGGCAAAAAATTTGGTCCCAAAAAGATGTTAAAAATATAATAACGATATTTTTCGTAACAAAAATATTTAGACCCTAAAAAATAATTTTGCCCCTAAATTTTAGTTTCTAAAATTTTATTTTTTTGTAGTGATATTTTTCCTACAAGAAACAAATGGAGGCAAAAAAGAGGGAATGAGAAGCCTTTTCTAGACAATGAAAACGTCTAAATGACAGTACATGTTGGGCATGCTAAGTTTAAAAGGCATAAAGGATCATTGAAAAGGATGACAAAAACTACCACTCTTTGCTCAATTAAAAAAATTTCTTTCTTGATCTACTACCAATCCATTTTGAGATATTTACATATTGGGTAAAAAATGAAGTAGATTAACTTAAAAAGTGGAGTACAAAAGTGTGTAGGGTGTCTAAAGATACCCTTTTGAAGTGGGAGATACCCCATAAGCTTCTATCAATTGTTAGCCCTTTTTGGGTACAAAATGGCAAGCATATGCAACAAAGAGTGAGGGGGCCTTGGGTGATAGGCTTTTTTATTTTTTATTTATTGTGATATTGAGAAGAATATGAGAATTCAGATGGGATTTGTTGAACACTTTTTTAGTTTTTTTTTTTTTTTTTAAGAAAAAATAGATGTAAAATGCGAGATGAAATTAGGTGGATATCTTTTCTCTTATTAACCCAATCATGTAATCTCATTATTATATTATGAGCAAACAAAATTGTTTTTCAGAAGTTAGGAAGAGAGTTTCAATAGTGCATCTATTAAGGTCTAATAATGTTTGTTAGAGAGTATTTCTACATAGGTCCTGTTAACTACTGCTCAGTCAATTTTCATTAAGAACTGAATAATTTTGTAAAGTTAAAACCTCCATACAAATTTCACATATTCCCATAAACTTTAACGTGTTTCATGCATTTCTTACATATTTCAATACAATTTGTATATATTTACTAGCAGTAAAAGGACAACTATAAGCAGATGTCATGGTTCAAATATCATCAATTATAAAACAAGCATGCTAGAGACCCCCAGTACGGGGACCCCCAGTGCCGACCCCCAGTGACGTGTCGCACTGGGGTTGGCCTGAAATCAAAAAAAAAAAAAAAAAAAAAAAAAAAAACAATGTTTTTGGCCAATAGGAGCCGACCCCCAGCACCCCCAGCTGGGGGTCCAAGGCATTTTTCATTATAAAAATAGGAATACTACAAATTTATAATAATATATCTAGAATTTATTCAAAAACGTTAACATGTGGTTCAAATTCATTCTACACATAGATAGGCCCGGCCCTAAGATTGTCTGGACCCAAAGCCGATAATCAATTAATAAATATCATTAGATTATTTGGGACCCTTCACATATTTTTTTTCATTCAATGAAATTTTTTTAATTGGTTTATTGACTTATTTTGGGAAACAATTTGCCATCAACGGCAGATGATTGAGCACTTCAATTGTTTTATTAACTTCTTTTGGCAATCTCTCTTTCAAGACTTTTAACTCTCTCAATAAATCTCTTCCATCAATATCGGAAATCTCACCGTGTTTTAAAAATTCTTCAAAGTTCACACACCCACCTTCAACGATTCATCGCTGCACTTTTTCAAGTCAAACGAAAAGCCAAAGTTTGTCTCATATATTTTGAATCGTTCGAATCTATTTTTGAGTGAACATAGGGCTTGATCAATAAAATAAAAGTAACCAACTCCATGTTAGTTTGAGCCTTTTAATTTTGAATGGGCCTTTTAATTTTTTAATGGGTAAATTTATTTTAAGTTAGTTTGATTATTCTTTAATTTTTTTTAGACTTAAAACATACCTAATGTATTACACTAAACTATAATAGGAGAGACTTTTTTTTAAGATTTATTTTAAGGAGTCCTAAGCCATGGCCTGGTGGGCCTATGCCCAGGGCCGGCCCTGCACATAGACCCTACAATACACAATTTCAATCTACATCACACAACTCATTCTAGTTCAAAATTTAGGATCCTAAATCTGGTCCTAGACTTATTCTTATAAAAAATAAAAAATTTTAAAAATAAGAACTTTAAACAAATATTTTTGGTTTGTTTCTAACAAGATTAAAGTTTTGATGAGCTCACAAGCTACAGGATAACCTTTCATTCCAGAAATCAGTTGGGATTCTTTGTTCAAAAGGGTATTTATCTTTATCTCTCATTATTTACAATTACATAATTTATTTATTTTTTAAATTAGAAATTAATTAAAACTCAGAGTGAACCCCTCTAACTTTCATATTAACAAAAGATAGAAACATCAATGAGCTTTCATTGAAGTTGCAATTGACTTCCATACACGTTGTGCCTACTTGTTCTGAAATCTCGTAAATAAAGTCAAACTATTTTTAAAAATAGTTTGTTTAGATGCAACTTTTAATAATTTATGATCTAAGATTGTAGCATGGTCAAAGAAAAAATCAATTAAGATTAAAACTTGGCTTATCAAGCAAATTATTTGTTTACGAGGTATGATGTATGGGTTTGAATCTTACCTGTTATCTGATGATGTAGCTTCCCTTTTTCTTATTCGTCTGCTGTTGATTGTAAAATAAATATAAAAAAAAAAAAAATTCAATGGCTCTATTTAATTGGTACTACTTTTAAAATTTTTGTTATTGTTTTTCATGCTTTTGGAAGTAATGAAAATTTTAGAAATAATCACCATTTTTGTTTTTGTGCAAAAATAAAATATTTTACAATATGGTTATTTTTAGAAAATAAAATAGGATTTTTCAATAACAACAATGATAGGTGATCCGAAAAATCATGGGTCGAATGGCTCAAAACACCCAAAACGACATCATTTTGAGTATAAAACGACATCGTTTTGATATATTCGAGCCATTCGAATCACAAAAATTTAGACCACCAAACATTTTCCTTTCAATAAATTATTGCAATTCCATATGATGCTTTTTCAAATTGTAAAAGCATCTCCAATGCACTAGGCATATAATACTTGTTAGTTAAAATGCCTAGCGTGATTCACTTTTTTCAATTCCAATGCACTAGGTATATGATTAGGCATTTTGGCTCAACTCATATTCACTAGCTACATGTAGCTAGCCTTCAACGCTAGGCAAAACGTATTCAATCATTAGGATCATTTCCCTCCATCTTTGTTGTTGACGTGACATTCTATAAAATTAATAGTATTTGAATAAATAGCTAAAATAAAGAGTATGATTGGAGTAAAAATATAAAATAGTTGATAGACAAAATAAAATATATACTTTATAGTAATATTTAGATAGATAAAATGCTTACTATCGTTGGAGATGCTCCAATAGAGAGAAAAGAAAGGACAAGACAGAGGGAGAGAAAAGAATGAACCTGTAACGAGGCTTCATCGGTAATGGAGCTTTAGCAATGTGGGGCTTCAATAGTGTGGACAATGGCCTGTTGAAGAGATTCTGACGTGCATTTTCGAAAGTAATGGAATCAGGATTAGGGTTTCACAAGTGGTGATAAGGTATCCATAATGATAGTCATAGTGATGGTACGGAAATTTAGATCATCATGGATAAAAGTAATTGATGGATAAAACTCAAAAGGGAAAATGTTATTATGATTGTAAAAAGGGATTAAAGAGAGAGAGGAAACGAAGAAAGATAAAAGAATGAGAGAAGGTTGAAGGGATAAATGAGAGTCGGAAAAGCATTGTCGATAATTGGAGGAGATAGGAGAGGGATTGACAACGGTGAGAAAGATGGAAAAAGGATTATAAATTGCTTAGGATTATAAGAAAGTGAGGAGCGGGAAAAAAAAAAAAAATTTATGCCTGTTTTAATAATTTTATAAATTTTTTCATGTCTGTATCATTTTTTTTGGAAACTTTATCTATGTTGCATTTTTTTCTTTTATTCTCTCATTGAATTGTTCTTTCCATTTTATGGCAATTTTTTTTATAATAATTTTAATAATAAAAAAAGAAGAAAATACCAAAAATGCCCAATAAAGTTGACAACAACTATAATGTCAAATCACCCACCAATATCTGTATAGTCAATCATTTCGCCATTACGCCAAAAAATAAAATAAGAAATAATTCAAAGTGAGCTGTAATTCTATTTTCTAAGCAAGCCCAACGACACCGTATTATTTATTCACCTCATGTCAGCGTTTCTAATTTACGTGAAGTTTTATTTTGATATTTTAATTATGTTTCAATATTTTTTTGAAGTTTTCCATACTAAAATTTTATAAGATAATCGATATATAATATTTTTATAATAGTTGAACTCCTTCAATATTTTTATAAAGAAAATTTAGCATAAAAGAATTTTGTCCCAACGCAGAAAAATTTATTTGGTATGATCACATGGAACTTTCATCGAGGAACCTTAACTAATAAAAAAAATATTGAACTTCTCCTATTACTCAAAGTTAGAGATTGATGTTTCACTATTTTTTTTTTATTTTCCTGCCAATTATTATTAGAATTTTAGATGGAAAAAGGTAATGTGTAACTCATATGAGAATTTCAACAATTTTTTTAAACAAAAATAAATAAATAAATTATGCTAGTACTACTTATATATATATATTTGAATTGATCGTTTTTTATTTTGATCGCCTAATTTCACCTGCATTGTTTTTCAATTCACAATGTTAATGTGGAGACCACATTAAAAGGAAATAAAAAGATGTGAGATCTAAATTAATAAAATTAAAATTAATTTTCAACAACACTATATACATAGAAAAATTATTTTAAAAACTCTTCAGAAAATAAATTAATAGATTATATTTATGGTAAATAAAATCAACATCTATTAATTTTAAATTTACATTTCACTTTTAAAATAAATAATTTTTCATAGTTGAGTAACATTTTATTTTAGTGGTGCGTGCCATGAAAGCATTTTAACGTTCCTTCGCGCCCACCCCAGTAATATACATCCAACAACGTGGATCTCATAATAACCAAAAACAACGGTCAAGATTAATTTCACACCATATTAAGCTACGTCTAATTGTACCTTATACAAATTCCATTACCTTTCCCAGCAACACATCCGAATTTTCTTAGCTGTCACTTCGCATTTTGAATATTATTTTATTCTTTAAAATAAACTACGAGCTACCTGTCAACCGTGGTCTGGACGGAATAATTATATATATTTATATGTATTTTAATTTTTTTAATATATAAATTATATTTTTTAAGATTTTTTATGAAAATAATTTAACACTAATTATAGTATATAGGAGAAATTAAAAAGGCTACTGCAATAATTATGCATAGATTGTATCTATAATTATTTGTATGAGGAGATTTTAAATGCTAATTAGAGATTTTGACCAAATCAATAAATGCAGATATATAGATTAGAAAAAGTTAATAAATACTAATCAGAAGATTTTGACTAAATCAGTAAATGCTAAGTTTTTTTTTTATTTTTAAAATCAAAAATTTTAAAAATTAAGATTGAGAGATTAGAGCTCCCACAAAGCTTAGGGTTTAGAAACTCCATTTTACTTAATATATTTACAATTATCAATATATGTGAATTGTGATTTTTAAATGTCTTTTTTTTTTAAATATCTTTTTTTTCCTTTTTTATATTATATTAAAGTTTAATATTTTGATAATAATCATATGTGTTGGACTTTTCAAGAAATTAAATGTCTTCTTTTTTTTTATTATATTATATTAAAATTTAATTTTGATAATAATTATATGTGTTGGATTTTTTAAGAAATTTTTTTTATGCTTATTCTTAATGCATTAATATTTTGATAATAATCATATGTGTGGGGACTTTTCAAGAAATTCATATGTGTTGGATTTCAAAGAATTTTTTTTATGCTTGTTTTTAATGCATTAAAGTGTTATTATGAGGGTAAGACTTGGGGTTGGGAGAAATTAATAAATGCTAATGATTTTTTTTTTAAATCAAAAAATAAGAAATTTAGATTGGGAGATTGGAGCTCCCACAAGGCTTGGGGTTAAAAACCTCATTTTGCTTAATATATAACTAGCCTATCACCCGTACTATGCACGGGATAATTATAGATATTTATATTTATTTTAAATTTTTTTTAATATATAAATTATGCTTTTTAAGATTTTTTTCTTATCACTAACCATAGTGTATGGGGAAAGTTGAAAAGGATACTACAGTAACTATATACGAATTGTATCTATAATTATTTGTATAAGGGGATTTTAAATGCTGATTAGGGAATTTTGACCAAATCAATAATTGCAGGCATGTGGAAAGATATGTGGATTGAAAAAAGTTAATAAATGCTAATCAGGGGATTTTGACCAAATCAATAAATGCTGAGTTTTTTTTTTAAAATAAAAAATTAAAAAAATTCAGATTGGGATATTGAAGCTTCCATAGGCCTTGGGGGTTAAAAACCCCATTTTGCTTAATATATAGTATAGATAGATATAGATAGATAGATAGATAGATAGATATATCTTTTTATTTTTATTTTTATTTTTATTTTTATGTGGTTTCTATTTGGGTATTGTTTTTTTTCAATTTATTTAAGATGGAGTTGTAGGTATCTTTCTTTTTTTTAAATTTAATTTATCTGTGGTTTCTATTTGTTTTTAATTATTATTATTTAGGTAAGTTATGATGTGAGTTAGATATGTGATAGACATGTGAGTTTTATTGATTTAAAGTTTATTTAGATAAACTTTAAAGATTTTTTTTTAGATTTTTGGTTTTTTTTGTTATGTTATAATATAATATATAAAATATAGGTAGATATCTATAAATGCTGAGGTTGGGTTGGAAGAAATCAATAAATACTGAGGTTTTTTTTTTTTAAATTTGAAAATTAGGATTAGGAGATTAGAGCTCCTATCTGATTTTTTAGGGAAGAAAAAATGAATGCAAGTTTTAATATTTTTTTTTGAAAATTTGTGAGAGAGATTAGGAGAGAGAGATTATGAAATATTTTTGTTATTAAATAAATAAATCAGTCAATAGTTTTTTTTAATCTATTTTGTAAATTAAAAATCAATAATTTTGAAAAATTGATTAATTTGTCCCATTAAGTGATTTAAAATTTTGATAGATATACATAAAAAAAAATACATAATTATATTATTAAATCATAATTCAAATTTAGATGCTATATCTTTGTGAGATCTATAATTAAATTCTTATCTTTTTTATTTTTTATTTTTGTGTGTAACCATAGTTTATGAGAGAAATTGAAAAGGATGTTGCAATAATTATGAGAGAAGTCAAAAGGGATTGTGGGTTGGGAAAAGTCAATAAATGCTGAGGTTGGGTTAGGAGAAGTCAATAAATGCTGAGGTTTTTTTTTTTTAAAATCAAAAAATTAGAAAATTAGGATTAGAAGATTGGAGCTCCCACAGGCCTTGGGGTTAAAAACCCCCTTTTGGTTAATATATAGTATAGATATAAATAGCACGGATTGTGTTTACAATTATTTATATATATGAATTGTGATTTTTAAATATTTTTTTTAAATGTCTTTTTTTTTCTCATTTTTTATATTATATTAAAGTTTAATATTTTAATAATAATCGTGTGTGTTGGACTTTTCAAGAAATTAAATATCTTTTTATTATTATTATATTATATTAAAGTTTAATATTTTGATAATAATCATATGTGTTGGACTTTTCAAGAAATTTTTTTTATGCTTGTTCTTAATGCATTAAAGTGTTATTATGAGAGATAATAATCATATGTGTTGGGGCTTTTTAAGGAATTCATATGTGTTGGATTTGAAAGAATTTTTTTTATGCTTGTTTTTAATACATTAAAATGTTATTATGAGGGTAAGACTTGAGAGTTGTGAGAAGTTAATAAATACTAAGATTTTTTTTTAAATCAAAAAATTAAAAAATTTAAATTGGGAGATTGGAGCTCTCATAAGACTTAGGATTAAAGACTCCATTTTACTTAATATATAGTATAGATAGATACATCTTAATCTACTTAAAATATAAATCGACTCATATATTATATCATATTCTTTTAAGGTTTTAATTTTATAATAAGGGCTGGTTTGGGGTGTACTAAAAAAGTGCACTTTTTGTCTTTTTAGACTAAAAAAGTTGAGAAAAAAATATAGAGGTTTGGGTTAACTTTTTGAATTTTTTTGGAAAAATGTGTATTAAAAAATTGTATAAAAAGAGTGTGTAAGAGATGAATAGTGACAGGTGGGCCCAGCAGTACAATTCGGCAGTTGTGAGGAGGAGTTGGAAATTATTGGCTATTTTTGTTACAAAGCACTGCACGGTTTTGATTGGTCCGTGGAGGTCATCACGGGTCTCATTTTAATAATCTGAACCGTTTAATATGTATAACTCGTCGAACACTATATACCTATAAAAAATCATGTTAATCGGATATCGATAGCTATCTGATCAGATATATTTATTTTTCAATCATTAATTATAACACCATCCATTTGTCGTACATAACTGATCTGATCATATAGTTATCGATATCCGATCAATGTGATTTTTTGCAGACATATAGTACTCGACGATTTCTACACATTTAACGGTTCAGATTATCAAAACGGGACCCGTGATAGCCCCCACAAGCCAAACAACGGTGTGTGTGCCAAGCACACCCAATCATTCCCAATCATTTCGTATGCTTGCACAGCAGCCGGCTGTTGGTCACTTCCGTGTGTACTTTGGGTAATAAAAAATTATTATTTTATTTTATTTTTTTTGGTGAATAGTGATATCTTTTTAGATTTTGGAATAACTTTTTGACTTTTTGACTGAATTAGTTTACCCCAAACCAGCCCTAATATTCTTTTAAGGTTTTAATTTTATAATAACTGATTCATTTTATTAACTAATCACCAAATGAATTAATAATTTTTTCAATATCATATATATTTAATAATTTAGATAATTTTATTATTATATAAAAAAATAATTAAAAATTTTATTTTTTCTATTAATTTGTTAATTAAAATTTTTCTATTTATATAATATTTATAATTTTTAAAATTATAAATATAATTATAATTTATATTTTAAACAAATTACAAGATATGTTTGTAATTTGCCCTTTATTCTTTAATTGTTCAAAGTTCAAAATTTCCTATTGGCCGTGTTCTTCATTCTAGCCAATCAAAAAACGCTTCCAGAACCCCAATAAATAAATCTATATGTATATATATATAAAACCCATAAAACGCTGACTTTCTGAGTCGTCATCTTCGTCTCTCTCTGCGTCTATCTCTCTCTCTAGCTATCACTTTCTCTCTCTAGAAATCTTTGCTTTTTCTGCGGAATTAGGGCTTGGTTGAGACTTTGAAGGAGGTTTCAATTGGTATACAATGGCTTCTCAGGAGCATCTGGACAAAATGACGGTTCGTCAGAACTATCGGAACTTATGGCACACTGATCTCATGAGGAGCATCACTGCCGATCCTGCTTGTAAGAATTTTTTATTTTTGTGATTTTTTTTTTTGTTCTTTTTCAATTTTTTGTTTGATTTCTGATTGTGTTTTGTTCTTACTTGCAGATTGCTGTTTCTCGGCGCTCTGGTTAGTACTTTGATCTCTGTTTTTTTTTTTATTGTTTTTTTAAAGTTTGGCTGTTGATTGTTGAGAGAAAGAGGAAAAGGGAGTTTGAATCTTATGCATTGTTGTTTGGTATCTGAGAAAAATGAAGGAAAAGGAAATTGAAAGTTTCGAACTTTCTTCACCGTTTCACTGCATATAAACAGTAATTAAAATAAATAAATAGAACTTTTGAATGGATTCTTGTAGTCTGAAAATAGGGAGAACACAAAGAATTGAAAATCTTCACTCAAGATGGCCTGTTAACACTTATTTTGGTTACTTATATGTCATAATTTTTCTTTTGAAATTTGTTAATTAGTGCATGACATGTTGTGTATAGTTCTGGTATTTTGTGGTTTTTATATTGAATCTGTTATAATGTGCTTTTAGTTTGTGCTTGGATCTTTTAGTGAATAATAGATGGATGGTTTGGTTTGGTTTGGTAATAGATGGATGGTTTGCAGTAGAGCATCTCCAATCCTTTCTCTCTCTTCATCAAATTTGAGTGAAAATTTGGTCAAACACTTGATTTGATATACAACATTCCAATCTTTTTTCTTCTTCTTTTTTTTTTATCAAATCTTTTTAAAAATTTCAAACTTATCCTAAATATGACTCTTTTTAAAAACCTGTTTTACCCATTTTTGACGAAAGAAAACCATCTCCAATTCTTACTCTTTTTAAAACTTCATCAAATTTGAGTAAAAATATGACTCTTGGGAATTTGGCTAATGATTTGGTGAAAAAATTGCCTCTCTTCTGATTTGATAAAATGGTTGGAGCACATGGTCATTTTTTCATCGAATTTGAATTTGATGTAAAATTTGATGAACGATTGGAGATGATTAATCATTTATGTTATTTCCTTTATTGGTAGTATTTGCAAATAGGCATTCTACATCAGATAACAGGCTTGTTATTGTCAGCAATAGGTTTTTTTTTTTATCAGCCATTGTCAGCCATATTTTATCTTTTTGTGAACCTGTATAAATTGGAAGAAATTTTGCATGTTCAAAGAGAAGTTTTTTTTTTTTTTTTGTTTTTTTTCTTTATTGGGTTTTTTTGTTTTCACTAAATACTTGAATTGAATTAGTCAAACTTCTAGCAATGGGTAGAGCTATCTCTTTGGGAAGGAAAAGGAAATTAGCACTACAGAATAGTTTAAGAAGGATCTTGATATTTCTCCCCAACAACTATTGGAATAGGAGAGATCTCAACATCTTAATATAGACGAGAAAGAGCAAGTAATGAAGAAGTGAGTGAATCTTCCTGGCACCTCTTTGGTTGATATTGCGATCCAACTCACCTAATCTGCCAGACCGTCTTTTAGTCCTGAAATTCTATCCCTATTTCCTCCTTTCTCTCTATATTTTGCTCTTATATGTCCAAAATCTACATAATAAAAGAAAATTGTCATTCCTTACCTATAACAAGCCTTGAAATCTAACCACTTCTCACCTTAAGCTATTATTTTCTTATTCAGCTTTGCTTGTTTGTTTACTAATTTATGAACATTGAATTACATGGAAATACTTTCCATATGTTAGTGGTCTTGCTACTAGCCTAATTAATTTCTCTCATTTACTGCAGTGCTCCCTGTGTATCTTACATGCTCCGCAAACGAGCTCTTTATGGTGACATGTCAAGGTAATTGATGCTTTTATTTTTATTAGATAAAAAAGAGATCTTTTGCTGTTTATTGCTTAGTTGCACGAAGCGGGAGCGGGAGCGGGAGCGGGGGCGGGAGCGGGAGCGGGGGAACGTGGCCACTTAGAGGAGTCGTAAATTAGGAGCGTTTATATATTATTTTTATTAATTATATTTTATTTATTATAATAAATAATGAATAATAAATTATGTTTAAATAAATAAAAAATAAAAATTAGATCTTTTATTTTATAAATTTTTAACTTTTTTTTTATTATATATGATTTAAATAGATTTTTTTTAAATAATTAAATGATTTATTTTATTTATTATATGTTAAAAAGTTAGGAATAATAAATTTTAATAAATAATTTTTTATTTTAGATAGAAGAATTATATTATCTATGACAAATTATATTATATTATATATATTAAATATATTAAATATAATAAATTATATTATATTATATATATAAATATTATATATATTAAATATAATATATTATATTATATTATATATATATGATAAATTATATTTATATTATATAACATAAAACGGAGAGGGAAAGGGAGAACAGAGATCGATCTCGATCGATCGAGAGGGAGAACAGAGACGAGAGAGGGAGACGAAGCAACAGAGACGCGAGAGTGAGACGAAGAGAGACGAAGCAACAGAGACGCGAGAGGGAGACGAAGAGAGACGAAGCAAACAGAGGCGAAGAGAGACGAAGAGGAGATCGAGACAGAGAAGAGAGAGAGACGAAGACAGTCGAGATCGACCGTGAGAGAAGGTCTCAGCCCTAATCGCGATTCTTTCGCAGTAGAAGCGCGATTCTCTCGTATTAGAAGCGCGATTCTTGTGCGATTCTTCCTTGGAAGCGCAAAATCGCGCTTCTTCCTCAGAAGCGTGAGTCCCTTCGACGATTCCTGCTACTAAGGTTTATTGTTCTCAAGTGTATATATATATATTTTAAATTTAAATTTTTTTGTTATATAGGTACACATGCTGTGGTGGCTATATGCCTTGCAGTGGTCGGTGTGGAGAAAGTCAATGCCCAGAACTTTGTCTTTGCACCGAGGTGAGAGCTTCATATGATCTTGCTCCTTATGTGTTTGATATGTTGATTTGATTCATCACTTGAACTCTACCCTCATTTGCTTTCGTCTCACTCCATTTCTATTAATTTTAATATCAATGTCTCTATCTCTCTCTCATGCTTTGCTCCATCTGTCCAGGTTTTCCTTTGCTTTGCAAATTCAGTTGCATCAACACGCTTTATGTTGCAAGATGAGTTCAACATACAGACCACCCAGTGCGATAATTGCATTATTGTACTCTCTCTCTCTCTCTCTCTCTCTCTCGCTCTCTGGGTATACAGATCTCATTGCTTAAATATCTGTGTCACTCATATGCATTGACTCGTTCTATAGGGATTCATGTTCTGCCTACAACAGTTAGCCTGTATATTTTCCATTGTTGCTTGTGTTACTGGAATGGAAGAACTTCAAGAGGCTTCTCAGATACTGTCCTGTTTGGCAGATATGGTTTATTGCACGTAAGACCTTTAGTACACCCCTGTCAACAACCTTAACCAACAAGTCTCAAAAATTTTGTACTGAATATATTGTTTATATTGTTGCAGGGTTTGTGCTTGTATGCAGGTAAGTTACAAGATAATCAAAATAGCTTTTGTGTGTGTGTGTGTGTTTGTGTTTTTGTTTTTTTTTTTTACCTGAGCATTATTTTCTTAAGCAGCCACTTCATTTTGGACCTGTTTTTCTCAACAAAAAATTATTTCGTTGTTGTGATCCATCTAGTATAAATTTTTTGTTTTTGAAGTTTTCAATCTTTCGCAGAAAATTTAATAGTAAAATTAGATGGTTAAGGTCATTTTTGGATAAATTATACTTTGCCCCCTTTAAGTTTTACAGTTTTCTCACTATGGCTGTTAAAGTTTATTTTTTCCCACTTTAATCCCAAATATTTGTAATTCATCCAAATTTGCATAATAATGTGTGATTATGCCATGTGGCGGATGACGTAGCATTTTCTGTCTAAAACAGGATGAAAGTTGATTGTTAAGAGTAAAATGGAAAGAATTAGTGACATTAGGAATTAAAGTGGAAAAAAAATAAATTTTAAGAGCCAAAAGAAAAAAACACTATTACTTAATTCGAGGGGCGAAGTACAAGAGAAAGGGCTCTCTATTACTTGATTCAAGGTTTTTCAGGTCCTTTTTCCATTCTCATAATTAAGTGATACACTGTTGTGGATGAGCAATGCAGACACAACACAAGGTTGAGATGGACAAAAGAGATGGCAAGTTTGGACCACAACCGGCAATGGCAATACCTCCTGTTCAACATATGTCGCGTATAGATCAGCCATTTCCTCCCTCAGTCGGATACCCACCTCAACAACCATATGGCTATCCACCACCGCCACCTCAACAACCATATGGCTATCCACCACCACCACCACCACAAGCCCAATACCCACCAGCTGGTTATCCTCCACCTGCCGCAGCTTATCCTCCACCAGCAGCTGCTTATCCTCCACCAGCTGGTTATCCCAGGTGATCTTTCAAATTAATTCATGTTGATGTGAGCAAAGGAAAGTAGTATTCATGACAAAGATGCATTTGAGAGATTGTCACCTTTGTGTGTGATTTGATTGAATACAACTCCGGATATACAATTTGTGTGCTCTTCTTTTTATTTTAATTGTAAGAAATTATGATAATTGAAACTGTTGTGGATTCAGTTGTAGTGGTTTGGTGTTTTATATCAATAAATGCTGAGTTTGTTTTTGTCAATGCCTCTGAAATTTGTGAAAATGATTGAGATGAGCTAAAATTGCTAAAAGATTTTTTAGAAGTGCTTTGAATTTAGCTATTGCCAAATAGAAAAATTATTTGTTATGAATTGGGATTTGAGATATTTTTGACTTCAGCACAGTTCAATTTCCCATCTCAACAAAATTGTCCTATGGTTGGGGGCTTATGCGGTAAAATTTACAATTTTTTGTTTATATTTATAAAAAGGGGTACTTACCAATTAGTCCTATTAACTAGACTTATTTACCTACAGGTCCTAACTAATAAATTTAACACTATAAAAATAAGAGAGTGATAAATTTATCACTAAAAATTTATTCATAAAAATAAAGAGACTGATAAATTTATCACTATAAATTTATTCATAAAAATAAAAGACTGATGAATTTATCTTTATCACTTAATAAATTTATCAAATATGACTTAATTGGTAATAAGTCTTCAAAGTAGGACCTATTGGGTAAAAGTCTCCAAAGTAGGACCTATTGGTAGTTTATCCTTATAAAAATGTTATGGAGTGTAAACAAAACTTATTTGATGTTTATTTTCATTTTTTTAAAATTAGAAATAATTTACAATTTTTTTTTGTATAAAAAAAATGCTTGGTTTCACTTTTCAAAAAACACTTTTCAGAAAATTCTACTTTCTTATTTTCCGTATTTTTTTGTTTTTATTGATTTTTTTTAATATTTTAAGCAATTTTTAAAATTTTTAGACATACTTAACTTAGATGTATCTAAAAAGTAAAAAATTTGTGAAGAAAACCTTTTAAAAATTCACTAAATACCCAAAATACAAAAAAAAAAAAAAAAAAACGAGAATTCAGTACATTTTTTTATATTTTTATATATTTATTAATTTTTTAAAATATTTTTTCACAATTTTTTTACTTTTTAGATATATCTAAGTAAGATGCATCTAAAAAGTAAAAAAAAATGTTTAAAATTTAAAAAATATTCACTAAAAACAAAAAAACAAAAAAATCAAAAAACTTAATTTTTAAAAAATTTAATTCAAAAAACTCAAACTAAACACACTGATTGGTTTTTTTTATTTCTTTTTCCCTTTTCTACCATTTCTAGACACCGTCCACCGCCCATCACCACCTCTGACACCCCAACCTTCGGCCACTGTTAGTGATGACCTCCTCCAACCACCACTTGTGGCCAACAACCCATCTTCCGACTGCCACCTTTTGTTGATAACAACTTTTAGTTGTTGCCAATTGCACCCTCTATGACTGGCAACCACTTTCAACTATCAACTCCCGTCAGAGATTACCTTTGACCACCATCTACAGTTGCCAACCAGCACCTTTGTCCGCCCTCTCCAGCCATTGGTAACCACTTTCGATCATCACTCTTTTGCTAGTAATCACCTCCAGCCGCTCTCGTCACTTTTCAAAAATGTGAATACCAAATAATATTAAAGTGTTTTATTTTTGTTAAAAATAAATAAATATAAACATGTTAAATGTTTGAAAAAAAGAGGGTAAACTGTATGCATTCGCAATAGGCAGGTTATTAATTTAAGATACTAAAGGTTACCATTTGATACAAATTTACTGGGAAAAGTAGAACATTTTTAAAGGGGTGAATGATCGTTGTGAATTGAATTATGAGCATCTACACCATTGTCGTCCTCATCATCGTCATCCAAGATACCATGACTCTGTATTTGTGACAACTGTTGGAATTTGGGAACTGAAGTATATTTGTTGCTGAAGAATTTCTTGAAGCATATCATGGCACCTACTACAACTGCACCTACTGAGCACAACACGGCCACGACCACCGTGAACCACTGGATGGACATAGAAATACAGAGCATGTTTCAGGGAGATAATCAGGAGAAATATTTGTATTATAACAGATTCAGCTACAAAATTTTGATCATGTTTTGAAATCAAAGGTATGATAGAAGAGTCTGACAATAAATAAATTAACTAATTAAAAAAAATTATTGTCAATTTTAAAATTTCGACAATATTGAAGTGTTTTGGCAGTCATGGCAAATCTTTTGTTTTGTGCATGCTTTAGTTATCTCTTTGGTGTCTTTGTGTATTTTGGACTATTTTTGGATTTTGAATTTGTGAAGCAATTTGTTGAGAGAAAATAATAAGGAAGAGATTTTTGTGAAAAAATTCATCCTCTATTTCATTCACAAAGCCTTTTTTTTTTTTTGTGTGTGAAGAATTTTTTTTTTTTCTTTTCATTTACAAATCTTTGCACAAATCCTTTTATGTCTTGCAAATTCATGGTATGTATATGTATGCCTCATATATACTTACATCTACATCACTGTTGCTTTCTTCTTGGTGCAACCCAATTGAATTTGTTGTAGAATCTGCAATGGTTTGTAATTAATGTCCATGAAAAACAAATCATAACATTTTAATAAATAATAATAACATACATTTTCGTTCTAATTTTAAAAACGTTACTAATGCATGATGGATAGACACTCACATGGTTGTGGCTCCCATTTTGTGTGAGATCTATAAACATGTGAGTATCTGTATATCATTATGTGATTTATTTTATATCAGTAGTATTTTTTAGTCCTTAATCTTTTGAACAATTTGGTGAAAATCTCATAACACAAGAATCTTGAAAATTGTTGTGTAGTGAAAAAATAAAAAACAAGTGAAATGCCAATCAAATATAAGTTTTAAATTTCTTTTCTCTTTTCTATTCTCTTCCCAAATCTTTTCAAAATTTAAAATTCAAACACAATCTAAAAAAAAATTAAATTTGCAACAAATGATAGAGAAGGCAGAGAAACGAGGACCTGTTTGGGTTGTGGTTGGGAGAGAGCAATTAATGCTTCCTTTCCAATCAGTGGGACACTCACAGACATCATTCTCAACCAAACACGCACCTCCATGAAAACAGAAAATGTCACCACATGGTGCCCCTGTAAGCTCACAGTGCTCTCCACTGTGCCCTGTTTGGCACTGGCATTTATAACTCTCACCCTGCACTATCTCCTCACAAGTCCCTCCATTTCCACACCAAAATGAGTTAGTCCCATCACACATTGTCATTTCCTCATCACAAAACCTCCCCCTGTCAATCAAAACAATAGAACACAAGAAGTTCCATGATGTTTCAATTCCATGAATCTAATCAATTAAAAAACAATGAGCATCAAGTATAGAGACAAAATTATTTCTTTTAAAAAAAAAATAAATAATAAAATACAGTACTGACAGCACTACATTTATTTTGAATGGAGCCACGTTCCATCAAAATCAATGCAATACTAACACTGATAGTATGACATTTATTTTGAATGGAGTCACACTCTATTAGAATGAATGTAATATAGGTCACATTTTTTCAATTTACTTTTGTATGACAAATTTATATTTATAACATTATTAATTATATATCATACCAAAAAAGTGCTTGTTCAAGAATTTCAAGATTTTCTTATATTGGTGTTTTGGTACATTAATGATTCAAGTTGGTATGAAAACTTCCATTGAAAACCATATGGTTATAAATAGAGAAATAGTTTCAAAAATTGCACAAAATATAGTGTTGGCAGCACTGCATTCATTCTAGATGAAACTATACTAGAATGAACGTAATGCTGGCAATACTACATTTTGTACATTTTTCTAGGAAAAAATTGTGTTCGTAGCATTACTTGTTTCTTTTTCTTCTTCTTCCATTTATTTATTTATTTATTTATTTTTGTTTTAAAATCTTGCTAAAGAATTTCAATATTTTCTTATAATGGTGTCTAGCACAAGAATGATTTTAAGTGTTGTATGAAAACTTCCATTGAAAACCATATATATATATATATGAGTTAGAATGAAGAAGGAAAGTTAGATTTACCCTTGGAAAGGTCGATCACCATCTAAAATGGTGGAAGGGTCTGGAAGATTGCAAATACAGTGGCCAGTGCTGTTGCATGATCCAGTTTTGCATCTGTAGTCATCACATGGTAGAGCAGCAGCAGCTTTCACAATATTGGTTGATCCAAGAAACAGAGATAGTATAACTAGATACACAACTTCCATGCCAATTGACATTTCAAGAATATGAGAGAGAGAGAGAGAGAGAGAGAGAGAGAGAGAGAGAGGGAGATTGTGATTGTGATTGTGATTGTGATTGTGATTGTTTCATCCCATTTGTTGAGTTTTGTGTGTGATGAATGTGACAGTCTTTGGGTTTAAGCAAGGTGTCAAGAGATAGAGGAAATGGGATTTTTTATTTTTTTTTGGAACCTCACCAAGTAGTAAGTCTTATAGACCAGCAATTATCTACAAATTACACGTATCAATTAAGACTGGATACAACACCAAAGGAAGTCAAACTTTAGATGTTCCAAGTTTACTGTTCATCCTAAGATAAGCCTTTTATTACTTAGTAATACATATCTAAAAACAATTCAAAGTTTTGTCCATATTCATTCAATTCAAGGACCCACAATACGGCAATTCAATCTCAACCCTTCCTTTATATTCCGAGCAACTTTCTTACCAAAATTTCTGAGATAGGAAATTAATGACATATCGTTTCAATGCAGAAAGTGAGGCTGAGATTCTAAGTACATGCACTTTGTTTCTTTATTATACATTCACTATATGCATTGCAAAGATAGTATTTCTAAACAAAAAATTGTGTGTATAACGGTGTAGAAAGAAATTTGAAGGGTGTGTTTAAAAGTTCTCTCTCTCTCTCTCAAAGAGGGGTTACCGTATATTGTTAATTCCTTTAAAGGACAGTATATTGTAGTGAGAGTTGGTGAGTGTTCAGGGTGTTTTATGTAATTTGAGTTCAAATTAGGATTTATTTGGGGTTTAACAATGAAGTCAAACCATGCTTGCTTAGCTATGTCGTAAAGGTTAAGCCATAAAAATAAATTAATAAATGAAAACACAACTCGAGGTTGAAATGAACATGGGTTGTGATCTGAGTTTTAGGAAGAACAAGTTGTGAACATCATGCGTTGTCCAATTTTGCAAATTTTCTTTTTTTTAACTTGCACATTAATTTGTTTTTGTTTTTTAAATTTTTTTATTAGTTACTTGAATTATAGCCAAATATTTGATAGAAGAAATCTTCCATAACTAGTTAGAATTGAATGAATTTGAGGGCATGAGATTTTTTGTCACAAAATTCATGTCCCTCTATCTTAATGCACTCCTCATTGCATAATCGTGCTTTGAGATCATCGTATTTTAAGATGTCTATTACATTGTATGGTTGAAAATATATTGAGAAGGAACGAGACTCCTTGCCACAAACTTCATGTATGTTTGTCTCAATGCACTTTTAATTGCATGATTACGCTTTGAATTTTTTGTATTTTAATATTTCTACTACATTATGCAGTTGAAAGTATATTGAGAATATGAGATAAGGATTTTGCGTTAGATAAATTTAGAAATTTAACCGGTTAAACTGAATGTTTATAAGAAATATTTTTAAAAAAACATATCATTTGGGAGGGAGGGTGGGGGCTTGAACCGCAAACTTGATGAACCAAGCATACTTAGAAGTTTTCAATTCCACAATTATTCAATAACCAATTATTTGTATTTATGTGTTAACGGAAAAATATCCGTAGTTTCAAAAAAAATTAAGAAAAAATTTCAATTAAAGAAAGTATTAAAATTTTGAAAGCATGAGTCCTCTTTCTATGTATTAAAATTTGGTAGATAAATTAAAAAATTATTAATTTCATGAAAGCATTAGGATAATTGAGGAAAATTTTAAGTAATTGGAGAATTTTATCAATACATGATTTGCAATGGCATACACAGTATATGGTTTTGAATTGTAAAGGGCCAAAAGTAAATTAATTTTTAATTTATTTTCGGCCCCTAACAAAATGAGTAAATTATATTTTTTATCTCTAATTTTTATTTCAATTTCACTTTTGGTTCCTCAACTTCTACTTTTTATAATTATATTATCATAATTTGAGGCGTGTTTTGATACAGTCTTCTTATCTTTCACAATTAAAATTTTGAACAACTGGTGTTCACATGAGCACATTATAGGATAAAAATTATAGAATAAATTACACTTTTTATCTCTTCAATTTTCACTCAAATTTTAGCTTAATCGCATTATATTTGAATTTTTTAAATTGTTACAATTAAAAAGTGATAGACCAAATTAAAATTCAGTTAAAAATGAAGAGTGAAAAAATAAAAATAAGAAGGCTTGTGAAAACCTAAAACAAATGGCTTTAGGTGTTTTATGATTTACCCACAAAATAAAAAAAGAAAAATAAGACCTTTTTTTTTTTTTTTTATTTCTTACACATGAATACACTGCTGATTAAACAGTAGTGTTACATACACTAATTAGTGTATTAACTAGTGTATCAATATTAGTTATGACATTATTATTGATCATACTCATTATACAAATTACAAATATCAAAAATTTATTAAATTATGTTATATCATCAATTGATACGCTAGTTAGTATACTAATTAATGCATACAGCATTATTCCTGATTAAAACACATTGATAGCTGAAGATTGTGGATAGATTTGAATGGCAAAAACAATCCCATAGATGCACCCTTTTTTTTTTTTAACAAGTTAGAGCTTTTGGATATAAATGTAGGGATTAAGAATTCATAATTCAGAGCCCAGGAGGAGGATAGAGATGGATCAATCAGAGACTCCAAGCTCAAAATCATAGGACATTAGTAACATCATTCATGCAAAATGCACTACCATTTAATGCAGGCCTCTCTCCTCTCTCCTCTCCCATGTGAGAAGTTATTGATTACTTCATACAAAAATCTCATTAATTGATTTGTATGACTCTCGCCTAGGGCTGCATTAGAGATGGTGAAATGACTAGACTCGATTATATTTATTATAATCTAGGCCTGGTTTGGGTTACTCAAAAAAAGTTAAAAAATTAAAAAGTTATTAAAAAAAAATTAAAAAGTTATTACTACTTACCAAAAAAATAAATAAATAAATAAATTTTACACACAAAATGAGACCCTGTGTCTGAATGGCCTCATTTTATGATCATAAGTTACGTTCTTGCATCTTATGTTTGCATTTTGCACCTGAACTACACTGGTTTGATTCCTTACAAAGGGATACGTAGACAGCTTGCAAGCGCAACCAATTTACTTTATGTCTTGCTTTCTTGCCCAAGTCTTGCAGCCCCGTCAAATGGGCCGTCTCTAGGCTTTGATATTCACTCGTGTCATTTTATGACTGCTTGAGCTCTATCAAAGAGGGGCAACTGTAGACACCCCGTTTTAACCTCACCCGCAAGACTTAGGCGCTTAGTTTTGATACACTCGATGATGAAAGTTGAATTGTGTGCTTTAAGTTCGCAGCGATTCGGATTCAGTTAGGCCCTTGAAATAACCTCAAATCTCCAACATTTACATTGTTTGAACCTTGGAGTCTCATATTTGGACCTTTTGCCACCCTAAGCTGAGTTTGAACCAAAAAAAACAGGGGAGGACATCAAGGCCTGGCTGTGTATCAGTGATGAAACATATTTGGACCTTTTGCCACCCTAAGCTGAGTTTTATGCGTAGAGTTACTTGTGCATATTTTGATATGTTAATCTCATGTGTTGTAACCTTAGTTCTTCCATTTGTGCTATGTAGTTGTTTATACTTTTGCAATAGATGTTATTTAGAGAACATGTCCAAACTCTGACTTAAATTATCTAACTCAAACGGGAAACTTAATGGCTGGGAATGGGTTTGCGAATTTTTGGACAAGTTACTAAAATATTGATTGGTTGATAGGAATGCGTTCCCTATTTGAAAGTTAAAGTCTTGCGCAAGTGGTTTTCGAAACTCTTGAATGGAGCGGTTGTATTTGGACCCTCGGTATTTTGGTGTAAAAAGGGATTTGGGTAAGGCCCATTATTACCGTCTTTTTTGAGGCCCTGCGGTTGGCGCTACACGGTATATAACCATTGCTAGGCATTCGAGGTAAGTTCTGTAACAAAGCAGCAAAAGAGGGGGCATACCGAATAATCCACATCCGATTCTTGCGATTGGGAGGATGAAATCTCTTTGGAGGATTTCTAGGCAACTAACAACTAACCCTGTAACCTGTGTTATTTACTTGAATGTCATGCTCTTTTTCCCTATTATTGTAATTGCTATTGTGTATTAGATTGAGAAAAAGGGATGGGGTGTGTGTGTGTTTACTAGGCATTCAAAACTCATGGCGTTTCATGCCAGGTATCGAAGAAACGTACGAAACCAGCGAAGAGTTAAAGACATTTGAAGACTTAAGTTTTCCTTAGAGAAAGTTCAGAACCATTTCGCTCATTAGTCTAATTGTGTTTTTAGTTATTCTTTTTGGATTGTAATAGTAATGAAACTCGTTTTGTAAATTTAAAATTTGAGACACTGTGATTATTATTTACTTTGTAATCCTATGCCTATTTCTGTGTTGCTTATGAGACCTTGCGTCAATGCCTTTTAAGATCTGTCAAAAGGGTAGTGCGCTACCTAAAAAAGCTGGACTTAGAAGGGAGGCTAACTTAACTCCTTCGACGATCTGGGATCTTACTTGGTGATAGGTCATAGGACTCATTAGTGATGTTTCCTAGACTCCTAACCTTGGATAAACCCTGTATTTATTTGTTAATATATCCTCTGATGTTCCCGATTTTTGGGGCGTCACTCTGTGTAGTTATTTTGTATTGAAAATGTTGATTTGTCTGGCTAAATGATGTAGAAATGCTTTGTACATGGATCAAGTGGACTTTACCAATATGCTCTGTACCAATAGCTCGGATAAGTGGTTATGCTTGGGTGAGAGGGCTGAGGTCGGTCATTGGTCATGTATTGAGTAGGACCGGGTATTTGGTCCTGGATATATTATCATATGTCGAGTTGATTTGTTTGTGCAATTTGGTAAATTGCTTGGTATCTCGAATTAAATCATTTGTGTAATTATTGGATCCTTGTAGATTTTATCAAAGTAAGATTAGAGTTATTTTTGGAGACCCATGGAGCAATTTCAGATTTATGGTGACAGAGTTAATTGATTTGAGGTAATTTGGATGGTATACAATATGCCTCCTTTAAATCTCTTTGCAAAGAGTGTTATTTTAATCACCTTCAATTTATACTCCTCTTGATGATTTTGATAATTTGATAAATTTTGTGGAATTATTCATTGTTGATTCGTTTGATTACTCTAGTCATTTGATGAACTCTGTGTAGTTATTCTGTGTTGGAAATGTTGATTTGTTTGGCTAAATGACATGGAAATGCTCCGTACATGGATCGAGTGGACTTTACCAATATGCTCTGTACCAATAGCCCGAATAAGTGGTTGTGCTTGGGTGAGGAGGCTGAGACCGGTCACTGGTCATGTACTGAGTAGGACCGGGTATTTGGTCTTGGATAAATTATCATATGTCGAGTTGACTTGTTTGTGCAATTTGGTAAATTGCTTGGTATCTCGAATTAAATCATTTGTGTAATTATTGGATCCTTGTTGTAGACACCCCATTTTGACCCCGCCCGCAAGACTTAGGCGCTCAGTTTTGATACACTCGATGATGAAAGTTGAATTGTGTGCTTTGAGTTCGCAGCGATTCGGATTTAGTCAGGCTCTCGAAATAACCTCAAATTTCCAACATTTACATTGTTTGAACCTTGGAGTCTCATATGTGGACCTTTTGCCACCCTAAGCTGAGTTTGAACCCAAAAAAAAAAACAGGGGAAAACATCAAGGCCCGGTCGTGGAGTCTCATATGTGGACCATTTACATTGTTTGATTTTTTGAATTCGTGGTTCTGTTTTGGATTAAAAAATTAAAAATCCATAGTTCATGGATCGATTCCGGATTAAACCCCATGGTTTCAGATTGTAACCGATTCGGACCGTATACAAATAGCCTATATTTATAGTACATATCGTCCCGCATAGTATTTTCTTTTATTCTATATAAAACCTAAATCAAATCTAAACCTGCACAGTATCTTCTTTTATTGTTTTTGTTTGTTAGTTTTTAATTTTAATTTGTAATGGACTAAATACTTATAGTGGAATTAGTTTTCTTATGGTTGTTAAATTCTAGAACAATATGTCGCTATTATGAAAAGACATGTTGTTATTGTGAAATTAATATGATGTTATGATAATGTTTTTATAAAATTAAAATGTTATATATATATTTTTTTGTTATTTAATTATGTGAATCAATGGTCTTAAACCGGTCTAATTCGTATTTAAATGGATTGGTTCCACGATTTAAACGGATTGGATTGGTTCTAGTTTTTCAAGAACAACGGATTGGTTCTTGTTTTACCCCAATTCGGACTATGCTCACCCCTAGCATTCTGGGCACATTTGTTCTTAAAATTCAAGGGTGTTTTTTATTTTTATTTTTATTTATTTTTTCAATCAATTAGAATGTATGTAACTATATGCATATAATTTGAATATAAGGTTCACTTGCTCTGTTTAATGTCATTTTCTTGATTATTTTTTAATTTTTTTAAAATTAAATGATTAGCTTAATCGAGGACATAAAATACAATTGTATTTTTTTTTCCCAATCAATTAAAATGTATGTAACTATATGCATATAATTGAACATAAGGTTCACTTGCTCTGTTTAATGTTGTTCTCTTGATTTTTTTTTTTTTTTTGGTTTTTATTGAACTAAATGATTAGCTTAATTTAGGAAATAAATACAATGGTAGCTTTGGCTTCTCGCACCGGAAGGCATTGGCAGTATTACAACAAAGACTTAATGGTGACCTTCCATTCTAAAACAGAACACCCATAAAGATGACTTACGTTCATAAAGATGACTTACATTTACATTTACAACGTCACTATCACAACATTTTTATGGCGTTCTTTTGTTTGAATAGAATTTTTCTATCAAAATATGGTTAATTCATGTTGAAGTGCCATTACAGGCCATGTGTTATCATCAAAAAGCCTTGGATATTAATGACAGAGAAATAGGACTTTGATCATCCAAATTCAACGCAGAGCTATGCGCTGGGGATCTTGTTGTGTTCTATTATATACTTCAACATATTGGAAATGGTTGGAAAATTCTAGGTAAAACCATAATTTTTTCCTAACTTTGGTCTATTATTTAGGTGGGACCTGAGCGTCAAATTTGGCGGGTCAAAGTGGTAACGCGTTCTATGCCGCGTTGTGATTCACGTGGTATATTTGGTTGCTTAAAACCATTACCGAGTGAATGGGAAATTGAAGCCAAAGTATGCTCCATGGAAATGGAATTTTGGTGGAAAATCCTTAAAGGTTTGAATAAGGCTTGTCCCACATTGATTTGGTGGAAAGTTTTGAATGGATTTATAAGGCATGAGATTGGAACTTGGGGTGTGCCTCAAGGGGTGCCCAAGTTTTGTAGAGAGGGAGGTTATGGGCTAAACCCATTGGATCCAAAAATCACCACACGTGCGCGCCACCGTCGGGCGGGCGGGCTTGGGCGCGGGTGCATGGTGTGAGGTTGGGTTGGGCTTGTCCGGCCCAATATTAATCTTTTTGAGCCAAAAACATTTGAATTTAATTTATTTTTTGGTAAAATAAAATCAGACCGTTTTAAATTCAAATATGTCTGAACCCTTTTATACAGATTTTTTCAAAATCTGTCCGTTTAATTCAAGGGAAAACCCATACCTGTTTGAATTTAAATTCAAACAGATTTAAATCTATGCAAATTAAACCGAATCTGTTCGGTTATCTATTGAAATAGTGTTGCACCTGTTCAAACAGGTTTGGTACCTGTTTAATTCAAATTGAATAGCCACCACTACATCTATAAATAGACAGCCCTCATTTGATTAGATTTACTCCAATTTTCGTCCATCTTTTACTACAAATCATCTCTGCATTTTGCTGCATTTATTCCATTATTTTTCTGTGAGAAAGAGTGTATACACTAAGTGTGTTCGTTGAACAAATAAATTGTAGTGCTGCATTTATTTGTTGTTGATCATTTCATCCTGGGAGATAGACGTCCATATTCTGAAAGTACCGAGGAGAGGACGAATATGTCTTAAGGATACAATGTCAAGCACTGGACTTGATCATATTATTATTTGAAGAAATTAATCAAGTAAGTTGTTTAATTTATTATTCTGTTTTATTTGTTTATTAAATCAGATTTTAATTTTGTTTTTTTAACAAAATAAAATATGTTTTTTATTTATTTAATTTTATTTCTAGTTTGATTTTTGTAATCAAACTTTCTCTCTCATTTCCTTTATTTCTTTTGTTTTCTGTTTGTTGTTAAGTATACAAACAGAATTAATCTATCTAAATACAGTGAAGATTGTCCTACAATCTTAAGACAGAAATTTTTTGGTGTCTTCATTGTATTTAATTTTTTGTGATTTCATAAAGATATATTCTGGTTGGAAAAACAAATAGTGATTTATGTTATTTGACAGATAGTAGTAATATACTGTCTATATTTTCTTTGACAACTAGCAGTAATATACTGGTGTTATTAACAATTGCAGAATATTAAATTTGTGTTACAGAAAATTATTGTGATATTTTATTTTTCTAGTTTTAGTAACAAAGAAAATAAAATTATTTTGTGTTATCATTTATTTTCTGGTTTTAGTAACTAGAAAATTAATTTGTGTTTTAATTTTTTTTTATTTTTGCAATCAGAGATTATGTCTACTACAACTGAAACTGCAACTGGTAGTGGTACTCCTATTGTTACACCAACACCGGTCTCTATTTAGAACCATGTTCAAGTACCAATCAATCATGGAGAAAAATCGGAAAAATTTAACGGTACTGAGTTTAAGAGATGGCAGCAAAAGATGCTGTTCTATCTTATAACTCTTAATTTGGCCCGATTTCTCCATGAAGAGGCTCCAACACTGAAAGAGGGTGAAAGTGATCGGCAAGTTGTTGTCGCTGTAAATGCTTGGAAACATTCAGATTTCCTGTGCAGAAACTACATCCTCAATAGCTTTGACAACATGTTGTATAATGTTTACAGTCCTCTGAAGTCAGCAAAAGAATTATGGGATTCTTTGGAGAAGAAATACAAGACAAAGGATGCCGGCACGAAGAAATTTGTTGTCGATAAATTTCTGGACTTTGTTATGGTAGACTTCCAAATGGTAATTTCTCAAGTTCAAAGTTTTCAATTAATTTTACATGATATTTATTCTGAGGGTATGTCTCTAAGCGAGTCTTTCCAAGTCGCTGCTTTAGTGGAAAAGTTACCACTGGCTTGGAAAGATTTCAAAAATTATTTAAAACATAAATGCAAAGAGATGACCATGGATGAACTTATTGTAAGACTGAGAATTGAGGAAGATAACCGAAAGGCTGAAAAGAGGAATGAGAAAAATCCCATTGAGTCCAAGCTAATGTGGTTGAACAAGTTCATAAACCACATAACAAAAAGAGGAAGTTTACTGGAGATGGTCATAAACAAGGCGATAGCAACAAGAAGTTCAAAGGAAAATGCTATAACTGTGGCAAGACTAGACATCGGGCTTCTGACTGCCGCCGTCCTAAGAAGGATCATGGAAGTACAAGCAAGAAGATTACTAATCAGGCCAATATAATTGAACTAGATTACATCTCTGACGGGGTGAATGACATCAACCTCTCTGCTGTGGTGTCTGAGGCTAACTTGGTTGGAAATCCCGAAGAGTGGTGGGTTGACACTGGAGCAACTCGTCACATATGTGCGGACAAGAAGATGTTCACTACCTATAATGAGATTGCAAATGGTGAACAACTTTTCATGGGAAATTCTTCTACTTCTACTGTGGCTGGATAAGGAAAAGTGATCTTGAAGATGACATCAGGGAAAGAACTGACTCTCAACAACGTGCTGCATGTACCTGACATCCGGAAGAATTTAGTTTCTGGTTCTTTGTTAAGTAAAAATGGTTTTAGGCTTGTCTTTGAGTCTGATAAATTTGTATTAACAAAGAGTAGCATGTATGTTGGTAAGGGATACATGAGTGATGGTCTCTTCAAACTAAATGTAATGACAGTTGTACCAAAAGTTGCTAGTAATAAGAATAACACATCTTTTGCTTATATTCTTGAGTCGAATTTATGGCATGGTAGATTAGGACATGTAAATTTTGATACTTTGCGTAGATTAATTGGTTTAGATTATATACCAAAGTTTGAAATTGATCATAATCATAAATGTGAAGTTTGTGTAGAAGCAAAACTAACTAAAGCTCCATTTAAATCGGTTGAAAGGAAAACTAAACCTCTAGAATTAATTCATACAGATGTATGTGATCTTAAATTTGTTCAAACTAGATGAGGCAAAAAATATTTCATAACATTTATCGATGATTGCACAAGATATTGTTATGTTTATTTACTTAAAAGTAAAGATGAAGCCTTAGAAATGTTTAAACTCTACAAAACAGAAGTTGAAAATCAACTTGGTAAAACCATTAAAATGGTTAGAAGTGATAGGGGTGGTGAATATGATGCACCATTAAATGAATTTTGTGCACAACATGGCATTATTCACTAAACTACAGCATCCTATTCTCATTAGCAAAATGGAATTGCTGAAGGAAAGAATAGAACCCTAAAAAAAATGATGAATGCCATGTTACTAAGTTCAGGTTTACCACAGAACTTGTGGGGGGAAGCAATATTATCTGCTAATTATGTTCTTAACAGAATATCCCACAAGAAAACCAACAGCACTCCTTATGAATTGTAGAAAAGTCGACTGCCTTCCTACAAATACTTAAAAGTGTGGGGGTGTTTGGCAAAAGTTGAAGTTTCTGTTCCTAAAAAGACTAAGATTGTACCAAAAACAGTAGATTGTGTGTTTATTGGTTATGCTCAGAATAGTAGTGCATATCAGTTTCTGACTTATAAATCAGAAATACCTGATATAAATGTGAACACTATTATAGAGTCAAGGAATGCTATGTTTTTTGAACATGTCTTTCCTTACAAGAAAGGACAGGAATTAAGTTCACAGAAAAGAACTTATGATTGTGCACAAAGTCAAGAGACTAATGACAATCAAACACAAGAGACTAGTAATGGTCTCAACCAACAGGATTTAACTAATGATGAACCAAGACGAAGTAAGAGAGCGAGAACATCAAAATCCTTTGGTCCAGATTTTCTGACATACCTATTAGAAAATGAACCTCAAAGTTTTAAGAAAGTAATGACAGGTCCTGAAGCACCTTTGTGGAAAGAGACTGTTAATAATGAAATTGAGTCCATTATGCAAAATCATACTTGGGAATTGGTGGATCTTCCACCAGGTTCTAAACCTCTTGGATATAAATGGATATTCAAGAGAAAGATGAAAGCAGATGGTTCAATTGACAAGTATAAGCAAGACTTGTAGTTAAAGGTTACAGACAAAAGGAAGGTCTGGACTATTTTGACACATATTCCCCTGTGACAAAAATAACATCCATTCGCATGCTTATTGCTATAGCAGCGTTGTTTAATTTAGAAATACATCAAATGGATGTTAAGACAGCTTTCTTAAACGGTGATCTAAATGAAGAGATCTATATGGAGCAACCGGAAGGGTTTGTAGTACCGGGGCAAGAAAAGAAAGTTTGTCGGCTTGTAAAATCCCTTTATGGATTAAAACAAGCACCTAAGCAATGGCATGAAAAATTTGATCATGCAATGCTTACTAATGGGTTTAAGATAAACGAATGTGACAAATGCGTCTATGTTAAAAACACTGACCAAGGATATGTCATCGTTTGTCTTTATGTGGATGACATGCTTATCATTGGAAGCAGTCAAAACATGATCAAATCAACTAAGCAAATGCTTAACAAAAGATTTGATATGAAAGATATGAGGGTCGCAGATGTTATATTAGAAATGAAAATTACTAAAATATTTGACGGATATGCGTTATCTCAATCTCATTATATTGAGAAAATTCTTGATAAATTTATCATGGATGATTTGAATATAGGTAGAACACCTGTAGACATCAGTCTTTATTTATCGAAAAATAAAAGTGATGCAGTGTCTCAGTTAACATACTCCTAAATCATTGGAAGCCTAATGTACCTAATGAATTGTACTCGTCCTGACATAGCTTATGCAGTCAGTAAATTGACATACCTATATTCAAGGATGATTTGAATATAGGTAGAACACCTGTAGACATCAGTCTTTATTTATCGAAAAATAAAAGTGATGCAGTGTCTCAGTTAACATACTCCTAAATCATTGGAAGCCTAATGTACCTAATGAATTGTACTCGTCCTGACATAGCTTATGCAGTCAATAAATTGAGTAGGTACACTAGTAACCCCAGAGAAGACCATTGGAAAGCGATCATTCGGGTTCTTAGATATCTAAGATTCACCCGTGATCATAGTTTGAATTTTACTCGATATCCAGCAGGACTCGAAGGTTATTGTGATGCAAATTGGATATTGGATACTAAAGATTCAAAATCCACAAGTGAATATGTCTTTACTCTGGGAGGCGCTGCTGTTTCTTGGAAATCCATGAAACAAACATGCATCGCACGATCCACAATGGAATCCAAGTTCATTGCTTTAGACAAAGTAGGAGAAGAAGCATAATGGCTTCGTCACTTCTTAGAAGATATTCCGATGTGGCCAAATCCTGTGCCAGCTATTTGCATTCATTGTGATAGTCAATCTGCAATAGGCAGGGCACAGAATCACATGTATAACGGTAAGTCACAACATATTCGTCGTCGACATAATATCGTAATGCAACTGTTGTCAAATGGAATAATCTCAATAGATTATATAAAATCTAAAGAGAATATTGCAGATCCGTTAAAGGTTTGACAAAAGAGCTAGTGTATACTTCATCAAAGGGGATGAGATTAAAGTTTATTACATAAGAGTCATCATAATGGTAACCCTACTTATATGACTGGAGATCCCAAGAACTAAGTTCAAAGGGATAACTAAGTTATGTGTGGCTTGCCAGAAATCACCAAGGGATTAAAATTCCCTACCCATTCCTATGCTGAGAGTGATATCTGCAACATGTGTTGTCTGCAGGGGTATAAGGATAAATTTTGCTTTTAATGATTACTTATATCTTGATTTAGGTATAAAAATCAAGACAAGTATAAAGAGATACTTACAGTAAGAATCACCTATATGAGTGTTGAACTGGGGCCGATCCTATGAGAATGAAGAGGCTAAATTCTCTAGAAACACTCATAAAAACCAGGAGCGTTCAAGGCCAAAATGAACACAACAGTGAGAACCATGATGTGCTAGAAGATATTTTGTGTGAAATCTATTGTCTTGGCTTACACAAATGGCTGAACAATTCAAGGCATCGTGTCTATTGGTTAGCCAGTAAGTCCGATAGATTATCACTAGGGAAGATTCAAGGCCGAAAGCTACCTATCCTGATGCAAGATATTTTCGACTTGTACTCTTTCGATAAAGTCTGCATATTGTTGCATTTCCGTTGTCATCAAATTCCACTCATGTGGGGGATTGTTGGAAATGGTTGGAAAATTCTGGGTAAAACCAAAAAATTTTCCTAACTTTAGTCTATTATTTAGGTGGGACCCGAGCGTCAAATTTGGCGGATCAAAGTGGTAACGCGTTCTATGCTGCATTGTGATTCACGTGGTATATTTGGTTGCTCAAAACTATTACCGAGTGAATGGGAAATTGAAGCCAAAGTATGCTCCATGGAAATAGAGTTTTGGTGGAAAATCCTTAAAGGTTTGAATAAGGCTTGTCCCACATTGATTTGGTGGGAAGTTTTGAATGGGTTTATAAGGCATGGGATTGGAACTTGGGGTGTGCCCCAAGGGGTACCCAAGTTTTGTAGAGAGGGAGGTTATGGACAAAATGAGCTAGACCTATTAGACCCAAAAATCACCACACGCGCGCGCCGTCGTCCGTCCGGTTGGTCAGGCTGGGCTAGGCTGGGCGCGGGTGCGTGGTGTGAGGTGGGTTGGGCTTGTCCGGCCCAATATTAATCTTTTTGGGCCAAAAAACATTTGAATTTAATTTATTTTTTGGTAAAATAAAATCAGACCGTTTTAAATTCAAATCTGTCCGAACCCTTTTTTACAGATTTTTTCAAAATCTGTCCGTTTAATTCAAGGGAAAACCCATACCTGTTTGAATTTAAATTCAAACAGATTTAAATCTATGCAAATTAAACCGAATCTGTTCGGTTATCTATTGAAACAGTGTTGCACCTGTTCAAACAGGTTTCGTACCTGTTTAATTCAAATTGAATAGCCACCACTACATCTATAAATAAATAGCCCTCATTTGATCAGATTCACTCCAATTTTCGTCCATCTTTTGTTGTAAATCATCTCTGCATTTTGTTGCATTTATTTCATTATTTTTCTGTGAGAAAGAGTGTATACACCAAGTGTGTTCGTTGAACAAATAAATTGTAGTGTCGCATTTATTTGTTGTTGATCATTTCATCCTGAAAAATAGATGTCCATATTCTGAAAGCACCGAGGAGAGGACGAATTTGTCTTAAGGACATAGTGTCAAACACTGGATTTGATCAGATTATTATTCGAAGAAATTAATCAAGTAAGTTGTTTAATTTATTATTCTGTTTTATTTGTTTATTAAATCAGATTTTAATTTTGTTTTTATAACAAAATAAAATCTATTTTTTATTTATTTAATTTTATTTCTAGTTTGATTTTTGTAATCAAACTTTCTCTCTCATTTCCTTTATTTCTTTTGTTTTCTGTTTGTTGTTAAGTACACAAACATAATTAATCTATTTAAATACAGTGAAGATTGTCCTATACAACATACAAAGAGTTGGCTCTTAGGTATTATGTTTTTAACATTTTTATATGAAAATGCACATTATGGTTGTTAGTTAAAAAACTCTTTCTTTATTGCTGTGATTTGACATTAAAATTCAAATTTCTCATTATTTCGGTTTTGCAACATGTAATTATCTTAAACTTTACTTGATTCACCACATCATGTTGGTTAAATTGGGTACGGCATGTGAGGAAGTTGGAATTGTATAGTGAAAATAAAGCGAAAAGAAGAAAAAGAAACAAAAGACTAAGGAGATAATCGTGACATTTTGACTAATAGATGGCTTTGGAAAAATCGCACAGTGAGATTACTATTAAGTTTGTAACTAACAAGATGGCCTTGGGAAAGTACCATGGCATGAATTATGCATTGTGACTAACAGGATGATCTTCGGCAAGTTCCCTTGCACGAATTTTGTTAAATCATTTCCTAACATCTTTGTCAATAGGGTTTATACTTCCTTCTTCAATGATTGATATTGAGCCAAGTAAACTCTCACTTTGATGCCACTTGATGTAGCAAAATACACATGGGCACTAGATATGATTTTGGTAGAGATAGAATTTTAAATCCACAAGGATAAGAAAACTCTAAATATATTGATAAGAAATTATATGTTCCTTAAGGCTTACGTAAATAATTATGATTAAACCAAGTAGATCTTAAAACCAAACAATTTAAAATTAAGAAACAACCTAAATCAACTTAAACTAGGAAGCTTTACAATTGAAGTGTTTTCATACTAAGGCTTTCAAATCAACTAAATACTCTCAAAATACTCCATTCCATCCGTCCCAAATAGTAGTCCATTTTGGAGAATCTAACTTTTTTGGAAAGTACAATTATTACATTTTAAAAATATTAATTTTTCAAAATTACCCTTTGATAGTTACATTGTTTTGGCAATATTAATTGTCATAATTATACTTTTTCATATTGGGTAATGCTAGAAATATCAAATTTTCTACCAAATAAATGACCAAATGTCTCACATGGATGTGATGTCCACACTTTTGTAGACCGCACACATTTGGTCGTTCATTTAGTAGAAATTTTGGAGCTATAGTATTTTCTTTTTATATTATTAATGACTTTAAAAGGAGGGCAAAATAGTAAATCCATATTATTTTATTCCTTGAGTTTTGAGAAGAGACTAATATCTTGGGATAATGAAAAATGAAATAAGGAACTAATATTTTGGGACAGAAGGAGTAATAAAAATAAAAATATAGTAACATTTTAAATCTTCTCCTACTTTACATCATAATGTTTTGATGATGTTTTTGTTGTGAAGACAGATAAGAATTGTCACATCTCAAATTCGAGCATGACTGATCATGGTCCACAAGGACTTAGTCCAAGGCACACGTAAGCCTAAACATGAACCCAAAAATCACAGAGAATGAATGTGACGATAGTCCAGAAATAAATAAATCAAAACACAATCCAGTGACATGTCACAAGTATAAATGATAAAACTAGCCATAACTAACTTTCAAAAATATATACTAAATGGAACACAAGCCGCCCACAAAATAAAATAATTCTAAATAAAATCCAACCATAATGTATGCACAAAACCGACATAACAAATTAAAAATAATGAATGTCCTAGAGGTCCATAAAATTGAGTCTCCGTTACACCAGGAGTTCACTCTAAGTCCTTCTAACACCTAGAAATGATAAACAACTAAGTCAGCTGATAGCTCAGTGAGTAGCAATATGGATAGTAAATATAGTTTTGAAAATAGGGTTCAATTCCAAAATAAGATATATATCACATAAACTAGATTGACATACAAAGATAGTCTGTTTCAAAAAGAAGGTTCCATAGTTCAATAGTTAAAATACTTATGTCTTTCAAGAACATAATAAATGACATTTTCCACTTAAAATAGATGACCACATGATTACCAATAATTTTCTGGGTACCAAGAATAACAAGTAATATGCCATGCAGGTCTGAAGGCAATAAGCCCGTTGGATCTAATATCGAACCAAGAGTCATCCTCGGGGTGGCAACCCGGCCCTTTTCTCTAAGACGATCCGATTGAAGGTCACCTAGCCTAGCCTAGATCTTTTCCTTACATTCGTTGAGCACTAGAGTCATCACGGTCCAACTCGGATCTGTTCCCTAGTGGCCAAAGTCACCACACACAATGAAACAATTTTCCTAGACTAAAATATACAAATGGTCCCAATAATCAATACAATTCAGTTTCGCAAAACATGATAGTTCACCATTATAAATATGAGACCATAACAAATAGTTTACAGTATGCCAAGTTTACACATGTTTCAGAAATAATTTAATTCCATTGATACTATAATAATTTATCAAAACAGTTTAGTCCTGAAACAACAATTTAATTTTCCAACAGTTCAGGGTAGAGAAACATTTATAAAAATATGTAGCATGCAACTACTCACCTAAAAATGGAATAATGTAATCCCCGAATAGAATATAAAAGTCCAACTAGTATCCTGAACCAAGTATGAAAATTACATGTCACTACTAATTTAAAAATACTAAAAAGAATAATAAACTAAGTACCCCACACTAAAGCACACTAACACAGCTCGAACCCCACTCACCGTTACTCTTAAAAAATACCTAAGTTCACGTTCTTCAAGGTCTCAAAATTAACCAAGACATGGGTTCTGGTCGAAACTCAATTAAATATGACTTTGAGATAAAATAGAATTTTTGATAGGTTTTCCCGAACTGTTCACTAACTCTGAAAATTAAAAACCCACTCTACACCGTTCGAAAAATTCCAAAACCCTCCAGATATCAACTAATATATCATAAGTTTCAAACCCAATTCGTTTTACTTGATTTGTTTATCAAAATAATTATTTACAATTAATTATGTCCAAACAAGTTGTTTTTTGCAGCACTTTAAAGAAATTAATGGTTCTCTTAGTATACACGAGCAATCAATGTAAGGCAAAAAACGTAAGAAACTAGACTCGTAATCGGTTCTAATGACGCTAATTTGATAATTTTCAGATTTATACCCAAAGAAAACGACATTTTCGAAGTTACTGTTTTATACTAGTTTTCTAGATAGATTTTGACTCCCAAAAATTATGAGAAAATTCTAATATGGGGTTCAATATGTAATTAATCTACTGTAAAAATTTCAATTCAAAATTCATCCGTTTGATATGTGTAGACACCCCATTTTTGACCGTCCTCAAGACTTGGATGTCACCGCTCGAACACTCGGTGATCATCTATGTTTGTGTTCGTCTTGAGTTCCCGGAGGTCTCGGCTACGCGCCTTGCCTCAAGATCTCTCGACTCGACTGTTTCGTGTCTGGTTTTGCACCAAACACTTGTGCTTTGCCTTGGAGGGGCAGGGAATGGCTTGTGGGCCATCCCCACACTTCACCAGCCATGGCTTGAGGCCACCGGCTGTGTTTTGTTGCCACTGGCCAAATGTTTGGCCGACCGGCACTATAGATGGCCGGCCGGCTATCTTTTTTTGGTCAATTGCATGTTTGGCCGGCCGACTACTGTGCATCTGTTTTTGCAGATATTTTCATGCAGCTGGCATGCACTTTCACCCCCTCCATACACGTGTATGGAGGGATTGCCCTCTTGTTAGCTTCCTTTGGAAGCTTTAAAAGACTAAATTGTCTATAAGAGGAGGTTTCTTCTCCCTCCTTTAAGGTTAGACAAGTTGGACAACATTTTCAGAGGGTTTTGAGTTTTAGGGTTAGGGCTTATATATCCTCCATCTCTATATCTCTCTCTCTCTCTCTCTTGTGTTTAGTGAGTGTTTTGCCTTAGTTTTGTACACAAACACCCACCATCACACCTTCTCTTGGAGCTGAGGCCCTTGAGGGTTGTTTTTGAAGTTTTGGAGCTGGTTTGAGCCAAAGAAGCAGCTGGTCTTCCATTCTTGAAGAGGGTCTACAAGGGTAAGACTTTTGTCCCTTTTTACCCCATTTTTGCATTGTATTTTTTGCCTACCTTACAACTGTTTTTGAGCTTTGTGTATAACATAGAAAAGTTCTATTTTTTAGTGCTCTAAATAGTTGGTTAAGGTTTTTTTAAGCTTTGGGGTTGTTTGACCCCTCTAAAGCTTTGTTAGGCTCCATTTTGTGCCATTTTTGGTTGAGCTCCGGGACCATTGTGTTTGGGCCTCCTCACCACTGAAATCTTGAGGGATTTCAGAGGTGAAGATGGTGCCTTGAGGTCCTAAGAAGGAGAGGGCCACCCCCTCTCCTTGTTGTCCTTAAAAAGGGCTATTTTTGCCTCTTGAGGGAGCATCTAGTTTAAGTGTGTGTTGACCATGCCTTGACTGATATTTATGCTTATTTTGCCATGAAATAGCATTGTGTTGAGTTGGTTTGGACACACCTTGCATGCCTCGCATACATGTCATGTAATGCCATCATTTAGCCTTAACATGCATCTAGGCTTCGACCCTTGTTCAAGCATGTTTTAGGCCCAGCTTTGTGAAGATTTTGTACTTGTTTTTCCATGCTTAAGGTCTGCCCTTGGTTGTTTTGGTCGACCATGGCATGCATTGCATAGCCCCTTTGCATTTTGGCTTGTAAGCCTTAAATGTATAGACCTCTAACATGCATCACTTGCATTGTTTCAGCGGTTTGGAACCACTTACCATGTTATTTCAGTCCTTATAACTTGCCCATATCCTTGCATTTGATGCTCCTTTAATGTGTTAAAAGGTTGTTGCCTTATGCTCCATGGATGTGCTTCTTTGTATGCTTACGTGTGTAACACGCCCACGAGGGACTCTGCGCTACACGCTACAGTTCGGACTCGATTTTGTTTGCGGTTCTAAATCTGAACCAAAGAGTCCAAATCCGGCAAATCGTTTTGAGAAAATAGATTTTTGAAAAGAAGTGCCAAACATGGACTGCTTTGCCAGATACAGAGTCGCCACCTAAATATTTTTTAAATGGGGAAATTTAGGAAACCCTGAGTCGGTGCTAAAGGCCACGTGTCCGTCATCACCAAAGTTGCCTCGGCTCGGGAGCTTGGGTACGATTGAGGAAGGTCAGCTATGAGCACCCCCTCTCGCCCGGTTCGAAGACCGACCTCTACTAACCGTGATATCTTGTTTTGAAAACGTTATGTGTTCTTGTTCCGGTTATTAGCCTAGAATTACTATGTTGTACGCACAGCAAACAAGTATAGACTAGATTGCCTAATTTGGAAATAAGCATTGCATATCCGTTTGTTTTGAAAAACACTTTGGAATTTGCTACTCGCAAGTAGGCTAAAATACGGATTTCAACGAGTTTTTCCAACTCAGACAATCCAACCTTCACCCACAGACATTCAAACAGTTTATCACATAAGCATCTAGCCACATGGTAAGCATGCTGTCATGATAGCATTCACACACATGCGATATGCTAAAGCATGGAAATACTTACATCGTACTCCGTGCCAAAACAATAAACTAGTTAGCAAACATGCATGGTCCTAGTTCATGTCAAATTGACTAATGCAACACATACAGGATGCAATTAGGGTAGGCTCGGCTAACCTAAACATGACATGTGAAATGCAATCAATTGATGCACGTATTCAATTTGGAATTGAAGTACAAATGCAGTTAGCATGATGTACCGAGCCCGGTGCATGCAAGACAAATGTATGGATGCACGCATGCATAGCATAAGGTATGCTAATTTAAACATGCCCTAATCTACCATCATAAGCGGGTAAATAAAAGGGAAGAAAGAAGTGGAGATTGGAAGACATGCACACACACGCACCCACACTTATTACAGATTCGCCCTCGCCCGGAGGGACCAAATAAATATTACAGATAATTAACCTACAAGCTAATTAAATATTACAGGCCATCTAATTAGCTAAGCAAATTAACTAATCTAGGGAAAACAGTAAACCGCCTCGGGAGGAGAGCCTGATGCAATGCATGCTCGGTCTTGCTCGGAAATGCACTGCCATGCGCAAGCTGCCTCTGTTTTCCCTCTTGTACTCCTTCGAAGGCTTCCAAAGCCTCAGGGTTGCCTCTCTGAGCACTGTACAGTACCACCGGCTGGGTAGAATGGCCACCGGCTGTAGGAGATGTTCGTCGGTTGAGAATGAATCCATCGGCCACCAATTGTTTGCCGGTCAGCACTCTGTGCAGTCGATCGGCAAAATGTTCATGCAGAACCTGTTTGACAGCAGTAGAGGACAGAGCTTTGCACGACAATGCAATTTAAGCCATATATGCACCAATCATGTCCCGTATCATGTTAGTGACTCAAAGGGACAGGCTCCTTGGTTCTCGGACCATCAATCGTGCATTTCCATGCGTGATGGCCCAAGGGACCAAGTGTGCACATTTTGATGTCAAATGCAATGCAAACCAACAAACCAAAGGGGCCCAATTCCTATCACTAGATCAAGGAACAAGGCATGCATGCATGATGCAATGCAACCTAGGCATATGAACTAGCATGCAACATGGACAATGCAATGCATACATGCAAGCATGCAAGCAAACGTGCAATGTAAGTATGCAAACAAGCATAGGATGGACTTAAACATGATTTAGGCAGCCTTAAATAGATCTAAAACAGTGGCCAAAATGCTATGAAATGAGGACTAAACACACATACACACATGCACATGTTAAAGGGCTAACACTCAAGCACAAAAGGGCAACTCTCAAGCACACTTGAAAGAGGCATAACATGGACTAATGGCATGCAAGGTAAGCATTGAAAATCATGTTACAAAAGGTGCTAAACCAATTAAACAAGATAAACAAGGCATGCAAACAAGGCCAAAAACCCAAGACAAGCCAAGAGGCTTAAACCAAGACTAAGTCCACCAAGTCTCACAAGGCTAAGAGGACTTAAAACAAGTCTAAGGCAGACCTAGACAACACCCAAGGAACACCTAGATGGCATCAAAGTGGCTCAAATTCAAAAGCATGCACAATGACCAAACATGGAGCATACAACACAAACATTTGAAGCATCAAAAGAGCTATGAAATGTAAGCATACAAGCATGCTAAGTGGACTGAAATGACATGGAAAATGGTCCCAACCCACTAAATCAAGGCAAGTAATGCATGCTATACACTCACATAATTGAAGCCTCCAAGCTAAAATGCAAAGGAGCTATGCAATGCATGTCATGGCCGACCAAAATGGCTAAGGACAGACCTCAAACAAGGCAAAATAAACATGAAAACTTCACAAAGCCAAGCCTAAAGCATGCTAGAACAATGGTTTACAACCTAAGGCATGTTAAGGCAACAAAATGGCATTACATGGCATGTGTACTAAGCAAGCATGGTGTACCAAGACCAACATACAACAATGCTATTTCATGGCAAAATAAGTATAAATAACAGTTAGAACATGATCAACACACACTTGAACATGGTGCTCATTAAAGAGGCAAAGATGGCCCTTTTCAAGGGCAACAAGGAGAGGGGGTGGCCCTCTCCTTCTTGGGACTTCAAGGCATCATCCTTACCACTGAAATCCCTCAAGATTTCAGTGGTGAGGAGGCCCAAACACCAAAGTCCCGGAGCTCACTCAAAATAGCACAAAATGGGGCCTCTCAAGGCTTAGGAGGGGTCAAACACCTCCAAACCACAAAACACTCTTAACAAACTATTTAGAGAAATAAAAAAAAAGACTTTTTTATGTTATACACTAAGCACAAAAACAGTTGTAAGGTAGTCAAAAATACAATGCAAGAATGGGGTAAAAAGGGGTAAGTTTCTTACCCTTGTTGACCTTCTTCAACAATGGTGGACCAGCTGCTCCTCCAAGCTCAAAACCACCCAAGAACCTCAAGAACAACCTCTTAGAACCTCAGTAGCCAAGGGAAGGTGTAACACTATGTGTTTGTGTGCAATAGTAAGACACAAATACACTTATACACACACAAAGGTAAAAAGAGAGAGAGAAATAGAGATAGGTGAGACACAAACCCTAACCCTAATCCAGAGCTCTCTTCTGTATATTTTCTAACCTTTTTGTCCAACCCTAAAGCCAAGAGAGGAGGGCTCCTCTTATAGAGAAGCCAATCTTGTAAAGCTTACTCAAGAAGCTAACAAGGAAGCCATCCCTCCATACACGTGTATGGAGGGGAACAAAATGCAAGCCAGCTGTATTAAAATATCTGCAAAAGCAGATGAACAGTAGTCGGCCAGCCAAAAGTGCCATTTTGACTAAATAAACTGCCGACCGGCAACAAAGAATGCCGACCGGCAATATACATTGCCGATGGCAACAAAACACCAGCCGGTGGCCTCTAGCCATGGCCGGTGATGTGTGGGGATGCCTCACAAGGCATTCCCTGCCCCTCCAAGGCAAAACACAAGTGTTTGGTGCAAAACCAGACACTAAACAGTCGAGTTCGGAGATCCTGGGGCAAGGCGCGTAGCCGAGACCTCCGGGAACTCCAAACGAACACAAACATGGATGATCACCGGGTGTTCAAACGGTGACGTCCAAGTCTTGAGGACAGTCAAAAATGGGGTGTCTACAACGTGTTTAAGCCACTTAGATACCATCTAGGTGCACCCCTAGCCTTGTTTAGGTCTGCATTGGACTTGTTTTAAGTCCCCTTAGCCTTGTGAGGTTTGGTTGACTTAGCCTTGGTTTAAGCCTCCTTGGCTTGCCTTGAATCTTGGACCATAATTGCATGCTATGCTTGTCTTGTTTGCTTGATTTGGCATCATCTTTAACATGATTTTCAGAGCTTTCTATGCATGCTAATTGTCCATGTTTAGTCTCTTTTAAGTGTGCTTAAAAGTTGCTTGTTTTATGCTTAAGTGTTGGCCCATTTGCATGCATGTTTGTGTGCACATTAGCCTTCATTTCCTTGGCATTTGGCCACTGATTTTGGCATGCTTGCGAGCTATCCATGTTAGTTTAAGTCCACCCCTTTGCATGTTGTTGCATGCTCACCTTGTGTATTGTTGCATACTAGTGTGTCGTTGCATGATTGAATGAAGTCACATGCTTGCTTGCATGCTTGAACATCCACATTGTGTCTTGCATACTCGTAAGTTGCATTGCTTCATGCCTTACATGCTTCTTTACCTAGGTCGTGTGCCTAACATGCATTGCTTGCTTGCATTGTCCATGTTGCATGCAAGTCAACATGCTTAGGATTGCATTGGATTAACATGCATGCTTTGCCTCTTGAATTGTTTGTGATAGAGGTTGAGCCCCTTTGTTTGATTATGTACATTGCATTCCATATCAAAATGCACACTTGATTCTTTGGGCCATCATGCATGGAAATGCGTGATTGGTGGTCCGAGAATCGAGGCCCATCCTCCTTTGAGTCATACACATGATAAGGGGTGTGGTTGGTGCATTCATTGCTTGAAATGCATTGTCATGCTTTGTTTTGCCCTCTGTTGCTGTCAACACAGATTCTGCAGGAAGATTTGGCCGGCCGGCCATCTCCAGTGCCGACCGGCCATCTATAAGTGGCCGATGGATCAATTTGTGGCCGGTGACCATTCTCCATGGCCGGTCACCAATCCCCTCAGCCGGTGGTGTTCCACAGTGTGCAGAGAAGCGATTCTGAGATTTGTGCAATCTTCAGAGAAGGATAACAGTCAAAACAGAGGCAACTTGTGCATGGTAGTGGCTTTCGAGCAGAGCCGAGCGCGCATGCATTGGACCCTCTTCCCGAGGCTGCTGTTTATTGCTTAAATTAGATTAGTTAATTTGTTAATTAATTAATTGTTCTGTAATAATTAATTAGCTTGTAGGTTAATTAATTGTATTATTCTTTCGGTCCCTCCGAGCGGGGGCAAATTTGTAATAAGTGTGGGTGCGTGTGTGCATGTCTTCCAACCCCCACTTCTTTCTCCTTTTTACTTACCTGATTTTGATGGTTAGAATTAGGTCATATTTAAATTAGCATGTTTATGCTATGCATGCGTGCATCATTCATCAGTATTGCATACACCGGGCTCGGCACATCATGCTAAATGCATAATATTTCAAATCTAACTTGAATACATGCTATCTGTGCATTTCACATGTCATCCTTAGATTAGCCGAGCTTATTCTAGTGACATTCTGTATGCGTTGCATTAGGCATTTAAACATGGACTTGGATCACGCATGATTGCTAACATGTTCTTGTTTTGGTGCGGAATACATTGTAAGTATTTTATGCTTTAGCATCTCGCATGAGTGTGGATGTTAACATGACAGCGTGCTTACCATGTGGCTAGATGCTTATGTGATATAAACTGTCTGAATGCCTGTGGGTGAAGGTTTGATTGTTTGAGTTGGAATAACTCATTGAAATCCGTATTTTAGCCTACTTGCGGGTAGCAAATTCCAAAGCATTTTCCAAACAAACGGATATGCAATGCTTCGTTCCAAATTAGGCAATCTAGTCTATACTTTTGTGTTGTGCGCATCACATAGTAATTCTAGCTAATTAACTGGAATAAGAACACATAACGTTTTCAAAAGAAGATATCACGGTTAGTAGAGGCCGATCTTCGGATCGGGCGAGAGGGGGTGCTTATAGCTGACCTTCCCCAATCGTACCCAAGTTCCCGAGCCGAGGCAACTTTGGTGATGACGGACACGTGGCCTTCAGCACCGAGTCAGGGTTTCCTAAATTCTCCCATTAAAAAAAATTTAGGTGGCGACTCTGTATCTGGCAAAGCAGTCCATGTTTGGCACTTCTTTCAAAAATCTGTTTTTCTCAAAACGATTTGCCGGATTAGGACTCTTTGGTTCAGATTAAGAACCGACACAAATTGAGTCCGAACTGTAGAGTGAGGCCCCAGGGCGCGTCTACAATATGATTCCTCGATTTTTAAAGTCTGTGGTTCTATACAAAATTTTTAAACTAAGAATTACACCCATTTTTTACACAATTTATTTTCTCAGGTTTCTTAACAGTGTATATACATACAAAATACATAAACCTACAACCTCTCCATCAGTGAACTAAATAACAATAGAATAAGGATAAAGAAGAAAGAAAGAAGAAAACCTAAAAGAGCTATCCTTTGATGATCATACACAGCACAACACACCTAATCCTTCCTTTGTTGCAACCTCTTTTTTTTTTTTTTTTTTTTCAGTCTCTCTCCTGTGGTGGCTGCTGCTGCTGCTAGGAACACTAGGGTTGATTTTTGTTCTGGTACCATATTGTCTTGTGCTTGCCCCCAAGACGGTATTGATAATTTTGGTTGAGATGTAATCTGTCCAATTAAAATCTCATGCCAGAAATAAAAGTGTTCTTAACTAATCCTCCTGCCAAGAAAACTAAATCCCAGAGTACCACACTGGGCTTTTCTCCTCCCCTCACAAACCACTTGCCCAAAGCTGCCTGACAACAGATGGACTGACGCTGAATTGTATAAATAAAATGATGGGTAGATTTATGTCCAATGAACATATTCAAACAAGTGAACCAACATTAAATAGTGTATATATATAGTTTCTCATCAGTGGATCTCCAAAGGACTTTGGAGATTAGTTGGGGAAAAATTACAGCAACGATATACTAAATGCAGCAAGTATGAATGAAGATATTATAACAGCCATACACATTCACTGAAATCATCAACACAAGGAAGTAAATCCCAAGAGGATAGGCATATTTTACCAACACTGGATTAAGTTAAAAGCTTTATCTAGCCATTCATGTGAAATAACAGCTGACAAGTCCATCTTCTGAGTCAAAAAAGTAAACGACATTCCTTGCCCAATCAGCAGCTAGGCTCCCCATCTTCCACTGTGCCGTGCGGCAAATCATCTTCGAATCAGCTACCCAACTGCTTAAGAGCAATGATAAAATAAAACCAATCAAAAAACTGAGTTCACGTTAGACATCTATTTTCCTTTTTATCTTAATTTTTGTATAGTTTCATCATCTTATAATTTAAGACAGATTTTTTCAGCTTGTCATCAACTTAGATGACACTTTCTTAGAAAGCACAGATACAGATATGGCATAAGGGTATGATACAATAGGGATACACGGATATGGAGTGGGTAGGAGAAGGCGTAGAAAACACAAACTGGGGTGGAGGAGAAATTTGAGCAACCTTGAAACGGGTCTCCTCAGCAAAAAGTTCCTGAACCAAGCCATCAACAGAAGGAAAAAATATTCTGTGTAACAAGTACTCCACGTCACCTACGTTACGTGGAGTCCCATTCCACCAATAATATGACACGCCTAGCTGACTCTCTCTCTCTCTCTCTCTCTCAGGCACAGAAACACTCTTTGTCTACTTCAAAAAACAGAGGAGTTTTCTCATCTTGACAGAATCGGCAGAGAACTCATACCCCATCTGGTAATTTCCACAGACAAGCACACATTTATACGCTTATAGATATATGCGTATCTACATTTCTCTATTTAAGACTGAATTTTTTTGGCATCTAAACATGTAACCATATATATATTTTATTCATACATATAAAGATCCATCTTTTCCTTTATCAGGCTGGTTGATGCAGGGAATAAGAACCTCAAGAAAGAGTAAATTTAAAGTAGCGGCGGCATTGGAAATTGACATGATTTTAAAAAAAAATCAACGGTAACCATACATAATCATATTTATAGTGTTAAGAGTCTTATTTTACGATTATTTTTATAGTTTTTAAGATTTTTAATGGTAGGGTTATTTTGGCAATTTGCAAAATTTCTAGATATGGGTTGTGTGGATTGCCTATGGATCGTCTTGTGAGTCGAGTTATTTAATTAGCTTTTGTTTATGTTTTTTATTTAATCTTAAATTAATTTTGGAAGTCACAAGTTTAGTAATTTCCTATTTTGAAGTAAGGAAGTTTCTAAAGTCTATATAAAGTCATGTAATGACTCTAATTCAATAGAGTCGATATTTTAGAGAATTTTCAGAGCTCTGAAGATTTTTTATAGATTGTGTCAACCCTTAGGTGTGATGCCTAAGGCTTCTAGGATTGATTCCTAGAAACTATTTCTTCTTCTCCTCTATTTATTTATTTCTTTCTTTCTTTCTTGAATTTCAGCACTTTAACAGCCAAAACACTGTTCATGAGCTATGTTACATGGGCTCGGGTATGGGTGTCAGGTGCAGGTATGTATCTAGATGTCAGACTCATCAAACTATAAATTTAAGGGTACACGGATTCGACAAAAAAATATCATATTTTATATTTTTAAAAAAGTATGTGAGATAAAATGGTATTATATGTAACTTACAATGTCAAAAAGATATATATAGCAATTATACGACAATATGCACATATAATAATAGTGTTATACACAATTATATATGAAGTATCCATTAAAAAATATCTAACACATCCCATAGCCTTGTCCGAGTGTCGGGTGTCCGACACGAGTATTTGATTTATTTTGAAGAGTCCGTGTAACATAGTTCATGAGTACTGTTCACAGCCACTAAACAGTGCCAAAATCTCATATTTTTCAAGCTTAAACTCTTGCCTATTTATTACCCTACACAAACCCACTTGTCCCCTACACTTTTATTGCAATTTCAGCCATAAGGCCCATTTAAAATCAGCCCCAAAAGCACACTGTTGAGGCTGTCCCTACTTGTAAAATCAACAAAGAGCGTGGGCAGAAGGAGGAATGTGGGTTTGTGGTTGTGCTCTCTGACTTTGTTGAAAAACTAGGTGACAAATCGTCATTATTTGAGAAGAAATTTTTAGGAGGGGTTGAGTTCTTTGCCTTTGTTGAAGAAAAATGTGATGAAGCACCATTAGGAAATGAAAAATTGGAATTCTGCGGAGATGGAAGTGTGAGGTCGGCCTTCCCTTTGTTGTGTGATGGATAAAAACCATGGAGTAGAAAGGATGGAAAATAGGGCTGGGTCAAGCTCTCTTGAATTGTGCAGCCATGTGAGGACTTGGGCATTCTCCTTACTGCATGTGTGATAAGCCAACTAATAGCCCTTGACTTTAGAATCTGTGTGTCCATGTGTGGAGAATGTAATGGCTTGCAACTTATCCTTGGACATGATAAAATATGCAAGCCACACTGAACTTGCTTTTGGTTGAGCAAAAGAAAGTCTGCAACTTTTTATTTTTTAAGTCAATCACACTTGAATCCACACTAACAGTGACGCAAGGACACACAAACCAATAAAGAACCAAAGGCTGCAACAATTGAGAGAAATAGAGAGAGATGAGTGAAAAATCTAGAAACCCTAGATGTTGATTTGTGATTATGTATCAATAAAAAGCAAAATATAACAATCCCAATCAAACAATCAAAAGAAAGAGACACAAAGATTTTACGTGGAAAAATCACAATTGGACACCTTCCAATTGTGATCAAAAAATCACGGGCAACAGCCACAAGAACAATCCACTAAGAAGATTTAAAGGAATTACACAGGTATCACTCTCAATTATCTAGCGAATCCACAACGCCTAATTGAACCAACCTCTATGTGCCTCTTCCAACCCTATCTTCAGCACGGAATTGTCTTTCTGATGAGCCACTCCGGATTCCACCAAAGCTTCAGGCTCGAATTCTTCATAATTCACAACTGAAGAACAACTCTCTCTTTTGTGTATAACAAACAAATCTTTGATGTACTCTCTTTAAACCATGAGTTGAATACTCAATAAAACATCAAAGAAAATAACAAAATATCCCCAGATATAAACCTTTAAGAACCAAAAAGAAGATCTGGAGGACTTCAATCAATCACCTAGTTTTGGGAGAAAACCAAGTATTTATAGAGAACCAAAAGTAATCCTAGATTGGGAAGAAAACAAACTCCTTGAAAAATTCGGATTCTGAGGCTCGTTCGAGCGAAGATTTCCTGGCTCGAGCGAGGAGTGTATTTTTCATGATTTCTACTAGTGCATTGGCTCGAGCGACGGATCCTTGGCTCGAGCGAGGAATACACTTTTTCAGATTTTTGTATGGACGCAATCCTTGGCTCGAGCGAGAACTCCTTGGATCGAGCGAGCAAACCTTCGCTCGAGCGAGCCCTTCTTGGCTCGAGCGACCAATGGCAGACATGCAATTTTCAATGCAATTTTTCATTTTTCTTCGGCCGCGAGCTGACCGGGCAGCTCGACCCCCGTAATAATCAGCGAAGTGGCAATCTTGAAAGCATTAACATCACAAACTTCTCTGCATGGCTCGATTCGGGTTTGGATTTGCATCTAACAAACTCATAGCCTCACTGAAATAAAAATGCGAATAAAATTACACCTCAAAGGAGTTTTGTCAAACGGGGTTGCCAACAATAAAAACCTAACAATGAGAAACCTGGAAGACCTGATATTACCAGTCACAATTGAAGCAAGGACCCACTGAAGGTTACCACAATCCAGATCGAGAACATAACACTCAGATCTTCGAACAACCACGAACTAAAGAAGATGATTACAACTAGAAAAGATTGAGTAGAGGAGGATGAGCGATCGACAGAAGATAAGAGAAGAGGAGCCACCATCGATGGAAGAAAGAGGGCTATCACCGACGGGACTACAATTAAGTAAACCCTAATTGCGGTAAACAACCCAAAAAAGAGAAGAAGGGATTGTGACCAACGAAACCCTAACAACGACAAACGATTATAAGAGAGAGAAGGGGCTGTGACCAACAGAACCCTAATCGGCAATGGATGATGGTGGTAGCTAGGGTTGTAAATGCTTTGATACCATATTAGAAAAGGAAAACGATATTTTGCATTACATTAATAAGAAGATTACAAGCAATGATATATATATAACAAAAGCTAAATCCTAATTAGAAAATTATGACTAAACAAACGCTACCTACCCTTATATAAACTAATATTACAAATCTCACACATGAGACACCATTACAAATACTACTCTTTCAACATAATGTTCACCTTGCATATGACACAACGGAGGGAACTACACATGAATTCAGAATTAAAATCCTAATTTTGGTTTGGTAAGCAGAATTTACCTCCTTTTTTTAATAACGACTTCTGTATAAAGATGAAAAGCACAAAAACTATCCAACACACCAAAAATGTTGTAGCACAGAAACTAATGCCCATTCTTTTAATGTGGAAAATTCTTCCTCACTAAAAAAAACAGGAACAATAAGTTGATTACATTCCAAAATTTAACCACCCCAGCATTTTTCAACATATAGTCACTTCCTAAGTAGCCCAGATATGACACGTGACGTGACACTGATACACAAACTTGAAAATTTTGACAAAATATAGGACACGACACGTGAGGGACACCTGAAGGATATATAATTTTATATATTTATTATATGTCACATGTAAGGATAAATAACTATTATATGTCATGTATATGAATATTTAACTTTTTAGAGTCCAAAGGAACATAATAGATATAATATTTATATTAATTTTAAAAAGTGTCCGACAAGTGTCGTGTCGTGTCGTGTTGTGTCGGTGTTGACACATTATCTTCTTAGACATGTCATTGCTTCTTAGGTCACTTCCAAAAAGGGATGTAACCCTATTTTGACTAAAAAAGACCTAATTGGGAGCAAGTGTATAAATAGAACTTCCTAACTTGAGATTAAGGTTGTTCATACGTTGAGAAGATGGCTCTCAGGCAAGAAGAGGTGATTTCCGAAGGTCCAACTATGGTGTTCTTAATGAAGATGGTGGCTCAAGTAGACTATGGATTTGAAATACTAAGTCCTCAACTTTTGAAACACAATTTGCCTTTGACATTGTTTAATTTAGTTGAATCTTAATTCTTATTTTTAGTTTAACCAATCACAACTCAAACTCATTGAATTAATTTGAGAACACCAACTTTTGAATTAACATAATTTAGCCTCTTAGTCCCTGAGGTTCGACTTGGATTAAAGCTTAAAATTCCAAGATTGTATATATATCCTCTAAAATAGGGGCTTGCAAACAAACCCAAGTAATACATACTTTGTCGTTTCAGCTCAAAAAAAGGACTAGCAGTGATGTATAAATATAATAATAATTATAATTAAAGCAATAAAAAAAAACAGTATAAGAAGAAGAATAAAAATGAACAAGTAGGTAAAATTAAGGAGAAGAAGATGTTGGCTTACATTAAACCACCGAGCCATCACAGAAATAAGTTGCACTCTTTGCAACCAAGTAAGATTGGCATGAGATGGAACAGATTTCCAAGGGGAATATTCCACTTCTTGAGCGACGGCTACCATTGGTAACTTGGAGCTTCATGCAGTGAAAGCGAAGAGATTCGTTCTCCACCTCTTCCACGTACTCGTTGTCCTCATCCTCCTCCACGTCCTCCTCCTTCTCCTCCATGTCCTCGTCCTCATCCTCGTTCAAGGAATCCTCCTCAGTTATGGTTGTTGGATTGGGATGACACATCACCACAGAAAACCAAAACAAGCAGAACTTATCACTGCCTAGATGGGCCAAGCTCGGAGGAGGAGGAGGACCAGTATGCTCAGGTATGTAAGACCGTCCATAGTCATGGACATTGAACTTGCCCATGAACCATGTCTTTCTCATTAAATCATACCCAATTAGGCATGCAGTGGTGTGTCAAGCTGAATACCAATACAACATGCTGTCAACAGCCAATGCAGATCCCATTAAGTCATCTGGACCAAAGAACCGAGTCTTGGGTATTTCAAACCCTTCACTCACCCAATTTTTGGTATTAACATCATATCTTCGGAGGACACAATCCTCAAGCCAACCCACCACAATACATGGCTTGGGAACATGTATAGCTGCAGAGAATATACGTGTAATCATAATTGGAAAAGGTGGAATAGGAGCAGGGTTAGGTAGAGACTCCCATTGATTTAGACTCGGGTCAAAAGCCATGGCCCATGGTGATGGTGGTGGTTCTAAACCACCCAGGCAATAAAACTTGTCATCCAGAACCCAAGTGTGTATATTTGCCCCTAGGGCATAAGGCAATTGAGGAAAGATGTCTAATTTTTTGGCAATAGGATTATTACCAAGGTCAATTCGAACCAAATGATTTCCCTTTTTGTCATTCCTCCATTGACGAACGAACTGGTATAATGAAGAGTTGTGAACCACCCAGCTAGCACCACATACAGCATACAATTTTGCAGTCAAAATGGGTTTGAGAAATTGGTCAAAACCAAAATCATACCTTTCATAGTCGTCTTGGTGAAAAGGAAGACGAGGGTTGTTGTGGGGAAATTGTTGATTGTCATGGTCGACGTCCTCGGAGACTTGAAAAGCGTACCAATAAAACTCATCACAATCAGTTAGACAAATATAGGCAATTTTTGAAGAAGAAGATGAAGAAGGTGGTGGTGGTAATGGTGAGAGTGATGAGATTGAGGGTGGTGGTGATTCAGTATATATAAATGGATCAGGAATAGGATGAGCCAATTCCATAACAAGTTGGAGACTGACTCGCTTTACCTCTATGTCAGAAGAGACGCAAAGAGGATACCAATGAAAGCCGTTACAGTCGACTAGACAAAAATAGACGCGTTTTGAAGATGGAGAAAAGGATGAAGAAGAAGAAGAAGGAGGAGAAGTAGTAGATGATATTAATGGTGAGAGTGGTGAGGTTGGTGAGAGTGAGGGTTGACAGAACGGAGCAAGTTGGAGATCGACTCGCTTTTCCTCGTGGGACGGAGGAATCATGTTCATCTTCTTCTTCTTTAAAAAAAACTTAGGGTTTGAAAGGAAGAGGGAAAATTTTTTGGGAAATTCATGCCTGCCTGATCCATATCTGCGTGTTGACCCGGTGAACCTTCCAAATGTATTTTTCACAATTATATATTTGCTCACTGTTTAAGATTGATTTTTTTTTGTTTTCTAAATTCAAAATATTTGGTTTTCAATTTTCAAAAATATCTTTTGAGTTTTTAAATTTTTAAAAATTTTTTTGGTTTTTTTTCCCTTCTAAATTTAGTCTTTTTTTTTTTTCAATTTTCAAAAATATCTATTTTTTTACAATTATACATACATATGAGGCTAAATTCAAAAAGAAATCTAAATTTATTATTATTATTATTATTATTATTATTATTATTATTTGACGGCTTTATGTAGAAACCAAATTCCAGGTTAAATTTAATATAATTTTAATTCAAACCTCAATTTCTTTTCTTTTTTTAAAAATAATTTCAGCCTTCAAATTTGGGCATTTTAAGTGACTTTCTGCTACCATTCTATTTTAGCCTTTTTCAAATAAGTGATTCTTTTTTTTTCTTTTTTTTTTTTGTTGCACTATATAACAATTTGTATTTTTGGTACTCTTTTTGCAGCCATTTTTTGCGGCCCAAAGTAGTTGCTTTGTGGGTTTTCCCTCAAGGTTGGCCCTAGCATTAATCCCACAACCACATTACATGTAGTCACACTAGTTTCGTTGACAAGAATAATGTTTTATCTACACAAAAAATGGTTACTCAAATCCGCCTGAATGAAGTGGCAAGCTTCCATAGCAAAAATTGCCTACTTGCCTAAACCCCCCTCAAACGCTCATCTCTCTCTCTCTCTCTCTCTCTCTCTCTCTCAAACACCTCTCTTTCTTTCTCCTCTATTTCTGATAACCCTTACAATTCTACTCTCTCTCAAACTACCAGCCGGCAACGATCTCTCACTCAATGCCGCTGTCGATCTCCCTCGCTCGCTAATGGGAAGAAACGATCTCTCTCTCAAACTACTGAGAAGAGTCAACACAAGCCAAGAAAATAGATTTTGAAAATATTTTTATTTGAGACTGAAGATAGAGACGAAATAGAGATAGACAATGGAGAAAGAGAAGATAAAGTTTTTTTTCAGAAAAAGAAAAGAGAGAGATCAAGACAAAGAAACACTTGGTACCCATTTCCATTTTACTTTTCTTCGTTTAGTTTCTTAGAATCTGTAGAATATTTAAAAATTGAAAGAAAATAACAACTGAGTTGTTTTTCTGAGTGAAAATGAATTAACATTGCTCTGTTGTTGAAGTAAATGAGCATTGGAGGTTCGAATATCCAAAACTTCTTTTGGGTCATATGGGTTTTATGGGTTGGGGTTTTCAATTTTCGCTTCTTTTGTATTTTCCTCTGCTTTCTCGTTAGCCACACACACAGAAAATGTGTGTGAGTGTGTTGCTTTTCTGATTCCCAAGCACGTGAAGTCCACACACAAATTGGGGCAATTGGGCCTAACATAGCATACACCGTTTCCACCTCATTCAAGCAAGTCGGGCTACATCACAATTGGTGGATGTGACAGAATTGTTTAAACATTTCCTAAGAATAATAGGAATGAATATATTGTCACTAGAGTAATGCTAGGGTTTCATGAAAAAATTATCATGAAATGTTTTATGAAATTTGAATAAATAATCTAATGTGGTAAGTAACAAAATAAGAAAAACGACTTACCTTAATGTAAGTATGTTTTAATTTTGTTAAAAGTGTCACACCCCAACTCCAGGCATGATCGGCTGTGGCCCACAGGGATTGAGCCCAAGGCACACGTAAGCCTAAACATGAACCCAAAATCACAAAGAATAAATGTGACGATGGCCTAGAAATAAATAAATCAAAACTCAAACCAGTGACAAGTCACAAGTATAAATGGTAAAACCAGCCATAACCAACTTCCAAAAATATATACTAAATGGAACGCAAACCGTTCATAAAATAAAATAATTCTAAATAAAATCCAACCACAATCTATGCACAAAATCGACATAACAAGCTAAAACAAAATAATGAATGTCCTAGAGGTTCATGCAACTGAGTCCCCGCTACGCCATGAGTCCACTCTAAGTCCTTCTAACACCTGGAAGTGATAAACAACTAAGTCAGCTAATAGCTCAGTGAGTAGCAACATGGATAGTAAATACAGTTTTGAAAATAAGGTTCAATTCCAAAATAAGATATATATCATAGAAACTAGATTGGCATACAGTTTTGATATACACAATCTGTTTCAAAAAGAAAGTTTCACAGTTCAACAGTTAAAATACTCATGTCTCTCAAGAACATAACAAATGACATTCTCCACTTAAAACAGATTACAACATGATCATCAATAATTTTCTAAGTACCTAGAATAACAAGTAACATGCCACAAAGTTCTCAATGTTATAAGCCCATTGGATCTAATATCGGACCAAGAGTCATCCTCAGGGTGGTTACCTGGGCCTTTTCTCTAAGACGATCCGATTGAAGGTCACCTAGCCTAGCCTAGCCTAGGTTTTTTCCTTATAATCATTGAGCACTAGAGTCATCACGGTCTAACCCGGATATGTTCCCTAGTGGCCAAAGTCACCATACACAGTGTAATAATTTCCCTGGACTAAAATATACAGATGGTCCCAATAATCAACACAATTCAGTTTCACAAAACATGGTAGTTCACCATTATAAACATGAGACCATAACAAATAGTTTACAGTATACCAAGTTTACACATGTTTCAGAAATAATTTAATTCCATTGATAATATAATAATTTATCAAAATAGTTTAGTCCTGAAACAACAATTTAATTTTCCAACAGTTCAAGGTAGGGAAACATTTATAAAAATATGTAGCATGCAACTACTCACCTGAAAATGAAGTAATATAATCCTTGAATAGAGTATGAAAGTTCAACTAGTGCCCTAAACCAAGTATGAAAACTACACGTCACTACTAATTTAAAAATACTAAAAAGAATAACAAACTAAGTACCCCACACTAAAGCGCACTAACACAGCTCAACCCCATTCACCGTTACTCTTAAATAATACATAAGTTCATGTTTTTCAAGGTCTCAAATTACTCAAGACATGTGTTCTGATCGAAACTTAATTAAAAGTAATTTTAAGATAAAACAGAATTTTAAACAAGTTTTCCCAATCTATTCACTAACTTTGAAAATTAAAAAAAAAAACCTACTCCATGCTGTTCGAAAAATTTCAAAACCCTCCAGATATCAACTAATATATCCTAAGTTTCAAACCCAATTAGTTTTACTTGATTTGCTTATCAAAATAATTATTTACAATTAATTATGTCCAAACAAGTTGTTTTCTGTAGCACTTTAAAGAAATTAATGGTTCTCTTAGTATACACGAGCAATCAACGCAAAGCCAAAAATGTAAGAAACTAGACTCATTACCGGTTCTAATGACACTAATTTGATAATTTTCAAATCTATACCCAAAGAGAACGACACTTCCGAACTTACTGTTTTACACCAGTTTTCTGGACAGATTTGAACGCACCAGTTAATATAGATTTTGACTCCCAAAAATTATGAGAAAATTTTGATATGAGGTTCAATATGTAATTAATCTACTGTAAAAATTTCAGTTCAAAATTCATCAGTTTGATATGATTCCTCGATTTTTAAAGTCTGTGGTTCTGTACAGAATTTTTAAACTAAGAATTACGCCAATTCTTTACGCACAATTTATTTCCTCAGGTTTCTTAATAGTGTATATATATACAAAATACATAAGCCTACAACCTCTCCATCAATGAACTAAATAATAATAGAATAAGGATAAAGAAGAAAGAAAGAAGAAAACCTAAAAGAGCTATCATTTGATGATCACACACAGCACAACACAGCCAATCCTTTTTTTTGTTGCAACCTCTTTTTATTTTTATTTTTTCCTTCTTTCCCCCCAATCTCTCTTTCTCTCGTGGCTGCTACTGCTAGGAAGACTAGGGTTGTTTTTTATATATCTAAACAAAAGGTTTTAAATTATTATCTCTTTATATTATTTTATTTTTCTATCTCCATTAATTTAAATAAAATATAACTATTATTATATCAAAATATACTTACTAACTTGCCCTCTTTTTTTTTTTAATAATAAATCTTATCTCTAAATTAAAGACTTTCACCATAAATTTATTTTAGGTCTAAAATTAATTAAAAGACCCTCTAATAATATTTAATTTGAACTTAAAGATTCACAAGCAAAATATTTGAGATTTGTAAAACAATTATTATTTAATTAATTATTTTATTTGTATATTCAGGTTCTCACAAAATGTTTGTTGACCCTTAGGCAAAACCCAACCCAACCACATGAAATTAAGAAGGGTGATTCTACTTACACCGCTACTTTACCTCTTTACACCCTCCATATGAGTTTTTTTCTTTTCCCAATTTTATCCATGCGTAAAATTACTTTTAAGGACAAAACACTAAAATTAAATATATTTTGTTATCTCCTTACACCCCTTGGTCTTCAATCCCTATTCCTCTTTTTTCCTTTCTCAATTTTTCTTTTCTCTTACACATCCCTTTTCAAAATGTGAGAATCATAGTGTTTTGAGCATTAAAGAAAGCAATGGATGAAGAAACGATGGTGAAGAACCATCAAAAAAGTGAAATTGTGAGTTTTTTTTAATTTATTTGGGAGGTTTTTGTTTCATTTTTCTAGACTGGTGTTCAACTTTCGTTCAGTGGTTTGAAATCGAACAAAATAAAATAGTCCGGCATCATATTGCCAAACAAAAAATATAAGTCTGGTAACCAACTACCGAATAAAAGATACATTTTCGGTTACCCCAAACCGAATTTTTTAAATTTGTTCGATTTTTCATCACCATGTATTTTCATTTTCATTTTTTTATATTTTTTATTTTTTTGCCTGGAAGGATTGTACTTATACTCATTGCAACAATGCAAGTACTGCAATATTAGTGAACTCTAGTCATAAATTCATTACAGACGAGATTTTTTAATTTTTTTTTTATGAATACGATTTTTTCTTATTTTTAATTTGTATTGAGTTTTATTAATAATTTGACATATAAATGTATTTATTATCTTTAGATTTTTAGTAGTCGTGAAGCATTAATTAAATGGGCTTCTGACATTTGAAAGAAGACTGGATTTGTCATTGTTATAAAGACATCAAATGTGGGAGGCGATAGTAGAAAACCAAGACTTACACTTGCTTGTGAAAGAAGTGATTACTATAGAGATAACATGAAGATCAAGGGAGAATAATTGAGGTTGACAGATTCTAAAAAGTGTGGATGTCTATTTCTATTAAGAGGGGAAAAATTACCTACAAATTACCAAGACGAATTGTGATAACATATTTGATTAATGGATGCAAACAATGACAGATTTTATGGATGCTTTATGGATATTCATACACTAGATGTTTTTATGAATAATTTTATGGATACTTTTTATGTATCATTTTATGGATGCGTGTTTGATTTATGAATTTTTTTATAGACGCTTCAAGGAAAAAGTAAATCATTCAATATACAGCAACGGGGGCCTGTAGACGTCCCCGAACGTCCCGGGAGGGAAATCCCGTTTTGTTCATTGGGCTCACTATAGTTCAGGACTCAATGTCACGGTCTTGTATCTAATCTCTCAAAGTGCAATGCAAGACCGATGAATCATTAAAGAGTCCAAATCCGACAAATCGTTTTTTAAAACAGATTTTTTTGAAAGAAGTGCCAAACATAGACTACTTTGCCAGATACAGAGTCGCCATCTAAATATTTTATTTTGGGGGGATTTAGGAAACCCTGACTCGTGCCTAAGGCCACGTGTCCATCAACACTAAAGTTGCCTCGGCTCGAGAACTTGGGTACGATTGGAGAAGGTCACTTCGTGAGCACCCCCGCTCGCCCGATCAAAGATCGGTCTCTACTAACCATGATATCTAGTTTTGAAAACATTATGCGTTCTTATTCAGGTTATTACCCTAGAATTACTATGTGATGCGCACAGCATACAAGTATAGACCGGATCGCCTGAATTGGAACGAAACATCTCATGTTTGTTTTGAAAACAGTTTGTTACTCGCAAGTAGGCTAAAATGTGGATTTGCCACCCTCAGGTGGGCTTAGAAAACAAGATGATTTGCCACTCTCAAGTGGGCTTAAAACTCGCAATCAATGCATTATTCAATTCAGATAATCCAACCTTCACCCACAGGCATTCAGGCAGGTATATCACATAAGCACATAGCCTCATGGTAAGCATGCTATCATGGCAGTCACTCACACACATGCAAGGATGCTAAAGCATAAACACTTACCGAGTACTCCAAGCCAAAACAGATGCTATGTTAGAAATCCATGCATGATCCTAACTATGCTGAAATGCCTAATGCAACACATGCAGGAATGCAACTATAATGGGCTCGACTATTCTAAAGATGACATGTGAAATGCTACAACTAACAAGTATTCAACTCGGAATTGAAATACAATGCAGTTAGTATGATGCACCGAGCCCGGTGCATGCAAGACAGATGAATGGATGCAAACATGCGAGCGTAAGTATGCTAATTGAAACGTGCCCTAAACTAACCATCATAAGCTGGTAAATAAAAGGGAGAAAGACGTGGGGTTGGAAGACATACATCACACACACACGCACACTTATTACAATTGTGCCCTCGCTCGGAGGGTCCGAATAAATAATACACAACCAAAATAAATAACGAATTATTACACAACACTAATTACTTAACAAATGAACTAGGTAAGCAAAGTAAACTAGCATGCTACGCTACGTGCAATGGACTACCTCAGCTCTGCTCGGAATGATGGAGGGTGTATGCAAGCTCAAGTTGCCTTGTTGGTAAATTCCATCACGATGCCTCGCCTCGGTTTGGTTTGCAATTGATCTCAGAAACTTGCACAAAGCTCCAGAAGGCTGAAACTCCACCTTGGGAAGGCCACCGACCAGTTATCAGAATGGGAGGCCACCTGCCGACCACCCTTTGTGGTGGAGACCAAAGAGGGTGGTCGGCCTACCAGAAAACCTGGTCGGCCGACCAGTTTCCACCTCTGGTTTCTGGCTTTATCTGCAACAAAGGCAAGAGAGAGAAAAGGCAATGTATTTTCAACATATGTGTGCACGACCACTCTCCCCGTCCTTGCACAAGCTCTAGGGAGTGTAGTCCTCGATCCTCGTGCCACCAATCACGCATCTCGATGCATGATGGCCGAGGAATCGAATTGCACGACTCGATGTGAAATGAATGCACATATGAACACAACAAGGCCTAAACTCCATCATGGATAATCTGGAGCGTTGGCGACCGGGAATCGAGGCATGTTTCGTCACTTGGAGTACGAAACGTCCCTCGTTTCCCGTGTTTGGACTAAACCCTACTCCAAACAGAATGCAATATGCATGATATGCATGAATGCAATTCTAACATACAACCTAGCATACATAATGCGCGTGATATGACATGGCATACACAATGCTCTAACATGCAACCTACCATACGCAATGCTATGGACTAAAATGGCATACACAATGCACGATGGACTTACACCAATATGAGTGGACCTCAGCCACACTCACATCAGTGGCCATATGATGGAAATGAGACAACCGAAACACATGCAAACATGCACGGATGCAAAGGACCGATCCTAAGGCATAACATGCAACTCTAACTAAGCATGGCAGAGGATGAAACATGGCATAGAATGGGACATGATACAGCTCTGAAATGGCATAAAAGATGGTCCCGAAACATACAAATATGTCACACAATGTATGCTAGGTGGCTCGGGTACCGAAACTAGTGAAGCGGGTAACACTAAAGGTACACAAAGCAATGCACAAATGGCAAAACCAACCCCAAACAGACCCTAGGTAGGTCTGAAATAGTGGGGAAATGGCCTAAAATGATGGCTCGGAATGCAAAGAAATGGAGCTCATTCAATGGTCGGTAAATGAGGCATACAAGCCCGACTCTCAAACACATTTAAAGAGTATAAAACATGACAATATGGCATTCAAAAAAGCTCTGAAATATGATGTATAATGGGCCCAAAACATGAACACACCTCAGTATATGCATGTAATGAGCCTCAAAACTCAAAGTTAAGCATGGGTATTGAACTACAAGCATGCAAAACAAACATCATTCAACCATGAGACTCAAAAATAGAGCTAGGGAAGTCCAAAATATGCACAAAATCAGTTTAAGGCAAGGCCAAAAAGAGCTAAAATCAAGGGTCAACAAAGCATGCGAAATAAGCTAGTGAACCATGATTTACACTACAAGTATGTGAAGTACATGAGGGCTCACCAAACCAGCCAAAAACAGAAGTATTCCATGTTAAAATATGCCCAAAAACCCATGGAAACTCAGTCAACACATGTTAGAATGAGGTGCTCCTTTGAGAGGCCATGCAAGGGGTTGTTCCACACATATATGAAGGACGCACAAAATGAAAAAACCACCTCTAGAAAGAGGTTATGAGGGTCATAAAACCCACCAAAAAGGCCTTGAAATTAGTCTAGGAAGCATGCAAGTGAAAGCTCCTTTGAAAGGCCTTGGATAGGATTGTTCTACACATGCATAATAGACACTTTATATGGAAAAATGGGCTCTGGATAGAGCTAATTCAGACCTTAAAACTCACTAAATAGGGCCTGAAATTTGGCTTTGAAACATACAAATAGGGGCCCCTTTGGAAGGCCAACAAAGCTAGTAAAGAGAACAAAGGGTGAGAGGGTCACCCCTCTCTGATTTTAGAGCTCAAAAACACATATTAGCCACTGAAAATCCACTGGATTTTAGTGGTTAAAAGGCCAAATCAAGGCCATCAAAAATGCTCTAATACATGGCTCAAAACATGAGGAAATGAAGCATGCAAGGGGGAAGGTGACCCCAAACAGAAAAATGACCTTGAACAAACTTGAAAAGAAGCTCAAAACAAGACTTTTTTCAGTTTATGACAAAGCTCAAAAATGCTTTCAAGTATAGCTAAAAGATGGATCAAAATAATGCTCAAAAGGGAAAAAAATGGTTACCTTTGAAGACCAGCAGCAACCAGCAGCCTCTGGACCCAAAAACCCAACCTTGAACCTCTGAAAATACCCTCCAAGGACCTTAGGTTGATGATGGAAGTGTTAGGCTATGAGAGGTGGTGCAAAGGGGCCAAGAACCAAGCAATTTAGAGCTCAAAAGAGGGAGATATAAAGAGATATATTGTTTAGCCCTAGCAATTTTCTAAACCAGCACAAAGGAGGGACAGGCCTCCTATATAGACAAAGAGGTCTAAATCTTCTCTTGGAAGCTAAAAACAACTTTGAAGATCCTCTATACACGTGTATGGAGGATGCTGCAAATGGCTCCCAGCTGGCACAGCTGGAACACACTTAGAGAGACAAAACAGAGGGTAGCTAGCCGACCAGGTCAAAAGGGTTAAGGTGGTTGGCCACCCCCCAGAAGTTAGCTTTCCAATGGCGCAAACCTTGCATTAAAATTCCTCCTGTGCAAAAAGTTATGCCTGTTTTGGTGAAGCTGCGCAGATTCGGTCCAACCGGATTGATGCCCTACGTCAACCAACCATATCTCCCCCACCCGGACTTGGCTTTAGGAGATTCTTGAGTACAAAATGAAGCCTCAGAAGTAAGCTTTCCAACAGTGGTGGCCTCATATCTTAAATCCAAGTATGCAAATGAATAAGCCCGATTTAGCGAGGACCGCTCGACTTTTTCTCTCCTTCCCAGATTCATGCCTAACCACTTTTGACCACCTAGGTGGTCAGCCATCTGATTTTCTAGTCTTCCATGTGGCCAAATTGAAGCCCCAGAAGTTAGCTTTCCAATGGCGCCAACCTTGCATCAAAATTCCTCCTGTGCAAAGAGTTATGCTCGTTTCAGTGAAGCCGCGCAGTTTCGATCCTACCCGGATTCATGCCGAACTTCTCCCAAACTAGTTTTCCTCTCTCTTCTCCTGTTTTCTTCAACTCCAAACCCCTAGACAAGGTGTTTTGAAAGATTTTTCAAAGGTTTCATCTCTCTTTCATTCATTTCCACTTTGTCCTTGCTCGGTTTACCGAAAAGCGCAACATTTGACAAAATGCGAGCCTCGAAATATCGTAAAAACTTTATTTCAAAAACGTTTTGAAAGAGAGGGTTTTAAGGTCTAAAATCTTTTAATCAAGATCGTTTTGGTCCAAAAAGGGGTATGAAGTTGAGATTTGACTCTCTCCTTGCCGAAGAAACTGAACCTTTCCCCTACACACCTTTCTCCACCATGTAAACCATCAGTCGCGTCTAAGTCTTAAGGGCGGTCAAAAATGGGGTGTCTACAGGGCCTAAACAACTCTATTGTAGTTTGACAACATGACACTGGAGTGATCCCATTGTTGGAAAATTTATAAAGAGGTAGTTGTGAATTGAAATAGACTCTATTTTGAATGAAAGGGTGTAACCTTTCATGGTGTCTTTTTGTTTCAAACGAAGGATCAAACCTCCATTTGAATGAAAGAGTGTAACCCTTTCATGATGTCTCTTTATTTTAAAGGAAGGGTTATGTCCCTTTTTCAAGCCTTTTCTATTCAAATTGAATGGGTGCCAACAAAGCCTATATAAATGCGCTATTCCAATTTTGATTATTTCGGAAAATCCTTCTCTTGCTTTCCTTTTTGCTCTCTTGCATAGATATATTCTTCATATTATTTTAGAGAAAAATTCAGAGAGTTATAGAACACAAGGTTCTAGTTCGTCGGACAAATTTGTTTGGAGTGCTACTTCAAATTTGTGAAGATCATTGTATCTTGGGAGATAGATGCCATTAGTCCATAAGCACCGAAGCGGGACGAATCTGTCTTAAGGACAGAGTGTCACACACTCGACTTGATCTTTTATTTTTCATTCGGTTCGATAAAATAAATTCTGTAAGTTATTTATTTTATTTATTTGATTTTGTTTCAATTTATTTATTGTACACAGAAGATTGTTTCAACACCCATTTGTATAACAATGTATCACTAAACAGGCACTACACAAGTGGCCCGAATTAATTTCTTGTTATCATCCAATTAGACGGTAGCATAATGTTAGAAAAAAAATATTATCCGGTAACATAGCACTGGAGTAATTCAAATTAATTAACGTTGTATTACCGAACAGGCTCACCACAAATTAAAAAATCAATGTTTGGAAGAAAGTGGCTCTGTAAATGTATAGTAACAAAATGCTGGAGAGATCTATTTTTTCCGGCAGCATAACACCAGAATAATGTAAATTTTTTGGCACCGTGTTACCAAAATTAGTAGTGTAAAGAGATGAAATAGTTAATTTAGGGCTAGTTTTGGTAATATATTGGGAGTGCAATGAGAATTACATTTTTTTTAGTGGTGTAATGAGATGGAGAGTGTAAAGAGGTTAAATAGTGGTGTAAGTAGAATCACCCATTAAGAATTCTTCATAAATATTGATAGGGTAAAGTACAAATATACCCCCAAAGGTTTGTTTAAAATATAGATTACTCCTGTAGTTTGAAAAATTATAAATAGTCCTTATAAGAATTTTTTATTTAATATAAGTAACTGAAAAAATAAAATTTTTAATTGTTTTCTTTTGCAATTATACAATTACTTGAATTATTAATTGAAATAAATTTCTGACGTTATTAAAAAGTATTAATTGACTTAATGATTTATATTTAGAGGGGGTGCAATTTCCATAATCACAAGGGCAAGTCGTATTTTAATCAAATCTCAAGAAATGTATTTGTAATTTACCCATATTGATATATGTACTTGTTATTTATATATTACCAAACAAAGCCTTAAGTCCCATCAAATGGGATCAACTTATTATTTATATATTATATAATTTATTTGTTCAATGAATAAATATTGAAACTTAAAAGTTACGCTTATTACTTTTCAAAAAAAGATTGTCTAAGAGAGAAGTAAACATGCTATAGACCACAAAAATGCATCACAAAAACCAAATCAAAGTTATGGTGAGATGACCAAAAAAGCTTAGCATTGTCTGGGCGATCGACTGAAAAGAGCTTTGAGATGATTTTCATTTAAATATTTCCATGGTATATAGCATTGCAGTGCAAAAAGTGTGTTCATTATTTATTATTATTATTATTTTTTTAATGTGTATAAATATCAAGAATATCTCTATGGGCTCCATTTTGATTTATACAACTTTTTATTTTTATTTATTTGTATATTTTTCTTTTGTAATTTAATTTTTTTATGGCTCCAAATGTAGTACAGTAACTTAAATAAAGAGGAAATTTAAACCAGCCTGGAAAAAGATTGTGTTAATTTTATTGAATAAAATTGTGAATAAAATAACAAGATCCTAGGTTCATCCTGTCCTACAACTACATAACCAAAGTCATATCCACAAACTGCATGATGAGAGGATTATTTGAGCAACAAACTTCAATGCTCTACATTGGGAGGGAAATGATACAGATTGTGAGAGAAAGAACTACCACTTGTAAGCTACATAAATGGCACTATCTACAAAAGAAACACTTCAATATGTGACTTGAATTAGACGAGAGATATATGTTGCTGAATGGTTGTATCCAACACTCTCTCATGACATGATTTCTTGGTCTGCTCCTTCTTATGCTCAACAGAACATAATGACTGCTCCCTCGTTTGTACGTGATTCATATGTAATCTTTAACACTCTCCCAAGGAGAGTTACAGATTTTGCAGTCAATCAGTTGTCAACCTAAACCAATAGGGTTCAAAGAATCTAATCCTCTGCCTCATTTCTCTTTCAAACTTGCTGTAGATGAAAGTTTCTCTTGCAAGGCTTCAAGCAAATCTTGATATTTAGCAAACGCTAGACACAACTGGAAAGAAGTACATTAAGAAAAAAAAGTGAGGCATGTAGATGAATAGTCGCCATAAAATAGTCACTGTTTGAGAGACATATGTTCCTCCAAAGTCACACTATAAGCTTTCCACAACCGCATATCATGTTAAAATAAATCAAAAAGAACCTGTGCAGCATAACGGAACAAAAACAACACATTTCAACATATTCTAATAAGATATGTAAACATCATTAAACTTTTCTTCTACAAATATTTCCATGGCAATTGTACCTCGGATCGTCTTAAAAGAGTGGCCAGGACAACTATCCACTCTTTGAACTCGATAGAGCACATATGAACCAAAAGGAATTATGCATCTAACCGACTCTGCAGTGTGCCCATTTGAAGCTGGAAATATATGAGACAAGTCAATCGTCAGGAAAACAATATCCAACTAATAATATTCAAACTTTTATTTGCCTAAAAACATGAACATGTCAAAAGGTTTTCTAAAAATATCGCAAGCCTCTGAAGGTAGTATATTTTTTTTTTGATAAATGCCTCTGAAGGTAGTATTCTCTCATGCTTTGTGCATTAATCTACTACATTTTCAAGGTTTGACAGTATCTGTGACTATTTTCCCAAGTATTGTAGCCAATTTTATTTTATTTTATTTATTTGTTTTTGATAAGTATATGTTTCCTTTATTGTAGTGCTTAAGCATTTTTTCCAAGTGCATCTCTTTTTCAGTACAACTGTTGCTTCCTTCAGAGAGAAGTCTAATATAAAGCTACTACTAATGAAAGCCCAGATAAGAAAATTCTTTATGGTGGTGTATGTATGTTTAAGGCAAGCATGACACAAACACATGGAGAGAGAGAGAGAGAGAGACAGAGAGAGAGAGAGAGAGAGATGTGACTATCATTTCTCAAACTTCTTACACAGGTTACAAATATCAAGGAACTATAAATCAGATTGTTAGGTTAAAACCACTTATGAGTTCACACAAAACACCAAAAGATCTCAACCTTTTAATAAATCAGTAACTCAAAATTTTCAACAAACATTTCAAAAGATTACCTTTTGCCCAATCAATTCGAGCCCTGAAGCAAAATTCTCCAAGCGAGCACTTCCATACCTTTCTCTTTGAAGATATTCCTGCAGTAAGATAATATGTACACAACCTAAGATCATCAAACAGGAACATAAATACATAATAAACCAGATATGTGAGTCTGTCTTACTACTAGATCAAATTGAGTGCCTTTCACAAAAGCAACAAGCTTGGAAATGTAACGCCCCGTATTTTATTACTCGGATAACCTTACCAATATTCATTAATTAAGTCCATTTACAAATAACATTTCATCCTTGGATGAAATGATGAATAATTAAATATACATATTCCCTCTCGTTATACAACAATGACATTTATATACAAATAAAATAAATGCCTTGAGGCTTACAATAAAAGAGAGGACACTACTCTTTACAAAAAAATAGCGCTCAACCAAATAACAAATGAAGTAGTATAATTCATCACTACATTACACTTATGAAATGGTAAAACCCATTGTTTGATCTTCAAATCCGAAAAGCATTCCCTGTACACATGTACAGGCAGGGGGTGAGTAACCACTAGCTCACCAAGCAATCTCATATTAAAACATTAGAAGATATGTGAGTACCAAAATACGCGTACATATACGTGAAATCATATCATGTCAAAACCATATGATTTTATTACATAATCTCTAAGTCCAATTTATTTAATTAACCACAACAAGTTAACTTAAATAAATAAACATGTTTCAATAGCAATAGGCCATCCTTTTTATTTCATTATATTATCTCATTATCAATTGAATCAAATAATTAAACAATGCATCAAATCCATTTTATACAGTCTTATGAGATAAATGCATATGCCATGTCTTGCTCAAAATATTTTTCTTATCTTTTGAAAATCTTACGCACAATGCCAATTTGAAAACACATTAATCCAACAATTTCAATAAAATTTCTAAGATGGTAAATACAACTCAGGTAATTCCTAGGCTGGTGTCTGCAAGTAGACTATACAAGTACTACCAATTTGTCATTTTTACCAGTATTAACTGGAAGGCTCGACACCTATCATCTACACCACCTTTCATGACTTACCACCGTATTTACCCCAAAATCATTTCATGAAAACTTGTTTCCCAACATTTCTTTCTCAATGCAAAGTTTTCAAATCAAATTTCAAAGCTCATCATTATTACATGAATTGATATGCCAATGCAATGATTAATAATACAATGCAATATTTCTTCCACTTTCAATACTTCCACACAATATTCCCATTGTGATCAAAATTCTCATTTCTCATTTTAATATAATTTCTCAAGATGAATATAAATACTTTTATTCCAATTCATCCATGGGACAACAAAATCCCCACACTTAGAGTAATCTCAACCAATTAGTCACTTCAAGACTATATCAACATTTTGAACAACAATTTCCAAAAACTTCAACAATTCTCATATTTAATGAAAATCATCATTTATATGTAAGCAAATAAACAATTTTTCAAACATCATTTATTTTGGCACCCAAAATAAATATAACAACATCTTCAAAGAATGTCAACATCTTTCTTAAAAACCCCCCAATTTCTAGATTTTCTCACCAAAACTACTCATCTTCATTTATTGAAAGAAAGTCACCAAAAACATCTTTTTTCAATCCTCATAGTTCAAAACCCTCAATTTCTATTTTAAAAGGAATGAGAAAGTAAACCCACTTTCAAAAAAAAATCTCTCATCTTCTTGCATCAACAATCAATTTTCAAAACAAATCAAAGGATGATTTTGAAAATTATCTAGATCTTGCAAAAACATATATATAACTCAAACGAAATCCCTACTTATTAAATATTACCATTTCCTTCATACTATGTCAAAAGTTATGGTATAATCTTAATAACACACTTTTAACCATAACGGATATAACCTTTTAACCAAAACTAATTTAATCCACTAAATCAGTAAGTTTATTATATTCAAAAATTTTGAAATTAATAATACCAAACTTAACTTCACATGCATCATCTCTCAAACATAACTATATTTCAACATAACCATTTTTCATGCCAAGTTATTTAAAGAGGTAATATTTTTACCAAATTGTCTATCAATAACAATTTCACAACTTTTTCTAAAATTACTTAACCAACATGATATTTACATCAAAAATTATGAAATATGCCCAATAGTAACATTTTCAAGCAAGGTTATGAGTTTGAAAATCCATATTTCACATTTTTATTTTCATAAAAATGAACACAACTTAATCATCAACATATCATCTTTTATAAAATATCATAAATATAACATTTTTAGAGTTTTTAATCCCAAAATAACTCTATAATTCCTACTTAAGCATTTACTCCATATTCCTCAACATTAATTTATTTTTCTCAAAAATAAATTCCAAATCAAAGATAAAAAAAAAAAAAAAATAAACTTTATATTTCTCAAAATAAATCATCTAATCATAATATGATGTAGATACAATCCATACAACTATTAAATTCTATTTTCGGATTTCTTTTACAAAATTAACAACACAAAATGATTTTTCCAAAATCAATATCAAAATACCAACATTCTTAACATTTCAACATAATTTTTCTTCCAAAAATTACCAAACAAAAATCTGAAAATATATCTATATGCAATACCTCTTATAATGATATATTTTCTCAAAATAACCCTAACATAGCTTTAATGTAAAAATATGAAGAAAATTCCTACCTCAAATATGAAGAAAAGCTAATCTGAAAATGCAAATATCACCCGATCATAGATCCGAGATCACCATTGCGAAGATCATGACAAGCTCTCCGACTTTCATGTACAACACTTTGGCAAAATCTCACTCTAAAGACTCCCATTTCAAGCTCAAAGGTTGAGCCAACAATGGAGAAATAAAGAAGGGGAGAGAGAGAGAGACGTTGGGAGCTCTCTGCTCAACCCAACCAAAGAAAATGAAATGAAATGGAAAAGAAATGGAGATGGAATGATGGCCACTACAAAAAAGGGGGACAACCCCATGTGGGTTTGGCTTTCCAAAAGAAAAAAATTGGTTTCTCCAAAATATATTTTGTAATAATATCTTTAAATTTTATAATATAAATTATAAAATGATATAATTTTTCTCACCACAAAATATATACTCATTTTATTCACTACAAAAATATATAATTTTTCACCATATGGTACACACCATAAAATCTGTTAGGACCTTTTGTTGTCAAATTCCATGGATCAAAACCAAGGTTGTAACAAGAGTTCTTTAAGAAGTTGGTTTCCTTCAAAAACAGGATTACTTTGGAGTTCTGCAAGAAGTTGATTTTCTACAAGAAGTTGGTTTTCTTTACCAACTAGGATTGTTTTGGTTTTCTATAAATAGTTGGGTTTCTCCCAAATCTAGGCTATTCATTGATTCATTCATTGAATCTCTCCAGATCTTTTTTTTTGGATCTTAAGGTTTATATCTGGAGATATTTTATTATTTTTCTTTGATGTTTTATTGAGTATTCAACTCATGGGTTAAAGAGAGTACATCAAAGGTTTGTTTGTTATACACAAGAGAAAGAGTTGTTCTTCAGTTGTGGATTCTGAAGAATTCGAGCCTGAAGCTTCGGTGGATTCTGGAGTGGCTCATTGGAAAGACAATTTCGTGGTGAAGATGGGGTTGGAAGAGGCACATAGAGGTTGGTTCAATTAGGCGTTGTGGATTCGCTAGATAATTGAGAGTGATACCTGTGTAATTCCTTTAAATCTTCTTAGTGGATTGTTCTTGTGGCAGTTGCCCGTGGTTTTTTGATCACAATTGGAAGGTGTCCAATTGTGGTTTTTCCACGTAAAATCTTTGTGTCTCTTTCTCTTGATTGTTTGATTGGAATTGTTTTATTTTGCTTAAAATTGGTACATAATCACAAATCAACATCTAGGGTTTCTAGATTTTTCAATTGGTATCAGAGCGGGTCGTTCTATTTTGTTTAAAACAAAAATATTTTTTTTAGAACGAGATCTTGTTTGATTTGTGATAATGGATTCAAAGAGGTTGGTTGAGAATACCACTAATGATGAATCCTCGGAGAGTGATAATGAAGAGCTTGAGCAAGCTTATAAAAAGTTATATAAAGAGTCTCTTAAGTTATTCAAATTAAATGACAAACTCACAACAAAACTCAAAGCATGTGAATGTGAGAATGTCAAACTTAAGAAGGAGATTTCCGAGGCTAGAATCAATGCCATCAAGATAGCTGATGATCAACAAGTTCTTTGTGCAAAATTGTTGACTTGTGAGACAGAGAGGAATGAGCTACAGGAAACTCATGCCATGTATGAAGAAAAGATTGAATCTCTCGAGATGTCACAAGTTGCCTTGGAAGAACTATTGATCAAGAAAGAGGAAGAGCTCAAGTGTACTATGGCACCATTGGTCTTTGGAACAAAGGATCAAAGACTTTGGAGGATATCATTGGGTCTCAACAATTCTGTTCTGACAAGAGTGGCATTGGCTTTAGAGGTAAGAAAGAGCAACAACAGAGTGCATCCACATCTCATGATACAAGAACTCAAGGAAAAGGAGGACAAAAGATTCAACATGAGGATAGACTTCTCAAACTTCCTAGAGTTGGTAAGGTAAAAGAAAAGAAGGTACACTCTGTACACCCTGTGTTTATTTGTCATCATTGTGGTATGCATGGCCATATTCGCCCTTTTTGTTATAAGTTGTATGGGAGAGTGTCTCAAAAGGGTAGAAATTCGAATACTTTTTGGTTTAGGAGACAATCTTACATGTCTAGGCAGAATACCAAGATTCATGAGGGTGTTCACAACACCACGACTCTTACCAAGACCGCTAGACCTAATTTTGTTAAGACCAAAAAGATTTGGGTGAGAAAACTTGACTTGTGTTAATGTGTTTACTCTTTTTAGTTTTTTTTTGGGGTCTCTGTGTTTTTTTTTGGGAAAAAAATGTGTGAATGTTTGTTTTTTTTTGACTTGCTTTATTGTTGAAAAAAAAAAAAAAACCAAAAAGATTTTCTTAATATGGTTTTGCAAGCGTAAATTTTTTTTGAGATGTCCTTGGTGCATATTAGAATTGATGAGAATATCCATTACATGTTAATATGTGTGTGCTTTCTCTGGTCATTACTCATTTTGGAGTGTGTGTTCTTTGATTAGTATGTCTCATTCTGTACACACTCTTGGATTAGCAAATATCGGAGTCTTCCGACTTAGTGTTTTTTTTTCATGGACTTCTGGCATTGTATCTTTTGCTTTTCTAAAGGAATTGACCTATACTAGCATATCATGGGTGATGTTGAGTCTCTTAACCATCTTCCATCTTTTTGCATCTCCACGGCTTTCCCCTCTATTCTTTGTAGTCCAAGCATGAGGAAAAGGCTACCTCAGAGTCACCAACCAGGCCATCCTTAATATATCCATGCTTCTCTGGTTCGGTTTCCATACTCTTGAGCGTGTCAGCCGCCAATGAATGTGCAAAAGAAAGAAAAAATGTGCAAAAGAAAGAAAGAAAAAAAAGTGCAAAAGAAAAGAAAAAAATGTGCAAAAGAAAGAAAAAAATGTGCAAAAGAAAGAAAAGAAAAAGATGTGAAAAAAAAGGAAAAATAAAGGATTCATTGATTGAGGGGGAGCCTCCGCCTTTACTCACCAAATACCCCTTGATTCCTAGTGGTTTGACTTTCCTTAGTTATGCTAAGATTCTCTTATCGGAGGTCCAGCTTTCATATCACTACTAGGATTTGAATCTTGTGTTTGTCGAACTCCAAGAGTCACACACACACTTTTATCATGGGATCTATGCTTTTCACGTAATGCATCACTTTCTTTTATGAGGAATTTTCTAGAGGCTGTGCACATTGTGTTTTCTTCTTGTAATTGTGCTTCTTGAATAATCTTGTGTGTGGTTGTTTTATTTCAGGATAATTGTTCAAGAGTATGGATTTGAGTGTTGGTTCATAGTTGGTGGTGCTGCTTGAGAGATTTTGTTAGGAAATTTGTTTTAGATTGGTTTTATCCAGGATTTGACAAAGGGGGAGATTGTTAGGACCTTTTGTTGTCAAATTCCATGGATCAAAACCAAGGTTGTAACAAGAGTTCTTTAAGAAGTTGGTTTCCTTCAAAAACAGGATTACTTTGGAGTTCTGCAAGAAGTTGGTTTTCTACAAGAAGTTGGTTTTCTTTCCCAACTAGGATTGTTTTGGTTTTCTATAAATAGTTGGGTTTCTCCCAAATCTAGGCTATTCATTGATTCATTCATTGAATCTCTCCAGATCTTTTTTTTTGGATCTTAAGGTTTATATCTGGAGATATTTTATTATTTTTCTTTGATGTTTTATTGAGTATTCAACTCATGGGTTAAAGAGAGTACATCAAAGGTTTGTTTGTTATACACAAGAGAAAGAGTTGTTCTTCAGTTGTGGATTCTGAAGAATTCGAGCCTGAAGCTTCGGTGGATTCTGGAGTGACTCATTGGAAAGACAATTCCGTGGTGAAGATGGGGTTGGAAGAGGCACATAGAGGTTGGTTCAATTAGGCGTTGTGGATTCGCTAGATAATTGAGAGTGATACCTGTGTAATTCCTTTAAATCTTCTTAGTGGATTGTTCTTGTGGCAGTTGCCCGTGGTTTTTTGATCACAATTGGAAGGTGTCCAATTGTGGTTTTTCCACGTAAAATCTTTGTGTCTCTTTCTCTTGATTGTTTGATTGGAATTGTTTTATTTTGCTTAAAATTGGTACATAATCACAAATCAACATCTAGGGTTTCTAGATTTTTCAAAATCAACTACCAAATATTTATTATAATCCTATATAATAAATAATAACAACTCCCAAGGTGGTTATTATCAATCACATAATTAAAAAGGACCAAACAGTTAAACATGAGTCATTAAACAAACTCAAATTAAATTAAATCTAAGCCATGGGTCTTGATTAAATTCCCACCCATAAGCCAAACATGGCCCAATTATATACCAAAATAGACCCAACAAATTTATCTCAAATCTTGATCCGAACACCCAAAACTCAATTTCAAATTCTGCTATAAATTAAACTGAACACCAATCAGTCCGTGAATTTTCATAAAATAAATAATCATTATTAAATTCTGAAATTTTTATCCAATGTGTTAGACTCATATGGAACAAAATATAAAAATTTCATAATTTTCTAAGATCGGGAACTATTTTTAAAAAATACAAAACCGAACTGTTTTCGCACAGAATTTACACAACAATCAAATTCGAAAATTTGTTCAATTAAATTATGCACTGGCTATTTTAAAAAAAAAAAATTGGGTCATTATAGGAAAGCTCTTTCCCCGACATTAAATAGCTAGCACGACTTTCTAGGATGTTCTTAACAGAAGCAACATGTCCATTCTGCTCTTTGAACGAGGGGCTTCTCCCAAAAAAATAATAATAATAATAAAATGTCTATCCGTAGCACTTGAAATGAAAATTTTGCAAGCTTTTAATGATGAGCTAATTAGTTAGTGGAAGAGAACATTTTCTTTTCGAGTCAAAAGATTGCCTCCTGTAACTAGAAGGAAAAAGAAAATAGCTCAAGAATCTAGGTGATACTTTGTCTAAATCTTTCGCTGAAGGTTCATATTCCCTTCCAGATCTGAGCAGAAACCTCACTTGAGAATAAAGGAGAAAGATCAAAATTGGAAGAAAACCGTTGAGGTGTCATTAACCATCTTACATAATAAGGCATAAAGTTATATCAAAAGTCATACCAACTCCCCAGCAAGTTCACATGAAGATTCATCAAGCGCTGCCTGCACAATTTTGAAACTCCTTAGGCATACGGAAAAAAAAAAAAAAACACCCAATTAGTACACATTAATGTGTTTGGGAGAGGAAAGATTAGGTACACACTTAACCTTTGGCATAGTGCACAAAGTGGTTGCCCCATGACTTGAACCCATAACCTTAGGCCAAGGTTTTACCATTGAACCAATGGTCACCCCTCCTTAGACATATGACACAGTAGAATAAATTAAAGGCAAGTATGGCAACTATAAGCAGTGCTTACCTGTAATAAACGTAAAGCACAGTATTGACTAACAGCAGGACCCTCAAGTTTAGCTATCACTTGTGGCAGCAAAAGTAGTACAAGATAAGATTAGCAATTTAGAATTAAAGGATGGGATTTTTAAATGTCGATAAGTACTGGAACCTAGCTTATCTAGAACTTCTTCCATCAAATATGAGCGTTTTCACGACATAAGTTGTTGTCTATGTTACATGGACACTTCTAAATGAAGTACCCACATCGAAACTAGACACTTGTTGCCTGCTACTTGCACTGGTGAAACTTATTGATCTAGTAGACTTGAACACTTTCAATTTGTCAAACCTGTGATAGACGAACTGAATACCAATTCAATCAATTCACTAAGACTAATGTCATGTTAAAAGACTAAATATACTGAAGATAAAATTGTAACTAGTCTAACTTTACAACAGAGAGTCACAGAAGAAGCTTTCTTCTTTTCGTAATTGGAACAAAAATTAAGGGGGGAAAAACTAATGAAATTTTTTGAATTCCTCAAACTCTAAAGCTTGAACATAATCAACCGAGATGATTTAGTACTTATAAGTATATAGCAAGCTGCTGTCTGGTACCATCTCTGGTGGAATCATTCCTCAAACAACCTAGAGGACAGAAAATCAAGAAATCCACTAGCAATACACTTGACAGGGTAGGTAAAATCAAGAGAAAAAAAGAACAAGAGTGTGACAACCCTCACCTCTAATTAGTGCTAAACTGTGACTGAGAATGATAAGTAACTAATTTGACTGAGATTCTGAATTGATTGCAAGAGTATACTGTTTTAAATGCATTTATATCTGTTAGTCATTAAATGATCTGTTCATGTTTTATCTTTGAATTGTGAATTGAAGGTCTTATTGGCGGCCGAATCTGAAATTGATTGGTATGTTATGCTAATTAGGATTTATGTGATTTTATGGTAGATTTAATTGAAATTTGATTTGGAATGATTAAATTAGAGTTATTTAAGTTAAAGTACATTAGTTGGACTTAATTACATTTTTGCCATACTAGTAGGCCACTTTGTTAAACATTGTGTAGAGCTTAGTTTCATATCATTTGCTCATGTTTGAAGACCAAACCGTGGGTGAGAGGAGAGTGAGAGGAAAGAAGTTGAGTTTACCTAGATTGACTTGAAACTTAGAGGAATTGAAGGGAATTTGCATATTTGAGCTTCCATACATCGAAGGTAGAGATTTCATCCTCTCATTTGTACATTTGAGTTGTTCTTGTATGATTCATGGAAAGATTAGTGATCTAAGTCAAGAATTGGTTTAAAGTGTTGAATTAAGAGTCCATTCATGCATGCATGTACATATCCTTGGAATTTGAGGTTGTTTTCATGAGAATTTCCAACATGCATGTCCATATTTTAGTTGTAGCCCATGAATTCACCATGATTTTGAGCTAAATCTTGCATTTGGTCATGTTTTGGAACATATGAGTTCATAGGAATTCATGCATGTATGATTTTGCATTGTTCTTCATGTTTACACTTAATCTTTGTGTTCTATTGGCTTACCTTGGGCTTGATTTTACAAAATGATCTTTGAAACATGTTATATTATGGGTTTCTAAATGTTTTCCAGAAAATTAGCCCAAGAAAATCGAATTTGAGGCTTAAATGCTTGAGTTTTGTGCTTGGGGATCAATTTGGAAATTCCAGATTTTGGATCCATGCTGGAGCGGAGAACTTCACGCTCGAGCGCACCCTCTGAGTACATGCACTTCCGCTCGAGCGTGGAAATACACGCTCGAGCATGAAATGCATATGCCCAAAAGTTCTTGTGTTTTGCAGTCCGCTCGAGCGAAGGACTTCACGTTCGAGCGAGGATCTGAGTCTTACGCTCGAGCGTGGGTCGAGCGTCCATCGAGCGTGAATTTCGTGCATCCAGTACTTTTCATGAAGTTTACAGTCCGCTCGAGCGAAGGAAGCCACACTTGAGCGGAGATCCTTTGTTTGCATGTCCGCTTGAGCGTAGAAAGCCACGCTCGAGCGAGACCCCTGTTTTCTGAAAAATTCTAAAGTGTTTTAAAGTGCATCTTTGCATCCTCTTTCCATCCTAGGCATTCCTAGGCCATGTTTAAGGCATCTTAATGAGGATATTGATGTAGAACCATACCGAGTCAAGCTGGGGGCTAAGATGTTAATCCCAAGTGTGTAACTTAGTGTGTGTTCGTTCTGCAACTGTGTAGGGTTGGCATCCGAGAACGCTCATTAGCTGCTTATAGCCCAGTGCTCTGTGAGTAACAATGTTGTAAAGATATGTTCAATCATGAATATTTTCTGAATGATCAACTGTACTGCTTTCTGAAAAGATATTTCTTACTGAATGAATGTTTGTCCTATTTGTGAACTGTATTCATGGCATCCATAGCAAATTACTATTACTGTACTGTTATTGCTACTGTTACAGAGATCTCTGTCGGTTCCCATGTTTGGAACCACTACTGTTTACTGTTATGATGGCCATCAACTGACTGTTCGGTCTGTTAAGACCTACTGTACTGTTTTGCTATGGGATGCACCACATGTGACTGCTATGGTTTCTAAGTGACTGATATGACTGTTCATTTAGTGAAAGGACATTCATTCTTAACCCCTTTACGCATATGTTATTCACTGGGTTTTAGCTCACTGTTTATATTTATATGTAGGTATCCAGGCACCGGATCGGAGTTAAGAGCATTGGGTTAGCTCCATTTTTGTCGAGCCAACCATCGCGCCTCACTTCGAGGTTCCATGTAAGTCCAAGCCAGGGCTTTTTGGGGTGTCTCAGTTCACCCTTTTGCTTCTATTCTGTAATACTGTTTTAGACTTGCACTATACAGTTTGAAGAAGGGACTTGGTCCCTAACCTGGATATTATGTGCACCTGTTACGTATATACTGTTTTGGTTTTGAATATGATTATGTTACAGAAAAGTCTTTTTGCATACAGACTGTTACAGCTTATTGGACATCTTTTATTTACTGTTTTGGCTTCCGCTAGCCCCTTTACTCTGTAGTACTATCTTTACTGTTAAGCAGGCCTTTGGTAATCACGGATTACTGGCCGGTTACGGTGCTAAACCCATATGGGCGGGTTTGGGTCGTGACAAAGAGAAATCACATACTCTGTTGATCTTCAGAAAAAGAGAAAAGAAAATGGTCCAGTTTTGTGTTCATTTTATTATATTTTTCTCTTTCTTGTGTTGCTAACCCATTGCAGGAAAAGCAAACATAATTCATCATTTAAGGTAAACCCCTTTCTTTTTTGTTTATTTTACATTGAGGACAATGTACGGTTTAGGTTGGGGAAAGGGATTAATTATCATTTTGTGTTGATTGCAATGAATTAGTTATAAAATAAATAAATAAAAACTGCTCACGGTTATCTCTTATCTATGCATTGAAGTGATTGAGCTTAGTTGTGATATTTTTGTTGTCCTAGCTTAGGAATTGTGTTGAAATTTATTATGTTGTCTTCATTGTTAAAGTATCCCATGTGTCATATTTAAAATGTTTGCACTACACTTTAGCCACGTGAATACAATTTTTAGTTGATAAGTGAATATGACTTAAAAATCTTGAAGAATAATAGTGGAGACTTTTAACCTTATGAGCTTCGAGCCATTCTTTTCTTTGGAGGGTTATAATACATTTGCTCTTAATTTTTCTTTGGAAGCGCGTTAATTCATTGTTTAGTCTCATTAATCTTTGTTGTGGTTAAATGCTGAGAATAGATTCATTTGTTGCCACACTTATATTTTCTTGAGATCATGAAAATTGAAGGACCCTACCAATTTTTCAGATATGATTTTAGGCTATCTTTGTTATTTTGAGCTTTTTATTGTTCTTTGTTACATTAATCCCTTGAGGCCCATTTGAGCCTATATTTAGCCATTCTTTGTTAAACCCTACATCCAATTTGTCTTGAGTTGTCTTGGAATTTGTTATGCAAGAAGACAAACACATACAAAAGGAGAAGCAGAGAAGGGGTGAAGTATAGTCAAAAGAAAAATAAAAAGGAAAAAAAAAAAAAGAAGAAGAAGAAGAAAAAGAAAAGGATGAGGAAAATTGAAGTACATGGAGTGTGCTTACTGAAAAGCACAACAAAAGATGAATTTTTGAAGGAGTTTAAAAAATGAACTATCTGCAATAATCTCCTAAATTGTGTAATGATTATCTCCATTGTTCTTGAAATTTCAATTTTCAACCCCTTTTCTCCTTTTCGTTTTTTTTTAAAAATATTTATCTTTATCCTTACATTGCAACCAAATAAAAAGTCCTATTTGATCTTGGGAATGGTATGGTTTGGATATGAACATGATGGATAGTTAATAATATATGAATTTCAATTCTCAATATTTGGCATTCCTTCTATGAGGCTATTTATTTATTCTTTCTTATGAGCATTTTTGTTTTAACTAATTTAATATGCGAGAAATTTTGCTTTTGTTTTACATTATTCTACTCGCATATGTTGAGAGTAATTTTTACACAATCTTCTAAGTGATTTAATTGTTGAGTGTAATATCCAGTGAGATTCGAGTCAAAGCATGTTTCAGATAGAAATTTGGGTTACATTTCACTTTAAGGCTGGTGATGTGTTTATGTTTGCTAAAAATTTTCACACTCTGAATTTTGGATACTTTGGGATATCTTTACTTGTTAGTATTTTGAATTTTGATTGACTCTTTTGTTATGATAATGAAATTCATGATTTTGTTCTTGAATAGTGTGCATGTGAATAAGGGAGACCTTGAATTTAAATTTTTGGATGTTTGTGGGTATCATCTCTAGAAACCCTCATGAGACTATAACTCGTCCACTAGAGGTAACCTAGGGGTTTAAAGGCCTATTGCATGCTAAATGTAATTGTGTCTTCCTACGAAAATGGTTTAGATTAATTGTGTTTGAATAAAATATAATATTTGTTTTCGACAATTGCCTACGTCAACGTGCAGTGAAATTCTATATATTTGGAGAGATTACAATTCATTCTTGTTTCCTCACCACTCTCTTTTTCTTTAATTCATGTTTGCATACCAAATACAATTCATTACCTATCTATTTATAGGTTTCTTCCGAGGATGAGATGCGTAAGCAGTGATGCCAAAACACTGCATTTTGAATGCATTTGGAAAGCTTCAAGGTGCCTCCATTGTTGACCTTCAGGAGCTTCAATTCAAGATGGTTTTCTTCAGCTGTTTCTGGATCATCCAAGAGCTTCCATCTTGATCCTTCGAGTCTTCCACAGAGAAGAGAATTCATTTTTCTCTTTTCTTCTTCTTTCTTGATGGATCTTGATAGAGAAGTTGAAGCCAACTTCCTCACAATTCTCCACCTTAGCGAAAGTTCTTCATCCAAACTATATAGTGAGCAATCAATGTTGCCACACACCCAAAGGTGCTTACATTCGCTCCAAATGGATTAAGTCCAAACACTGTTTGAACTTAACTCTAGTTCTGTTCTTCTTCTGCTAGGTTTTTTTTCTGCTAGGAGAGATGCACTGTGTTTTTAACCCTAACCCAATCTTGGGTATTCTCTGTACCAAGAGCCTTCTTCTGTAAAACTGTAAAATGATCAGATTGATTATACCACTGTCGTGGTGATTGCTTCATTCTGTAAAGAGATTTCTTCTTCCAAACAAAATTTTCCTTTCCAGCTACTCAAAACCTTCCAAGTTGAGATAAGAAAATTTCTTCTTTCAAATCACCATTCTTCTTGGTGAATTTCCATTTGCAACTGATTTCCTTCTTTCTGTTTGGTAGTTGTACCAAATCCTAAGTCTTGTTCTTGTGCAGATTCTATACTTCTTCATCAACTAGCTTTTCTTGCTCGGGGTTCTTCTTAGCTGCTTTAATTGTTGAGACATCATTCCCAACTGCTGGAAATGCGTAAGATACGATATTCACATATCTTGCTAGTTTTCTGGTCTCTCTATTCGACTTCTTCGTGGCAATAGACTCTAATTACTGCGATATTGATGTGATTGGGTCTTCTGTTGCACCTTTTTCAATTCGTTCTTCTGAGTCTGTTGGTGCATCAAACTCCACCTTCTGAGTTCCAATGGCTTTGTTCTTGTCACTAGAGTCTTCAGGCTTGACTTCCTTAAGCATTCCAAAATCACTAAATGTAATATCTCGGCTAATTATGACCTTCTTCAATTTAGGGCACCAAAGCCTATACCCTTTTACTTCAGGACTAAAGCCCAAGAATACTCCTTTCTTGGCTCTAGGATCAAGTTTACTCTTCTGCACATGATAGTAAGCCGAACTACCAAATGCATTCAATTGATCATAGTCGTTGGCATAAGTACTAAACCATACCTCCAAAGATGTTCTTCCTTCATTTGCAGCATTTGGTAGACGGTTTGATAAGGTGGCTTGCATATGTCACAGCTTCATTCAATTACTTGCCTAACCTGGATTGAGCAAGCATACATCGTACATTTTTGAACGGAGTACTGTTCATTCGTTCTGCCATTCCATTTTGTTGTGGAGTTCGCCTTTCAATAATGTGATGTACTATACCTTCTTTCTGACAAAGTATCTTCAATGGATCAGTAATGTTCTCTCCACCATTGGCTAATCTTAAGGTCTTTATTTTTCTGCCAGTCTAGTTTTCCATTATCTTCTTCTATGTTGTGAAGATGTTCACAACTTCATTCTTTTTCTTCATTGTGTACACCCAAACACGATAAGAATATTCTTCAATAGATATGACAAACCAATGCTTACCTTCTAATGATGTAACTTTGGAAGGTCTCCATACATTGGTATGCACATAGTCCATCTTTTCTTCCATACAATGTTTTCTATCTCGAACTTGACTTTAGTATGCTTTTCCAAGGCACAATGCTTACAAAACAACGACTTCTAATTCTTCAAACCTTTGAGCAGACCTTGCGTAGCCAATCTTTGCAAAGCTTTCTTATCGGTATGTCCCAAAAGCATGTGCCAAAGCTCCGTGTAATCTGTGTCAAACTTTATCAACTTCTTCGTTCTTTCTATTACTAGTGGTTACTCCATCTACAACTATACTCCCTTGCAAGAAGTACAAATTATTCTTTTTGTTCCTTTCATTATAACTTGAGTTCATGATACTACTATGAGAGCTTCACCTTCCAAGGTAATCTTGAAACCTTCGGCTGCTAAAGCGCCCAATGAGATAAGATTCTTATTCAATTCTGGTACATACTGTACTTCTTTCAAAGCTCGAACTGCTCCATTATACAGTTTCAAATGGATGCTTCATATTCTCATTGTCTTACAAGTGTCGTCGTTACCCATAATAACTGTTCTCAAAGTCAAAAAGCCAGTCCCGGTTGGGACACATGTGGAAGGTACATCCAGAATCCATAATCCATTCATTAGAATGGCATGGAAATAATAGAGCAATGCAAACACAATCTGAATCTTCATTCTCTTGAGCAAGGTTGACTATAGATGTCTTATTGTCATTATTCTTTGGACAATCAGCTTTCTAGTGTCCTTTCTACAAAGGGCACATTCATCTATAGCGGGTATTCTTTTGGTTGACAGTACCTTAGACATGGAGCGGGATCTATTCTTGCTTCTTTTGTTTGACCCCCTCCCAGATTGCTTCTACTTCTTCGATCTTCCTCTTACAACTAAGGCTTCACTTGATGTGTCTTGATAATGGGCCTCCTTATCCTTCTTCCGGTACTCATTGTTAACCAATGTGTTAGACACATCTTCAAACTTGATTTCTTCCTTCCCATATAGCAGTGTGATAATCAAGTGCTCATATTTTTCAGGTAAGGAATTCAGCAGCAATAAAGCCTTGTCTTTATTTTCAACTTCAACATTCAGATTGAGTAGATCAACAAGAATATTGTTAAAGTCATTCAAATGTTTGGACATTGAAATTCCTTCTTTATATTGAAACCAGAAGGGCTTCTTCTTCAAATATAACCGATTCTCTATGCTTTTCGTCATGTGCTTATCCTCTAATTTTTTCCAAAGATCTTTGGCATTCATCTTCTTCATGACTAAATACATCTGATCCTTTGCAAGACATAACCGGATGGTACCACAAGCTAGCCGGTTGATCTTGTTCCAACCTTTGTTGGACATTTCTATAGGTTTGTCCTCTAAAGCGATATCCAATTCCTGTTGGATGAGCACATCCAAGACTTCGCATTGCCACATGCCAAAGTTGTTTGTTCTATCGAACTTCTCAATCTTGAACTTGGCACTAGAGATTGAACTCCTTCTTCCTTGGTTACTTGATGAAGCTATTTCTTCAGCCATTTTTCTTCAAAAATTCTAAAACTACCAAAAGAGCCCTTTTTGGGGATGGCTAGGACAGTTTGGAATACCAACATCCTTGACAGCCTCGCAAAATTGGGATCCGAATCTGAAGAAATAGATGGCGCAGTTGCGTTTGGAATTGTCGATTTAGCGATGGGCTACTCTCCCTACGTCAAAAATCAACCCAAAAGTGCTCCCAAAACTGGCCAAAACCTTCTAAGGAATATTTCATTATTTAAGAGAATATTCTATTAGCATATTCCGTTACATAGAGAATATTTCACTTGCTGACGTGGCCGTCACATGCTGACGTGGCTTCAGTCAACGATAATGTGGAGGTCAATGATGACGTCGTAGTCAACACGTGGGACACGTGCCGACTTCTGTGCGGTGCTATTAGTTCAGCTCCGGTTTCAAGTACGTGTGCGTGTGGCGAGTGAGCGTGAGTCGCCTTCTTCCTTCAGCGTGCATGAGAGCGCATCGTGAGAGTGGGCTTCATGTGTAGAACTTCGGGAGGTGCGTGTGAGGTCGTACGGACCTATTTTTACACCGTTGAACTCCTCTCGATGAGACGAACATCCTAGTGTATTTAGAAGTTGATTTCAACAACTTTAAAATCAAGGCTGATTCAAAAACAGAGAGAGAAATGCTCTGTTTTAGCATAACCTAGTTCTCATACCATTAGTAGGGCCAAGGAGCCACAGATTGATGCAATCAAACACACACAAAAGAGAAACACACTGTTTTAGCATAACCTGGCTAAAACAGAGTAGCGCAGCGGAAGCGTGGCGGACCTATAAACCATAGGTCCCAGGATCAAAACCTGGCTCTAATATCATTGTTAGAAGTAGGAGAGGGGTGTAAATCACTTGTTATGATTCACAAAGAGAGGATTAAATTGAATAAACACTCCTGTTATTCAATCAAACTCAAACAACTCACAAACAGAGCAAATCTTTGTAAACTCACAAAATCTCTCAACTCTCTTAGAAATCTCCAAACTGGAGTATTATTTTTTCCCACTCTCTCTAACACAATCACACAACACATTTATATATAGGCTAATCCTACAATGTAAACACACAATCTAAACATAATAAAAAATATAGCAGCAAACCAAAACCAAATTGAACTCCTCCCTCCAAGAGCTTCTTATTCATTCTAGACTCTCTTCTTCAACAGTCATATTGTTGAAAGACCAGTTCATCACACCTTTTCTACAATTAATCCAGGCATTAGACGTTGCAAGAAATGGACGGCCTAAAATGACTAGAATTTGAGTGCTTACCTGTGCCACAAATTGTGCGTCCAAGATAATGAAATCAACAAGAAAATAAAATTTAGACCAACACATCCTCCATTATTCCCCTCGATTTTTTCACAGAATAGTCAGCTAGTTGTAGTGTTATCGAGGTCAATTTAAGCTCACCTAAACCTAACTATTCATAAACCGAATAAGGCAAGAGATTCACACTGGCCTCAAGATCAAGTAGAGCTCTCTCTATACTACAATTTCCAATCATACATGAGATTGTGGGGCATCATGGGTTTTCATACTTTTGTGTGGAATTTTGCTGAATAATTGCACTCACGTGTTCCGTCAAAAAGGCTTTCTTTTGTACACTAAGATTTCGCTTGATTATACACAAATCTTTCAAGAATTTGGCATATGATGGGATATGTTTTATTGCATTCAACATGGGGATGTTAATTCTGACTTGCTTGGAAAGTTCATAATTTTCAGCATTATTGTTTATTTTTTGAGGGGGCTGCAATCTTTGAGGAAAATGAGCTAGAATTGGACATCTCATTTCTTCACTTGGCTTGGACTTGTCAATATCATCACTAGTCTTTGGTTCTGAAATATCCTTAGGCTTTGAGGCCTTCATAGGAATAGTTTTGTCAATAATTTTTCCACTGCGAAGAGTAGTAATAGATTTGACATGTTCAAGTTGAGTGTTAGAGGGTGAAGAATCACCCACACCATATTGACCTTATGGGTTAGGTTGTGCTTGAGCAGGAAATTTACCTTTTTCTTGAATGCTCAATGAAGATGTCAATTTGGTGAGGGTGTTCTTAATATCATTTATTGCTTGAGATGTCTAATTATTTATTATTGTCTAGCCTTGTATGAATTGTTCCAATGTGTCCTCCAAGGGTTTCCACGGTGGTGGAGCATGGGAAGCAAAATTAGAAAGCCCTTGGGAATATGGGAGTGGTGCAACATTATTATTCCTCCAACTAAAATTCAGATGATTCTGCCATCCTGGATTGTAAGTTTCAGAATATGGAGATTGGGTAAGCTTATTAAAAGTATTTATGAAATTTGCTTGATCATGCAACACTTCTTTGAAAGCCAGAATAGTTGGACACTCATGTGTTAGGTGTCCCATGGTCTCACAAATTTCATAAACCTTTTCTCTTTTAGGCACAGTTGTGATTTCATTAACTTTCCTTAATTCCATGGCCTCTAATTTTCTGGTCAAAGTAGCCACTCTTGCCCTTAAATCATCTTCATCTTTTAGTTGGTACTTACCACCACCAGAAACAATAGACGAAGGCTTGGTTTTACTTAGATGTCCTAGAATATCAGTGGTATCGCAAGATTGGGCATTCTTTGCTAGTAAATCAAAGTACTCAAAAGCTTCATCGGGATCTTTATTCAAAAATTCACCATTACACATCATCTCCACGAATTGGCGCATTTGAGGAGTCAAACTTTCATAGAAAAAACCAATAGCTCGCCAAGATTCGTAGCCATGATGTAGACAAGAGTTTAACAAATCCTGAAAGTGTTCCCAATACTAGTAAAATGTTTCATTTTCTTTTTGAGAAAAATTCATGATTTGTCTTTTCAAAGAATTTGTTCTGTGTATTAGGAAAATTTCTTTAAAAATTCAATTTGCATCTCTTGCCAAGTGCTTATTGATCTAGATCTCAATGAGTTTAACCATGTTTTTGCCTTATATTTTACAGAAAAATAAATAACTCTAGTCTTACAGTCTCCTCACTGCAGGTTTGGTCAAGACAGGTAGCGCAAACTTCTTCGAATTCTTTTATGTGCAAGTAAGGATTTTCATATTCAAGGCCATGAAATCTAGGAAGTAATGCAATCATGCCTGGATTAAAATTAAAATTATTTGCATTTGGAGGAAAAATAATACAAGATGGAGCACTACCCCCTTGTGGGTTGCAAATAATCACGCAAGGTTCGAACATGTTGGGCCATTTGAATTTAATTTTCCTCATTTTCATTACCACCATTATTTGCCATCATGTCAAGTGTGTGAGGGTGTACAAATAAATCAGTTTTAGACTCAAAATGACTACCAAACAATGTGTCTGAATCAGAATCAATGCTTACCAAATGACCAAGATGATCATGATACCAAATATGCATGTAACATATATATGAGAATTTTTTTTTTTTGATAATAATAATAAATAAATAAAAACTACACAGATGCTACTATATTAACAAGAATAAAAAGAAAATAAAAATAGAGTGGAACGAGTTTACCAAAATTGCAAGAGCTTGCAATTCAAATCTTCTCGGTACATTTTTCAAACAATGATGTTGTAACATTTGTTCCATGCGACCGCTCGAGTGGTGAAAGTACTGCTCGAGCGAAGAACGAGAGCATCCAGTAGTTCTGCAAAGGGCTTCCAGTATCTTGTTTTGCATACAAAAGTACTGAGAGATGTCGTTCACTGCTCAAGCGGTCTGCACGAAGTCAACAATTTAAAAAGTAACTTTTTGGATCATTTCATCACTTTTTCCTTTCAATCTTTTTTCTCCTCTCCCTCTCTCTGAAAACCCTAATTTTCCTACCCCAAATATCTCTCATTTCTCTAAGATCTAAGCCCAAATCACCTACAAGAAGCGTAGTACACGTAGAGATCTTAATCTCTATTGATTGGATTCCAATTTCTCAAAAGGGATTCTCATTGAAGTCTATCTTTCTTACTCTTTGTTTGAGGTAGGGTTACTTTTAACTTAGTATCTCTTTGTTTTGAACATCATTATATGGTATTGTTATGACTTTAAGATTTCGTTTGATGATTAAGTTGGATTAAACTCTTTATTTAACAAAAAGGAAAATTTTATTCAACTTTTATAAAATTTCGCATAATTTTCTATGTAACATGAGTATTAGTGTTGAGAATATGTGTGTGTGTGTGTGTGTGTGTGTGTGTGTGTGTGTGTGAAGATGAAGAGAAAGCCCCAAAATTGTTGAAACCCTAATTTTGAATTTGAGTAAAGAATGATATTTGGATGGAAATTCCCTTCAAGTCTTGAATTTTTGTGAAGGATCAAGTTGTGGAACATGTGGTTATTGTTGTTGAGTTGTAATTATGACTTGAAATTGGTGTTTCTTGATAAGGTTGAATACTTGTTTGTTTGGAAGAAAGTCTAATAAAGAGATAAATTGAGTATGAGTCTGGGTTTGGGAGTCGATTATGAGAATGTCGTGTTGTGTTTGTACCTGCGCGGGGAGTTAAGGTGCCCAATTGCCCTGTCTTCAGCTTATCATCAGACGAATATAGGAAAATGTTTTTGGGTGTCCACTGGTCTTGCCGTATAATAGTCGACAAAAATGGAAAAATAGATTATTTTGGGTGCCTACGTCCTGCCGTTTAATAGTCGATAAATGTGGAGATAGTTTCAATTGGAAATGACATGTATATGTGGTTTAGACTCGTATAAGGGACTCATGGTGTATTTCTCCTTCCAATGTTGATAATGGTTTTATCTAAGACAGAAATGTGCTTTGTTCTTTACTTGTTTATTTATTTATTCTTTAAATATAAATTTTAATGTTGTTTTAGTTATAATGGTGCCATGTGATAGTTCAAATGATTAGATACTTTGTTAAACGTATCTCTACTGGGCATAGAGCTCAACCCTATATGACTTTTCAGGAATAAGTGATACACTACAATCTTAATGACCTGGAGTTGCACTTTTGTCTTATTGGAGAGTCAGCATGCAAAGACATCTAATTGTGAAGGCTTAGAATTTTTGTGTTAAGTATTGCGAAGTTATTTTGTTGTACAAGACTTAACCTTCGAAGTTTTGTATGCCCTTGAGGCAATTTCTTTTGTGTTATCTGTTAGCTTGTTGAACTTGGGCATGGACATGATTTGTAATTTAAATATATATGACTTGGAATTATAATTCTAACCTTGAGTTCAATGGGAAAGAAGATGTTTTGGTATTTTGTTATTCACGGATGTTGTATATTTAGTTGTGACAATTCAGGGCGTTACAGATGTAGTCCCCGGCAATGGTGCCAAAAACTTGTTGCGACTTTTATAATGCAATTCTAAGTGTAGGATGTTGTGAAGTAATATAACTCGATGAGTCTGAGGTCGAATCCACAAGGAGTGGTTTGTTCAAAGAAATGATTGAGCACTCAAATAAAATAAAGAAAAGAAATGATTTTTAATTTTTGAAATGGTTGAATGATCTGAGAAAAATAATTAGCTAAAAGATAAAATAAGGTGACTGTAACAACCCCGATTCGTTATAATACTGTATGATTAAGAATGCCTAATGAATAATAAAGATGAAATCTCGAGTTAATTGCATGTGTCATATGATATTTGTGTTTATATCTGTCTGCCATAGAAATATCTGTCTGGGCTTCTAATCTGTTCTACGAATTGAAGGCCTTATCGGCCACATAATACAAAATTGACTGAGATTACGTGTTATTTAGAATTTTTAGAAAATTAAGGTAGATTCAATTGAAATTCGATTTCAGAACGAACTAATTAGAATAAAATAAAGCAAATTAATTAATTTAAGCCAAGAGTTAATTAAGGCCTCGTTTGGGAACATGCTTATTTAATAACTTTTTGGCTTTTTGGCTAAAATATGATATAAAAAAAACTAGTATGTTTGGAATGACTTTTTGATTTTTTACGAAAAATTGTGCAAAAAGTAGAGAGAAAAGAGAATCTTTGACTTTTTGGTATAAGTTGTTGGCTTTTTGATTTTTTTAGTAACTTTTTGACTAAAAAAGCCACTTGCCAAACGAGGCCTAAGTCCCTTAATTAGCCTATATAAGGCTTATACAACACTCTAGAATCATCTCATCTTTACCATTTTGAGCTCTTACACGTGAGAGAGAAAGAGAGAAGGAGGAAATTGAGATCAAAGAAGAGGAAAGGGAGAATTGGTGGGATTTGAAGACAATTTGGAGCTTTGAGTTAGTTTTTACACTTGACTTCAACCTTAGGTAAGAATTCAACTCACATTTTATAACCTCAAGCTCATTTACATGTGAAATCAAAGGGAATTAGAGTGTAATGCATGAGTTTAAGAGAATCAAGTAGATTAACTTGAGAATTAAGCTAAAGAAGTAGGATTAGAATCAAACCACGCATGCATGTGCATATCATGAAGTTTTGGAAGTTGATTTTAAAGTTTTCCTACATGCATGTTCATATTTTGGTCTTGTAATGAGAATTCAACTCCTTTTTGTACTAAACATCTCACTCTACTAAGATTTGGAAAGTTTGAACTCAAGAGAATACATGCATGTTATGTTTTCAACATTTCAAGTTTTGTTTTGTTCAATTGGCAATGCTTTTGGGCTTGATTTTGCGAAATGATTTGTAATTCATCATATATTATGAGTTTCTCAATGGTTTACTAAGTTTTGGCCCAAAAGGATGTGTTTTGAAGCTTTGAAATTGAGTTTTGAACTTGGAAAGCAAATCTGAAAATTTCAAAATTTGCACTCTCCATTCGAGGGATGGAGTCTGTGCTCAAGCAAAGAATTAGAGCTCCTAGTACTTTTGTAGAGTTTGGGGGTTAGCTCAAGCGGTAGAACTTGCGCTCAAGCGACCACCCTTACATTTGTACCTCTGCTCGAACGAAGAAGTCTAAGCTCGAGCGTAAAATGAGAGCTCTCAGAAGTTTTACAGACTTTACAGACCGCTCGAGCGACCTAAGTTGTGCTCAAGCGGAGAGCCTGTTTACTTAGTCTTTAGCTCTAGCAACCATCCAGCGTCCGTCGAGCGTGAAAATCATGCAACCAGTACTTTTGCAGATTTTGCAGGCCGCTCAAGCAACCGATGTTGCGCTCGAGCGGACTGCCTTATTTTTTTGAAAGTTTGACTAAGTGTTTCAAGTTACATTTTGACATCCTCATTGCATCTTAGGCATTCCTAAGCCTTAATTAAGACATAATAATGAGGATAAAGATTAGAAACACACCAAGTTAGAAAAGTAATGAGTTATGTATTTTTTCCGGGCCTGTGTCTCAATATGCATTTGTTATGTGTTTGTGTAGGTCACGCGCCATAGATTGTTTGATCTGACTGTTCTGACTCTTCTGTTATCAGAGCTATCTGTGAGTAACAACTTCGTAAAGCTACATTAATTATAAGTAATTTCTGAATGTTAAGATATGATTTGGTTTATGAAATACTATTTTGTGAATCACAAATGAATGTCCAATTTTTTGAAATGTATTTGTGGCATCCTTAGTTCACATGGCCCTCGCCCGAGGGAAACTATACCATGGCCTATGTTATAGGGCCCTCGCCGGGGAAAACAATACCATGGTCTATGGCCTTCGTCTAAGGGAGATAATACCATGGCTACTTGTGCACAAGACATGGACCTTTCGAGTCGTCAGTACCGACTATGCATGTGGGTCCCAGGACCAATTTGATATGATAGCTAATGGATGTACCACATATAATTGCTTATGACTTCTGATAATTACATGAATCTGAATCTGTTTCTGAGATGAATTATGATTTCTGAAATTGCTTGGACTACATTCATAAAATCTTTACTCTGTTGTTATTCACTGGACTTTAGCTCATTCTATTATTTATGTATATAGGTGATCAGGCGCGTGACCAGGCCTAAGCTGTTGCATGGAGGTCTGTTTTGTCCAGCAAACCATAGTGTCTCCCGTGGAGGTTTCAAAACCTGGGTTGTTTTGCTTATTAACTATTGATCTTATAGTAATTTTTTTCCTTTCTCCCCGATGGCAGGAGCAATATTGTTTGTGACAGCAAGCACTTACTAATTAAAGTGAAGTGACGTAAAACTACTGCATATATGATGTCACGTTTATATAGTTAAAGTTTAAAATTTTTGTCCCATGTATGTCTGCACAGCTCTATCGACACTATATTGTATTCTTTGCTTCCATTAGCCCCTGTATTTTGTTTATCATGTTCAGAGGCCTTTGGTAATCCTAGGATTACGGGCTGGTTATGACGCTAAACTTATAGGGGCGGGTTTGGGTCATAACAGTGACTATAAAGAGAAAGGTTGTTAAGGTATCAAGGATCATGCACCAATGCTTTCTTTAAAATATATTAGATTCAATTTGTATAACTCAATTGAGACATACACAAAGGGTATTCTCAATCGGAAGATAAAAACGGTTATTTCATATAAAAATTAATTTCGAAAGATGGATTATTTTGACTGATTGATTACACCATAAAAATTTAGTTATTTGATTCGCAGGGAATATGAAGCTTCTACCGTGCCCAGAGTCTACGATAGAACAAGATATTAGACAGAACAATTTTTTTTTTCCAAATAAATAAATAAATCAATCAAAATAATCTTGACATTAAAACTATAATTGAATTACCAAATATTTATAAAGAAACCATTGGGGATTCACCTCTAACCTCAGCAAAGAAAATTAGAACACCATGGAATAAAACAACTTGTATTGAAGAAATAGTGTTTTTTTTACAATCTCTCCAATTCCTCCACCGAACTCACAAATCTAACCTATATTTATAACTTCTCCTAATCATGTAAACACTAAATTTGAAAAGGAGATTAAAACATACAACAACACAATTCCAATTACAACTCTATAACCTCCGTAGCAATAGAAATTTGCAAATTTGAAATTAATTCTTCTCTTCTTCAACTCTCTCGCTCCTTAGAGAATCATTATTGTAGAAATCTTTAAAAATTCAAATTCAAAATGAATTCTTCGAATAACGGCTCTGATAAGGCTCGAGTGTTCTAGAAAATTGTTAACAAAATTAAGTGTAGAGCCATGAACTTCCCAACCTCTTCTTTATCTTCTAAAGTGGACGTCAATTTCTGAATAATAGGCAAGAATTCTTCAGTGAGACGACTTTTCTCCTTCTTCCACTGTCTTTACTCTTCTTTTTTCATCATCTAAGAGAAGTTCTCTCATTCTAATGTCTCCTACAAACATACAAACAAACAAACATAAATATGAATATAATATTATATTATATTACATCTAGTGGGATGGTGGGTGGAGAAATCACCACCCGTTTGTTTTCTTTTGTTTTTGTTTTTTTTCTTCTTCTTTTTCTTTTTAAGATTTACAAATTAACCCCAACATTTTTATATTAATTACAAACTAATTGTGTATAAAGTGAAATTAATCTATTAAACATATGACTATAAATAAAATTAGGGAATTAATATTATAAAAGTGTATTAATATCCAAAAATAATAGAATAATTATACACTTTTAACCATTCATCACACCCCCAACTAGCTTATTGCTAACAATGATTAAAAAAAAGAATCTTTTTTTTTTTGTGACTTTTTATGCTTATGCCCTGTTTAGACCACAACCATTTTACATTCTTCAAAACAATCAAGCCTTGATATTTTTAATACTTTGTACTTTTTGGACTAGTGGAATTGCTCTTGGCATTATTATTATTGTTCTTGGAGCCTCTTTGGTTCATTTTGGGATATTGATTGAGGTGGTATCATAATGGTAAAGTAAGGTTGAACCAAAAAAACATTGATTCAAATAATTGTCCCATGAGTAGTCTTCACTCTCCACATTTTGAATTTGGATGTGAGGCTACAACCATCGGAAAACTTGTTTATGGGGTTTCGATTTGGACACAAGAACGACCTAAAATGGAGTCTGGACAAAGGAGTTATGCCTGTTTGAAATTTGAGTACCTCGTGTTGGACGCAAGTTCCCTCGAGCAAACTTTTGGTCGCTCGAGTGGTCTGCGCTAATTTTAGAGATTCTGGGAGCTTCTTTTTACCGCTTGAGCCAAGCTTTGACTGCTTGAGCAGTCTGTTTGATACCACGCACTTTAAAGTCACTTTTTGGTCCAAAGTCTTTATTCTTTCTTCCTCTATTCTCTCCCTCTCCTCCATACCCCGAAACCCTAGAGCTCCAAACACTTGATTTCTCAAATTTTTACCTTAGATCTATCCTAGATCCTTCAAGGAGGTTGGAAGGAAAGCTTAGATCAAGATTTCTACCGATTGTTTTGTAATTTCGTTGAAGTTTCGAGTTAAGTTCTCATCCTTAACTACCATTCTTGAGGCAGGGGTATCTTTAACTTATTATATATATAATTTGAGAATAACATGTGGTAATTTCATTAGATATTCACCTTTGTAGATATATATATACGTATTTATGTATATATGTATGAATTGTGTTTGCTAATAAATGATTTGGAAGGATGTGCGCAATAATTCATGATTATGGATGGAAGTATGTCTATTATTGAGGATTATTGTTGTTGATTATGGAAATTAGTCTCTACTTCATAAAAGAGAGAAAACCCCTAATTTTCTATAAACCCTAGTTTTGAAACTTGTTTAAAAAAAAAAAGGGGTTTTGCTCAAGTGATTTTTAAAACATGAAATTAGGCATGTTTATTTGACTTTGAGGTTGAAATATGAATTATTAGATTGTTGTGATACCAATGTGTATGAATGGTTAGAAGAGTAAAAAGGGGGGTTTTGCCCAATTGGCCTTTAGAACCTAAAATTAAGTGTATTTACTTGACTTTTATGTTGAAAAGTTAGACTTTGTGACTTTCACACCAAAACTGGAGATTATGATGACTATGAATTGAAGAATCTTCTCATTGTTGACATGTGAACTATTGAAATGTTGTGCATTGAAATCATCTTAGGGGAAAATAAAAATTTGCAAACTCATATATCATATGCATTATTAAATTTCTTTTATAATACAATCATGATTTAAACAGTGGAACATTGAAAAGGGATAAATAGTCTATGAGTTCGCGTAGTGAGTCGGGTTTGGTTTGGGTTGTATATTTAGGGCTGGGCTTAGGGTCATTCGAACCGCACAACCCGAATCGATCCACATACAAATGGGCGGTTTCGCAAACACAATGCAGGCTGATGCAGTTTGGAATATGGCATAATTGCAAGTTGCGGACGGGTTGCGGGTTTAACCCGCACCCGCAAGAACTTGCCCGCACTTAGATTTTTTTATTTTTTAATAAAAAAACTTAGACCGTTGATTTCATTTATCATATCGTAGATATTTTTGGCCAACCCTCCAAACCTTAATTTCATGATAAAAAAAGAAATGTTGTAGAGAACATCGTTTGTGTGATGACCCGGACCTATATGATGTCATTACCGTTAATTAATTATGTTTTTATCTGGTTTAATTGGGAATTATCGGTTTGATTGGGAAAAATATCTGTTGGAATGACAACTTCGGGACTGAAATCGATGACCTTAACGGGATCAGAAAATGAAATTGAAAATACCTGTATGATACCGGGAATTTTTAGAACCATTCGAAACGATAAATTGAGAATAGAATTTCGACTGAATCGTAAGCCTTGTTTGGTTCCACGTTTTTGGCACAAAATGGCTTTATATGATATATATGGATTAAGATAAGTGTTGTTGACTTCATTTGACTCTCAAACCAAAGGAAGAAAAATATCTTGAAGAGAGAGAGAAGAGAGGAACTCGTGGAAGAGAGAAAGGAAGGGGGAAAGAAGAAGAAAAGGGGAATTCAAGCTAATTCTCTCCAATTAAGAAGTTAAGGTAAGGATTCCTTTTGAATATCTTGAAATAAGGTGATTTCTTCATGGGTTATGGCATGTAATGGAAGGAATGAAAGAGAAATTATGTTGTATTTTTGATCCATGGAGCATCTATAAACATGTTTGGCATCATATCATGAATCCATGCTTTAAATCATAGTTCTCTTGCATGATTTCATACTTGAGAAAGAAACTCCATGATTTTGACAAATGAAGCTTTTATGAGTTTGAGTTATGGTTTAATCTTTTGGAAATTCATATGGGTTTGGTTTTAAGGTTTCAATCAAGTATTTTCCTAATGGTTTTGGCCTTGTTTTCATGAAATTGGAAGCTGATTTTGGTAAAAATGGAGCCCCGGTTTTGCAGAAAATGAAGCTGAGTTTTCTACCCAGATTTTCACAGTCCGCTCGAGCGTAGGTTTGGCCGCTCGAGCGGAGATTTCGCATAACCAGCATTTTCTCACAGTTTTCAGTCCGCTCGAGCGGGGGTCTTTGCGCTCGAGCGGAGACCTGTTTTCCCTGAAAATTCAGCAAGTGTTTTAATGCATGTTTTTAGCATTCTCATTTCATTTTTAGCATTCTTGAGACTTCATTAGGACTTGGTAATGTAATTGTGGACGTAATTTGATAATGTTATGTGTTAAAGATCATGTTATATTATGGATATTTGCAGGTCAAAGTGTGAAGACCGTATAATCGGTAACGGGAAACTCTTTGTAAGTAACGTTTCCGTAAAGATACGTTGTTATGACTTATGTTTCAAAATGATAATGTTATGATATGATTTCTGAAATATGTGTTTCTGTGTGAACGAATGTCCTATTTGCAAATGTAGCATGGCATCCATAGATAGTCCTAAGTCATGGGGGACGGCATGAAAATGCGGGTCCATGACCAGTTTACGAGATCTCGTTAGTCACTTCATTGTGACGATATGTGTTTAATCAGTATCCGGAACTGATTACTCTAGTCGGAAGACGTTCTGTTCTGTTATGTTCTACGGAGTATGCCATTATTATGTTCTGATACAATTGAGTATGTTATGATGATTTGTTACGGATATATGATATGTGGAATTCGTTCACTAACCCTTTACTGTTATGTTACTTGCTGGGCTTTAGCTCACCCCCGTATATATGTATTTTATAGGTGAGCAGTCGGGGAGCCGAGCCTAGGCGGAGTCCGTGTTCAGCCGCCGTTTTTGAAAGCCTACCTGAGTTGGTGCCCTGTGCTGGGCTAGGCCTGGAAGGCCGTATGTAGTTTGGTTTTGTATCAGTTGTATATGTGGCTTGCGCCTATCTGTTTGTATATGAATTTTGGATACATGTTTTGTACATTGGTGGGAAAATAACTCATTTTTGGCATGTAAATATATGTTCATACTTAAGCACAGCTCTTTGGACTATTTGTATTTGGTTTATGCTTCCGCGAGCCCCTGTTATGTATGTTTTGTATTGGAAGGCCTTTGGTAATCTAGGATTACTGGCCGGTCTCGTCACCGAGCTTCTAGGGGCGGGTTCGGGGCGTGACAGTTTGAGAACATTGTTTTTGAATGTATTTGTTTTTGTTTGCTCTGTGAACATTGTAGGAAATTGAATCTACTTCTTTATGGAGGGGAAATTGAATTAGTTAATTACTTTTGAAAATAAAATTAATCTTATATTATATTGAATCTAGAAATTGAAATTGAGTCTGGAAATTGAATAAAGTCCAATCCGAAATCGCCCGCAATTGCCCGCACATCCGCAAACCCTATCCGCACAAATTGCAACCCGCATTGTGTGCGGTTGCGATTTGAATTTTCCCAAAATCGCATATATGCAGGCGGGTCCAAACCGATCCGCAAACTATCCAAAACTAAACCGCGAACACCCCCATATGTATTGTATTGGTACCTGAGCGGGGATTCAAGGTGACCAAATTGCCCTGTTTGCACATACCGCACATGAATGTGGGAAAATGTTTTTAGGTGTCCACGATCCTGCCATTTCAGGAGTCGGCAAATGTGAAAAATATTTTTGGGTGTCCACGAGCCCGCCATTTTAAGAGTCGGCAAATGTGGAAAAACATGGTTTTTGAAAAATGTTTTTGGGTGTCCGCGTCCCCCCCATTTTTGGAGTCGACAAATGCGGAAGGGAAAAATGTTTTTAGGTGCCAATCGCCACGCCATTTTTTGAGCCGACAAATGTGGGACTATTTTCAATATACAAAATATATGCCTATGTATGTATTTTGAATTGTGGTTCTCACTTGGAATGTCATAGTATATTTACCACCCCGGTGAACTCAAAAAATGCTAATTTAACCTTAACATTTGCTCATTTCATACTCATGCATAAAGGTATTTATAGGTATACATAATAAAATTTTTCCCAAATGTTTGCAATAGCACGATCATGTGTATTTCAATTGATTATATAATTTGTTAAATATACTTCCTACTGATCATTCGCTTACCCCAAAAACTAACCATTTTTAGGAAATGAAGTTGGCGAGCCATCTAAATGATTTACTATGGAAAGCAATTTGGAAGAAGAATGAATGATCACTTGTTTGATGTTTTGCGTTGAAGCGTTAGGGTTATTTTGTATAACTTCTTAGCTTTTGAACCGTTTCATTTTAATCATGGTTGTAAATGGTTGTAAACTGACTGTATTAAAAATTTTGAGAATAGTTCGATGGGGAAGAAGTGTTATGGAATTGTATTATTATTTCTTTATCTACTGTTTGTATCTATGTGGATTGAGATATGGGAACAGGATTTGAGAGGTGTTTCCCAAGCGTTACAATATTCATCTTGCAACAATCTCAACTTGGATGACTCCAAAAATTATTTTATTATTCTACAATGTTGGGAATTCTATTTCCACACACCTACTTAACTCAGGGCATATCTTTTCTCAATATACACAACTATTAATTTGATTATTAACTAATTTTCTCAATCCACACACTTAAAGTTACAATTACACCCTTCATTCATAACCATGGTACACACACTACTTTACCCTCAAATCCAGACACTTTTATAGACCCTACTTCTCATTTATAGTTCACCCACTTTTGTGAAAACCAAAGCCAGTGAAGTTTCCGTTCAAAAAAAAAAAAAAAAAGACAGTGAACTTTCCTTCATTGAAGACCTCCATTGAAAACCCTTGTTGAAGGTAAGGAATCTTTCCATTTTATTATTGCATTTATCATTTTGTTATTGCATTTACTATTTTCAGATATTTGTGCACTCCATTGGCATAAAACCCTCGATTTTTTCTTATGTTTTATGATTTGGAGCTCTCGGCACTGGTTGTCCGAAATTGTAGGCTTAATTTGGAACTTAATCACCGAATAAATTGTATTATTTCGATCAATTAGATTCGAAAAAAATATAAACATTCGATATGTGTTTGCCGAATTTGATAAGTTGTTTCAATTCTGTAGTTCCGAAATCATGCAATACTTTGCGGCATTTGATTTCCGAAATTTATGTGTTTCTTCGGCAGTTGATTTATGAAATTTATGTGTTTCTATCGAAAGATAAATAATATTTCGGAAGTTGATTTCCGAAAAAAAAATGATGAAATTCAACACTGATTATCCGACTAAAAATCGCAAAAAAAAAAAAAAAAAAGCTAACATTGTCATCACTGATTTTGTTGTCACCAGACATATTTTTGCTTGAGTTTGAACTTCCATAGATTTACAATTTTTCCATATCAAAATTAAGTAAAAATTGTAGAGCTAATAAGAAAACAATGTAAATAATACAGTATAAACCTAGAAATTAAAGCAATATGAGAGATGTTTTGAGAGTATTGATTGACAGACAATAGAGGAGTATAGAGTGTGTAACAAGCAAAAGTGAGAATAACGAAAAAAGTAGGGTTTAATTTTTTTAACTCAAAAAGTGTATATTGAGATTTTTTTGTTCTTAAAAGATATGTACATAGATTTTTTCTATATAATATTATAAGTGCTGTGGATGTCTATTATGGTCATTTTTGTTTAGGATATAATTGTCATTAAATTAATATTTCATTAAGTGTGTCCTACGCTAATTAAGTGTGTGAAAAAAGAATTTCTCTAGAATGTTTGAAATACCTTTTTTGTTTGGGCTGTTGGGTTCGTGGGGTCCACCATGGGTCCCGTTTTTATAATCCGAACAGTTCAATATATAGAACTCGTCGAATACTATATGCTTGTAAAAAATCACAATGATCAGATGTTGATAGCTATCTCATCGGATCAGATTTCTGTCAACCGTTTATTTTTTCACCGTCCATTTTTTTATAAACAAAACTGATTTGATCACGTAGCTATCGTTATCCGATCAACGTGATTTTTTACAAACATATAGTACTCGATGAGTTCTATATAATGAACAGTTTAGATTATCGAAACAGAATCCGTAGTGAACCCTCATGAATCCAACAATATCCTCTAGTCCAATCACAAGAAAACCGGCCCTTTTTATTTTCCTCCAAGTCAAAGAAAATCAAGAAAACCTACTAGGCTTCGTTTGGTGGAGCTTTCAAAATATAATTCTACACTCACTTTTGAGTGTGATATTTGTTTAGCGTTTTTAAAAATTAATTTCACACTCACTTTTGAAAACTCTTTCCAAAGCGGAAAAATTTGGGCTAACCAGTCATCCACCGAACATCCAGTCGGTTGACTAGAACAATGCATATATTTTTTTTATACAATTGGCACCTGTTTTTTTTTAAAAAATTTTAAATAAAAAAATTTCAGAATTTTTTAAAATTTTTTTATGAGTCTTGAATAGAATTTTGAGTTGGGTATTTGATTATGAGTTGTAAATTTTTGTATCAAATATCATATGTCACATGAAAAATTTCCCACTCAATTTAAAACTCTTTTCAAAACTCATTCACCAAACAAATTTTTTACACTCAAATTATAATTCCAAAACTCACAAACTCAAATTGCAACTCTATTCTCAAATCATATTTAAAATACTCTACCAAATATTTTCTCCAAACCACTCCTATATATCTATACAATATATATAAAGCACCAATGTATAGTGAACAGTGTTTTTTGCCTCGTATGAACAGTAACATCTCGTGTTGAAATGTCTGTTTTGCCCCTTGGTATATATAAAGCACCAATGTATAATGAACAGTGTTTTCTGCCTCGAATGAACAGTAACCTCTCATGTGTTGAAATGTCTGTTTTGCCCCCTTGGTCTTTATACTTATCTATATCTATACTATATATTAAGCAAAAGGAGGTTTTTAGCCCCAAGCTTTGTGAGAGCTCCAATCTCCCAATCTAAATTTCTTGATTTTTTGATTTAAAAAAAAAATCTTAGCATTTATTAACTTCTCCCAACTCCCAAGTCTTACCCTCATAATAACACTTTAATGCATTAAGAACAAGCATAAAAAAAATTCTTTGAAATCCAACACATATGAATTTCTTGAAAAGTCCCAACACATATGATTATTATCCCTCATAATAACACTTTAATGCATTAAGAACAAGCATAAAAAAAATTTCTTGAAAAGTCCAACACATATGATTATTATCAAAATATTAAACTTTAATATAGTTTTTAGCCCCAAACTTTGTGAGAGTTCTAATCTCCCAATCTAAATTTCTTGATTTTTTTATTTAAAAAAAAAATCTTAGCATTTATTAACTTCTCCCAACTCCCAAGTCTTACCCCCATAATAACACTTTAATGCATTAAGAACAAACATAAAAAAAATTCTTTGAAATCCAACACATATGAATTTCTTGAAAAGTCCCAACACATATGATTATTATCCCTCATAATAACACTTTAATGCATTAAGAACAAGCAGAAAAAAATTTCTTGAAAAGTCCAACACATATGATTATTATCAAAATATTAAACTTTAATATAATATAATAAAAAAAAAAACATTTCATTACTTGAAAAGTCCAATACATATGATTATTATCAAAATATTAAACTTTAATATAATATAAAAAAGGAAAAAAAAAGAAGACATTTAAAATCACAATTTACATATATAGATAATTGTAAACACAATGGGGTTTCTAACTCACAAACCTTGTGAGAACTCCATTATCCCAATCTTAATTTTCTAATTTTTTGATTAAAAAAAAAAAACTTCAACATTTATTAACTTCTCTTAACCCCAAACATTTTGGAAGATTTGGTTAAAACCTCCTCATAATAAAACTTTAATGCACTAAAGACAAGCATAAAAAAATTTATTGAAAAATCCAACACATACGATTATTATCAAAATATTAAACTTTAATATAATATAACTTTTGATGTAGATATCAGTTTGTAATAAAATTAGTATTTTTAAAATTCTCTCATCAAGATTTATCAAATAAGATTCATGTTGACTATAAAATTCTTAAAAATAAAAAATAAAAATATTACTATTGAAATTGATGTAAACAGTAATAATAACATATTACTTTGTTTAACAGTTACTCTGTTTGACAGTAACATGTTATTATGTCTCATAGTAGCATGTTACTTTGTCTGACAGTAACATATTACTTTGATTCACAGTAACATTTTACTCTTTCAATATTGTCCAGGAAAAAAAAAGAAAGATATTTTACTTTGTTCTTACTTAATTATATGTGTTTTCTCCTTAGGGGATTTATGAAGCAAAATAAATTGGGTTGTCCTTTTTCACTAAACAATGTTCTAATGGAGGGATTTTGACTAAATTTTTCAAGCCTTTTTGACTTCTCCAATACCTACTACCACACCCTTTTCAACTTTTCTCATACACTATGGTTAGTGATAAAATTATTAAATTATTTTTATAAAAAATCTTAAAAAAATAAATTGTATATTAAAAAAAATCTAAAACAAATATAAATTCTTATTGAAAAATAATAGGTTACAATTGTGAAAAAAAAAAAGAGAAAAAAAATTACACTGTGCATTTCATTAATAATACTTTAAAAATGTGCTAAGTATTTGTGTAAAGACTTGACACGTGTCCACTCTCAAATTATCAAGTGAATATAGATGAAATCAAAGAACTCAACTTCAATGGCTAACAAATATTAGAAGCCCGACTATTGAAGCCTAATAACTATTAATTAATAGAATTCAACAATTGAAAGGTCTCAAATCATATTTCTTTGTTTTTTCAAATGTTTCCTTTTTTTGATTCATGCATTCATTTTAATATTGATAGAGAATTAGACGTGTGGAAAAATGAGCGATATTAAAATTATATATTGTGGGTGTTTGGAAAGCGGCTATTTTAGAGGTTTTTTGGCTTTTTGATTATTTTAGTAAGCTATTTTAGTTATCGTGTTTGGGAAGTTAGGTTAAATTTTTGGATTGATTGTTGTATTGAAAAATGTGTTTGAAATGATATTTAAAATTGAAATGACAAATTTGCCCCTAACCTTATTTTTTTCAAAATTGATCTACGGGGGTAAAATGGTCATTTAACTGCTGTGGGATGACAGTTATAGGCTCAACCTACACTGTGTTGGTGACAGTGTAGGCTGTCCGTGCGGCCCAACCACTGCTTTTCTTTTTAAAATGAATGGGTTAGGAAACTACTTTTGAGACTAAAAGCTTTTTTTACACTTTGAGGCTAAAATAGCCTGTAGTTCCACTTCCCAAACACTGCTATTGAGATATGTAATTGTTGTGATGAAAAATAAAAGTTGTCTGTCTTTTCTATGGCGATTTATTTGGTTATACCTCCAATTAAAACGTCAAGCGTGCTTCTACATCATTATTGAACGTTGCTTTTAATTTTTTTTAGATACTTTGTCTTACAATTGTTTGTGTTTTATATTATGAAATTTATTACATCTGTGTTTGCTAAAGCTATTACATGGACCTAATGCAATAAGTGTAGACTATTTCAATGTCATTTTTTAGATTAAAAATACAAAAAATATACACAAAAAGTATATGAACAGACCAGATTTTACAAAATTTATTTGTGAGTCTCACTTCTTGAAAATCTTATAATTCATTTATTTTTTGTATGATATTTTATGTTTGGTTTATGCATTTATATATATATATATATATTTGTTTTCTTTAAAAGTTTATTTTAAAAAATTAATAAATAAATAAGTAAATTATTTTCTATTTCAAACAATTTTATTTATTTATTTTTTTTTATTTTTTCTTAAAGTAGTTTTAGTTTTGGGCAATTACTTACTTTTTTTTTTCCTATATATTGTAATTTTGTATATTTTAAGTGCATGATATTTTCACTAATATACTCGGAGATGCATTTTGAAAGAAGTATCATAAGAAAATCAAGTAAGAAAAAAAAAATAATAAAACAATACGATGAATGTGGAGTAAAGATTAAAGATCAAAACTTCCAAAACAAACAAGTTAACAAACAAGCAAGTAGAATAAGATGTTTAACAATTGACATTTAAAAATTTGCAACAAAACTTTATAACTTTTCTTTTTGCTAAGAAAATTCTGTTTGGTACTAACTAAATAAAATACTTTTAAAATAGTTTTTTTTTAAAGAAAAAATTGAAATTAAAACTATAGTAAATTTATGTATGCATAATTGCTAATCCCATTTTTTTACTTAATATATAATATTATATTCACTACCTTTTTTAGGTTTATTTTTTAAGTATTTATATAGAAGTAAAAAACTGTCGTTAGGAATAAATTTTTTCTTAATTTAGTTATAAATTTTATCCGTACATTGTTTTTAAATTTTGAATAAAAATAAATATAAAATAATTGATTAAAAATATGCTACATTTATTATATTTTTTTTTTCTGTGTGCAAAAAAAATATATATATATTTAAAAATTACAATTTACATATATACAAATAATTATAAACACAATCCGGACGGTGAAACACTGTAATAATATAAAGTCCAAAAACAAAACACGGGTGAAACACTGTAATAATATAAAGCCCAAAAACAAAACCAACAAAACACAAATCATGCTTGTGTTGCCTAGAGAAGAGAGAGAGAGAGAAGAAATCGAAGGAGACGGAGGAACACCCACCAGTGACTGTCGACACCTGCCCGCGGCAGCTAAGCAGCGAACGAGCTCTTGCACTTCTCCCTCCTGCCAGAGTTCTCACACTCCCCTCTCCCATCGTTCAGGTTCGTTTTTCAGAAGTTAGGGTTTTCATACATACAATATCTGATTTTTGTTTTTAATTTTTTTTCTTCCATGTTCATCGTTTTTCTCTTCTTGTGAAAATAGTTTTTTTGGAATAGTTTTTGTGAGTTGCAAAAAAAATTGCAAAGACCAAACCCTAATTTTACCCTTTTTTTGGGGTCCCAACTGAATAATATGATGTTTTACACCTAAATCGACTAAAGATGATGCAAGGGAAATATTAAAAAAAAAAAAATACGTGTCCATTTTTTTTGGGATCCTGCCTAATAAATTTAGGGTTTCTTCATCTTTATATCTTTAGGTAAAGTATATCATTTTGTTCTATTATTATTATTATTATTATTATTATTATTATTATTATTATTATTATTATTATTATTATTTGTTTAATGGGGAAAATGGTGTTTGATTTTCTTCATTTTTGTTGGCTTTTTTTGTTTATTTTTTATGTTTTGATTTTTTTTTCTTGTTTTTTCTTTTGATTTTTTTCCTTTATTTTGTTCTTTCTTGTTTTTTTCGTTTTTGTTTCTTGCTTTTGTTTATGTTTGGTTTTTATTTTTATTTTTCTCCCAAGCAGTAAATTAGCAACGGTTAAGTCCAAGTTTGGTTTGACATTGGTGTTCTGCTTTCTTTAGGGTTAAATATTGTATTTATTCTGAAATTCAATCTTATATGGGTAAAGGGTAAGGGCTGGAGATGCTTTTTGTTGTTTTTTCTTAGTGTAAGGTTGTTGTGAGCAAAAAATTCTGTTCATGTTATGTTGTTATGTTAATTGTTGTTTCTCTGGTTCGACCTTTTTAAATGTTTTTAAATTTATTCATATTAGTTTGTAGATATTTATAATACTCATGATGTGAAGGTAATGTTTAGAGTTGTATATTGTGAAAAATCTAGAAACCTCCTAGATGTTGATTTGTGATTATGTATCAATTTTAAGCAGAATATAACAATTCCAAACAAACAATCAAAAGAAAGAGACACAATGATTTTTACGTGGAAAAACCACAATTGGACACCTTCCAATTGTGATCAAAAAACCACGGGCAACTGCCACAAGAACAATCCACTAAGAAGATATAAAGGAATTACACAGGTATCACTCTCAATTATCTAGCGAATTCACAACGCCTAATTGAACCAACCTCTATGTGCCTCTTCCAACCCCATCTTCAGCACGGAATTGTCTTTTTGATGAGCCACTCCGGATTCCACCAAAGCTTCAGGCTCGAATTCTTCAGAATCCACAACTGAAGAACAACTCTCACTTTTGTGTATAACAAACAAACCTTTGATGTACTCTCTTTAAACCATGAGTTAAATACTCAATAAAACATCAAAGAAAAATAACAAAATATCCCCAGATATAAACCTTAAGAACCAAAAAGAAGATCTGGAGGACTTCAATCAATTACACAGTTTTGGGAGAAAACCAAGTATTTATAGAGAACCAAAAGTAATCCTAGATTGGGAAGAAAACAAACTCCTTGAGAAATCCGGATTCTGAGGCTCGCTCGAGCGAATCTTTCCTGGCTCGAGCGAGGAGTGTATTTTTCATGATTTCTACTAGTGCCTTGGCTCGAGCGACGGATCCTTGGCTCGAGCGAGGAATACACTTTTTCAGATTTTTGTATGGACGCAATCCTTGGCTCGAGCGAGAACTCCTTGGATCGAGCGAGCCCTTCTTGGCTCGAGCGAGCCCTTCTTGGCTCGAGCGACCAATGGCAGACATGCAATTTTCAATGCAATTTTCCATTTTTCTTCGGCCGCGAGCTGACCGGGCAGCTCGACCCCCGTAATAATCAGGGAAGTGGCAATCTTGAAAGCATTAACATCACAAACTTCTCTGCATGGCTCGATTCGGGTTTGGATTTGCATCTAACAAACTCATAGCCTCACTGAAATAAAAATGCGAATAAAATTACACCTCAAAGGAGTTTTGTCAAACGGGGTTGCCAACAATAAAAACCTAACATATTGATATGTATAAATCTTCATACGTATCTATGATTTTAATTTTTGTGCTATTATTGTGCTTGATATATTTCTTTCGTTGGTTGTTGATTCCCCCCTCTCCCGGCCCAAATTTGTTATTATCTTATTTGTTCAAAAAAATTTTTTGGTTCTATTTTTTGTGTTATGTAACATCCAGCAGATCTTGAGGGATCTTACACATGGGTGATTTGAGGTTTTTTACGTATTTTCAGTAGATTATATTTGTTTCTTGGTATTTCTTCCTCATTAGTTAATTTTTTTTTTTTCATTTTTATTCTGCAATTTGGCTTACAATTGAGCTAAAAAATTAATTCTGTTGATCATATTCTGTGCTGAGATCTTTGGGATTCTATAATATTAGGAGTTTTTTTGTCTTGTTTATTTTGACGTAGTGCACTGTTTTTAGCCTTGTTTTTTTTTTTTTTTCTTTTCAAAACGTAGACATTGATCGAGTTACGAAATTTAAGCTATTCTGTCTCAAAACCAATTAGATTTGATTGATTAGTAGATCATATGACATGTAAACGAATGGTGGTCGTTCACTTTGTCTCTGGCTCTGTTTCTTTTCATCCACTTATGTTAACTGAACCATTTATTTGATTTGATGACTCTATGGGTTCTATTTAGAACTCAAATTTCAGTTTCTCAATATCTGCTGTTGATTTTGCATAATGTTTCCATCAGGGTCCCAAATGCTTCACATCACAACACATCAACCACCTCCTCCACTTCTCCCTCTATCAAGTCTTTTATCGCTCATTTTTTTACTACATCAAAAACTCCTCACCATTGCCATCGTTTAGCTCAAATTGTTTTCTAACACCTTAATGTCTTTCACTATATATGTGTTTTATCTATTTATGTAGTGTTTCAACCCATCAGTGACTGCATTTGTGCCTAGAGAGAGAGACGTGTATTACTTAAGAATTTACAAATAAAAATGAAAAAATGTATATATATAGTGTAGATAATGTGTTATTATGTAATCATTGTAATAAATTATGAGAATATATATATTCATTTGAAATTCACTTGCATATATTGCAGGAAATAATTTTCTTTGTCTAGAAGATGCACCATCAAAATCACCTCAGAGGAAGCTGCTTGCATCAATATTTTGTGTGAGCTAATTTCTTTCTTCCTTTTGCATTTCGTTTTTTTTGTAATTTATCAAAATTTAATTTTTATTATCTCTGGCTTAGCTTTTTATTTCCGTGTTTGATCATGACTTATGGGTGTTTGTAATCTGGAAGATTAGGTGTTATGTAATATCAGTTAAGAACTTATTTTATTGATTTGAGTTACTCATGAATATCAATTTTTCAATGGGTGTTTGTGTTTCTTTCTTTTCTATTTTTAAAATCTTACCTCCTAAATCAAACTTTATGAAGTTTCATTTATACCTAAACTACAGTAAGTTGGTTGATGCTTAGTCAGAGTATAATGTTCCATTCTCCTCCTCTTTTCTTTTGATTAACAACATTAGCGAAGAATGTATTTAAAGTAGCATCGTCTACCCAGGATACTTTAGTTTGCTTACCAATCTAACACATGATCAAATTAACTGTGTAAATCAGTAGCGCCAATTGCTTTTTGGTTGCAAAGCTTACAACACCCTTTTGACATTACATTTATTTTATTTTATTTTTTATTTTTTGATTACCTAAGAAGAAAAAATATTTTATTAGAGATGATTAACAGGAATCCAATAAACAGTAGACATTAGGATAGACAATTCTAAAACTACAGTCTCTCCCATAAAAGCCCAACCCACCCAATTGGACAATACATCAGTACAAGAGCCAAAAATGGGCAGGAACCTTCTCTGTGATAAATGATTCAACATTTGATACTCAATTCATTTGACATTGCGTACTTTGCATGGTTGTTTATTTAATGAGATTGAAGACCTCTTATTGGAATGTACATTCTTTGCATTATATGGTGGCTTTTGTTGCTTTTGTCAGTTTGAATGGGAGTGTTGTTCTTGTTAACCACCATTTTCACTTTTATTGTTTCATTTCATTTTTATTTCATAATTCTTTTTCTTTGTTTTTAATAAAAGTAAATTAGTAATGTGAGATTTATTTCTTGTCCTTCCTCTTGATACTAGAAGTGCAAAAGAAGCTTATGCAGTTTCTAAATTTTTTTTTTGATCGACAAAAATAAAATATATTAATGTCGAACAAAGGTACAAGGTGTACAAATGAATACATCAGCGGAGACAAAAGGCCAAGGCTAAAGCAACAAAAAAGGGAACAAATCCCAATCAAAATTGGGAGCAACACCAAACAAGAACCAAAACAATGCCAAATAACGCAAGTAGCAAATGTTGCAAACAAAACACCAGCAACCAGCCATTGATGCTGAAAAAATTCCCAACTCCTTGCTGCACTCAGCCAAAAAAACTCCAATGTTTAAAAGATTCAATGCTTCCCGTAGCATAACAGAGCACACCCATAATCTTGTTTCAAGACCAAACACTTATCACTTAGGCTGTGTTTGGATCATGAATTTGGGTAGAGATTTGGAAAAGGAAAGCAAAAATGTAGGTAAAATGTGAATGACATATAGTTACATTTCACCCACCTTTTCCTTTTCCCTTTCCCTTTCTCTTTCTCTTTTCAAATCCTTACCTAAATCCATGCTCCAAACATAACCTTAAGGTAACAGGTTTGAAAAGTTGTCTTCTTCCTATACAAAAAAAGCTCTTCTAAAATTAAGTTGCAAAGAACCATTATGATCGCCTGGGTGGAGAAGATTAGCCACATTTCCATCCTCATTATCTGAAAAGTTGGAAAAATCTGCAACTAGGGTATCTCATCAAGCCATTTGTCCTGCTAGAAATTAATATTCTTGCCATCCCCCAACTTTAGACTCAAATTTTCCTTGAAGAGTTGGAACTTGTCAAAAAATTTCCATTGGATAGAAAAAACTTCTTTCACACGTTGTAAAAGATCTATTTTCAGACGAAGGTTCCAACTGATTAATCAGATCATTGGAATTATTGTACCAGTACTCTGTAGTCCAGTGTTATCATTAAACCTAACCCAAAACATCACTTGCATTCATGCACTCAAAATCTATTTCAAATATTAAAGAAAACACTACTATGATAGAATCCAATTTTGCTTCTGCTTGTTAATCTAGAACTGATGTTGTGGAATGACCATCTGTGATCCAATTTAGTGAATGCAAGTTGCTAAAAACATCTAATAGCAAACTAGAACTTATTAACAAAAGCTAATTATCAAATATGAAAGGCTCAAAAACTAAGCTTGTGGGTTTGGTCTAGCTTTTAGATGTGAAATTCCCTCGCTATGTAATTTGCACCATCTTGTTGATTAATTTTCTCTTTGAATTTTGAATGATTTAATTTGCATACATGCTCTATGTTTGAACTGCATAAAAAACACAATGATTTGAATCTAACCCTCGTAAGAATTTTGCTTGTAGGTATGTTCTCTATTTCCTTCTTTTCAAGTAGATGATTAGCTACTTATCTTATCTCCAATCCATGCAAATAAGGATGCCTGATAATAGTTATTATGGTCTACCTTTGTATTGCTTTTTTATTTTATTTTTTCCCCATTAAACTATTAAATAAGAAGGGTTGATAACCTTTCTATTATTGTTTTTAAATTATTTTGTTATGCTTTAAGCAAGTAAAATAAAAGTTTAACAAATCATGTTTGATTATTCACATGATCCTGATATATTTGGTATACATTTAGATTGAAGGAGTTGATGGGATCTAGAAGGTAGTATTTGATTTGAAATGCTAAATTATGAAAACTTGATATTTCTTTCTAACAAATATAATGCAGAGCAACTCCGACTGAGGATTTAATAGAAAATTCAGTTCATGGAGGAGACAGTGTGGTAGGTCTCACAGGATTACATACAAGCATGGTTTGGCTTATCTTACTCATAATATACCAAGTAAAAGTGGGTTCACAATTGATGAGGGATTTCAAGTCCTGCCATTAATGATGATTGAGTACTTGTTCATTTGTCAAATAGAGAAAAAAATTGCTTTATTTTTATTACATCATATTTCTAGGAATGACAATTTTGTTGGGAAAATAGATCTTGTAATAGATTTTTTTTTTTTTTTTTGGTATAAGTAATAGTATTTGTTAAAAACTTTGTATTGTTGAGTCGATCTTGTTGTATTCATGATCGAGTTGCTAATTTTGTGTGTTTTATGCAATAGCTCAAAACTGATTCAAATACACAAATGTAATGGGCACTAGCTGGGCATTAGTTAGCGTGCCTTGCACGTGGCCCTTTCACTAGTATTCTCCAAACCAAGGACAAACCCTCCGCCCTTGTCTCTTTTGCCAAAACCCTATTTTTAGCATATTCTCCTCTCTCTAGCGACACCATTCACACGCTGCCCACTGTCGCAGTTCTGATTGCTACCGACGCCGCTACCCAGGCTACTGTTAGCACAAACCGATGCCAGCTCTACTCCGCCATCGGTGTTTCACTTCGTCCAGCGTCAATTTACATTGTCGGATCTGCACTGTTTCAACCTCTTCCCAGATTCAGCCCCATATTCTGCTGCTTTGGTAAGTCTGTGAGTAAGTTATTTTGAGACTCCAACACTTGACCCTTTTTATTTATGATAAATTTTGGGCTTGCAAAATATATGTTTGGAATTTGTGCTCTTGGGCTTTGGACTGGCTAGTACCCTGTTGAATCTTGCTAGACTTGTTGCTATGATTATAATGTTGAAGGCCATGGAGTTGTTGCGATTTTGTTGTTATCTGAGTCTTGAACTTGTGTTTGATGAACCTGAGATATAGGCCCCCTTTAGATGTTGATAAATAGACCAAGGCTTTGTTTTACTGAATGTTGAGTATCATTTCCTGATATTGGTTGTATAGATTGAACCCTTGCCATTGAACACTATTACTCTGAGAAAGAGAGTTGTATGTCTTTGATTTTTGCTAGACTTTGCTCTACTGAAGTAGATGGACCCATGATGTTGGACTGCCAATTGTTGCCATTCTTGAGAATAATGAAACAATAACACTACCTTCTTGCTTACTTGAAGCGAATAGAACAAATGTGTAGTTGTTGTTGATGTCCGAAAGAGTGGGTTTGTTGATGAAAGCATAATGTTGAATGTGGAATATTGTTATTGTATGATTGATTGTTGTAACTCCGACAATAGTAGACGTCATGCTTGAAGTCTTGATGTAGAATTCCTCGTAGAATTTGTTGATATGACGAAATACCCCGGAGAGAGAAAACCTTGATTGTTGCATTTTTCATGAACTTGCTTGGAGGAATAGAATTGTTGTAGCATAAGTAGATCATTACTATTGTTGATGTCTTGTGAATGCTTATAATGACGTTATAACAGCTTATAGAGCCATATATTGTCCTTTGTTGAATTTGTGGATACCCCGAGAAATAGATGGTTGATGTTGAAATTTCGTTTGAATCTTTGTTGTTTTGTGTTGACTCTACTCCGATAGTCTGAATTTGATACTGTTGACTCCAAGGTTGTTAAGATCGCGATTCGGATCGTAGGATCCTACGATTCTATGATCCCAAACATACCATTCGATTCGACTCTTATTTTGGATCGGGCCCATGTCAGGATCGTGGTGGGATCGTAACAGGATCGCGATTCCATGTGATCCTGTTTAATAGGGATTTTTTTGCCGCCTATAAGTCAAACAACCCTTTATCAGACAAAAGAAGGATAAAAATGACCCTCTGAGCTGCAATTAGGTCAAGAGAAATTGGACATCAAACTTCAGATTGTGTAACTACTAACTAGGTATGCTCATTTTCTGTCTTCTTCTTCGAATCTTCCTTCTTTGTCTTCGTTTTCTTCTTTTTCTTCTTCTTCTTCAACTTCGATTCTTCTCTGCTTCGAATCCTCCTTCCCAGTCTTCAACTTCTTTTTCTTCCCTTCAAGTTCTGTTTCTGTTTGTTATATTACATATATATATATATTTGTGTGAATGAAAACCAAAAAACTCATTTTTTTTTCTTTTCTGAATCACTTTTTTTTTTTTATAAATATATATATATTTATAATATTTTTATGTATATATGATTAATGTTGATTGTAGCAATGATGATAATTTCGGCGACCATGATTACTTATTTTAGTGTTCTATTTGTTCTATCCTAATTTAGTTTGTCTTCTTTTCATTAAGAAACAATGACAATGGTGTGCAAGTGTTGGTTTTTTTTTTTTTAATTATGTTTTTGACTTCTTTTTTGAGAAAAAATGTTTGAATGCTACCTTTAATTGCTATATTACTTTTTTTTTTTTTTTGAGTCATTCTATATACGTTGTGATAGTATTACTTAGTCATATAAAAATTATTTTTTTTTAAGCAGACCTCCAAAATGATCTTGTGTAGGATCTCGATCTTAACAACCTTGATTGGCTCCTACTTATTATCTTTGTTATTTCAGTTTATGTCTTCTTGAAAGAAATCTGTCATCTCGGGGCCGTCAGAATTGGCTCTTATGAAGGAAAGGGATGTGCCTCGGCCATCCGAGTGGAAGAATTCTCTCTATTTTGGCTGGAAGGACATTTTGGCGAGCGGCTACCTTCGCCACTTCTCTTCCATCTTTGAGGGGGACACCACTGTGTCTTTCTGAGGATACCGACTCTAGCCATGGGGCCCTCATCCCCCCTTCCTTGGTGCTGTGCTTCAGGATTGAGCGAGGGGACTTCCCTTACTGCTACTCCTAGTTCAAGGCTTTCTCCAATCCTTTTTTTGGCTGGCAAGAATGGGTCAATGATGTCCTCTCAGACAGGGGCCTCTGTCAAAGGCTTTAGGAGGCTCGGTTGCTGATTGTCGTGAGGATCTCACGCTCGTTATCTCTGGTGGAGCACCAAGACGCATACTTTCATGCTCAGTCACCATGAGATGGGGCCCACTCTTAAGGATGTATTCATGTTGCTATGCCTGGAGGTGACCGGCCCTGATGTCTTCTCCTTGAGCGGATACCCCCTAATGATGAGCCTCTGATTGAATCCCTAAAACAAAATCTTTAAGTTTGTGGTCTGTAAAGCTCTATGTTTGATGGTCTGGAGAAGAGGACTAAACGAGTAAGGACAAACCGTGCTTCCTACACTGTATGGATCCGCCACTTCTTCTGAAATCTTCAACCCCTGGTCAGAGACACTGACCTCGCTTCTCAAGAGTATAAGGTTGGCCCGATGTATGGCTCCAGGCTTTATTTTCTGTGATTTCTGGCCTGTTTCCTCTCCTTTATTCTTCCACTGGCGGTTAGATTCTTCAAGGGGGGCGAATCTCCTTAGGCCCACTATTTCTTGGAAACCTGTATTACTGGTTGGATTTACTCCACCTAGATACTGTATGTTCTGTGGGGCGGTATGAGTTTGTTTCCTTCATCCATAGTCAATTCCTGCTCTGCTTCTTCTTTGAGAGGTTTCCAAAGTTTGCTCTTGCTCCAATTGTATTTGAGGCGGAAGTCCTTTGGGAGGTGGTAGGTAAGGATAGTATTCCTGTGCTCGGAAGGAACGAGTCACTTATGCTCGAGAAGGCGAAGATTTGCTAGCCGCTAATCACATGCTAGTCGTGTGCCATGTTTACCCTTTCTCTTTCTCTAAACACTTTAGCGGATGATCCTCGGGGCTTTTGTGTCTTGCTCTTATGTGTCTCCACCAGTGAGTGTGGCGATGCCACTTATTTACTATGCCTCCTCCCGACTAGTGTCCTTTCCCTTGCCAAAGGGCATTTCTATGCACCTTGTTAATATTTTGGTGATGGTCTCTCCCAGCTCGTTACCTGTATGTCATGAGGAAGGCCTTGGTAGTGTCGTCTACAGACCTGACATGGTGGCATGCCAATTTGGAGTTGACCAATGTGTCTCGGGGTTGGCACCTCCTTTGTTGTCCTTTTCAGAAAGCTATGGACGACTCTCTGACATTGCCGGGTTCGAGTCGGGTAGGAGGTTTCACTCCTTGTTTTAGAAAATATTAGCGGAAGAACATTGATGCCTTCATTGAGTTCGTTCAGAGTAAGCCAACTATCTGTTCGCCTCCGTTGATTTTTAAGAAAGACTCACTCTTCGGTTGCCTGAGAGTCGAAAGTGTAATCATATGCTCAAGAGCTTCTTTGCTTTATCCGCTCCGGCTGTTCCTCTTGCTTGGGCTTCTACTACTACCTTGGCTATTGTTAGCTCGGAGCTAGTACCTCTAAGCAAGGCTTCTAGTCCTCGGATGACTCGCCTTAAGATGATGGCCCATAAGCAGGCTTCTGATGCCCAGTCCTTCTACTCCTCGCCTTTCTAAAAGGCTCTATTAGGTATCAAATAGACATTTTTAATTCTTCTATTGATTTGTGGCTATTTCTTTTCTCAAGGCTATATCTTCTAAAATGAACACACTTTTTTTCCCCCCTTTGTTGTACAGGACCTTAACCTGTTTTCTGGTCTTGCGGTTGTTGACGTTCCCTTCTGAGGATGTTCCAAATATTGGCCATGTTGCTCCTACCGGGCCGGACTCAGACCCGGATGACACCTTTTGTTCGCTGGGATCGTGAAGATTCTGGCCCTTTTGGTAGCAGCTGTAGATAATGATGAGGATGAGCTTTCTGATCATCTTTGTTATCTTGTCCCACGTGTGCGTCATCCCCAGCCTATTATGACTGAGGATGCCACCCCTTTTGTCAGATGTTCCCCTTTTCGCTCAACTGCAAGGGAGGAGTGTTGTTTCGGCGATGAGATTGTTGGGGAGCACTGCTCCGATGTTGAGATTTTTGAGGAGCACGACTCTGGTGTTGAGATTGTTGGGAAGGCTAATGCCCAGGAACATGCTTCTGGAGGCAGAAATGAGGTGTGCTTCTGGTGGTGTCGAGGGACACACTTCTAGAGGTGGTGCGGAAGTGAGGTGTGCCTCTGACAATAGTGCAGAGGTGGATGTGCTAGAGGTCTTTGAGACTCACTCCAGCGCTTATGGAGATTCCCAGCCTTCAATTTTTCTCTCTCTCCCACAGTGACGAGTTCACCTATTTTGGCTTCATCAGATGTTGAGATTGATCAGGTGCCCTCTGTACAATTAAGTGGTTTTGTTGATGTTGGGGGCCCTCACGCTCCACTTGATTCGTCCATCAGGTATCTTGCTTAGGGATGGCAATGGATAACCTATTCAGTAGATATCCATGGAGACCCGACCCAATACATGGGGTTTCTCCATTTTTTCTATCCGTTGGATTAGGTAGGTGATATTGTTTAAATCCCCATCAGGGATGGGTTAGGGATGGGTACCCGTCCATTTCCCCATGTCCCAGTCTACAGCTAGGTTTTTCATTCTCACTCTCTCATTCTCTCACTCCAAATTCCTCCAATTCTTCAAGCTTACTGGAATTCATGACTTTGTAATAAATTTTCTTATGAACCAAACAAACTTTCCCTGCAATAAATTATTCAAAATCAAAATAAAATACAGAATAGACAATAAAGCATAGTAATTGACAAACCAAACCCACATGGAAAGAAAAGAAAACAAACCAAACATTGAAATTAAATTAAAAGTAATAATATATTTCATAAATGAATCAAAATACAGAGACCAATCATGTATTCACACTTTCTCCAAATTCTTGCATTCCAATAATTTTCTATCTCAAGAAAACCAAAAGGAAAAGAAAAGAAAATTTATATATGTCATAATTGAGAAACAATAATATTAAGAAAATCAATGAAACATGTATTGTTGATGATGATCTCCGTTTTTTTGATCAATCGATCTTAACACTATTTGTTCTCTATCCTTCCATGGCATCGAAACGAGATCATTTGATCATTATAACCTTAAACTCCTCAAAACTGATCGTTCCATAGACATCACAATTGACTCCACTGATCATCATCCTACATGCACCGATCGAGCATTCCTCGCCCAGGCGGCTCTGAAGCACGTTCATCAATTCCTCGGCAGAGATCGATCCATTTACACGTCGAGCTTGATTCTCTTCCATCACAGGCTTTATCTCTCTATATCTATAACTTTACTTTCTCTCTCTACAAGGGATTGATAGTATAATCGTGGGTTTGGTTGTTGAGAACCCATATCTCTCTCTCTCTCTCTCTCTCTGTCTCTCTTCCTTTACAAATCCAGAACCTTCCTTCTTTTCTCCTTTACAAATCCAGAACCCTTGTCCTTATTGTTAGATTATACCAGGGATTGTGGATGATCTTGATTTGAGAGTTTTTTTTTTTTTTAATATTTTAATTTGATTGATGTTACTGTATGGGACAAAACTTGACTTCATTGGATACAAGTTTCTTGATTGGCAGCTTTTGGTAGTCCATACTAACATTTTTTTTTTTTTTGCTTTTTTTTATTGGGTTACTAAAAACTTATTTGGTTGTCTTAAGATTATAAATTTGATTACTTTAAAATAAGCTTTTTAATTAATTAATTATTATGTATTTGATTTTGTTGTTGAACCCAAAAAAAAATAAAATAAAAGTGAATGTGTATTTGGCTTTGGCTGTGAACCTTGAAAAAAAAGGTCAGGTTGGGTTAGGGAAAACCCAAACCCATTAGAGGATGGGGAGGATAGTCCCCATGGGGGATGGGGAATGGAGAATGGGGAAAAATTATAATAGGGGAATGGGGATGGGGAATTAATATCCGCCCCATTGCCATCCCCTGCTCTCTGGAGCTTGTTAAGTATTTTCACTTGTGATAGTTTCTTGCTCAAATGGTCGTAGGCCTTGTTTGTTATAACCTAAAAAAGTCAAAAAGCCAAAAAATCACTATCCTATTTAAGTTATATCATCTTATTTAAGTCACATTACCTCTCTATCACATCACTTCAAACCCAACTCATATTTCATAAAAAGTCAAAAAGTACACTTATTTAGATCATCCCAAACCACCCCTACCCCTGATAGAGTTCCCTTCTTTTTCAGTGCTAGCCACTACTGGGGTCTTGCCTTTACCTGCCTCGGACTCTGCTCCGACTCTCTTTATGACTCATTATGGCTTTCCTTCCCGTGGGGACACATCTACTTTTGAGACGATTGCTAGGGGCTCTCCATTGCAAGTGCCTTCGAATGTTTTGGATCTGAATCTCAGCGACTTTCATTTTGATAGCGATGCTTTTGGTCATTCCCTAAATGAGACCCGCATTCTCAGGCTTAGGCCTTCTCCCTGAGCCTACCCCCCCCCCTCGGGGGGTTCATCTAACCCTATAGAGATTGGAGAGGTTCTTGAAGCTAACACCTTCCCGACCCAAGCTCCACTTCTGGCTTTTGGCGAAGTACTTTTTCTCCACTATTGGGTAACTCCTGAGTTTGCCTCGGTTCTACAGCTTGTGCAATCGAGTTATCTCGAGACCTTTTTCTTTGCTTGTTAGTGCCCATCGATTCATACTGTTCTTCTCGAGTCTTTTGCCACAATCTTGTATAGCTTGGATAGGCAACGACTGTGTGACCTTAACGGGAAGGTAGTTGAGACAACATATCTGGGGATCTCGGATATGGAGTGTCATCAGGTCTATCTATCATGGCTTCGGAGGCGCCTAGATATAGCCTCGAATGCTATTCGTTGGGTGGAGGTTTTATCTGTACTTGCCTCTTATCGGACTTCTATAGATGAGACAAAGGCGACTCTTTATGAGCTTGGATCGGGATATGCTTAGGCCTTGGCGATTTTAGAGAAACGCTCTGCTGCTAGTCCTCCGGATGTAGATGTGATGTGATGTGATGTGAAAGGCAGTTTCTTTGAGGGCATCTTCAGAAGAGATTGAGTTTCTTCGAGTATTATGTAGATATGACTTCATTCGAGTGCTTGTGTGTTTGTTATTATTATTTTTTCTTTTCATTGTTTTCTTGCCCTTTTGATAAAAATGTTTTATCTAGGACAGTGCAATGGAATATCAAAGTTTTGAAAGCTTTCTCATTCTATTTGATGAAACATTTATCTCGAATGATGCAAAGGAAAGAACAATCACAAGCATCAAAAATAAAATTAAAAAAATTGAAGTATTCTCATTAATTTCTCTACTTTCTTGACAAAAATATAGAATTTTCATCTCAAGTGATGCAATAGACATACACATCGTAACTACGTTACACGGACTCTTTGGAATTTCGGAGGTACCCGTGTCGACACGACACGAGTGCGGGATACGGCGCCTTAGAAATGGATACAACAGAAGAAACAAAAGACGAGAGAGCAAGGAGAGAACCTAGTCGTCGACTTCAATCTGACTTGGTTGATCGATCGATCTGCAAAGTTGATCTACTGTGTTCCTTCTTCTTCCCCTTTGATCTCTCTCTTCTTCTATCTTCTTCTCGTCTCTTCGTCACTCTCTGTCTCTTTTTTTTTTTATCAGTCTCTGTCTCTTCTTTTTAATATAATTTGAATTATATATAATATAAACTATATTAATATAATATTATTCATATTATATAATATTATTTACCCAAAAAAATATTATATAATATAATATATCATAAATAACATAACTTTTATGACTAAAATTAAAATAATTTATTTTATCATATATAATATAATTTATTGTCTATAATAATTTTTATTTGTTATTTTTTTTAATAAAATTCCTTAACTTTTTTAAATTCATCTTCATATAATAAATATATTTAAAAGTAACTATTTAACGTATCCCCGTTCCCGTATCATAATTTGAATCCATATCCATGTATCCTTAATTTTTAATTTTAAAGTGTCCGACCCCTAGATATATACCCGCACCCGATATTTGCATCCTGAGTCTGTGTAACGTAGCATCCTAATGGAAACCAACTTTCTTCATAACATAAAAATTTTTACACAATAAGAGAATGAAATCGAGAATTAACGTAGATGAGTCAATTTATGGGTAATAACGCTTGATAAGCTTTGCATTGAGTGGGCCTGTTCGGAAGTCATCTTCAACTCTCACGAGCCTGTAATACCCGCTTGGGCTTGCTTGGATCACCTTGTAGGGCCCCTCCCATTTTTGGGAGAACTTGGGCAGAGGTTGTCCTCGCATGAATGGGTCTACAATCTTCCAGACTAGATCACCCTCATCGAACGTTCTCGGCACCACTGTCTTATTATAGGCTCGGGCGATGGACTCATGATATCTTTTCAGGACTTTCGCGGCCCTGTCTTACTTTTCTTCCAATGCTTCAAGTCTAGTGGTTCGAGACTCTAGCACCATTCCTGATACGAGGGCCATCTTGGTAGATGGTGTCTCTAACTCCATAGGTAGCATTGCTTCAGACCCATACATGAGGGAGTAAGGAGTTGCCTGAGTCGACTCTCTTTGAAGTGCAATATGCCCATAGGATTACTATCAATTGTTCAGACTAGGTTCTGCCGAGTTCATCCATCATTTTACTCAGGATTCTGATCAAGGTCTTGTTTGTGGCTTCCGCTTGCCCGTTCCCTTTGGGGTAGTAGGGAGTGGATTTGTGATGCTTCACTTGGTAAGTCTCCAAAAGGCTCTTCACATGTTTGTTTATGAAGGGTGTGCCATTGTCCGAATGGATGGTGTTTGGCACTCCGAACTTGCAGGTGATATTTTCCTTGATAAAAGTTTACAACTGCGGGCCCTGTGGCATTTTTCAAGGGGATCATCTCGACCCATTTTGTGCTCAACTCCGTAGCTGCGAGGATTCATTTATATCCCTTGGATGGTGGGGAGATTGGCCTTATAAGGTCGAAAGCCCAAGTATGAAATGGCCACGATGTTGAATGCTGTGTAGGTCTATGGTCGGTACATGGATCAAGTTTCCGTGCTTCTGATAGGTTTGGCATCTCTTCACATAATGGGAGGCATCTGATTCCATAGTTAGCCAATAATACCCGAGATGTATCAATTGCTCGAACAATCGAGCCCCTCCTTGATGTTTAATTTTGTGAGCTCTTCTGAGGACTAGATCAGACTCTTCCTTAGAGAGGCACCTTAGGGGAGTGCCCTCAGTACTTCTTCTGTAATGCTTGTCTTGATAAAAAAAAGTACCACCTCGCTCTCCTCTTGAGGTGTGTAACGTCCCTCGAATTTTCAGGTGGTGTCCCCTTCTTGAGATAGTCAATGTAGACTTGTCTCAGTCGGGGGTATCAATCTCAAAGCAACTCTCATCCTCCTGGATGTATGACTGGCACTTGGGGCATTCTTTCTGTACTTGGTTCGAGGCTTTCTCAATCTCAAGCCAATAGTATCCCTCTCTTTGGATCCTTCGGTACGGACTAATATCCCCATCTTCGTAGGACTTTTCATGAATTTGTTGTAGCCGGAAGTTTGCCTCCTCTTGGTCAGTTGTCGAAGCGAGACACTTGCTCAATTTCGACCTTTTGAAATTTGTCAAGTAGTCTTTAGACCGTCGTTCGGTATCTGGCCAAAGCAGATTCTTTCAAAGCGAATTGTCTTGAAACTTGCTTTACTATCAGCTTTGAGTCCCCCTAGATTTGAATCCCCTTGATATTGTGCTTCTTAGCTCCTATCAAGCCCAAAATAAGAGCCTCATACTCGGCCTCGTTGTTCGAGTAATGGAAGTCTAGCTTGTAAGACAAGTACAACTTTTCTCCACTTTCGCTTGTAAGGACTATCCCAGTTCCGCCTTTCCCTCTGGCTATCGCTTCGTCAAAGCTTAATGTCCAGAAACCTTCCTCGAAAGCCATGGCTGCATACATTTCTTCCCTCAATTCTTCATTCACAGGCTCGTAGTCACCGCTTGGAAATTGGGCGAGGAGATTGGCTAAGGCTTGGCTTTTGATTGCCTTGGGAGCTACATATGTTATCTCGAATTCACTCAGAGTTGGCAACCATCTTGCCACCTTCCCAATTAGAGTAGGTTTGCTCAGGAGGTAGCGAATTGGATCACTTCTGGTGACAATTTGAATCTAATGTGCTAAGAAGTAATGTCTGAGCTTTTGGGTAGTGAATACCTAAGCTAAGCAATGTCTCTGTACCGGGGTATACCAGACTTTTGCTCCTCGGATCTTCCGGCTGATGTAGTACAGCGGGCGTTCTACTCCATCTACATCTTGGACCAGAAATGCCCCTATTGACTTGGGGGTTGAAGTTAGATATTAGACGTACCCCAAGCTGCGGGGCTATCATGGTCTGAGGTGAGGTCAGGGTTGCCTAGATTCTCTTGACGGCTTTTTGGTGCTCTTGGTTCCACTTGAACTTGGCATCTCCCTTTAACAAAGAGCTGAAAGGGGCGGAGATCTCCGCAAGTGCTGGAATAAACCTCCGAATATAAGACACCTTTTTGAGAAACTTCTTTAACTCCTTTTGAGAATGCAGGAGAGGCATTGCTCTGATAGATTTGACCTTGTCTTCGTCTGCCTCGATTCTGTGTCTATGTACAAGAAACATGAGAAACTTCTCGGTCGTCACTCTGAAAGCACATTTGAGAGTATTCATCCTCATTTTGAATTTGTGACACCGCTTGAATACTTTCTCAAGGTCTCGGAGATGGTCTTCTTCTTTTTTAGACTTTACCACTAGGTCATTGACATAGTCTTCCACCTCATAATGGATCATGTTATGAAGGATTGTAGTCATAGCCCTTTAGTAAGCTGCTCTGGCATTCTTGAGCCTAAAAGGCATGGCTATATAGAAGAAGTTTCCGAGAGGTGTTCTAATAGCAGTCTTTTCTGCGTCTCCCTCAGCCATCTTGATCTGATTGTATCCACTGAACCCATCTATAAACGAGAACATCTGGTGTCCTGAGATAGAATCCACGAGGGTATCAATATGAGGCAGAGGAAATTCATCTTTCGGGTAAGATTTGTTCAGATCTCGAAAGTCTACACACATCTTGATTTGACCGTTTTTCTTCTTTACTGGCACAATATTCGCCAATCACGTAGGGTACTGTATTGGCCGAATAAAACTTGCCTGTTGAAGTTTTTCAATCTCTCCGATTTTCTCTTCAAGATCTGGATGATATTTTCGAGCAGCTTGCTTGATCGGTTTGGAGTTTGGGAACACATTAGGATAATGGGAGACTAGGTCAAGATCTAGTCCGGGCATTTCCTTGTAGGACCAAGCAAACACATCAGAGTACTGGCTTATCAGCTTTACCAACTGCTCCTACTTTTCTGGGCTAAGGCTCGAACTTATGAATATCGGCCTTGGAGCATCTTGCCAGTCACTTAGATCTATTTCAACAAGCTGTTTGAGCTGAGGTTTTGGTCCATCCTGCATGCATTCTGGAGCCACTTCGGGGTTTATTACTATGTCCTCATCAGGAGGCTCTTCCTTTGACTCGGAGTCGGCTGCAAAAAAAACTGACTCCCCACACCTTCACAAATAATACACCATCTTGCCTCCTTTGACTTTCATCACCTTTCAAGGAACAAGAGGACTTTTGGTCGAGGTGTCGGCCGCTTACTTGATTCTGCCTTTAGCTCCTTATCGTCTTTGATATCCTCCCAACAAGGGATTTTGACCCCCCCGAGGCTTAAAGGTGGTAGGCTTTTCTTCGACAGACAATTTGGTAAAGTAGATGGCATCAGAATAATGAGCTTCATGAATCTTAAAAGGCCTTTTTGTAGCCTGAATTATTACCGTCTTCTTTCCCCACTCTGCCTTAACATACTGATTATAACTCGACGGCACAACCCTATATATATCTATGCATCCAGGTCCTTCCTAAAATGATGTGATAGTTTGCCTCAGAGTCGATAATATGAAACTTGGTGGCCGAATGAATCTCTCCGACGGCTAGATCAACTATAACATATCCCATAGTAATTCTCCTTTCTCTGCCGAAACCAGTGATAACTATTGGTTGCTTCACAATGCAATCTTTAGAAATTCCGGCCTTCTCTAAAGTAGCCCGAGTCATAATGTTGATACAGGCTCCACTATCTAGAAAGCCCCTTTTGAACTCAACGTCATTAAATATAGGCAGTCACATAAAACAAATAGTTGTGAGAAAAGGGATACTTCCAGTTAGCCTCGGAGAAAGTAATGGCACTAGATTGCTCTTTTTCCTTCCTTGGGATGGATCTCTCAGTTGACATGCATTCTTCATGGTGTGCCTTGGCTATATTGATGATCGCCTTTGCGATTTCTGTCCTTGCCCCCTTGGAAAGTCCAAGTTGGCCGAAGAACTGCTTGAACTTTACAGTCTTGCAAGGTCTTGGCGTAGTGATCTGGGTCTTTCTCCACCCTTATAGGCTCATAATTAACCATCTCCTTTGTTTCTTCAAAATAGGATGCCATAGAAACATGGTGATGTCCTCCGTAGTATTCTTCTTCTCCTCCTCCTTCTAGATCGAAGGGATCTTCAATATGAGCCATAAACTTGCTCACCCTTGATGGAGAGCATCTCCATAATAAACTTGCTCACCCTTTGGCTTGAAGGCGTTGTCAAGATAGCAATCATCATTATTGAGATTGGTGATAGCCTCAATCATCGGGCCCTCATATGCTATCATAGCAACATTCTTGCCATTGTCTGGGTGTTGAGGATATGGTTGCTCTCGGATGTCTTGAGTTCCTTGCTTTTTGATTCGTCCGCCTCAACTTTATCTCTGAAAATCTTCCTAAGAGTCTAATGCTTCTCCGTTGGATGCTTCAATGTGCGATGATAGACTCAATACTCGGGGCTCTCGCGATCCTTCTTTGATTAGACTTCCTTGGCATAAGCTAATTTAGCTCTCCGTCGGCCACCCATTCTTTGACTAGAGCTTTTACCTCCTCAATTCTGCATGGATAAGAAACATTGCTTTTCTCACCCCCATATTGCTTCCTCTTTTGGCCTCTATGCCCCCCTCCTTGTGACTTCTGGGTATCAGAGGCAAAGGCTGCAGCAATCATAGGACCACGAGATGATTTAAAGCTAGTTTTGTAACTGGCCTTAAATCCTGGCTGCTGAACCTGAGGAGTGCTAATGTTCCGAGCTGCTTCTACTAGTGCCGAGAAGGTAGGTAGCTTGTGATTAACTAGGAACAATTTGTATCGGTTCAATTAACTAGAAACAATTTGGGTATAAATTGTAGGGTTTGGGAAAGGCTGAATTTTGATTTTTCTGAGATGGCCTTTGATTTACACTTGCATAACTTTGTTTCTAAGCTGTTGCAAAAATGATATGTTGGTCCTGTTTGATTGTGTTTGTGTTTCTGTTTTGAACAAGTGTTTATCTAAGCTGGTTTAGTGATTAATCATTCATTATTGTTTGATGTATGTGTATATGTAGTTGAATTAAATGTTGTTGTGCTCTTGAAATCTGGTTTTTGGTTCTGTATCTACTTCATGTTTTTCTTTCACTAAACAGATTGATGTCTCTGTTCTGTATCTAACAAAATGCTTTGTGTATTTCTGTGTACATTTTTCCATAGATGCATATATGTGCTCTCTTCTTCAAAAATTTCAGGTACTCCCAACATTCAAATGGAATGCTTTTTGTCATTCTTTGATACTCCCTTTTTTATCGGATTTTTTTTCTTCTTCTCTGTGATAAACAAGAAATTACACAGACACAGACACACGCACACGCACACGTACACGCACACGCACACGCACACACACACACACACACACACACACATATATATATATATATCTATTTAAATGTGTTCAACATACTGAATTAATGTTTGGCTATCAATGTTGTGTTGCTCATGACACGTATCTTTTTCTCTACGTGTATATGTATATAATTTAAATTAAGTATCCTTCTTCTCTTCTATTTTATTTATCTAATTGAAGCAGGAATGGCCAAGGCCAAAATAAATAAATAAATAACTCTTTATACACTATAAGATTATATGTGGGCTTCGAATAGGTTCATAGAGGTTGTCGATTGATTGATGGTTTGGATGTGGGATTTCATAGAAGGGGAATCTATTTTTATGTGCAAATTGCAAATTTGTAGAGGTAAATGTCCCAAACTATTTCATGGGTTAATTGTAAATGTTTCTAATTTATGCTTGTGATTTCTTTGTTGTGTTTATGAGAATGTATATACCATTGTTGAATATCCCAATAATATATATTGAGAATGTAAATTTCTGTTTTCTTTAACACTACGTAGCTTCTTCTTTATCACAATGATATACTGCAATTGTTATTTTGGCCTTTGGGCCATCTTCACTTGCATTTGCTACACATACATTTGTTTCAAGAGTAATTATGGAATGAACATGTTTCAACCTGGCAGATTTTTGGGACCATTTATCTTTTATCGCCATCGCCATCGCCTCCGCCTCCGTCTCAGTAGCATCGATTCGTGACATCACATTCCTTCCCCATCTACTTCTACGCTGATGTCCACGCAGATTAATATGGTAATATTTTATATTTGGATTGTTTTATTATATTTAAATTTATTTGATTTTATATTTTATATTTGGTGTGATAGCAGATAGATTTATTTGTTTATTGATACTTTTTCTTTTTTCATATAGGATTTCAATCAATGGTTAGATGATGCTGAATGAACCACGTATGATTTTTGGGAATGGCATGGTTGTAGACTTATTGAAATGGGAAAAGTTTTCGTTGAACTCTTTAGTGCTATTATAAATTATCTAAAGAGTCTTCATGAAGTGAATCAATATAATGGCAAGCTGTTGTCTACCATGCGAATTAGACCAATTTCTATGGGTCGTAAGTCGTCTTTCATGATTGATGGACCAAAGAACATATCCTCTGATCAAGTAGTGGTGATGGATGGAATATGTAAGGATATAGACGACCTTCGTACAATGGTAGGCATGGTGGGAATCAAGTTCCCACAAAACCCATTCCCAGTGGTTTGGGATTTATTCTTCAATGACTTGTATGATTCTCCTGACTTCCATCATACCACTTTGAGAGATGTGAAGAAAGTTGCCCTTTGTAACTATACTCACCCTATTTTCTTCAGTAGAGTCAATATATCACAATTTATTTTCAAAGTACATGAGATAAGGAAGAAAAACGATGTAAAATTCGATAGATATGTATGTTTGAATAGCAATCCGGCTAAGATGAATCGTTGGATGAGTAAAATTCCCCTCAATGCTCGGTTTGCATCGTCTAGTAAACGACAGTCACCCCTCCGTCATGTACTTTACAACCGCATAGTACAAGTGCCTACGATTCAGAAAAGATTCAACAATTCGAAATCGAGTGGGATGAATGCTTACTTGCGTATTGTCTTAGCGCACTGTGACGACCATCATCCCCAAATAATTTGGCTGTGTAGAATTGTTAAGGAGCTGCATTGGACTTTTCCTGATGTATTGAGTAAGATTCACTACCAGTTTGTCCAGCATTTTTTTATTTTTGCAATCAGCAATTTCGGGCCAGCTTGCCAAAGCTTTTCAGACATGGACCCTATGGTTTCGAAGGACTAAAATTCTAAGGTAATGTTCGCTTTCAGAATTACATAGCCATTTTACAGTTGTGTCTTGCTTTGTATTTACTCTATTCACATAACTTTTAATGTTCTTTTCATGTTTGCAATTGAGAGTCTTGTGCATTGTGTATGACCTTTTTATTTTATATTGAATGTGTCATAGCTGGTGTGGAATGGCTAAAACATTTTCAACTTCTAGCCTAGTGGGGGTGGGTGAGCATCACATCTAGGGTTATAATTGCATTGAACGATCCCTAAGGCTTCAAAATATGTTTCAATGATCTTTATTGAAAGCATTGTGCAGCTTTCTTTGTATAAATTTCTTGGTAATCTAGACACAAATATGGTTTAGAATCCATGTTTGGAAGCTTATAGACCTTTCTTAGTAAAACATTTAGTAACCAACAAAAAATTCAAAACCATAAGTTGACCCATAGTCCTCCCACGTCGAGTAAATGTAGCAACTTATGAAAATATATGTGGATTCAAAATCATATGAGAATATATACAAAATTGAACCATAATTACATAAAATAGAAACCTTAGACTATGACCAAACTGAATCTAAAATGGAACAAGATCAATGGTAAGTTAGTGAAGCCTACCTTCACTCATCGTAATGGTGATAGCCTTGGCCATGAGTAGTTTAAACAAGTGCGTAGAAAGGTGAAAGAGGGGAGTGATGATTGTACAAACTTTGAGGTAATTGAACTGAAGAATCAATAAAACTTGTGACAGAGGAGATTTGTGAGGTTCAAAAGGTTATAAAGAAAAGGGGAGGAGGAAAAACATCCTCTACGAAGGAAAAGGGAACTTAGATGGCTTCAATGAACAATTAATTGTGATGCATATAAGGGGAGGGGTCTATAGTTGGGCAATGTGGTGAGAGGGGGATAAGGATAGTGTTTGGTTGAGGATAGTAAATTACCTATAAAAGTCTATTAGTGCTTTTTTAGACTTGTGGTGGCAGTTCAAGGAGAAGCATCCGAAGATCAAATTTGTTGTGGTTATTGGGAATTGTGGAAGTAAATGGAAATCGATGTCTCCTTTATAGCTTTCCTTTTCTTATCTTTAGTTTTCTTGATTGTGTAAGGGTTGTGCTCCCTCATCGTGTTCTCTAGTACAATTTTCCTTGTTGCTGATGAATAAAGACAAAACGTATCAGTGGGCTCTACCTTAACTTACCAACTTTCAGTTTTTCTGTTTTCAAAATTATTATTTTGTTTAAAGCTTCGTGTGGCCCATGTCATGCATATGACCCATGCACTCTGTCCTCATTTGATGGTCTTTTGTGGATTGTACTTCTCAGTTCTCATAGCAAAGAGAAATAATAAGGTAAAATAAAGTACAATGCATTACAGACGTATGATAGTAAATTACCTATAAAAGTCTATTAGTGCTTTTTTAGGCTTGTGGTGGTAGTTCAAGGAGAAGCATCCGAAGATAAAATTTGTTGTGGTTATTGGGAATTGTGGAAGTAAATGGAAATCGATGCCTCCTTTATAGCTTTCCTTTTCTTATCTTTAGTTTTCTTGATTGTGTAAGGGTTGTGCTCCCTCATCATGTTCTCTACTACAATTTTCCTTGTTGCTGATAAATAAAGACAAGACGTATTAGTGGGCTCTGCCTTAATCTACCAACTTCCAATTTTTCTGTTTTCAAAATTATCCCTCTTTTTCCAGGATACATTATACAAAGATCCATCCGATAGTCCAACTAGTAAGTGCTAGTCGTCACAAACAATATTGCTCCCACCATCCGGAAGAAAGGGAAAAAAATACTGTAAGATCAATAGTTAATAAGCAAAACAGCCAACTTATTTTGCATAATGAAATTTGATACTAAATGCAGCATTAGAACGAACCAGTGTGAATAGTGTCAATTCAAATTCAATATGTTTTCAAACAGAATGGATACTGTAATTGGAATTTCAGATAGCTGTAATACTAATTTTACTTTATAATTTGTCTTTGCTATGAGAACTGAGAAGTACAATCCACAAAAGACCATCAAATGAGGACAGAGTGCATGGGTCATATGCATGACATGGGCCACACGAAGCTTTAAACAAAATAATAATTTTGAAAATAGAAAAACTAGAAGTTGGTAGGTTAAAGCAGAGCCCACTGATACGTCTTGTCTTTATTTATCAGCAACAAGGAAAATTGTACTAGAGAACACGATGAGGGAGCACAACCCTTACACAATCAAGAAAACTAAAGATAAGAAAAGGAAAGCTATAAAGGAGACATCGATTTCCATTTACTTCCACAATTCCCAATAACCACAACAAATTTGATCTTCGGATGCTTCTCCTTGAACTGCCACCACAAGTCTAAAAATGTAAGGACCCACATTTCATGCCTTAGTCATGCTTGCATGCATTTATATGATTTGCCATGATAAGATTTACTGTCATGAATTGTGCCTTGTTTTGTATGTATATGATTTTGCCTAAGTGAATATGTATGCTTTGTTCCTTCCCTTGTTAAGCCTAAGTTATGTTGAGCTATGTTAAGCCTAGATCAGTTCCAAGCCGAGGTCATCCTAAGCCTGTAGCTATTCTGGAATCCCTTTGTTTGACCTCCACCTTTGTCCTGGCATATTGGCCGAGATGATTATCATCTGGGCCGAGGTGTGTATCGCCAAGGCCGAGATGTGTATTATCTGGGCCGAGATGTTATCTTTGTTCCGAAGTGATCTTGTCCGGGAGTGGTATGACCTAGACCGAGGTGTGGCACATCTAGGCCGAGGTGTGGCACAGCTTAGTCAAGTGTTGTCCTACCTAGCCGAGATCATTGTTACCTTAGTGCCGAAGTCTTGTCCTTAGCCGAAGTCATTGCTCTTTGCTCGCCGATGTCTTCTTGTTAGCCGATGTCATTCCTTGCCGGAGTGTTTGCTGTGTAGCTTGTTAGATACGCTTTGTCAGAACCTTGTCTTGTCAATCAGTCACCTTTTGAGGAGAACCAATCCGGTAGTGCCACGTGGCCGAGCTGACTGTTATATCAGCCGATAGAGAGAGAAAGCTATCATTTGATATGTTCTTGGTTTTGGGAGAGGAGAGAGAAGCTCTAGAAAAGGGAGAAGTGTTCTTGAGAGAGAGTAGATCTTCCAAGCTCGATTCCTAGAGATCCAACCGTTAGATTCGTGATCTAAGGTTAGATTCTTGATCTACTCTTGATGTTCTTTATGTTTATGTTATTGCATTGCATGATTGAGTACGTTTTGAAAGCCATGCATCGTTTTGAAGTTCGGTTTTGAAGGGGGAAAATGATATTCAAGTGTTCTTCAAGAAAAGCCATGTTTTGATTCGAAAGCTCATGCCAAGATTCATGTTTTCATGTTTGTTTTCATGTGGTCTTTAAGTATGGGTGCCCAGGTCCTTGTCTTCAAACTCATAGCATGAAAACCCAGGTTTTGAATAAAGGAAATGATGATTTTGGCATTCATGTTCTTCGTCTTCATGTTCATGTCCTTCATGTTCTTCACGGGTGGAAACCCAGATCTCCAGACTTCACTTCCCGAGGTGTAGTCGCCGAGATCATTCTTGCTTAGACTCACACTTAGGCCAAGCATCGTATCTCACCTTGGCCTACTCTGCATGACCACTTGCACCTTAGTTTGTCTTGCATGAACCTCGGCATGCAGTTGCACGCCGAAGCCTTGGTAACCACACCTCGGCCAGGAGGTGTGGGACCTCGGCATGGACCTGGTTGGTACCCAGCATGTCTCCTTGACATGTAAAGCAGTGTTTTGACTTCCAACATGTTTTCCGAGATCATTTGCATGCATGTATGGTTTGTTTGGAGAAGTATGTTCAGTAGACCTTGTCATGTATTTGTAGGACTTGGACCTTTGCTGTGATTCCGACGTCCCAAGAACTATGTGAGTGGTACTTTTAATAAAGCTATGTTATATGTTTTGAATAAGCCTTGCTTTGCTCTGTTTTGACAAGTATCTGTTAAGCATGAATGATTACCCTTAATTTATGCATCAAGTATAAGTTTTGCATACCAAGTATATGCTTTGTTTTGGAAGTCCTTCCATGCTAGGGGACTCTAAGCCTAAGTAGCATCGTCCTTTCGTGTTAGGGGACGTTAAGCCCATGTAGCACCCATGTTTGAATGTATTTGCTACCGACGGTCTGCGAACGGGTAGATATGTTTGATGTGCTACCGACGGTCTGCGAACGGGTAGATATGTTTGATGTGCTACCGACGGTCTGCGAACGGGTAGATATGTTTGATGTGCTGCCGACGGTCTTTGAACGGGTAGATTTGCTATCGACGGTCTATGAACGGATAGTCACCACTGACGGTCTATGAACGAGTGGATAAGTATGTTTTGCCATCGACGGTCTGGGAACGGATGGATATGTTCTGTTTGGAATGTGATGACCCCAAGTACATGTTTTGATATAAGTTATGCCAAGTGTGTGTTTGTATAAGTTTTGCCGAAGTACATGTTTTGAACAAGTTATGATATGTATGCATGTTTACCAAGAACCTCGGGAATCATTCATTAAACCCTTTATTGCTTGTACCATTCACTGAGTATCCAATGCTCACCCTCTCTATATATATATGTAGGTTCCAAGCTAGATGTCGGCTTCGCCGAGGTGTTTCTTTCTGTGCCGAGGTTTTGTATGCATGTTAGGTCGGCGTTGAGGATGTCGGCCACTGTGAAGATTATGCTTTTGACTGTAATTCATGTATCATGTTTATGTCGGCTTGAGAAGCCTTTTGCTAAGATGTAAAGTATGTATTTTGTTCATGTTGTAACCAAGTTGTAAGACTTCAATTATGATGTATGCCATTTCATTTGACTTATGCACAGCTCTTATGGACACTTGTATGTTAAGTTATTGCTTCCGCTCTTGTTAGCCCCATATGTATACTCTGATTGTGTGTGATCTTTGTAAGTTGGCCTTCGGTAATCTCGGATTACTGGCCATCATGGCACCAAACTACTAGGGGCGGTTTGGGGTCGTGACAAAAAAAGCACTAATAGACTTTTATAGGTAATTTACTATCCTCAACCAAACACTATCCTTATCCCCCTCTCACCACATTGCCCAACTATAGACCCCTCCCCTTATATGCATCACAATTAATTGTTCATTGAAGCCATCTAAGTTCCCTTTTCCTTCGTAGAGGATGTTTTTCCTCCTCCCCTTTTCTTTATAACCTTTTGAACCTCACAAATCTCCTCCGTCACAAGTTTTATTGATTCTTCAGTTCAATTACCTCAAAGTTTGTACAATCATCACTCCCCTCTTTCACCTTTCTACGCACTTGTTTAAACTACTCATGGCCAAGGCTATCACCATTACGATGAGTGAAGGTAGGCTTCACTAACTTACCATTGATCTTGTTCCATTTTAGATTCAGTTTGGTCATAGTCTAAGGTTTCTATTTTATGTAATTATGGTTCAATTTTGTATATATTCTCATATGATTTTGAATCCACATATATTTTCATAAGTTGCTACATTTACTCGACGTGGGAGGACTATGGGTCAACTTATGGTTTTGAATTTTTTGTTGGTTACTAAATGTTTTACTAAGAAAGGTCTATAAGCTTCCAAACATGGATTCTAAACCATATTTGTGTCTAGATTACCAAGAAATTTATACAAAGAAAGCTGCACAATGCTTTCAATAAAGATCATTGAAACATATTTTGAAGCCTTAGGGATCGTTCAATGCAATTATAACCCTAGATGTGATGCTCACCCACCCCCACTAGGCTAGAAGTTGAAAATGTTTTAGCCATTCCACACCAGCTATGACACATTCAATATAAAATAAAAAGGTCATACACAATGCACAAGACTCTCAATCGCAAACGTGAAAAGAACATTAAAAGTTATGTGAATAGAGTAAATACAAAGCAAGACACAATTGTAAAATGGCTATGTAATTCTGAAGGCGAACATTACCGTAGAATTTTAGTCCTTCGAAACCATAGGGTCCATGTCTGAAAAGCTTTGGCAAGCTGGCCCGAAATTGCTGATTGCAAAAATAAAGAAATGCTGGACAAACTGGTAGTGAATCTTACCCAATACTTCAAGAAAAGTCCAATGCAGCTCCTTAACAATTCTACGCAGCCAAATTATTTGGGGATGATGGTCGTCACAGTGCGCTAAGACAATACGCAAATAAGCATTCATCCCACTCGGTTTCGAATTGTTGAATCTTTTCTGAATCGTATGCACTTGTACTTTGCGGTTGTAAAGTACATGACGGAGGGGTGACTGTCGTTTACTAGACGGTGCAAACCGAGCATTGAGGGGAATTTTACTCATCCAACGATTCATCTTAGCCGGATTGCTATTCAAACATACATATCTATCGAATTTTACATCGTTTTTCTTCCTTATCTCATGTACTTTGAAAATAAATTGTGATATATTGACTCTATTGAAGAAAATAGGGTGAGTATAGTTACAAAGGGCAACTTTCTTCGCATCTCTCAAAGTGGTATGATGGAAGTCAGGAGAATCATACAAGTCATTGAAGAATAAATCACACACCACTGGAAATGGGTTTTGTGGGAACTTGATTCCCACCATGCCTACCATTGTACGAAGGTCGTCTATATCCTTACTGTCACGACCCCAACCCGCCCCTAGAAGGTCGGCGCCGAGATGGCCAGTAACCGGAGATTACCAAAGGCCTCTTACGAGAATTCACACACAAACAGAGTGTACATATGGGGCTTACAAATGCGGAAGCAATAAATAAAACTAAGTAATCCATAAGAGCAGTGCTTAAGTTAAAATGAAATGACATACATCTCATAATGGCTTCAGTACAACAAGATAGAGTACAAAAATTACATCTTGACCAAAAGGCTTCTCAGCCATCAAATACAAAATACAATGAAGTAACTAAGAAGCATGATCTTCAAGACGTCGCAAACATGAGTCCAAAACACATTAGCAAAATACTTCAGCAAAACACCTCGGCACAACACCTCGGCAAAACATACTTAGGCGTCATCGCCGCCCTGCTCATCACCTACATATATATAGAGAGGGTGAGCTTGGATACTCAGTGAATGGCATAAGTAATAAAGGGTTTACATGAACGATATCCGAGATCTTTTAACAAAACAGTACAAGGCATAAATCAAGTTCTTATATCAAATCTTTCAAGCTTCATCAATCAAGTCTTTCAAGGCTTTCAAGTTCCAAGGGATGACATCAAGAGTTGTGCTACAAATGCTTATAGTCCCCTAGCACGTACGGACTTTCAAAAGTTGTGCTACAAATGCTTATAGTCCCCTAGCACGTACGGACTTTCAAGAGTTGTGCTACAAATGCTTATAGTCCCCTAGCACGTACGGACTTTCAAGAGTTGTGCTACAAATGCTTATAGTCCCCTAGCACGTACGGACTTTCAAGAGTTGTGCTACAAATGCTTATAGTCCCCTAGCACGTACGGACTTTCAAGAGTTGTGCTACAAATGCTTATAGTCCCCTAGCACGTACGGACTTTCAAGAGTTGTCATCAAACGAGGTATAATACAAGGCATACAAAATTGGGATAAACATTCATGCTTACAAATACTTTTCAAAACAAGGCGGAACGAGACTTTCATCAAAGCACTACAACATAGCTTTATTAAAATGCCACTCACATAGTTCTTCAGACGTCGGGGTCAAAGCAAGTCCAAGTCCTACAAACACATAACGAGTCTATTGAATGCACTTTCAAACAAGCTTCATATGCATGCAAATGACCTCGGCAGTCGCTCAAGCTAAGTCAAATCATATCAAACACTGCTTCTTACTTTGGGAAAACATGCTGGGCACCATCCAGGTCTAGGCCGAGGTTCCACACTCTCTCGCCGAGGTGTGGTCCCGAGGGCCACATTCAAGGATAAATGAAGCCGGGGAAAACCTGGGTTTCCCTCTGCTCAAGAACATGAACAAGATGAATGCAAAGATCATAACTTACATTTATAAAGTCTAAGATTTCGTGCCATGAGTTTGAAAACATGGACCTGGGTACCCATACTAGAATATCTTGGTGAAACAAACACAAAAGCATGGATTTCGATGCAAGCTTTCGGATCAAATCGAGGCTTTCCTCAAGAACACATGAACACTAACTTTCTCTTTCTAAAACCAATCTCTACATCAATGCATGGCATGCAGAACACATTCAATCATGCAATGCAGCTGAACAACAATTAAAAGTACTCAAAGGAGAGCAAGAATCTAACCTCAGATCACAAATCTAACGGATCAAACGCCAAGGATCGCGCTCGAACTCCACTTCTCTATCTAAAACTCTCTTCTCCCTTCCCTAGAGCCTCTCTCTCTAAGACAAAGATTTGAGACAAGAATGATGTGTTCTAAGGCTGTCGGCTGCTTTATCCTGCAGGTCGGACACGTGGCAACGGCTGATTGGCTCTGTTCGAAAAGGTGACTGATTGAAAGGACAAGGCTCTGGCAAAGTGTATCTAACAAGCTACCCAGTAAAACACTCCGGCGAGTAAAGACATCGGCTAACAACAAGACCTCGGCAAGAAATAACATCGGCCAAAGGTAGGACTTCGGCTACAGGGTAACAAGGACATCGGCTAGGGAGGACGACACTTGACTAAGCTGTGCCACACCTTGGCCAGGGTGTGCCACACCTCGGCCTATGTCATACCATCCCGGGAACAAGGTCACTAATGTAACATACCTCGGCTAAGTAGTACATCTCGGCTAGAATGCCGGGGTGAAGGTGAAGGTCAATCAAGTGGTTCTAACATGATTCTAAGCACAAGGGTTCAAAGGTGAACTAGTCCCAAGGTTACCTCGGCTACACACACGTAATCAGTAAGGAACATAACACTCAAGTATCGCTTATGCAAGACAAGTCAAAGATGCAAGGCAAGTCAAGATTCAAGATGCAAACTTAACAAAGCAAAATCATATAAAATGCATATGAGTATGGCTAAGACAGTGGGAGGGTTATTACACTTACATATTCCATCCATCACCACTACTTGATCAGAGGATATGTTCTTTGGTCCATCAATCATGAAAGACGATTACGACCCACAGAAATTGGTCTAATTCGCATAGTAGACAACAGCTTGCCATTATATTGATCCACTTCATGAAGACTCTTTAGATAATTTATAATAGCACTAAAGAGTTCAACGAAAACTTTTCCCATTCCAATAAGTCTACGACCATGCCATTCCCAAAAATCATACGTGGTTCGTCCAGCATCATCTAACCATTGATTGAAATCCTATATGAAAAAAGAAAAAGTAACAATAAACAAATAAATCTATCTGCTATCACACCAAATATAAAATATAAAATCAAATAAATTTAAATATAATAAAACAATCCAAATATAAAATATTACCATATTAATCTGCGTGGACATCAGCGTAGAAGTAGATGGGGAAGGAATGTGATGGCACGAATCGATGCTACTGAGACGGAGGCGGAGGTGGAGGCGATGGCGATAAAAGATAAATGGTCCCAAAAATCTGCCAGGTTGAAACATGTTCATTCCATAATTACTCTTGAAACAAATGTATGTGTAGCAAATACAGATGAAGATGGCCCAAAGGCCAAAATAACAATTGCAGTATATCATTGTGATAAAGAAGAAGCTACGTAGTGTTAAGAAAACAGAAATTTGCATAATATTTTATTGATGTAATTATATATTATTGGGATATTCAACAATGATATATACATTCTCATAAACACAACAGAGAAATCACAAGCATAAATTAGAAACATTTACAATTAACCCATGAAATAGTTTGGAACATTTACCTCTACAAATTTGCAATTTGCACATAAAAATAGATTCCCCTTCTATGAAATCCCACATCCAAACCATCAATCAATCGACAACCTCCATGAACCTATTCGAAGCCCACATAATCTTATAGTGTATAAAGAGTTATTTATTTATTTATTTTGGCTTTGGCCATTCCTGCTTCAATTAGATAAATAAAATAGAAGAGAAGAAGGATACTTAATTTAAATTATATACATATACACGTAGAGAAAAAGATACATGTCATGAGCAACACAACATTGATAGCCAAACATTAATTCAGTATGTTGAACACATTTAAATAGATATATATATGTGTGTGTGTGCGTGTCTGTGTAATTTCTTGTTTATCACAGTGAGGAAAAAAAAAATCCATTAAAAAAGGGAGTATCAAAGAATGAAAAAAAGCATTCCATTTGAATGTTGGAGTACCTGAAATTTTGAAGAAGAAGAGAACACATATATGCATCTATGGAAAAATGTACACAGAAATACACAAAGCATTTTGTTAGATACAGAACAGAGACACCAATCTGTTTAGTGAAAGAAAAACATGGAGAAGATACAGAACCAAAAACCAGATTTCAAGAGCACAACAACATTTAATTCAACTGCTGGTGGTGCTGCATGTGCCTCTGTATGTTGGCGTCTTGCTGTTGGTACCAGAAGAGGTGTTGTTGAGTTATATGATCTTGTGGATTCTGCCGCACTTTTTCGATCTGTATCTTTGTATGACTGGGGGTAAGCTTTTGCAGTAATTAGTTAAACTAAAAAATATGTGGCGTTTCTGCATTATTACGGGATTTAGCTTCTTATTACATATTACAATCTATTTCCACAGCTCTCTGAAAATGATACTAATCCCCACAAAGGTTCCCAAAGTAGTGAATGACTCAAGTGTCTTGCCTGTGATTTTTTTTTTTGTTTTTATTTTGCAGATATTCAATGGATGATACTGGTGCTGTCAGTTGTATTGCATGCACACTTGATAATTCTGCTTTTGCAGTTGGGTGGAAGCTAAGAGGGCTTACAGTTTGGTCCATCTCTGGGTGTCGTTTGATGTCTACTATTTGTCAAATTGGTTTAAGTTCTGCATCTTCTCCAGTGGTTAAGGCAAACCAGGATTGCAAATATGAACCTATGATGGGTGGCACCTCACTGATGCACTGGGATGAATATGGTTATAGACTTCATGCTACTGAGGAACGTTCTTTGGAGAGAAGCATTGCATTTTTTTGGGCAAATTTTGCTTGAACAGGGGAGTTTCGGGCACTACGTTGGCAAAGTTATCTATGGTGAAGATTGATTTCCTATTGTGCAGTCTGATGATACTGACGAGTTTAAGATTTTGCACCTTCACCTTCCAGTTATGTGGATTTTGTAAACCTTCACCATCTCATTCTTATTCTTGTGCCATGTGGATGTTGCTAACTTAGTTTTTCTTTGAACTAGGTTTCTTGTTTATCCCAAATGGCAGCTAGCAAGGATGGGATGTACTTGGCTGTTGCTGGTCTTCATGGGTTAATCTTGTATGATATGCGATTGAAAAAGTGGCAAAGTGTTTGGTGATATTACCCAGGAACAAAAGATTTAGTGCACAGGCTTGTCTTGGCTGGGGAACATTGTTGTTGTCTGCTAATACATTGATTCTTCTAACACGTGAGCAATACATAGATGTTTTATTTGTTGTATTCCATGACCATTTTAAACTGTAAAAAGTGTTGGTAGTTGAAACTATGCTTATATTTCCAACAATTAATACTATTTGATGCATTGTTGTCATATGGCTACACCCTTGCTGATAGTATTGGCATTTATGTCATATACCTGTTGCTTATAATTTGCTTTATTGCTATAACTGAGTGTCTCTAAAATTATTAGTATCAAATATGTACCTCCTTATCTTTGTTACAAGATGAGAGTCCGAGATGACATATCGACAAGAATATCTCAATCTGATACTTCATATTATGATTTTTTCTCTCTAGCAAATAGCATTCATAGAATGAAAAGAGTAAAAGGATTAATTTAATTTGCATGTCAATTTTCGCTTGGCAAGTCAACAAGTTTGATTTGGGTTCAGTAATGGATTATTCAGATCTGACTAATAGATGGTAATAAATGCTGAGATTCGATTACAAAAAAAAAAAAAAAGCAGCAGACTTTTTCATCATCCATACTTCAGCATTATAGTGATATCCAAGTTTCATTTATTTTATCATCTAGGAATGCTATTAAACATTATTTGACCATTAAAAAGAGGAGGGATTTTAGAAACATAATCAATATCAAGTTGACCTAAAAACTATGTTTCATGTATTCATATAAAAAGTAAAATCCTTATTGATGTGTGAACAAGTACATGCGTGTATTCGTCTTATTGGATTTTAGATGGAACTTTATCATCCAAAACTGTTCAAGTGTTGGATTTTGATGTTTAATATACAAGATCCACCGAAATTTGTTTTTATTTTATGAAAGCAAAGTTTGGTAAGTGCCTGATAAAAAAAAAAAAAGTTTGGTAAGTGCATGATCCATTTGTTTTTACATCCTCAGTATTTACTTCTTTTTGGGAAAGAATCTTCTTGTTCAAATTTTCCAGAATACATAAAAGTTCTTACACATGTTGAGCTTCCCAGCAATTAGATTCCATCTTGGGAATGTTGCTTGTTATTGACATCCTTGCTTCAACAAAACATACCTATTTAAGCTTTTATATAAGCTGTAGTTTCACTTTCTAATTGTGCTGACTAATAAAATAGAAAATGTAACTGAAGGTGCATTTTGAATAGTGTTATTAGTCCTTTAGTTCTAGTTATTTTGGTTCTGCTCATTCTGGGAGGATAATTTAGCATTTACAACTAGTTTTTATTCTTTTGCAGGTATGAATTGCTTTTCTACCCTCAATATCACCTCAATCAGAGCTCTTTGCTTTGTAGGAAACCATTGTTTGCAAAGCCAGTGGTGATGGTTGTTTTTCAAGGTTATCTACTGGTTACTTATCGCCCGTTTGATGTCCATATATTCCATGTGAAGTTTTCTTGTGAACTGGCACCTTCTAGTACTCTGGATTTACAGGTAATGTTTTTTCTGTCTCTCTCTCTCCTCATATGATTTGTTTAGGAAGAAACTGACATTTTCTTGTGGATGCTATTGGCTTCTTAAGTTTTAAGCTGCACTGAGAATGAGAGTTTTGTAATGTATAATCATTCTTCATGGGTTTTTAAGCGATAAAATGACAAACAGCTTTCTCCAGTAGGAGGGCTCTCAGACATGACTGCAAAGAGCCATCCTGCAGCAATGCGTTTTATCCATGATCAGCTTTCAAGAGAGCACGTCTCAAAAAATCAAATCTCAACTCCGTCTGATTTGTTAGGCAAAGAAACTGTGAGGTATGCACTTATCCTTGAAAATGATGAGTAGAGTTTTTATCCGCACCACAGATTCACAAACCACTAATGACTGTTTGTCTCTTTAGATGTTTGATATTGAGGGCCAATGGGGGAAGTATAAAAAATAAAAATAAAAAATATTGAGGGCCAATGGGGAACTTTCACTTCTTGATCTGGATGATGGGAGGGAAAGAGAGTTGACTGATTCTGTTGAATTGTTTTGGGCCTGTGGTTAATTTTCAGTTTGATCCTGAATTAGAATTTGACCGTGAGGTTTACCCGCTTGGTCTTCTTCCAAATGCTGGAGTAGTTGGTGGTGTTTCCCAGAGGATTTCATTTTCAGCACGCAGAGAGTTTCCATGTTTTGAGCAATTCCTCAAGCTCAAACTATATTGCATTCCATCTTGGGAATGTTGCTTGTTATTGACATCATTGCTTGTTGTTCTTGTTTCTTCAGTTGCGGCGATCATTCTCCCCTGCAGACAAGATTGAGGAAGCTTTACTTTTGGCACAACTATCAGCACAGAAGACTCATTTTTCCCATTGCCTGGAGTGGCTTCTTTTTAAAGTATTTGATGCTGAAATTTCCAGGAAACTTTATATTGTTAACAAACTTATACCATTCTGAGCCTTGTGATTTTAAGTATGTTCATTATAAATCACATTCGAAGATTCAACGAATGAAATGGCTTTGCTGGGTTGAGATGGTGCTGGAAATTGCATGAAATTAAACTGATGCTGAAGTGAGTGAGCTACTTACTGTTCTAACTGAGAGGTCTGGTGTTTCTGTTAGTCTAAGTAACAGTTTGGTAAATTTTCCCTTTGTAGGGGGAGTTACTTGCATATGATTGACTCTTGCAGTATGGTAAATGTTTGTTATCAGGAAAATGTAATCCATCTTGCTGTAATTGGGATGGGGGGTATATCATATTTGGCTTAGGGTCTTGGGTGAGTAGGGGTGTTTGCCTTGGGAGTTCTGCTGCTGACATTTTCTATTAATGTTTTTGTTTTCCATGTCTTGACCATGGGTTAATTTTTATTGGTTTTAGCTACTTTCTTACAGGCAGAGTGCAAATAAAAACCAGACCTCATTTCCTAAGCATGGTACCAACTCTATTTTGGAGAAGATTTTTGATTTAATTAAAAATTTTCCCTAGTAGTTTGGTGTGGTGGTTAGCGTTGCAAGAAAAACCGATGGCCGACATTGGTGGATTTGTTTTCTGCTGCTGGAAGATCTAACGGAGTATGTTATTTCTCTCATTGATTTGTTTTTCTTGATTTACCTGCCATGTAAAATGTATTGCTAGTGGATTTCTTGATTTTTCTTTTCTCTAGGTTGTTTGAGGAATGCTTCCAGCAGAGATGGTACTGGACTGGCTCGCTATATACATACAAGCCGCCATTGGAATTTTTGAAAGCTTCAAAGAGATTATTTGAAGTGGTAAGTGTTTCCTACTTCTACATGCCTCTTTCAGACATTGGCTTGAGTTGAGTATGACGATGGAAGTGATGCTAACTTGCCGGTTGTGTCTAAGGGACAGAAGGAATAGTGCATTGCAGTATTCTCGCTCATTAGCTTCTCATACATGGTTCTTACCTAGTGGATGCGTAGTCGATCCTTTCATCTTTTGTCTCACTCTTCACCGTGGCTTTGGAAACTATCCTTTTGCTAGTCTGTTGGTCTCATTCTGATTGAATGAGTATGTCTCTGCACCAGTGTGCCAATTAGAGATGAAGGTTCAAGAAAATGGAGATTTGTCCAAGCTTTAGCAAGAGTGTATGGACACATGATGGAGGTTATCAGTCTGCACCTATGGCTGTTTAGCTAAGGATGTAGTTACCTGTATTCATGGAAGGATGAGTTGAGAGAGATATGTTTGTGTTGAGCATGGAGATGCAGTGTTTATTCCTCGCCTCAGATTCAATGCATGGGGTTACATTGAGCACACTTCGTTGCTACTTAAACTTGAGGACAAGTTTCTTAAAAGAGGGAGAGTCTGATGTAGTAGAATATAGTTAGGTTTAGTGTATTAAATAGCCTATTAGTTGTAGTCTATAAATAGGAGGTGTAATACCCATTTGTACTTAGTTTTTGAAATAAAAAAATATACATTGTGATTAGAGTAGAACTTGGTTTCTCTCTCTAGCCTTAGGGGCTTTACCCCTAATTGGGGCATTTGTCTTCTATCTCTCAATTTGATTCTTGATTTGCATTTGGAGTTCATCAAATTTCACAAATTTTCATTAGTTTTTTTGCCCGTTATTTTTAGTTCCTAATACGAAAAGATGAAAGGTTTTTCTGTGACTCTCTGCGGTAAAGTTAGTATAGTTCCAATTTTATCTTCAGTATATTTACGTCATTAACATGACATTAGTCTTAGTGAACTGATTGAATTAGTATTCAGTTCGTCTGTCATTGTTAACAAATTGAAAGTGTTCAAGTCTACTAGATCAATAAGTTTCACAAGTACAATTAGCAGGCAATGAGTAGTGTCCGACGTGTGCACTTCATTTAGAAATGTCCATATAACATAGACGACAACTTATGTCCCGAAAAAGCTCGTATTAAAAGAAAGAAGTTCTGGATAAGCTAAATTCCAGTGCTTCTCAACTATTCGAAGTCCCATCCTTTAGTTCTAAATTGCTAATCTTATCTTGTACCACTTTTGCTGCCACAGGTGATAGCTGAACTTGAGGATCCAACTGTTAGTCAATACTGTGCTTTATGTTTATTACAGGTAAGCAATGCTTGTAGTTGCCATACTTGCCTTTAATTTATTTTCGACTGTGTCATATGCCTAAGGAGTTTTAAAATTTTGCAGGCAGAGCTTGATGAATCTTTATATGAACTTGCTGGGAGCTGGTATAAGTTTTGATATAACTTTATGCTTCTTTTGGTAAGATGGTTAATAACACCTTCTTCCAATGTTGATAATTCTCCTTTGTTCTGAGGTGAGGTTTATGCTCAGATCTGGAAGGGAATATGATCCTTAAACGACAGATCCAGACAAACCAGATTCCTGGGCTATTTTCGTTTCCCTTGTAGTTACAGTAGTCAATCTTTTGACTCGAAAAGGTAATGGTCTCTTCCACTAACTAATTAGCGCATCATTAGAAGCTTGCAAAATTTTCATTTCTAGTGCTACAGATAGAATTTTATTTTTATTTTTTTGGGAGCAGCCTCTCATTCAAAGAGCAGAATGCACATGTTACTTCTGTTAAGAACATCCTAGAAAGCCATGCTAGCAATTTAATGTCGGGGAAAGAGCTTTCCAAGCTTGTTGCTTTTGTGAAAGGCGCTCAATTTGATCTATTGGTAAGACACACACATATCTGGTTTGTTATGGATTCCTGTTCCTATTTGGTGATCTTAGGTTGTGTACTTGCTGTCTTACTGCAGGAATATCTTCAAAGAAAAAGGTATGGAAGTGCTTGCCTGGAGAATTTTGCTTCAGGGATTAAATTGATTGGGCAAAAGGTAATCACTTGAAATATTTGCTGAAAAAATTGAGTTGATTTTGTTAAAAGGTTTTGAGTCTCTTTGAGATTTACTAGTTTCTCTTTTGGTGTTTTGCATGAACTCATAAGTCGTTTTAACCTTACAATTTGATTCATGGTTCATTGTTCTTTGTCCAAAGTTAACCTGTGTAGGAAGTTCAGGAAATGATAGTCACGTGCTTGTGTCATGCTTGCCTGAAACTTAATACACCACCATGAAGAATTTTCTTTTCTGGCCTTTCATTACTAGTAGTTTTATATTAGACTTCTCTCTGAAGAAGGCAACAGTTGTATATTGAAAAAGAGACACGCCTGGAAGAAATGCATAGACACTACACTAAAGGAAAAATATATCATTTATGCAATACTTGGAAAAATAGTCACAGATGCTGTCAAATCTTGGAAATGTAGTAGATTAATGTACAAAGCATGAGAACACTACCTTTGGAGGCATTCGATGTATTTAGAAGATCTTTAGGGAAATGAAAAGTTTGCTTTCCTGACGATTGACTTGTCTCATATAGATTCTCTGAACCCTATTTGTTCAAAATGATGTACCTCTTCTGAACAAGACATCTTCTCGAGAGTGTTAGATTCCATATCATTATGATGGGAAGTGATGTGTTGTTTGTGACATCATGTGTATTATGTTTGTTTATCTCATATTAGTTGATTTGTTGGACACATTTCTATTTATGAACTATGATTTCATTTTGCAAAAGAACAGAGAGGAAAAAAAAAAAAAAGTTGACAGTAATTCTACTTGATTTCAAAAAAAAAAAATACGGGCAAACAACAAATTTCTCATGATATTCTTGCCAATTAAGCATGGAGACCTTCATTCTTCCAATAATTTGAATTGGGATATGTAGTTTGCTATAGCCACATGGGAACTTCTCATTTCATGATATGGTAGTTGCCGTCCCTCACAACATATTTTTGACTCTATTCCTCTGTTCATATGCCTTGCTGAACTTGTGCCTTCATGTCACGTTCCCACTGTTACATGAATATGACATGATTACATTGCTATTTTGCAGTTTGATGTCTCATTAGTTGCACTATTGGTTTCTGCAAGCTTGAATTAGTGCAACTGAGACAATATAATAGTCCTTTACATTGCACTGTTCATTATAGAAAAGTTATCTGGGTGAAAGGCCATCTTTTACCCAGAGATAGTGGGAAGTTTGCCATCTTCTTATTGTGGTTTTAGTAAGAATTAGGACTTCTCTCTTTCTTGTTTTGTGAATAAGAATGGTTGTATTCCATTTGGTCTGTATGAAACGAGCTTGTTTTTAATGGTGTTTTTAATGGTGTTTCTACTCTATGCGTGGGAGTTTTGGATTCAATCAAAGTAAAGGTTGCTTGTTGGGTAAAGGCTAATTCAAATTTCTCTTATCTATTCCATTAATGATTTTCTGTTTCATTTGGATGGGATTTTTAGCTTAAGGTTTTGGTACTTCCAAGTGTCACGGCCTTAGACTTTGCAAGCCTACCGTGCAGCCTTAGATGCTTTCAACCCTCTTGGTTGCACCTAAGTTAGCCTTACCCACTCAACCACACTAACACACGCAAGGTTTAGGTGGAAGAATGCCTTCACTATACAAGTTAACTTTACAAGTATAGTCGTGTACAAAGCTTTACAAGGCTCTCACACTCACACTCACACTCACAAGTGCTTCACTCTTAGAGCTCTCTTGGATCTCTGGATCTCTAGGTGCCTAGCAAATGAGACCCCTCACCCTTATATAGCCATCCCCCTCCTCAATGGACAGCTAGGATCATTTTGATCCAAGGGCTACAAACTCTCATCTAGAACTCTCCATAGAACTATCTAGGACAACTACCCTATCTACTACAATCTAGAACTCTCTTACACTAGTGTAGTACATGGTAGGCTTCTCCAGGATAATCTAGGAAGTTCCAGACCCATCCAGACTCTTCTGGACACTCCAAGGCTCTTCCACATTCCGGAATCTTCTAGGCCACTCCGGACCCTTCCACCACGTTCTAGAGTCTTCCAGCATACTCTAGTCCGTTCTCAAGCCTTCCGGAACCTTCAGTGCATTTGGCTCTCCTCAAATGCTACCCTTCGTGTCACATAAATTGTCGGGGCGTGACACAAGGAATTATTCTCAGGGGCTGTGTTAACTGCTTTGTGCTTTTTTAGGTTGCGGTTGTGGAGTACTGCCCTCATGTGGCTTAAGGATATTTTTGTAACTGTTTATGGCAATACAAATAATGCAACATTTATTGATTACTATTCAGATAGTTTGGTGGTTATAGTTCATGTTTTTAATTTTAAGTAGAGATTAGTTTCTTAATGGTTATAGGTCAAGCAAGCTGTTCATACTGTTTGTTTAATGGTTTATAAACAAGTCCAAGCATATAGGCTGGGTCTTTTTGTATCCATTGTTAAGTTGCATATATAGAGTAAAAAATTTCCAGCACTTCAATTTATATGGTTGTGAAAAACATGGTCCGTTTGGGCATGTTATCTTAGCTTACACATTCCTTTAAGTGCAGGTGATTGAAGTTCACATTGTATAACCATAAAGACAGGTTCATTTGTAAGGAAAATGATGATCAAAGCAAGGACTGTTGCAGAAAGTTTGATGGAATAAGAGTGATCACAACATATTTCAGTGCGACTCACCACACCCAAAATTATTCATACTTAGTTGATGTACCTTCCCGCAGGAGAGTAGAAGAATCTGGAACAAAATAAGTTTGATTTCAAACTTAAACAAACACAATGGTTCATGAACCATTGCACCTATTCCTTGGGTGAGATTGATCTTAACAGTTGCAACTGTTTGAATGGTCACCTTAATGCCTATATAGCATCATAGATGGATTGGTTCAAGTTCAATACACTTGAAGACCACCAAATATCTCATTCTTTTCTCGCTTTTGATTTATCAACTCTCCTGCGTGATAAACACTCAATGGGAATTTCGATCTATTGCCATTGTTTGTTTTACTTAAAAAGTTGACATCGGTCTTTTTAATTCGTAACCCCTCTCTCTCTCTCTCTCTCTCTCTCTCTCTCTCTCTCTCTCTCTCTCTCTACCACTATTACATTCTGTAGGGTTGAGCAAAGAATCCGTAAAATCCATAATCTGATTTGGTTCAGTCCAATCCAATAGGTTTAGATTGATTTTTTGAATTTGTGGTTCTGTTTTGAATTGAAAAATTAGAAATTCATAGTCCACGGATCGATTCTGGATTGAATCCCATGGTTTCATATTGTAACCAATTCGGACCGTATACAAATAGTCTATATTTATATTACATATCCTCTCGCAAAGTATTTTCTCTTATTTTATATAAAACCTAAAATCAAATCTAAACCCGCACAGTATCTTCTTTTATTGTTTTTGTTTGTTGGTTTTTAATTTTAATTTGTAGTGGCCTAAATACTTATAGTGGAACTAGTTTTTTTATGGTTGTTTAAATTCTAGAATAGTATGTCGCTATTGTGAAAAGATATGTTGCTATTGTGAAATTAATATGATGTTATGTTTATGTTTTTATGAAATTAAAATGTTTTATATTTTTTTTTTGTTATTTAATTATGTGAATCAGTAGTCCTAAACCGGTCTAATCCGTATTTAAATGGATTGGTTTCACGATTTTAATGGATTGGATTGGTTCTAATTTTTCAGGAACAACGGATTGGTTTTTGTTTTATCCCAATCCGAACTATGCTTACCCCTAGCATTCTGGGCACATTTGTTCTTAAAATTCAAGGGTGTGTATTTTTTTTATTTGTTTAAATTTTATTATTATTTTTTTTTCAATTAATTAGAATGTATGTAACTATATGCATATAATTTGAACATAAGGTTCACTTGCTCTGTTTGATGTCATTCTCTTGATTTTTTAAAAAAAAAAATTTTATTGAATTAAATGATTAGCTTAATTGAGGACATAAAATACAATTGTATTTTTTTTTTCCAATAAATTAGAATGTATGTAACTACATGCATATAATTGAACATAAGGTTCACTTGCTCTGTTTAATGTTGGTCTCTTGATTTTTTTTGGTTTTTATTGAATTAAATGATTAGCTTAATTTAGGAAATAAATACAATGGTAGCTTTGGTTTCTCTCACCAGAAGGCATTGGCAATATTACAACAAAGACTCAATGGTGACCTTCCATTCTAAAATAGAACACCTATAGAGATGACTTACATTTACATTTACAACGTCACTATTACAACATTTTTATGCTGTTTTTTTGTTTGAATAGAATTTTCCCATCAAAATATGGTTAATTCATGTTGAAGTGCCATTACAGGCCATGTGTTATCATCAAAAAGCATTGGATATTAATGACAGAGAAATAGGACTTTGATCATCCAAATTCAACGCAGAGCTATGCGTTGGGGATCTTCTTGTGTTCTATTATATACTTCAACATACAAAGAGTTGGCTCTTAGGTATTATGTTTTTAACATTTTCATCTGAAAATGCACATTATGGTTGTTAGTTAAAAAACTCTTTCTTTATTGCTGTGATTTGACATTAAAATTCAAATTTCTCATTATTTCGGTTTTGCAACATGTAATTATCTTAAACTTTACTTGATTCACCGCATCATGTTGGTTAAATTGGGTACAGCATGTGAGGAAGTTGGAATTGTTTAGTGAAAATAAAGCGAAAAGAAGAAAAAGAAACAAAAGACCAAGGAGATAATCGTGACATTTCGACTAATAGATGGCTTTGGAAAAATCGCACAGTGAGATTACTATTAACTTTGTAACTAACAAGATGGCCTTGGGGAAGTACCATGGCACGAATTATGCATTGTGACTAACAGGATGATCTTCGGCAAGTTCCCTTGTACGAATTTTATTAAATCATTTCCTAACATCTTTGTCAATAGGGTTTATGCTTCCTACTTCAATGAATGATATTGAGCCAAGTAAACTCTCACTTTGATGCCACTTGATGTGGCAAAATACACATGGGCACTAGATATCATTTTGGTAGAGATAGAATTTAAAATTCACAAGGATAAGAAAACTCTAAATATATTGATAAGAAATTATATGTTCCTTAAGGCTTACGTAAATAATTATGATTAAACCAAGTAGATCTTAAAACCAAACAATTTAAAATTAAGAAACAACCTAAATCAACTTAAACTAGGAAGCTTTACAATTGAAGTGTTTTCATACTAAAATTACAGGCTTTCAAATCAACTAAATACTCTCAAAATACTCCATTCCATCCGTCCCAAGTAGTAGTCCATTTTGGAGAATCTAACTTTTTTGGAAAGTACAATTATTACATTTTAAAAATATTAATTTTTCAAAATTACCCTTTGATAGTTATATTGTTTTGGGAATATTAATTGTCATAATTATACTTTTTAATATTGGGTAATGCTAGAGATATCAAATTTTCTACCAAATAAATGACCAAATGTCTCACATGGGTGTGATGTCCACACTTTTGTAGACCTCATACATTTGGTCATTCATTTGGTAGAAATTTTGGAGCTATAGCATTTTATTTTTATATTATTAATGAATTTAAAAGGAGGGCAAAATAGTAAATCCATATTATTTTATTCCTTGAGTTCTGAGAAGGGACTAATATTTTGGAATAATGAAAAATGAAATAAGGGACTAATATTTTGGGACAAAAGGAGTAATAAAAATAAAAATATAGTAACATTTTAAATCTTCTCCTACTCTACATCATAATGTTTTGATGATGTTTTTGTTGTGAAGACAGATGTCACACCTCAAATTCAAGCATGACCGATCGTGGCCCACAAGGACTTAGTCCAAGGCACACGTGAGCCTAAACATGAACCCAAAAATCACAAAGAATGAATGTGATGATAGTCCAGAAATAAATAAATCAAAACACAATCCAGTGACATGTCACAAGTATAAATGGTAAAACTAGCCATAACCAACTTTCAAAAATATATACTAAATGGAACACAAGCCGCCCACAAAATAAAATAATTCTAAATAAAATCCAACCATAATGTATGCACAAAACCGACATAACAAATTAAAACAAAATAATGAATGTCCTAGAGGTCCATAAAATTGAGTCCCCGCTACACCATGAGTTCACTCTAAGTCCTTCTAACACCTAGAAATGATAAACAACTAAGTCAGTTGATAGCTCAGTGAGTAGCAACATGGATAGTAAATATAGTTTTGAAAATAGGGTTCAATTCCAAAATAAGATATATATCACATAAACTAGAGTGACATACAGTTTTGATAAAGATAGTCTGTTTCAAAAAGAAGGTTCCATAATTCAATAGTTAAAATACTCATGTCTTTAAAGAACATAATAAATGACATTTTCCACTTAAAACAGATAACCCCATGATTACCAATAATTTTCTGGATACCAAGAATAACAAGTAACATGCCACGCAGGTTTGAAAGCAATAAGCCCGTTAGATCCAATATCGAACCAAGAGTCATCCTCGGGGTGGCAACCCGGGCCTTTTCTCTAAGACGATCCGATTGAAGGTCACTTAGCCTAGCCTAGATCTTTTTCTTACATTTGTTGAGCACTAGAGTCATCACGACCCAACCCAGATCTGTTCCCTAGTGGCCAGAGTCACCACACACAATGAAACAATTTTCTTGGACTAAAATATACAGATGGTCCCAATAATCAATACAATTCAGTTTCTCAAAACATGATAGTTCATCATTATAACATGAGACCATAACAAATAGTTTACAGTATGCCAAGTTTACACATGTTTCAGAAATAATTTAATTCCATTGATACTATAATAATTTATCAAAACAGTTTAGTCCTGAAACAACAATTTAATTTTCCAACAGTTTAGGGTAGAGAAACATTTATAAAAATATGTAGCATGCAACTACTCACCTAAAAACGGAATAATGTAATCCTTGAATAGAGTATAAAAGTCCAACTAGTACCCTGAACCAAGTATGAAAACTACACGTCACTACTAATTTAAAAATACTAAAAAGAATAATAAACTAAGTACCTCACACTAAAGCGCACTAACACAGCTCGAACCCCACTCACCGTTACTCTTAAATAATACCTAAGTTCATGTTCTTCAAGGTCTCAAAATTAACCAAGACATGGGTTCCGGTCGAAACTTCCAAGTTTGGGGTATGTAAAAAAAGTCAAAAAGTTACTCAAAAAGTTAACACTATTCACCAAAAGTCAACAATTACGGCTGCACAACTCCCAATCCTAATTTTCCTCTACAAACCAATTTTTACAATTTTTTATTACACATTTTTTCATGAAAAGTCAAAAAGTTAACCCAAACATCCATATTTTTTCCCTCAACTTTTTAGTCCAAAAAGTGCACTTATTTAGGACACCCAAAAATAGAATTTTTGATAGGTTTTCCCGAACTGTTCACTAACTCTGAAAATTAAAAACCCACTCTACACCGTTCGAAAAATTCCAAAACCCTCCAGATATCAACTAATATATCCTAAGTTTCAAACTCAATTCGTTTTACTTGATTTGCTTATCAAAATAATTATTTACAATTAATTATGTCCAAACAAGTTGTTTTCTGCAACACTTAAAGAAATTAATGGTTCTCTTAGTATACACGAGCAATCAACGCAAGGTCAAAAACGTAAGAAATTAGACTTGTAACCGGTTCTAATGACGCTAATTTGATAATTTTCAGATTTATATCCAAAGAGAACGACATTTTCGAAATTACTGTTTTATACTAGTTTTCTAGATAGATTTTGACTCCCAAAAATTATGAGAAAATTCTGATATGGGGTTCAATACGTAAGTAATCTACTGTAAAAATTTCAATTCAAAATTCATTCGTTTGATATAATTCCTTGATTTTTAAAGTCTGTGGTTCTGTACAAAATTTTTAAACTAAGAATTACACCCATTTTTTACACAACTTATTTTCTCAAGTTTCCTAATAGTGTATATACATAAAAAATACATAAACCTACAACCTCTCCATCAATGAACTAAATAATAATAGAATAAGGATAAAGAAGAAAGAAAGAAGAAAACCTAAAAGAGCTATCCTTTGATGATCATACACAGCACAACACACCTAATCCTTCCTTTGTTGCAACCTCTTTTTTTTTTTTTAATCTCTCTCTCCTGTGGCGGCTGCTGCTGCTGCTGCTGCTAGGAACACTAGGGTTGTTTTTTTATATATCTAAACAAAAGGTTTTGAATTATTATCTCTTTATATTATTTAATTTTTCTATCTCCATTAATTTAAATAAAATATAACTATTATTATATCAAAATATACTTACTAAGAGCATCTCCAACGGTGCATTTCTTTTTTCATCAAATCTGAGTAAAAAATGACTCATTTCACCAAATCTGATATCACTCTCTCCAACGGTGTTCATCAAATTTGTGCCGGGACAACCGGTTGGTCGACCGGTTAAGCCAAATTTTTTTTTTTTTTTTGAACTTTTTGAACCTTTTAGTGGTCGACCGGCTGGTCGACCGGTAAGGAATTTTTTTTTTTTTTTTTGAACTTTTTGAACCTTTTAGTGGTCGACCGGCTGGTCGACCGGTAAGGCAAAAAAAAAATTTTTTTTTTTTTTTTTTCACTGTTTGAACCTTTTCTTGGGATTGTTTGAACTTTTTCTTGGACGACCGGTTGGTCAACCAGCCGGGTAACCGACGGGTTGACCGGTTGGTCCCCCCCAACGGGCACAAACAGTGTTTTGATAAAATCTGCTTTCTATACTCAGTTTGATAAATTGTTTGGTGAAATTTCATTTTGATATCGATTTGGTGCAATTGTTGGAGCACCAAACAGTAACTTTTTCACCAAATTTTAAATTTGATGCTGGGTTTGATGAACCGTTGGAGACGGTCTAACTTATCCCCTATTTTTTTATTATTTTTAATAATAAATCTTACCACTAAATTAAAGACTTTCACCATAAATTTATTTTAAGCTTAAAATTAATTAAAAGACCCTCTAATAATATTTAATTTACACTTAAAAATTTACAAACAAAATATTTGAAATTATAAAATAATTATTATTTAATTCTTTATTTTATTTGTATATTCGAATTCTCACAGTAATTGCACAGGAGCGACCAATGGAATCACTGCCCCTAATCATGTTGAAGTGCAACCCATCATAGCAATTTGTGCTAGAGTAAAAGAACTTTTGTCTATATATATATACATATAGCCACACCAATGCCAAGTAATAGCCTACATATAATCCAACTACTTTTTCACGGCAGCAATTTTAATTATCATGAAAATGAGATAAAATATCAAAGTAAGTAACATGGCATGTATTTTGGGTGTTTGGTAATGTGTTGGGATCTCTTTGTAAAATTTGTAATATCTTTTTTATGGTCGGTTTGTGCAAAAAATGGAACCCAGACAGCTATGGATCTGTGTTGTTCATCGCTGCAGCTGCTCCTTTCAGCCACGTAAGTGTTCGATTTTTGTTCTGGTACCATATTGTCTTGTGCTTGTCCCCGAGACGGTATTGATAATTTTGTTTGAGATGTAATCTGTCCAATTAAAATCTCATGCCAGAAATAAAAGTGTACTTAACTAATCCTCCTGCCAAGAAAACTAAATCCCAGAATACCAAACTGGGCTTTTCTCCTCCCCTCACAAACCACTTGCCCAAAGCTGCCTGACAACAGATGGACTGAAGCTGAATTGTATAAACAAAATGATGGGTAGATTTATATCCAATGAACATGTTCAAACAAGCGAACCAACATTAAATAGTGTATATATATAGTTTCTCATCAGTGGATCTCCAAAGGACTTTGGAGATTAGTTGGGGAAAAATTACAGCAAAGATATACTCAATGCAGCAAGTATGAATGAAGATATTATAACAGCCATACACATTCACTAAAATCATCAACACAAGGAAGTAAATCCCAAGAGGATAGGCATATTTTACCAACACTGGATTAAGTTAAAAGCTTTATCTAGCCATTCATGTGAAATAACAGCTGACAAGTCCATCTTCTGAGTCAAAAAAGTAAACGACATTCCTTGCCCAATCTGCAGCTAGGCGCCCGATCTTCCACTGTGCCGTGCGGCAAATCATCTTCGAATCAGCTACTCAACTGCTTAAGAGCAATGATAAAATAAAACCAATCAAAAAACTAAGTTCACGTTAGACATCTATTTTCCTTTTTATCTTAATTTTTGTATAGTTTCATCATCTTATAATTTAAGACAGATTTTTTCAGCTTGTCATCAACTTAGATGACACTTTCTTAGAAAGCACAGATACAGATATGGCATAAGGGTGTGATACAATAGGGATACACGGATACGGAGTGGGTAGGAGAAGGCGTAGCAAACAGAAACTGGGGTGGAGGAGAAATTTGAGCAACCTTGAAACGGGAATAAGAAGATCAAGGAAGAGTAAATTTAAAGTAGCAGCGGCATTGGAAATTGGCATGATTTTAAAGAAAAATCAACAGTAACCATACATAATCATTTTTATAGTGTTAAGAGTCTTATTTTATGATTATTTTTATATTTTTTAAGATTTTTAATGGTAGGGTTATTTTGGTAATTTGCAAAATTTCTAGATATGGGTTGTGTGGATTGCCCATGGGTCGTCTTGTGAGTCAAGTTATTTAATTAGTTTTTGTTTATGTTTTTTATTTAATCTTAAATTAATTTTGGAAGTCACAAGTTTAGTAATTTCCTATTTTGAAGTAAGGAAGTTTCTAAAGTCTATATAAAGTTATGTAATGACTCTAATTCAATAGAGTTGATATTTTAGAGAATTTTCTGAAGATTTTTTATAGATTGTGTCAACCCTTAGGTGTGATGCCTAAGGCCTCTAGGAGTGATTCCTAGAAACTATTTCTTCTTCTCCTCCTTTATTTCTTTCTTTCTTGAATTTCAGCACTTTAATAGCCAAAACACTGTTCATGAGCTATGTTACATGGGCTTGGGTATGGGTGTCGGGTGCAGGTATGTATCTAGATGTCAGACTCATCAAACTATAAATTTAAGGGTACGCGGATTCGACAAAAAAATATCATATTTTATATTTTTAAAAAAGTATGTGAAATAAAATTTTAACTTACAGTGTCAAAAAGATATTTATAGCAATTATACGATAATATGCACATATAACAATAGTGTTATACACAATTATATATAAAGTATCCATTAAAAAATATCCAACACATCCCATAGCCTTGTTCGAGTGTCGGGTATCCGACACAAGTATTTGATTTATTTTGAAAAGTCTGTGTAACATAGTTCATGAGTACTGTTCACAGCCGCTAAACAAACCCACTTGTCCCCTATACTCTTATTGCAATTTCAGCCACAAGGCCCATTTAAAATCAGCCCCAAAAGCACACTGTTGAGGCTGTCCCTACTTGTAAAATCAACAAAGAGCGTGGGCAGAAGGAGGAATGTGGGTTTGTGGTTGTGCTCTCTGACTTTGTTGAAAAACTAGGTGACAAATCGTCATTATTTGAGAAGAAATTTTTAGGGGGGGGGGGGGGGTTGAGTTCTCTGCCTTTGTTGAAGAAAAATGTGATGAAGCACCATTAGGAAATGAAAAATTGGAATTCTGCGGAGATAGAAGTGTGAGGTAAGCCTTCCCTTTGTTGTGTGATGGATAAAAACCATGGAGTAGAAAGGATGGAAAATAGGGCTAGGTCAAGCTCTCTTGAATTGTGCAGCCATGTGAGGACTTGGGCATTCTCCTTATTGCATGTGTGATGAGCTAACTAATAGCCCTTGACTTTAGAATCAGTGTGTCCATGTATGGAGAATGTAATGGCTTGCAACTTATCCTTGGACATGATAAAATATGCAAGCCACATTGAACTTGCTTTTGGTTGAGCAAAAGAAAGTCTGCAACTTTTTATTTTTTAAGTCAATCACACTTAAATCCACACCAACAGTGAAGCAAGGACACACAAACCAATAAAGAACCAAAGGCTGCAACAATTGAGAGAAATAGATAGAGATGAGAAACCTGGAAGACCTGCTATTACCAGTCACAATTGAAGCAAGGACCCACTGAAGGTTACCACAATCCAGATCGAGAACATAACACTTAGATCTTCGAACAACCACGAACTAAAAAAGAGGATTACAACCAGAAAAGACTGAGTAGAGGAGGAGGAGGAGCGATCGACAGAAGATAAGAGAAGAGGAGCCACCATCGATGGAAGAAAGAGAGCTACCACCGATGGGACTACAATTGAGTAAACCCTAATTGCGGTAAACAACCCGAAAAAGAGAAGAAGGGATTGTGACCAACGAAACCCTAACAACGACAAACGATTATAAGAGAAAGAAAGGGCTGTGACCAACAGAACCCGAATCGGCAATGGATGATGGTGGTAGCTAGGGTTGTAAATGCTTTGATACCATATTAGAAAAGGGAAACACAATTTGCCTTTGACATCGTTTAATTTAGTTGAATCTTAATTCTTATTTTTAGTTTAACCAATCATAACTCAAACTCATTGAATTAATTTGAGAACACCGACTTTTGAATTAACATAATTTAGCCTCTTAGTCCCTGAGGTTTGACTTGGATTGAAACTTAAAATTCCAAGATTGTATATATATCCTCTAAAATAGGGGCTTGCAAACAAACCCAAGTAATACATACTTTGTCGTTTCAGCTCAAAAAAAGGACTGGTAGTGATGTATAAATATAATAATTATTATAATTAAAGCAATAAAAAGAACAGTATAAGAAGAAGAATAAAAATGAACAAGTAGGTAAAATTAAGGAGAAGAAGATGTTGGCTTACATTAAACCACCGAGCCATCACAGAAATAAGTTGCACTCTCTGCAACCAAGTAAGATTGGCATGAGATGGAACAGATTTCCAATGGGAATATTCCACTTCTTGAGCGACGGCTACCATTGGTAACTTGGAGTTTCATGCAGTGAATGTGAAGAGATTCGTTCTCCACCTCATTCACGTACTTGTTGTCCTCCTTGTCCTCCTCCTCCTCCACATCCTCCTCCTCCTCATCCATGTCCTCGTCCTCGTCCTCGGTCAAGGAATCCTCCTCAGTTATGGTTGTTGGATTGGGATGACACATCACCACAGAAAACCAAAACAAGCAGAACTTATCACTGCCTAGATGGGCCAAGCTCGGAGGAGGAGGAGGAGGACCAGTATGCTCAGGTATGTAAGACCATCCATAGTCATGGACATTGAACTTGCCCATGAACCATGTCTTTCTCATTAAATCATACCCAATTAGGCATGCAGTGGTGTGTCGAGCTGAATACCAATACAACATGCTGTCAACAGCCAATGCAGGTCCCATTAAGTCATCTGGACCAAAGAACCGGATCTTGGGTATTTCAAACCCTTCACTCACCCAATTTTTGGTATTAACATCGTATCTTCGGAGGACACGATCCTCAGGCCAACCCACCACAATACATGGCTTGGGAACATGTATAGCTGCAGAGAATATACGTGTAATCGTAATTGGAAAAGGTGGAATTGGAGCAGGGTTAGGTAGAGACTCCCGTTGATTTAGGCTCGGGTCAAAAGCCATGGCCTATGGTGATGGTGGTGGTTCTAAACCACCCAGGCAATAAAACTTGTCATCCAGAACCCAAGTGTGTATATCTGCCCCTAGGGCATGAGGCAATTGAGGAAAGATATCTAATTTCTTGGTAATAGGATTATTACCAAGGTCAATTTGAACCAAATGATTTCCCTTTTTGTCATTCCTCCATTGACGAACGAACTGGTATAATGAAGAGTTGTGAACCACCCAGCTAGCACCACATACAGCATACAATTTCGCAGTCAAAATGGGTTTGAGAAATTGATCAGAACCAAAATCATACCTTTCATAGTTGTCTTGGTGAAAACGAAGACGAGGGTTGTTGTGGGGAAATTGTTGATTGTCATGGTCGACGTCCTCGGAGACTTGAAAAGCGTACCAATAAAACTTATCACAATCAGTTAGAAAAATATAGGCAAATTTTGAAGAAGAAGATGAAGAAGGTGGTGGTGGTAATGGTGAGAGTGATGAGATTAAGGGTGGTGGTGATTCAGTATATATAAATGGATCAGGAATAGGATGAGCCAATTCCATAACAAGTTGGAGACCGACTCGCTTTACCTTTAAGTCGGAGGAGACGCGAAGAGGATACCAATGAAAGCTGTTACAGTCGGCTAGACAAAAATAGACGCGTTTTGAAGATGGAGAAAAAGATGAAGAAGAAGAAGAAGAAGAAGAAGAAGAAGAAGAAGGAGGAGAAGTAGTAGATGATATTAATGGTGAGAGTGGTGAGGTTGGTGAGAGTGAGGGTTGACAGAACGGAACAAGTTGGAGGCCGACTCGCTTTTCCTCGTGGGACGGAGGATTCATGTTCATCTTCTTCTTCTTTAAAAAGAAATTAGGGTTCCAAAGAAAGAGGGAAAATTTTTTGGGAAATTCGTGCTTGCCTGATCCGCGTCTGCGTGTTGACCCGGTGAACCTTCTAAATGTATTTTTCACAATTACATATTTGCTCACTATTTAAGATTGATTTTTTTTTTCTTTTCTAAATTCAAAATATTTGGTTTTCAATTTTCAAAAATATCTTTTGAGTGTTTAAATTTTTTAATTTGTTTTTGGTTTTTTTCTTCTTCTAAATTTAGTCTTTCTTTTTTTTTTTTTCAATTTTCAAAAATATCTATTTTTTTACAATTATACATACATATGAGGCTAAATTCAAAAAGAAATCTAAATTATTTATTATTATTATTATTATTTATTTTTATTTTTTATTTTTTTGACAGCTTTATGTAGAAACCAAATTCAAGGTTAAATTTATTATAATTTTAATTCAAGCCTCAATTTCTTTTCTTTTTTTAAAAATAATTTCAGCCTTCAAATTTGGGCATTTTAAGTGACTTTCTGATACCATTCTATTTTAGCCTTTTTTCAAATAAGTGATTCTTTTTTTTTTTTTTTGTTGGACTATATAACAATTTGTATTTTTGGGACTCTTTTTGCAGCCATTTTTTGCGGCCCAAAGTAGTTGCTTTGTGGGCTTTCCCTCAAGGTTGGCCCTGACATTAATCCCACAACCACATTACATGTAGTCACACTAGTTTCGTTGACAAGAATAATGTTTTATCTACACAAAAAATGGTTACTCGAAACCACCTGAATGAAGTGGCAAGCTTCCATAGCAAAAATTGCCTACTTGCCTAAACCCCCCTTAAACGCTCCTCTCTCTCTCTCTCTCTCTCTCTCTCTCTCTCTCTCTCTCTCTCCATTTCTCTCTCTCTCTCTCAAACGCATCTCTTTCTTTCTCCTCTATTTTTGATAACCCTTACAATTCTACTCTCTCTCAAACTACCAACTGGCAATGATCTCTCACTCAATGCCGCTGTCGACCTCCCTCGCTCGCTAATGGGAAGAAACGATCTCTCTCTCAAACTGCCGACAAGAGTAAACACAAGCCAAGAAAATAGATTTTGAAAATATTTTTATTTGAGACTGAAGATAGAGACAAAATAGAGATAGACAATGGAGAAGGAGAAGATAAAGTTTTTTTCAGAAAAAGAAAAGAGAGAGATCAAGACAAAGAAACACTTGGTACCCATTTCCATTTTACTTTTCTTCGTTTAGTTTCTTTTTTCTGAGTGAAAATGAATTAACATTGCTCTGTTGTTGAAGTAAATAAGCATTGGAGGTTCGAATATCCAAAACTTCCTTTAGGTCATATGGGTTTTATGGGTTGGGGTTTTCAATTTTCGTTTCTTTTGTATTTTCCTCTGCTTTCTCGTTAGCCACGCACACACACACACAGAAAATGTGTGTGAGTGTGTTGTTTTTCTGATTCCCAAGCACGTGAAGTCCACACACAAATTGGGGCAATTGGGCCTAACATAGCATACATCGTTTCTACCTCATTCAGGCAAGTCAGGCAACATCACAATCGGTGGATGTGACAGAATTGTTTAAACATTTCCTAAGAATAATAGGAATGAATATATTGTCACTAGAGTAATGCTAGGGTTTCATGAAAAAATTATCATGAAATGTTTTATGAAATTTGAATAAATAATCTAATGTGGTAAGTAACAAAATAAGACAAGCGACTTACCTTAATGTAAGTATGTTTTAATTTTGTTAAAAGTGTCACACCCCAACTCCAGGCATGATCGGCTGTGGCCCACAGGGACTAAGCCCAAGGCACATGTAAGCCTAAACATGAACCCAAAATCACAAAGAATAAATGTGACGATAGCCTAGAAATAAATAAATCAAAACTCAAACCAGTGACAAGTCACAAGTATAAATGGTAAAACCAACCATAACCAACTTCCAAAAATATATACTAAATGGAACACAAACCGTCCATAAAATAAAATAATTCTAAATAAAATCCAACCACAATCTATGCACAAAATCGGCATAACAAGCTAAAACAAAATAATGAATGTTCTAGAGGTTCATGCAATTGAGTCCCCGCTACGCCATGAGTCCACTCTAAGTCCTTCTAACATCTGGAAGTGATAAACAACTAAGTCAGCTAATAACTCAGTGAGTAGCAACATGGATAGTAAATACAGTTTTGAAAATAGGGTTCAATTCCAAAATAAAATATATATCATAGAAACTAGATTGGCATACAGTTTTGATATACACAATCTGTTTCAAAAAGAAGGTTTCATAGTTTAATAGTTAAAATACTCATGTCTCTCAAGAACATAACAAATGACATTCTCCACTTAAAATATATTACAACATGATCATCAATAATTTTCTAAGTACCAAGAATAACAAGTAACATGCCACAAAGTTCTCAAGGTTATAAGCCCATTGGATCTAATATCGAACCAAGAGTCATCCTGTAATAACCCTCATCACTGATCACTGATAACACTACTGATTACTGTTAAACTGAGACTGAACATGATTAGTAATTGAATTGATTGAAATACTGAACTGACTGACTGAAATCTGGAACTGAATTGATTGAGTATCTCTGTTTAATTGTATGTCTATCTGTTGACTGTTAAATTATCTGTTCATGTTTTATGCTTTAAACTGCGAATTGAAGGCCTTATCGGCAGCCGAATCCGAAATTGATTGATGTTTTGTGTTAATCATAATTTACGTGATTTTATGGCATATTTATTTAAAATGTGATTTGATATTGATTTGATATGATTAAATTAGATTAAAATAAGCTTAATCCTACAAGTTGCATTATTTACAACTTTGCCATTATAGTGGGTCACTATCAAAAACCTTGTTTGGAGCCTTGGTGTATCATTTTGCTCATCTTTGAGTCCCCTAGCCGACTAGAGTGAGAGAGTGAAGGGAATTATGGAATCAACTAGGAGATTGGCTTGAATTGTGGAAGAATTGGAGATTGATAGCAAGTTTGAGCTTGTACACCTTGTATCCAAGACTTAAGGTAGAACATCCACCTTCTTGAACTTGTTTTTGAATTGATTCATGCATGGTTCTTGTGTCCTTAGTGATCTAAGCCTAGATTGAGCCTTATAATGTTGAATCGAAGCTTAATCTTTGCATGCATGGCATACTCTTGCATTTCGAGGTTGTTCTTCATAAATTTGCCACTTGCATGTGCATATCTTGAGTAGAGACTATGAATTTATCATGTCTTTGGAAGATTGGCTCACTAGAACAATTATTTGAAGCTTGAAAGTTGTTTAAGGTCTTGCATGTTCAATTTAAGTCATGTTCATGAAAATTGGTTTGAATTTGGATTTAATTGATCTTCCCTTGGGCCTTGATTTTACAAATTGAGCTTTGAATCATGTCATACTATGTATTTACAAGTGTTTTCCAGGAAATGGGCCCAAAGGAATCGAATTTGATTCACTTGAAGTTGAATTTGAGCTTGAGGTTCAAATCTGGGAATTCCAGATTTTGAACTCACGCTCGAGCGGGGAGACTGGCACTCGAGCGTGAAATTCGTGCTCCCAGCACTTTGCACTGCTTTGAAGTCCGCTCGAGCGGGGTAATTTACGCTCGAGCGGGACTTTGTGTCTTACGCTCGAGCGGGTGTCGAGCGCCCTATCGAGCGTGATTTTCACCCATCCAGCACTTTTGACTGTTTTGCAGTACGCTCGAGCGGGTAATTCTACGCTCGAGCGGAAACCTTTGTCTGCATGTCCGCTCGAGCGGAGTAACCTATGCTTGAACGGGACCCCTGCTTTCTGAAAATTTTGAAAATGTTTTCCTGAATGCATCTTTGCATCCTCATCCCATCCTAGGCATTCTTAGGCCTAGTTTAAGGCATCTTAATGAGGATATAGATGTAGAACCACATCGAGTCTAAGTAGGGACTAAGTCTTTGATTCACGAATGTGAACTTAGTGTGTGTTCATCCTGTAAACTGTGTAGGGTTGGCATCTGAGGACGCACTCTAGCTTAACTGTAGCCTAGAACTCTGTGAGTAACAACTGTGTAAAGATATGTTCAAATATGAATATCTTCTGAATGGTTAAACTGTACCGTTTCTAAATTGATACTGTTAACTGGATGAATGTATGTCCTCTATTCTGAACTGTATTGTGGCATCCATAGCAACTACTGTTACTGTTACTGTTACTGCTACTGCTACTGTTACAGAGATCTCTGTCGGTTCCCATGTTGGAACCACTACTGTTCACTGATATGATGGCCATCATTGACTGCTCGGTCTTTCAAGACCTACTGTTTACTGTACTGTTCTGCTAATGGATGTACCATATATGACTGAATGACTGATATATTGAACCAATTGACTGTTTTCAATACTAAAAGGTCATTCATTCTTAACCTCTTTACGCATTATATTATTCACTGGGCTTTAGCTCACCGCTCATATATATATGTAGGTGTACAGGCACCGGACCGTTGCTAGAAGCGTCGGGGTAACTCCAGTTTTGTCAAGCCAACCTATGTGCCTCACTACGAGGTTCCAAGCCGGTTCCAAGCTAAGGCTACGGGGTGTTTTAGTTTCCTCCTTTCTGTTCTGTTTTGTATAGACTGTAGAGACTGTTACTACACTGTTTTAATAGGGATTAAGTCCCTGTGCTGAATGATTGTAAATGTTGTACATACTATTTTGCACTGATTGTATATGTGTATGAAAGGTCTTTTTGCATACAGACTGTCACAGCTCATTGGACATTGTTTAATTACTGTATTGGCTTCCGCCAGCTCCTGTACTCTGTATTGCTGTATTACTGTTAAGCAGGCCTTCGGTAATCTCGGATTACTGGCCGGTTACGGTGCTAAACCCGTAGGGGTGGGTTGGGTCATGACAGAGTGGTATCAGAGCGATACTTAACCACAAGTTATACCACACACACGTGTCCAAATGAGCTATAGGGTGTCCTAGGAAGGCAATTAGGGCATCACATGAGTATGAAAAGTGTGTGTGGACATGACATGAATATGTGTTAATGTGTTTAAACCTATGACTGTTTATGTTTATAATTGCTATAACTGCTTATAGTGAAATGGACAATGCAAGAAATGTTGATGAATCTGAATCCTCTGAGGCAAGAATGACAAGGCTGGAGAGAATGGTGGAACTATTAACTGAAAGACTAGGGCAACAATAGAACCAACAGCCCCCACCTCCTCCAGTACAGCCAGAGCCACCTGTTAATGATGATATAATAGCTCTGACACAGAAATTTAGCAAGATGAAACCGCCATCCTTTCAGGGAGGCCTTGAACCCTTAAAAGCTGAAGCATGGGTTCTTGAGACAGAAAAGTTATTTGAAGTGTTTCCATGTTCTGAAGCACACAAAGTGCTATTGGCCACTTTTACTATACAGGAAGAGGCGAGAAGGTGGTAGATGCTGGTCCGTGACGCCAACACCGTAATAACTTGGGCTCAGTTTAAGGAGTCCTTCTTTGAAAAGTATTTCCCTCAGTGTGTCAGGGACAGAAAAGTGACTGAGTTTGAACAGCTGAGACAGGGCACCATGTCCGTCGCCGAATATGAAACAAAGTTCACCGAACTTGCTAGATATGCACCACATATGGTGGACACTGACTACAAGAAGGCCAGGAAATTTGAAGGCGCCCTTAATGTTGCAATACTTGACAGAATAAATGTTTTAAAGCTACCGAACTATGTAAATGTTCTTGACCGAGCATTAATGGCTGAGTCGAACATCGAGGCGCTGAAACAAACTGAAACACCAGCATCTGAATGGCGTGGTAAAAGGCAGGGTTTCAAATTCAAGAAAGGCAAGAATAACCCATTGAACAAGAAACAAAACACGGGGTGAACAACCAGTTCCAGCCAGGGGAGTGGTTTCATACCACCCTGTTCTGAGTGTGGCAAAAAGCACAAAGAGGTCTGTTACAAAATATCTGGAGCTTGTTACAGGTGTGGCAAGGTGGGCCACATGGTCAAAGACTGCCCCTCTGCTCCGCAGGCCAATAGTAAAGCTGCACCTAGCACAGCAGCATCAACTGTCGCACCAAAACCTAACCCTAAAGTTACCGGGAAAGAGCCTATGAGGCAAGGCCGAGTGTTCGCACTAGTACCGGGAGATGTGCAGAATACCGAGACCGTTGTGTTAGGTATTCTCTCTATTTGTACTCAAAATGCTTATGTTCTGATTGATTCGGGGTCTACACATTCATATGTATTGCATGCTTTTTCGCGAAAATTGAATAGACCATTGGAACCCATGAATTACTTATTAGCTATATCTTCACCAGTTGGGGGATCTGTGACTTGTGCTTATAAGTACCCTGCATGTGAAATTATTGTTGGGGATATGCATCTGTATATTGACTTACTGCCATTGAATATTGACCATTTTGATGTAATATTGGGGATGGACTGGTTACAAAAATATCATGCTACTATTGACTGTGTAACTAAACAAGTGATTTTCCGTTCACCTGGTTTGCCTGAATTTGTGTTTAATGGAGTTGGAGTAGTACCTCCCCCGTATCTGATTTCATCCATGAAAGCCTGTAAATTGATTAAGAAGGGGTGTAAAGGGTATCTGTGTTATGTATTGACTGTATCTACTGATGATAATGCTACTGTGAACAGTATTCCTATAGTTAGAGAATTCCCAGATGTTTTTCCAGATGATCTGCCAGGGGATTTGATTGATGGGGAGATTGAGTTCACCATTGATGTAATTTCGGGTACACAGCCAATATCCAAAGCTCCATACAGAATGGCACCTACCGAATTGAAGGAACTAAAAGTTCAGCTGCAGGAACTGTTAGACAAAAAGTTCATCAGGCCTAGTACTTCACCATGGGGCGCACCTGTCTTATTTGTGAAAAAGAAAGACGGCTCACTGAGACTTTGTATTGACTACCGTGAACTGAACAAGGTAACTGTGAAAAATAAATATCCATTGCCGCGTATTGATGACTTATTGATCAGTTACAGGGTGCTCAAGTTTTCTCTAAGATTGATCTCAGATCCGGGTATCACCAGCTGAAAGTTAAACCAGAAGACATTGATAAAACTGCTTTTCGAACGAGGTATGGACATTACGAATTTTTAGTTATGCCTTTCGGAGTTACCAATGCACCTGTTGCATTTATGGACCTCATGAACAGAATCTTTAAACCATTCCTCGATGACTTTATTGTTGTATTCATAGATGACATTCTGATTTATTCCAAGAGTAGAGAAGAACATGAACATCATCTGAGACTTGCCCTACAGACCCTAAGAGAACAGAAACTTTATGCTAAACTGACTAAATGTGAATTCTGGCTTGATCATGTTATGTTTTTGGGACATGTTATTAGCAAGGATGGAATTTCAGTTGATCTACAGAAAATTGAAGCAGTAGTGAACTGGCCTAGACCAACAAATGTTACAGAAGTCCGAAGCTTTTTGGGGTTAGCTGGATATTACAGAAGATTTGTCAAAGATTTCTCCAAAATTGCCTTACCGTTGACTCAGTTAACTCAGAAGGGGATATCATTTGACTGGACTGACCAAAGGGAATCAGCTTTCCAAGAGTTGAAAACTCGACTTATGACTGCATCGGTTCTAACCCTACCTTCAGGTATGGATGGTTTTACCATTTTTAGTGATGCTTCTCATAAGGGTTTGGGATGTGTTTTAATGCAGAATGTGAGAGTTATTGCCTATGCTTCCCGACAACTGAGACCGCATGAAAAGAACTACCCGACCCATGACTTGGAACTTGCTGCAGTGGTATTTGCCTTAAAAATCTGGCGTCACTACCTTTATGGGGCGACATGTGAAGTATATACCGACCACAAGAGTTTGAAATATTTCTTCACACAGAAAGAACTGAACATGAGACAGCGGAGATGGCTAGAATTGATTAAAGACTATGACCTACAGATTTTGTACCATCCGGGAAAAGCCAACACCGTTGCCGATGCTTTGAGTCGGAAAGCGATTGGGAACTTAGCCTGTTTACTCACTGGACAAAAAGAGTTGCTTTGTAACCTTGAGAAATCTGAAATTGAGATTGTTTTGTGAGAACAATGTGGGACAATAGCTGCTATTTCTGCTCAACCGGCTCTTATTGAAGAGATTAAACAAAAACAACAACATGATGACTTCTTGACGAAGATCATCGATGAACGAGAATCTAAACCGAGGCCGGATTTCAAATTTGAGAATAATGTACTGAAATTTCAGGAAGATTGTGTGTACCGAATGATTCTGAACTGAAAAGAAGAATTCTGCAAGAGGGCCACAATTCAAAACTGTCTATCCATCCAGGAAATACGAAAATGTACCAAGATTTGAAACTGAATTTCTGGTGGTCGGGAATGAAGAAAGAAATTGCTGATTTTGTATCGAAATATCTTCATTGCCAACAAGTCAAAACCGAACATCAACGACCCACAGGCTTATTGCAACCCTTACCGATACCAGAGTGGAAATGGGAACATATCACCATGGATTTCATTGTTGGTTTGCCTCGCTCCAGTAAAGGTATGGATTCAATTTGGGTTATTGTTGATAGACTGACTAAATCTACTCACTTCTTACCGTTCAAAACAATTTATAATGCGGACAAATTGGCTGTACTCTATATTGATGAGATTGTTAGATTACATGGAGTGCCTGTGTCCATTGTTTCTGATAGGGACTCGAAATTTACATCGAGATTCTGACAAAGCTTACAGACTGCATTAGGTACTGAACTGAGATTGAGTAGTGCATATCATCCTCAGACAGATGGCCAGTCAGAAAGGACCATCCAGACTCTAGAAGACTTACTGAGAATGTGTGTCCTTGATTTTCAGGGAAATTGGGGAAAGCCATTTGCCATTGGCTGAATTCGCCTATAACAACAGTTATTACTCAAGTATTGGTATGGCGCCTTTCGAGGCATTGTATGGCAGAAAATGTAGATCTCCGATTTGCTGGGCAGAAGTTGGAGATGGGCCTTTGCTTGGGCCCGAGATTGTGTATGAAACTACAGAAAAAGTGAAACTGATACAACAGAGACTGAAAACCGCACAAAGCCGACAGAAAAGTTATGCAGATGTTAGAAGATGAGACAGAGAGTATGAAATAGGTGATTACGTTTTTGTGAAAGTGACACCGATGAAAGGCCAGACTCGTTTTGGAGTCAAGGGCAAATTAGCGCCGAGGTATATCGGACTGTATGAGATTATTGAGAAAATCAATCCGGTGGCGTATCAAGTAGCGCTTCCTCCTGAAATGGAACATATGCATAATGTCTTCCACATCTCTATGTTAAGGGATTACCTCTGAGATCCTTTCCATGTGATTGAGCCTACTCGTGTAGTGCTAAGTGATGACTACACTTATGAAGAGCGGCCTATTCAGATTGTAAACAGACGGATCAAAAAGTTGAGAAACAAAGAGATCCCGTTAGTGAAAGTTGATTGGCAAAACCATGGTGGTGTGTATGCCACTTGGGAAAGGAAAGATGACATGGCCAAGAGATATCTTGAATTGTTCCCACCGAATCCTGTTTTCTTCCAGAATGAAAGTAATTCGAGTTTGGAGGACCAAACTCTTTATAAGGAGGGGAGACTGCAATGACCCTCATCACTGATCACTGATAACGCTACTGATTATTATTAAACTGAGATTGAACATGATTAGTAATTGAATTGATTGAAATACTGAACTGATTGACTGAAATCTGGAACTGAATTGATTGAGTATATCTGTTTAATTGTATGTCTATCTGTTGACTGTTAAATTATCTGTTCATGTTTTATGCTTTAAACTGCGAATTGAAGGCCTTATCGGCGGCCGAATCCGAAATTGATTGATGTTTTGTGTTAATCATAATTTACATGATTTTATGGCATATTTATTTGAAATGTGATTTGATATTGATTTGGTATGATTAAATTAGATTAAAATAAGCTTAATCCTACAAGTTGCATTATTTACAACTTTGCCATTATAGTGGGCCACTATCAAAAACCTTGTTTGGAGCCTTGGTGTATCATTTTGCTCATCTTTGAGTCCCCTAGCCGACTAGAGTGAGAGAGTGAAGGGAATTGTGGAATCAACTAGGAGATTGGCTTGAATTGTGGAAGAATTGGAGATTGATAGCAAGTTTAAGCTTGTACACCTTGTATCCAAGACTTAAGGTAGAATATCCACCTTCTTGAACTTGTTTTTGAATTGATTCATGTATGGTTCTTGTGTCCTTAGTGATCTAAGCCTAGATTGAGCCTTATAATGTTGAATTGAAGCTTAATCTTTGCATGCATGGCATACTCTTGCATTTCGAGATTGTTCTTCATAAATTTGCCACTTGCATGTGCATATCTTGAGTAGAGACTATGAATTTATCATGTCTTTGGAAGATTGGCTCACTAGAACAATTATTTGAAGCTTGAAAGTTGTTTAAGGTCTTGCATGTTCAATTTAAGTCATGTTCATGAAAATTGGTTTGAATTTGGATTTAATTGATCTTCCCTTGGGCCTTGATTTTACAAATTGAGCTTTGAATCATGTCATACTATGTATTTACAAGTGTTTTCCAGGAAATGGGCCCAAAGGAATCGAATTTGATTCACTTGAAGTTAAATTTGAGCTTGAGGTTCAAATCTGGGAATTCCAAATTTTGAACTCACGCTCGAGCGTGAAATTCGTGCTCCCAACACTTTACACTGTTTTGAAGTTCGCTCGAGCGGGGTAATTTACGCTCAAGCGGGACATTGTGTCTTATGCTCGAGTGGGTGTCGAGCGCCCTATCGAGCGTGATTTTCACCCATCCAGTACTTTTGACTGTTTTGCAGTACGCTCGAGTGGGTAATTCTACGTTCGAGCAGAAACCTTTGTCTGCATGTCCGCTCTAGCGGAGTAACCTACGCTCGAGCGAGACCCCTGTTTTCTGAAAATTTTGAAAATGTTTTCCTGAATGCATCTTTGCATCCTCATCCCATCCTAGGCATTCTTAGGCCTAGTTTAAGGCATCTTAATGAGGATATAGATGTAGAACCACACCGAGTCTAAGTAGGGACTAAGTCTTTGATTCACGAATGTGAACTTAGTGTGTGTTCATCCTGTAAACTGTGTAGGGTTGGCATCTGAGGACGCGCTCTAGCTTAACTGTAGCCCAGAACTCTGTGAGTAACCACTGTGTAAAGATATGTTCAAATATGAATATCTTCTGAATGGTTAAACTGTACCGTTTCTGAATTGATACTGTTAACTGAATGAATGTATGTCCTCTATTCTGAACTGTATTGTGGCATCCATAGCAACTACTGTTACTGTTACTGTTACTGCTACTGTTACAGAGATCTCTGTCGGTTCCCATGTTGGAACCACTACTGTTCACTGATATGATGGCCATCATTGACTGCTCGGTCTTTCAAGACCTACTGTTTACTGTACTGTTCTGCTAATGGATGTACCACATATGACTGTTATGACTGAATGACTGATATACTGAACCAATTGACTGTTTTCAATACTGAAACGACATTCATTCTTAACCTCTTTACGTATTATGTTATTCACTGGGCTTTAGCTCACCACTCATATATATATATATGTAGGTGTATAGGCATCGGACCGTTGCTAGAAGCGTCAGGGTAACTCCAGTTTTGTCAAGCCAACCTATGTGCCTCACTGCGAGGTTCCGAGCCGGTTCCAAGCTGAGGCTACGGGGTGTTTTAGTTTCCCCCTTTCTGTTCTGTTTTGTATAGACTGTAGAGACTGTTACTATACTGTTTTAATATGGGATTAAGTCCCTGTCCTGAATGATTGTAAATGTTGTACATACTGTTTTGCACTGATTGTATATGTGTATGAAAAGGTCTTTTTGCATACAGACTGTCACAGCTCATTGGACATTGTTTAATTACTGTATTGGCTTCCGCTAGCCCCTGTTACTCTGTATTGCCTGTATTACTGTTAAGCAGGCCTTTGGTAATCTTGGATTACTGGCCGGTTACAGTGCTAAACCCATAGGGACGGGTTTGGGTCGTGACACATCCTCGGGGTGGTAATCCAGGCCTTTTCTCTAAGACGATCCAATTAAAGATCACCTAGCCTAGCCTAGGTCTTTTCCTTACAATCGTTGAGCACTAGAGTCATCACGGCCTAACCCGGATCTGTCCCCTAGTGGCCAAAGTCACCACACACAGTGTAATAATTTCCCTGGACTAAAATATACAGATGGTCCCAATAATCAACACAATTCAGTTTCACAAAATATGGCAGTTCACCATTATAAACATGAGACCATAACAAATTGTTTACAGTATACCAAGTTTACACATGTTTCAGAAATAATTTAATTCCATTGATAATATAATAATTTATCAAAACAGTTTAGTCCTGAAACAACAATTTAATTTTTCTAACAGTTCAAGGTAGGGAAACATTTATAAAAATATGTAGCATGCAACTACTCACCTGAAAACGAAATAATATAATCCTTGAATAGAGTATGACAGTTCAACTAGTGCCCTGAACCAAGTATGAAAACTACATGTCAGTACTAATTTAAAAATACTAAAAAGAATAACAAACTAAGTACCCCACACTAAAGCGCACTAACACTGCTCAACCCCATTCACCATTACTTTTAAATAATACTTAAGTTCATGTTCTTCAAGGTCTCAAATTACTCAAGACATGGGTTCTGATCGAAACTTAATTAAAAGTAATTTTAAGATAAAACATAATTTTAAACAAGTTTTCCCAATCTATTCGTTAACATTGAAAATTAAAAAAAAAAACCTACTCCACGCTATTTGAAAAATTTCAAAACCCTCTAGATATCAACTAATATATCCTAAGTTTCAAAATGAATTGGTTTTACTTGATTTGCTTATCAAAATAATTATTTACAATTAATTATGTCCAAACAGGTTGTTTTCTGCAGCACTTTAAAGAAATTAATGGTTCTCTTAGTATACATGAGCAATCAACGCAAGGCCAAAAATGTAAGAAACTAGACTCATTACCGGTTCTAATGACACTAATTTGATAATTTTCAAATTTATACTCAAAGAGAACGACACTTCCGAACTTACTGTTTTACACCAGTTTTCTGGATAGATTTGAACGCACCAGTTAATATAGATTTTGACTCCCAAAAATTATGAGAAAATTTTGATATGAGGTTCAATATGTAATTAATCTACTGTAAAAATTTCAATTCAAAATTCATCAGTTTGATATGATTCCTCGATTTTTAAAGTCTGTGGTTTTGTACAGAATTTTTAAACTAAGAATTACGCCCATTCTTTACGCACAATTAATAGAATAAGGATAAAGAAGAAAGAAAGAAGAAAACCTAAAAGAGCTATCCTTTGATGATCACAAACAACACAACACACCCAATCCTTTTTTTGTTGCAACCTCTTTTTATTTTTATTTTTTCCTTCTTTCCCCCCAATCTCTCTCTCTCTCGTGGCTGCTGCTGCTACGAAGACTAGGGTTGTTTTTTTATATATTTAAACAAAAGGTTTTAAATTATTATCTCTTTATATTATTTTATTTTTCTCTTTCCATTAATTTAAATAAAATATAACTATTATTATATCAAAATATACTTACTAACTTGCCCCCTATTTTTTTTTAATAATAAATCTTACCTCTAAATTAAAGACTTTCACTATAAATTTATTTTAGGTCTAAAATTAATTAAAAGACCCTCCAATAATATTTAATTTGAACTTAAAGATTCACAAGCAAAATGTTTGAGATTTGTAAAATAATTATTATTTAATTAATTATTTTATTTGTATATTCAGGTTCTCACAAAATGTTTGTTGACCCTTAGGCAAAACCCAACCCAACCACATGAAATTAAGAAGGGTGATTTTACTTGCACCACTACTTTACCTCTTTACACCCTCCATATGAGTTTTTTTCTTTTGCCAATTTTATCCATGCGTGAAATTACTTTTAAGGACAAAACACTAAAATTAAATATATTTTGTTATCTCCTTACATCCCTTGGTCTTCAATCCCTACTCCTCTTTTTTCCTTTCTTAATTTTTCTTTTCTCTTGCACATCTCTTTTCAAAAAGTGAGAATCATAGTGTTTTGATCATTAAAGAAAGCAATGGATAAAGAAACGATGATGAAAAACCATCAAAAAAGTGAAATGATGAGTTTTTTTTAAATTTATTTGGGAGGTTTTTGTTTCATTTTTCTAGACTGGTGTTCAACTTTCGTTCAGTGGTTCGAAATCAAACAAAATAAAGATAGTCCGGCATCATATTGCTAAACAAAAAATATAAGTTTGGTAACTAACTATCGAATAAAAGATACATTTTCGGTAACCCCAAACCGAATTTTTTAAATTTGTTCGGTTTTTCATTACCATGTATTTTTCATTTTCATTTTTTTATATTTTTTATTTATTTTCCTAGAAGGATTGTACTTATACTCATTGCAACAATGCAAGTACTGTAATATTAGTGAACTCTAGTCATAAATTCATTACAGATGAGATTTGTTAATTTTTTTTTTTTTTTTTTTTTTTTTATGAATATGATTTTTTCTTATTTTTAATTTGTATTGAGTTTTATTAATAATTTGACATATAAATGAATTTATTATCTTTAGATTTTTAGTAGTCGTGAAGCATTAATTAAATGGGCTTCTGACATTCGAAAGAAGACTAGATTTGTCATTGTTATAAAGACATCAGATGTGGGAGGCGATAGTAGAAAACCAAGACTTACACTTGCTTGTGAAAGAAGTGATCACTATAGAGACAACATGAAGATCAAGGGAGAATAATTGAGGTTGACAGATTCTAAAAAGTGTGGATGTCTATTTCTATTAAAAGGGGAAAAATTAGCTACAAATTACCAAGACGAATTGTGATAACATATTTGATTAATGGATGCAAACAATGACAGATTTTATGGATGATTTATGGATATTCATACACTGGATGTTTTTATGAATAATTTTATATACACTTTTATGTATCATTTAATGGATGCGTGTTTGATTTATGAATTTTTTTATGGACGCTTCAAGGAAAAAGTAAATCTTTCAATATACAGCAACGGGGGCCCTAGACAACTCTATTGTAGTTTGACAACATGACACTGGAGTGATCCTATTGTTGGAAAATTTATAAAGAGGTAGTTGTGAATTGAAATAGACTCTATTTTGAATGAAAGGGTGTAACCTTTCATGGTGTCTTTTTGTTTTAAAGGAAGGGTCAAACCTCCATTTGAATGAAATGGTGCAACCCTTTCATGATGTCTCTTTATTTTAAAGGAAGGGTTATGTCCCTTTTTCATGCCTTTCCTATTCAAATTGAATAGGTGCCAACAAAGCCTATATAAAGGTAGCCCCATTTCAATTTTGATTATTTCGGAAAATCCTTCTCTTGCTTTCCTTTTCGCTCTCTTGCATAGATATATTCTTCATATTATTTCAGAGAAAAATTCAGAGAGTTATAGAACACAAGGTTCTAGTTCGCCGGACAAATTTGTTTGGAGTGCTACTTGAAATTTTTGAAGATCATTGTATCCTGGGAGATAGACGCCATTAGTCCGTAAGCACCGAAGCGGGACGAATCTGTCTTCAGGACAGAGTGTCACACACTCGACTTGATCTTTTATTTTTCATGCGGTTCGATAAAGTAAATTCTGTAAGTTATTTATTTGATTTTGTTTCAATTTATTTATTATACACAGAAGATTGTTCCAACACCCATTTGTATAACAATGTATTACTAAACAGGCACTACACAAGTGGTCCGAATTAATTTCTTGTTATCATCCAATTAGACGGTAGCATAATGTTAGAAAAAAAATATTATCCGGTAACATAGCACTGGAGTAATTCAAATTAATTAACATTGTATTACCGAACAGGCTCACCACAAATTAAAAAATCAATGTTTGGAAGAAAGTGGCTCTGTAAATGTATAGCAACAAAATATTGGAGAGATCTATTTTTTCCGGCAGCATACACCAGAATAATGTAAATTTTTTGGCACCGTGTTACCAAAATTAGTAGTGTAAAGAGATGAAATAGTTAATTTAGGGCTAGTTTTGGTAATATATTGGGAGTGTAATGAGAATTACTTTTTTTTTAGTGGTGTAATGAGATGGAGGGTATAAAGAGGTTAAATAGTAGTGTAAGTAGAATCACCCATTAAGAATTCTTCATAAATATTGATAGGGTAAAGTACAAATATACCCCCTAAGGTTTGTTTAAAATATAGATTACTCCTGTAGTTTGAAAAATTATAAATAGTCCTTATAAGCATTTTTTATTTAATATAATTAACTGAAAAAATAAAATTTTTAACTGTTCTCTTTTGCAATTATAAAATTACTTGAATTATTAATTAAAATAAATTTCTGACGTTATTAAAAAGTATTAATTGACTTAATGATTTATATTTAGAGGGGGTGCAATTTCCATAATCACAAGGGCAAATCGTATTTTAATCAAATCTCAAGAAATGTATTTGTAATTTACCCATATTGATATATGTACTTATTATTTATATATTACAAAACTAAGCCTTAAGTCCCATCAAATGAGATCAACTTATTATTTATATATTATATAATTTATTTGTTCAATAAATAAAATATTGAAACTTAAAAGTTACGCTTATTACTTTTCAAAAAAAGATTGTCTAAGAGAGAAGTAAAAATGTTATAGACTACAAAAATGCATCACAAAAACCAAATCGAAGTTGTGGTCAGATGACCAAAAAAGCTTAGCATTGTCTGGGCGATCGACTGAAAAGAGCTTCGAGATGATTTTCAATTAAATATTTCCATGGTATATAGCATTGCAGTACAAAAAGTGTGTTCATTATTTATTATTATTATTTTTTAAATGTGTATAAATATCAAGAATATCTCTATGGGCTCCATTTTGATTTATACAACTTTTTATTTTTATTTATTTGTATATTTTTCTTTTGTAATTTAATTTTTTTATGGCTCCAAATGTAGTAACTTAAATAAAGAGGAAATTTAAACCTGCCTAGAAAAAGATTGTGTTAATTTTATTGAATAAAATTGTGAATAAAATAACAAGATCCTAGGTTCATCCTGTCCTACAACTACATAACCATATTTCAACACAAAGCCATCTGCACAAAGTCATATCCACAAACTGCATGATGAGAGGATTATTTGAGCAACATACTTCAATGCTCTACATTGGGAGGGAAATGATACAGATTGTGAGAGAAAGAACTACTACTTGTAAGCTACATAAATGGCACTATCTACAAAAGAAACACTTCAAATATGTGACTTGAATTAGACGAGAGATATATGTTGCTAAATGGTTGTATCCTACACTCTCTCATGACATGATTTCTTGGTTTGCTCCTTCATGTGCTCAACAGAACATAATGACTGCTCGTTCATTTGTACGTGATTCATATGGAATCTTTAACACTCTCCCAAGGAGAGTTACATCATTTTGCAGTCAATCAGTTGTCAACCTAAACCAATAGGGTTCAGAGAATCTAATCCTCCGCCTCAGTTCTCTTCCAAACTTGCCGTAGATGAAAGTTTCTCTTGCAAGGCTTCAAGCAAATCTTGATATTCAGCAAACGCCAGATGCAACTGGAAAGAAGTACATTAAGAAAAAAAATTGAGGCATGTAGATGAATAGTCGCCGTAAACTAGTCACTCTTTGAGAGACATATGTTCCTCCAGAGTCACACTATAAGCTTTCCACAACCGCATATCATGTTGAAATAAATCAAAAAGAACCTGTGCAGCATAACGGAACAAAAACAACACATTTCAACATATTCTAATAAGATATGTAAACATCATTAAACTTTCCTTCTACAAATATTTCCATGGCAATTGTACCTCGGATCGTCTTAAAAGAGTGGCCAGGACAACTATCCACTCTTTGAACTTGATAGAGCACATATAAACCAAAAGGAATTCTGCATCTAACCGACTTTGCAGTGTGCCCATTTGAAGCTGGAAATATATGAGACAAGTCAATCATCAGGAAAACAATATCCAACTAATAATATTCAAACTTTTATTTGCCTAAAAACATGAACATGTCAAAAGGTTTTCTAAAAATATCGCAAGCCTTTGAAGGTAGTATTTTTTTATTTTTTTTGTTGATAAATGCCTCTGAAGGTAGTATTCTCTCATGCTTTGTGCATTAATCTACTACATTTTCAAGGTTTGACAGCATCTGTGACTATTTTCCCAAGTATTGTAGCCAATTTTAACCGTCAATAATAATATATGTTTCCTTTATTTTATTTTATTTTATTTTATTTATTTATTTTTGATAAGTATATGTTTCCTTTATTGTAGTGCTTAAGCATTTCTTCCAAGTGCGTCTCTTTTTCAATACAACTGTTGCTTCCTTCAGAGAGAAGTCTAATATAAAGCTACTTCTAATGAAAGCCCAGATAAGAAAATTCTTTATGGTGGTGTATGTATGTTTAAGGCAAGCATGACACAAACACATGGAGAGAGAGAGAGAGAGAGAGATGTGACTATCATTTCTCAAACTTCTTACACAGGTTACAAATATCAAGGAACTATGAATCAGATTGTTAGGTTAAAACCACTTATGAGTTCACACAAAACACCAAAAGATCTCAACCTTTTAATAAAATCAGTAACTCAAAAATTTCAACAAATATTTCAAAAGACTACCTTTTGCCCAATCAATTCGAGCCCTGAAGCAAAATTCTCCAAGCGAGCACTTCCATACCTTTCTCTTTGAAGATATTCCTGCAGTAAGATAATATGTACACAACCTAAGATCATCAAACAGGAACAGAAATACATAATAAACCAGATATGTGAGTTTGTCTTACCACTAGATCAAATTGAGTGCCTTTCACAAAAGCAACAAGCTTGGAAATGTAACGCCCCGCATTTTATTACTCGGATAATCTTACCAATATTCATTAATTAAGTCCATTTACAAATAACATTTCATCCTTGGATGAAATGATGAATAATTAAATATATATATTCCCTCTCGTTATACAACAATGACATTTATATACAAATAAAATAAATGCCTTGAGGCTTACAATAAAAGAGAGGACACTACTCTTTACAAAAAAATAGCACTCAACCAAACAACAAATGAAGTAGTACAATCCATCACTACATTACACTTATGAAATGGTAAAACCCATTGTTTGATCTTCAAATCCGAAAAGCATTCCCTGTATACATGTACAGGCAGGGGGTGAGCAACCACTAGCTCACCAAGCAATCTCATATTAAAACATTAGAAGATATGTGCATACCAAAATACTCGTACATATACGTGAAATCATATCATGTCAAAACCATATGATTTTATTACATAATCTCTAAATCCAATTTATTTAATTAACCACAACAAGTTAACTTAAATAAATAAATATGTTTCAATAGCAATAGGACATCCTTTTCAATTCATTATATTATCTCATTATCAATTGAATCAAATAATTAAACAATGCATCAAATCCATTTTATACAGTCTTATGAGATGAATGCATATGCCATGTCTTGCTCAAAATATTCTTCTTATCTTTTGAAAATCTTATGCACAATGCCAATTTGAAAACACATTAATCCAACAATTTCAATAAAATTTCCAAGATGGTAAATACAACTCAGGTAATCCCTAGGCTGGTGTCTGCAAGTAGACTATATAAGTACTACCAATTTGTCATTTTTACCAATATTAACTGGAAGGCTCGACACCTGTAATCTGTCATTTTTATCAGTATTAACTGGAAGGCTCAACACCTATCATCTACACCACCTTTCATGACTTACCACCGTATTTACCCAAAATCATTTCATGAAAACTTGTTTCCCAACATTCCTTTCTCAATGCAAAGTTTTCAAATCAAATTTCAAAGCTCATCATTATTAAATGAATTGATATACCAATGCAATGATTAATAATACAATACAATATTTCTTCCACTTTCAATACTTCCACACAATATTCACATTGTGATCAAAATTCTCATTTCTCATTTTAATATAATTTCTTAAGATGAATATAAATACTTTTATTCCAATTCATCCATGGGACAACAAAATCCCCACACTTAAAGTAATCTCAACCATTTAGTCACTTCAAGACGATATCAACATTTTGAACAACAATTTCCAAAAACTTCAACAATTCCCATATTTAATGAAAACCATCATTTATACGTAAGCAAATAAACAATTTTTCAAACATCATTTATTTTGGCACCCAAAATAAATATAATAACATCTTCAAAGAATGTCAACATCTTTCTTAAAAACCCCCCAATTTCTAGATTTTCTCACCAAAGCCACTCATCTTCATTTATTGAAAGAAAGTCACCAACAACATCTCTCTTCAATCCTCATAGTTCAAAACTCTCAATTTCTATTTTAAAAAGAACGAGAAAGTAAACCCACTTTCAAAAAAAAATCAATCATCTTCTTGAATCAACAATCAATTTTCAAAACAAATCAAATGATGATTTCGAAAATTATCTAGATCTTGCAAAAACATATATATAACTCGAAGGAAATCCCTACTTATTAAATATTACCATTTCCATCATACTATGTCAAAAGTTATGGTATAATCTTAATAACACACTTTTAACCATGATGGATATAACCTTTTAACCAAAACTAATTTAATCCACTAAATCAGTAAGTTTATTATATTCAAAAATTTTGAAATTAATAATACCAAACTTAACTTCACATGCCTCATCTCTCAAACATAACAATATTTTAACATAACCATTTTTCATGCCAAGTTATTTAAAGAGGTAATATTTTTACCAAATTCTTTATTAATAACAATTTCACAACTTTTTCTAAAATTACTTAACCAACATGATATTTACATCAAAAATTATGAAATGTGCCCAATAGTAACATTTTCAAGGTTATGAGTTTGAAAGTCCACATTTCACATTTTTATTTTCATAAAAATGAATACAACTTAATTATCAACATATCATCTTTTATAAAATATCATGAATATAACACTTTTAGAGTTTTTAATCCCAAAACAACTCTATAATTCCTACTTAAGCATTTACTCCATATTCCTCAACATTAATTTATTTTTCTCAAAAATAAATTCCAAATCAAAGATAAAAATAAAAAAAAAATAAACTTTATATTTCTCAAAATAAATCATCTAATCATAATATGATGTAGATACAATCCATACAACTATTAAATTCTATTTTCGGATTTCTTTTACAAAATTAACAACACAAAATGATTTTCCTAAAATCAATATCAAAATACCAACATTCTTAACATTTCAACATAATTTTTCTTCCAAAAATTACCAAACAAAAATCTGAAAATATATCTATATGCAATACCTCTTATAATGATATATTTTCTCAAAATAACCATAACATAGTTTTAATGTAAAAATATGAAGAAAATCCCTACTTCAAATATGAAGAAAAGCTAATTTGAAAATGCAAATATCACTCGATCATGGATCCGAGATCACCATTGCGAAGATCACGACAAGCTCTCTGACTTTCATATACAACACTTTGGCAAAATCTCACTTTAAAGACTCCCATTTCAAGCTCAAAGGTTGAGCCAACAATGGAGAAATAAAGAAGGAGAGAGAGAGAGAGAGAGAGAGTGAGAGAGAGAGAGAGAGATGTTGGGAGCTCTCTGCTCAACCCAACCAAAGAAAATGAAATGAAATGAAAAAGAAATGGAGATAGAATGATGGCCACTACAAAAAGGGGGGACAACCCCATGTGGATTTGGCTTTCCAAAAGAAAAAAATTGGTTTCTCCAAAATATATTTTGTAATAATATCTTCAAATTTTATAATATAAATTATAAAATGATATAATTTTTCTCACCACAAAATATAATATTTTACTCACCACAAAATATATACTCATTTTATTCACTACAAAAATATATAATTTTTTACCATATGGTACACACCATAAAATCAACTACCAAATATTTATTATAATCCCATATAATAAATAATAATAACTCCCAAGGTGGTTATTATCAATCACATAATTAAAAAGGACCAAACAGTTAAACATGAGTCATTAAACAAACTCAAATTAAATTAAATCTAAGCTATGGGTCTTGATTAAATTCCCACCCATAAGCCAAACATGGCCCAATTATATACCAAAATAGACCCAACAAATTTATCTCAAATCCTGATCCGAACACCCAAAACTCAATTTCAAATTCTGCTATAAATTAAACTGAACACCAATCAGTCCGTGAATTTTCATAAAATAAATACTCATCATTAAATTCTGAAATTTTTATCCAATGTGCTAGACTCATATGGGAACAAAATATAAAAATTTCATAATTTTCTGAGATCGGGAACTATTTTTAAAAAATACAAAACCGAACTGTTTTCGCACAGAATTTACACAGCAATCAAATTCGAAAATTTGCTCAATTAAATTATGCACTGGCTATTTTTTTTAAAAAAATTGGGTCATTATAGGAAAGCTCTTTCCCCAACATTAAATAGTTCGCACGACTTTCTAGGATGTTCTTAACAGAAGCAACATGTGCATTTTGCTCTTTGAACGAGGGGCTTCTCCCAAAATAATAATAATAATAAAATGTCTATCCATAGCACTTGAATTGAAAATTTTGCAAGCTTTTAATGATGTGCTAATTAGTTAGTGGAAGAGAATATTATCTTTTCGAGTCAAAAGATTGCCTCCTGTAACTAGAAGGAAAAAGAAAATAGCTCAAGAATCTGGGTGATACTTTGTCTGAATCTTTCGCTGAAGGTTCATATTCCCTTCCAGATCTGAGCAAAAACCTCACTTGAGAATAAAGGAGAAAGATCAAAATTGGAAGAAAACCGTTGAGGTGTCATTAACCATCTCACAGAATGAGGCATAAAGTTATATCAAAAGTCATACCAACTCCCCAGCGAGTTCACATGAAGATTCATCAAGTGCTGCCTGCACAATTTTGAAACTCCTCAGGCATATGACAAAAAAAAAAACAATGCCCAATTAGTACACATTAATGTATTTGGGAGAGGAAAGATTGGGTACACACTTAACCTTTGGCATAGTGCACAAAATGGTTGCCCCATGACTTGAACCCATAACCTTAGGCCAAGGTTTTACCATTGAACCAATGGTCACCCCTCCTCAGGCATATGACACAGTAGAATAAATTAAAGGCAAGTATGGCAACTATAAGCAGTGCTTACCTGTAATAAACGTAAAGCACAGTATTGACTAACAGCAGGACCCTCAAGTTTAGCTATCACTTGTGGCAGCAAAAGTAGTACAAGATAAGATTAGCAATTTAGAATTAAAGGATGGGATTTTTAAATGTCGATAAGTACTGGAACTTAGCTTATCTAGAACTTCTTCCATCAAATATGAGCGTTTTCACGACATAAGTTGTTGCCTATGTTACATGGACACTTCTAAATGAAGTACCCACATCAGACACTAGACACTTGTTGCCTGCTACTTGCACTTGTGAAACTTATTGATCTAGTAGACTTGAACACTTTCAATTTGTCAAACCAATGATAGGCGAACTGAATACCAATTCAATCAATTCACTAAGACTAATGTCATGTTAAAAGACTAAATATACTGAAGATAAAATTGTAACTAGACTAACTTTACAACAGAGAGTCACAGAAGAAACTTTCATCTTTTCGTATTTGGAACAAAAATTAAGGGGGGAAAAACTAATGAAATTTTTTGAATTCCTCAAACCCTAAAGCTTGAACATAATCAACCGAGATGATTTAGTACTTACAAGTATATAGCAAGCTGCTGTCTAGTACCATCTCTGCTGGAATCATTCCTCAAACAACCTAGAGGACAGAAAAATCAAGAAATCCACTAGCAATACACTTGATAGGGTAGGTAAAATCAAGAGAAAAAAAGAACAAGAGAAATCACATACTCCGTTGATCTTTAGAAAAAGAGAAAAGAAAACGGTCTAGTTTTGTGTTCATTTTATTATATTTTTCTCTTTCTTGTGTTGCTAACCCATTGCAGGAAAAGCAAACATAATTCATCATTTAAGGTAAACCCCTTTCTTTTTCGTTTATTTTACATTGAGGACAATGTACGGTTTAGGTTGGGGAAAGGGATTAATTATCATTTTGTGTTGATTACAATGAATTAGTTATAAAATAAATAAATAAAAACTGCTCACTGTTATTTCTTATCTATGCATTGAAGTGATTGAGCTTAGTTGTGATATTTTTGTTGTCCTAGCTTAAGAATTGTGTTGAAATGTATTATGCTATCTTCATTGTTAAAGTATCCCATGTGTCATATTTAAAATGTTTGCACTAAACTTTAGCCACGTGAATACAATTTTTAGTTGATAAGTGGATATGACTTAAAAATCTTGAAGAATAATAGTGGAGACTTTTAACCTTGTAAGCTTCGAGCCATTCTTTTCTTTGGAGGGTTATAATACATTTGCTCTTAATTTTTCTTTGGAAGCGCGTTAATTCATTGTTTAGTCTCATTAATCTTTGTTTTGGTTAAATGCTGAGAATACATTCATTTGTTGCCACACTTATATTTTCTTGAGATCATGAAAATTGAAGGACCATACCAATTTTTAAGATATGATTTTAGGCTATCTTTGTTATTTTGAGCTTTTTATTGTTCTTTGTTACATTAATCCCTTGAGGCCCATTTGAGCCTATAATTAGCCATTCTTTGTTAAACCCTACATCCAATTTGTCTTGAGTTGTCTTGGAATTTGTTATGCAAGAAGACAAACACATACAAAAGGAGAAGCAGAGAAGGGGTGAAGTATAGTCAAAGAAAAAGAAAAAGGAAAAAAAAAAGAAGAAGAAGAAGAAGAAAAAGATGAGGAAAATTGAAGTACATGGAGTGTGCTTACTGAAAAGCACAACAAAAGATGGATTTTTGAAGGAGTTTAAAAAATGAACTATCTACAATAATCTCCTAAATTGCGTAATGATTATCTCCATTGTTCTTGAAAATTCAATTTTCAACCCCTTTTCACCTTTTCGTTTTTTTTATAAATATTTATCTTTATCCTTACATTGCAACCAAATAGAAAGTCCATTTTGATCTTGGGAATGGTATGGTTTGGATATGAACATGATGGATAGTTAATAGTGTATGAATTTTAATTCTCAATATTTGGCATTCCTTCTATGAGACTATTTATTTATTCTTTCTTATGAGCATTTTTGTTTTAACTAATTTAATATGTGAGAAATTTTGCTTTTGTTTTACATTATTCTACTCGCATATGTTGAGAGTAATTTTTACACAATCTTCTAAGTGATTTAATTGTTGAGTGTAATATCCAGTGAGATTCGAGTCAAAGCATGTTTCAGATAGAAATTTGGGTTACATTTCACTTTAAGGTTGGTGATGTGTTTATGTTGGCTAAAAATTTTCACACTCTGAATTTTGGATACTTTGGGATATCTTTACTTGTTAGTATTTTGAATTTTGATTGATTCTTTTGTTATGATAATGAAATTCATGATTTTGTTCTTGAATAGTGTGTATGTGAATAAGGGAGACCTTGAATTTAAATTTTTGGATGTTTGTGGGTATCATCTCTAGAAACCTTCATGAGACTATAACTCGTCCACCAGAGGTAACCTAGGGGTTTAAAGGTGTGGAGAAGTGGTTTGGAAATACTCTTCAGATCCTGGGGGACGCTCGTGATCCTCAGTTAGCCACCTGAAAAAGAATTAACACTCCGGTCGGGGGTGCTGGAATTAGCACTCCGACGGGCAAGTTAGTTTCTATTCTCTGAATTACTTGTATTTTAAGTTAAGCGTAATGGTTCTCACATACCTCTTTCTGGCTGATATTCTTCTATTTATATCTTTTCTTTCTCGGGCCTCGGGATTGGGCCCACTTTCAATTCGCTGTATAACTATTTATTCAGCTTCTTTAACTGCAAACAAGTTTTCGTTCGGCCCCTTACTCAACCGGCTATTTGGCGAAATAGAGCCGAATATCGATGCACAATTCGACTCTCCTGGTCCATATATTCGGCTTATTTACATATCCCAATATTCGACCCCCACAATTGCCCCCTAAGCACTTCACTAACGACAGTTAGTTGGAGTGTTTGGTTTTGAACTCGAAAAGTCAGAGCCTAAATTCGTCGGCTAACCTCATTTCAATGCAGATGTCAGAGCACACACCTCTCGGTTATCATTTCAACTTCCCACCTTTTCGTACGCTTCCATTTATTGTGATTTAAAATCTTGTCGTCTTTTCGAACACGTATTTTCGGGCGCTTAAGAGTTTTTTGACTGCCTTCCGACTCTCCTCTGCAACTTCCATCATTATTCTCTCCGTCTCTTGTAAGTTTTTCTTTCTCTCTGCTTCCTCTTTGCTTTGAGTCTTTTTTCCTGGTTTGCCTTTAGTTTAGTACACTCCTATAGGTTGACCGAAATGGCAAAGCATCTGAAAGATCTTTCTCCACGGATCGAATATCTGGCTTTCGACGCCATTTTTCTATCCCTAATGATGTCCATCTGTCGCTTGTGACAAACAACACTCTTGATATGGAGAGGGATGATGAAAGCACAATCGTCTTTCCTCTCTTATCGATTGCAAAGGGCAGAATCCATTTCCCACTTCACTCATTCCTTAGGGCTATCCTTCGCCATTGGGGCCTAATCTCATCCCAACCCAATGTCAACTTTTTTAGAATCGTGATGAGGATAGTAGAGCTAAACCGTCGCCTTAGGATCGACCTCGGCATACCTGCTATTCGGCACTGTTACGCCTTGGCCAAGTCTTCTGGTCGGCATGGACTCTACTTCCTTAGGGCCAAGGACACCGACTATCAACTAGTGACTATGCTTTCCAGCTCTGGGAAGTGAGTCGATGATGTTATAATCATTGTCCAAGGTAACTGGGAATTCAGCAAAGGCGAGGATCGCCTTGATCCTATTCCTAGATGGAGGGGCGAACCAGGTGGCTGTATAGTTTTTTGCGTCTATTTTTCTCATATTTATAAAGCTTTATTTTTGAGATCTCATGGTTCAGTTTGTGCAGGGAATGATTTGAAGAAAGTCTTGTCCTCGACCGACGACACCGTTCTTTTAGAGATCAAAGTCGTGTTGAAATACTTCAGCCGTCCAAGCCTTCAGAAATAAGGGAGAGCCGCCCATATTCTTCTTCGATACGAGCCAACATACACGACTTTCTCGACAGCAGAAAACATCCCAATTTCGAGAGGTGAGGAGTCTCTTACGGCTCTTGTCTTAACCAACTTCAGAAACTTGCGCCAAATCGGTTTCGAAGGATCTGACTCGGAGCGTGTGGAAGTCGTTGAGGTCGCCGAAGAATTAGGCCAGTTTGAGGCCGAAGTGGACGAGGCTTTAAGGGTAGCCTTTGAGGAAGCCGGCCTCAATTCAGCCAACCCTCCGTCCACCTCGGGTCGAGGGAAACTTTGCGACGACGTCTTTATTCGACTAGAAGACCTTCCCAGCGCGTATCCTGAAGATATGGCTGGGTTGTCACTCACACAACTTGCCAAAAATGCAAATGCTGAACGAATGGCCACACGGCGGAGGGCAGAGGCCATTCGATCCGAAGTTCCACCCGTCGCCGATGTCGAGCCCCCCCGCCTCTTATTGAGATGGTTCAAACATGAAATACCGAGTCGGAGCCGATCGTGCCGGAAAATCAGGAGGCTGAATGAAGGGCAGAGAAACGTCCTGCCGAGGTTGAGGCCGGTTCTGGAGAAATCCCTGTGGACAAACGGTCGCATTTGGAGGAGTCGGATACGGTTGTGCCTTTTGTGGTTCAACCAAAGATAAAAAATATGCCGATCTCCTCTGACACGTCGGCTATCAAAGATCCAGCCGTGGCGCTAAGCATGGCTTCATCAGTTTCATTGCCGTCTGACAGGGCGACTTTTCGCTCAGAACCAGACCTTTTGGCAATAGCGTTAGTCGCTCAATCGGCTCTTTTGGTAAGTATCTTGATCTTGCTTTTCCCTTTTATGCATATGTTTTGGTTTTAATCTCCTATTTTGCAGACGGTAGGAAGGATAGCCGACATAGGCCGTCAACAGCACGATGCCATCGAACAAATTGGCCGTTTACAATCTAAAGTTGAGGGCCAAAGGAGTCGGGCCGAGTTCGAAGCGGCAAGAGCGAAAATGGAAGCTGCGAGGGCCGAAGCCGCAATGGAGAGGGCCAGAGACGCAGACCAGCTCAGATTGGCTGCCGATCAGAGGGCTACTATGAGCGAAGTTGCGCTTAAGTTAGCCCAAGAGGCGATCGCCAAACTTGAGGCAGACTTAGCAGAATCAAAGGCGGCGAAAGAAGTAGCCGACTCTGAGGCTAAAAAGGCGTATGATGCTGGGCAAAGCGCTGCCCTTGCCAATTACGTGGAAGAAGTCCCCAAATTCGAGAATCGGGGATTCAAACATGGCTGGCTCAAAGCCCTTACTGCTGCTAATGTGACATTGGCTATGCCAATTCCATATGAGCAAGTGGATATTGAGCCGCTGGAGTCTGACTCGGAGGATTGATGAGGGCGACAGTAGTTTTTGTTTTAGGGTTTTGAATGTAATGTTATAGCTTTTAATGTTACAGCTTTTTGTTTTAGTATTTGAATGTAATTTTTGTTTTATCTTTTTATCTAGTAGTTTTCACATGTAAAATGGCTACAGTCTGTGCCTAATTTTACTAATGAAAATTTCCCTTGTATTTCGCTGTTACTTGTACTTAAAGTTTCTATTGATGGATGGTATTGCTTTTTGCTTCTTTGGATGAAGTATTCGTGTATACGTGACAAGTAGATAATTAGGCGACTTAATAATTTAGCCGATCAAATTAGTAAATCTGCCCTTGCCTCAGCCAATTTATGAACTCCAAGAGCCGAATATAATTAGTTCAGGAAGTGGCTACGGCATAACTTGATCGGCATTGGGTTTAGATACTTGGCCAATCAGATTAATAAATCTGTCCTTGCCCCAACCAGCGCATGAGCTTCAGAAGCCGAATAGGACTAGTTCATGGAATGACTGCGGCATAAATCGATCGATATTGGGTTTAGATACTTGGCCGATCAGATTAATAAATCTGCCCTTGCCCCAGCCAGTGCATGAGCTTCAGAAGCCGAATAGGACTAGTTCATGGAATGGCTGCGGCATAAATCGATCGTGGCCAATCAGATTAATAAATCTGCCCTTACCCCAGTCAATGCATGAACTCCAAAAAGCCGAATGCTAAAAGTTCACGGAGTGGCTATGGTACACATCGATCGTGGCCGATCAGATTAATAAATCTGCCCTTGCCCCAGCCAGTGCATGAGCTTCATACACTGAATAGGACTAGTTCATGGAATGATCCGATCGGCATCTGGCTTTTGGCATTTAGCATTAATGACGTCGCCTCAGGGGCGCTACATACATTAAGAATAAATGGGGTGAGTTCGCGCCAGTGATTTCACTTATTCTTATTCAGACTTGATTTAAACTAGCTTGAGATAAGTGCGCATGTCAAACAGACTATTTTTCAACAGCAGAGGAGAAGAACGAACGAATTCGCAGTTTGGAGGCTCGCGCGGATAAGGCCGTGCGTGAGCTTAGGGAGCTTAGGAAAGCTCAAGCCATCGAGCCGCGTGTGGCAGGTCAATCTAACCCAATCGTGGAGGAGAGAGTGACCCAACAACTGTTAAGTCATGCCATTGCCGACCGAGATACGGCAAGCATGTGTGCCATAGAAAATGCGAGGACCATGGGTTATGAACAAGGCTTTCATACGGGCCGAAAGGTTGGGATCGACAAAACCAAAGAGAAACTTGCAGAGGAGATTTGCCGATGCGAGAACCGGGGCTTTAAGCACGGTTGGATTAAGGCACTTCAAGCCGCGGAGGCTCTACGAGCAGAGGGTGTTGATTCGGCGTTGCCGCGGTACCAACGTGATCATTTTCCCTTCTCCGCCTTTGAAGTCGAAAAGAGTGACGATGAGGGAGAAGCCGTGTAAAAGTAGACATTGTAGGCATTGTAATGCAGAATTCATGTAATTTTTAACTAATTGAATAATAGTACATTGTCTATTTGAAGTGTTTTCAATTGTTAGCATACTTTCTGATTGTATTAGTATACTTCATGTCAATCGACTGATCTGGTTGTTTAGTATACTTTCCCTTTTTGATTGTTTTAGACTACGTTTATGCGGCTTGAACTATTCCATTTTGAATATTTGCATATTTCAGCCTTTGTTTATACGGCTTGTACGAAGGCCATCCGAATTTGGAGGCTTTAATCGGCCCAAAGGCGTCATGCGCCAATGGGGCGCCGAATCCAGAGTCTATTTGGCCAATCATGATATCCACGAGGGGCGCTCCAAATTCGAAGGCTTTATCGGCCCAAAGCCATCATGCGCCGATAGGGCTCCAAATTCGGAGTCTTTATCAGCCCAAAGGTATCATGCGCCGATGGGGCTCTGAATCCGGAGTCTATTGGGCCAATCGTGGTATCCACAAAGGGCGCTCCGAATTCAAAGGCTATATCGGCCCAAAACCGTCATACGCCGATTAGGCTCCGAATCCGGAGTCTTTATCGGCCCAAAGGCGTCATGCGCCAATAGGGCTCCGAATCCGAAGTCTATTTGGCCAATCATGATATCCACGAAAGGCGCTCTGAATCCGGAGGCTTGATCGGCCAATCGTGATATCCACGAAGGGCGCTCCGAATCCGGAGGCTTAATCAGCCAATCGTGATATCCACGAAGGGCACTCCGAATCTGGAGGCTTTATTGGCCAATCGTGATATCCACAAAGGGTGCTCCGAATCCGGAGACTTGTATTTGGCCAAATCGTGATATCCACGAAGGGCGCTCCGAATCCAGAGGCTTAATCGGCCAATCGTGATATCCACGAAGGGCGCTCCAAATCCGGAGACTTGTATTGGCCAATCGTGATATCCATGAAGGGCGCTCCGAATTCGGAGGCTTTATCGGCCAATCGTGATATCTACGAAGGGCGCTCTGAATCCAGAGACTTGTATTTGGCCAATCGTGATATCCACGAAGGGCGCTCCGAATCTGGAGGCTTAATCGGCCAATCGTGATATCCACGAAGGGCGTTCCGAATCCGGAGGTTTAATCGGCCAATCATGATATCCACGAAGGGCGCTCCAAATCTAGAGACTTGTATTGGCCAATCGTGATATTCACGAAGGGTGCTCCGAATCTGGAGGCTTAATCGGCCCAAAGGCGTCACACGCCGATGGGGCTCCGAATCCGGAGACTTGTGAACTGAATGGCACGATGAAGAAATGAGAAAGTTTGCATTGTAAAAGTGAAATATGTACAAGTAGCAAGCCCCACAAGTCAGGTCAAAGATAGAATTTACGTAAATGCGTTGAATTCCAGGGCCGTGGAAGACTCCTTCTAGACATGTCTTTTAGCCGATATGCCCCTACTCCCGCGATCGAGTCGACTTGATAGGGGCCGTCCCAGTTAGGACCTAACTTTCCATCGGCCGGTTTCCTGGTAGCTGGAAGTACTTTCTTCAGGACCAACTCTCCTGGTGCGTAGCGGCGCAGCTGAACACGTTGATTATACGACTTAGCAAGCTGCTGTTGATACCGCGCCACGGATGCAAGGGTACAGTCTCTTCGTTCTTTAATCAGAACTAAATCCAAGGCTAGCATCATGTCGTTTTGCCCCATATCAAAAACTTTCAATTTCAAGGTTGGGAGGCCGATCTCCAGGGGTATGATTGCCTGGGTTCTAAAGCATAGAGCAAACGGCGTTTCCCCGGTGGATTGCCTCTGCGTAGTTCTATGAGCCCACAACACACTCGGCAATTCTTTGACCCATTTGCCTTTAGCTTTCTCCAGCCTCTTCTTGATGCCATCTAGGATGGATTTGTTAGAGGCTTCAGCCTGACCATTCCTTTGCGGATAAGCCGGCGTGGAAAAGTAAGGCCGGATACCACACTTGCTGCACAACTCTCGGTAGATGCCACAATCAAACTGGATGCCGTTGTCTGAGATAAGTGCTCTCGGAATGCCGAATCGTGTTATGATATTCCTCCAAACAAAACGCTTCACGTCGGTATCTCGGATGTGCATTAGTGCCTCCGCTTCCACCCATTTTGTAAAATAATCTATTGTGATAATCAAGAACCGCTTGTTACCCGGGGCATGAGGCAGTGGTCCAACGATGTCAAGTCCCCATTGGACGAATAGCCAAGGGCTGGTTATGGAGCTTAGCTCTTCAGTAGGCAGATGGGTCAAAGGAGAGAACTTCTGGCACTGTTCACACTTTTTCACGTAACATTCGGCGTCGGCTCTCATTGTCGGCCAGTAATACCCCTGAGTCACGGCTCAATGAGCCAGAGAGCGCCCGCCGGAATGAGCGCCACAACTGCCTTCATGTATTTCAGTCAGAAGCTCTTGGACTTTGTCCGGATGCACACATTCCAAATATGGACCAGAAAAGGATTTTTTTATAAAGCTTTCTTTGCGGATCCAAGTAATATCGTAGGGCTTTGTTTCGCAACTTGTGCGCTTCTTTCTTGTCCTCTGGGAGCTGTTCGGAAGACAGGAATGCAGCAATGGGATCCATCCAATTCGGTCCAGCTTCTATGACATTGACCTGGACTTCCTCCGAAGGGCCAATGTTCGGCTCCGGGATGAAACCTACTTCGATAGTCCATTTAATCTCTAAGTTAATAGCGGAGGCTAGGCAAGCCAGGGCATCTGCATGTGTGTTCTGATCACATGTTATCTGATTCAATTCATGATGGTCAAATTTTGCCAACAAGGAGTTAGCCGTTTTCATGTAAGCCGCCATACGGTCATTTCTTGCCACGTACTCCCCCTTTAGCTGGTTGATCACCAGTTTTGAATCGCAAAATACAAGCAAACGCCGAGCACCCAGAAGATGTGCATTACGCAGACCGGTTAGAAGAGCTTCGTATTCGGCTTCGTTATTTGATGCTTCGAAGCCGAGCTTGACGGCCTGCTCAATTATTGCGCCATCGGGAGCCATGATTACTACTCCAACTCCACTGCCCTGTTTATTGGATGATCCATCACAGTACAACTGCCAAATGTCCCCAACATAAATTCTCCAGTTCGACTTAAGCCGAATTTCATCAGACTTGAAGTCGGTAAGACCCCCTGTGAATTCGGCAACAAAGTCGGCAAGCACCTGTCCCTTGATTGAGGTTCTAGGTAGAAACTGAATATCGTACTGGCCAAGTTCAAGAGCCCACTTTGAAATGCGTCATGATGCTTCTGCACTTCGTAGTACTGATCGGAGGGGGTAATCTGTTAGTATCCCGATGCTATGCCCTTGGAAGTAGTGCATCAGTTTTCTTGCTGCCATGACAAGGGCCAGAATGAGCTTTTCCAACGGAAGGTAGCGTGTTTCGACGTCAACCATTGCCTTACTCACATAATACACTGGTCGTTGCTCCCCCAGTTCTTCCTTTATCAGTACGGCGCTAACGGCCCGGTCGGAAACTGCCAGATACAAAATGAGCGGATCACCGACCGAAGGTGTTGTCAATAGTGGAACTGATCGGAGGTAGGTCTTGAGGTCGTTGAAAGCAGCTTCGCACTCGGCGGACCATTCAAAAGCCTTGCCCTGCCGTAATGTATGAAAGAATTGTCGGCAGCGGTCCGTGGAACGACTGATGAATTGAGTGCGGTGGCCATCCCCATTAACTTCTGAATTCCTTGACCGATCGAGGGGAGCCGAGTTCTAGGATTGCTGTGATTTGCCTTAGGTTGGTTTCGATTCCTCGGTGGTTGACAATGTAACCCAAGAATTTGCCAGAGTCGATCCCAAACGCACATTTGAAAGCGTTCAGCTTCATTCTATATTTACGTAGAATGCCGAATGTCTCTTCCAGATCGGCTATATGATTCTGCTCTTCCTTAGACTTGACCATCATATCGTCAATGTACACTTCCATAGTGTGGCCAAGTTGCTCCTTGAACATGGCAGTGACCAGTCTTTGGTAGGTTGCCCCTGCATTCTTCAGCCCAAAAGGCATAACCTTGTAGCAGTAGGTTTCTCTTGGGGTGAGGAATGCAGTTTTGTCTCGGTCCTCTGGATGAATGGCAATTTGATGGTAGCCTCTGTAAGCATCGAGGAAGCTCATACGTTGATGGCGTGCCGTCGCATCTACAAGTTGGTCAATTCTGGGTAGGGGAAAACAATCCTTGGGGCAGGCTTTGTTTAGGTCCGTGAAATCTACGCACACTCGCTAAGTCCCATTTTTCTTCTTCACCGCCACTGTATTAGAGAGCCATGTAGGGTAGGTCACTTCCCTGATTGCCCTGGCGTCAAGCAGCCTATCAACCTCCTCAACAACGGCGGCAGTGTGCTCTGCGGTTGACCGCCGGCTTTTCTAAATGATCGGCTGCACTTAGGGTCAACATTCAAACGGTGCTGTGAAATGGACGGATCTATACCCGGCATCTCGTATGGAGTCCACGCAAAGACATCAAGATTGCTGAGCAGGAAAGAAATTAGCTGCTGTCTGTCAGCTTGATTCAAGGAGGTACCGACCATGAAGAACTTGTCTGGGCTTCCGTCGATTTCAACTCGGTCTAAGCCTTCCGTTGCCTTTTCATTTGGGGCTGTCCAACATCGTCGAGGCTCTCCCGATCCGGCACCTCAATGGAATTCACTTGCAACTCCTTCGGCGTCTTTCCAGCGAGGAGATAGCATGCTTGTGTTGATTTGTAGGAGCCACGGATCTGCTCAATGCCGCGTTCTGTCGGGAAGCGTAGCAGCTGATGATACGTACTCGACACGGCCTACATGGTGTGCAACCAAGTTCGCCCCATAATGAGATTATACGGCGATGGCAGCTTGACGACCAAGAATTCCACTTCCAATGTTCGGGAACCTGCTCGAACGGGTATTGTGATTTTCCCCAACGAGTATTCTGGATTGGCGTTGAAGCCGAATAGTGTATAAGGTGCTGGAGAGAGATCCGATTCGGAGAAGCCGAGTTTAGTGAATGTCTTGTAATACTGTAGACACCCCATTTTTGACCGACCTTAAGACTCAGACGTCACCGATTGAGCGCTCGGTGATGTTGCATATTGTGCTCGTTCAGAAGTCTCAGAGTCGCGGCCGTGCGCCCTGCCTCCAGACTTCCGAACCCTCTTCTGTGCCTTGTCTTGGTTTGCGAACCAGACTCGGTTTTCTCTGTTTTCTTTCCTGAGGAAAGGGAGTGGTCCGGTAGGCTATCTCCCGGTGGCCGTGAGCTACGTTTCGTGGCCGTAGGCCATTTTGCCCATTTCGGAGCCCGGTTCCCGGTTTTCGGAGCCGTTAGGCCGTGTGCCTCGGCTCGGGACCGCCCAACCATCTCCGAGTTCTCCGGTTTTTGGCATGTGCCTTTGTTTTAATGTTCCGAGGAACACTGGGGCCCCTGATGCCCACTTTGTGGCCGTATGCCACTTCCGGTACCTGTAGCCAGTTTTCGAGACCCCAAACTCCGCGGTTTTGGTCCCGAGCATTCATTTCGCATCCGCTTTCTCCGGTTTTTGGCAGGTACCTCTGTTTTGTCATTCCGAGGGACACTGGGGTCGCAGATACCCACTTCGCTGCTGAACACCACTTCCGGCATCAGATGCTCATTTTCGGGATCCCGAATTGCTCGGTTTTGGTCCCGAGCATTCATTTCTCATTTGTTTTTGTTCAAACTTGGCAGGTACCTCTGTTTCAACATCAGGAAGATCACTGGGGGGTGAGAAGCCAGCAATTATCCCAGATAACCAGTTTCGCTCCTCCGGAGCCCGTTTTTCTCACTTCCGGGCCAATGTTGAACACCCTGGGGGTATTTTCTTCCAACCAAAGCTGCATATTTGTGATGAGGGGACATGGGAGGACCCTAAACAAGCATGGTCGGCCAGAAACTTGGAGGTTAATTTTTGAGCCTCTTCTTCAAGCTCTATGTTGTGGCTCCTGCTTCAATGTTGCCAAATTCCAACCTTGGATCCTTGTTCTACACATCTTGGAGGACACAAAAAGTTGGTGGTCGGCCAGAAATTGTGAAGTTCATTTTTGAGCCTCTTCTTCAAGCTTTATGTTGTGACTCCTGCTTCAGAGTTGCCAGATTTCAACCATGGGGCCTTATTCTACACACTTGGGAGGACCCTAATGTATACTGGTCGGCCCGAAATTCAACACTTCATTTTTTGGGGGTGGCTGGCCGGCCACAAGGGGTGGCTGGCCGGCCATGGAGGGTGGCTGGCCGGCCACCTTGCAGAAAAATACCTGGCCGGCCAGATTCTTGCTTTCCAGCTCAGGACAGCTATCAGGATATTTTGTTCAAAATATCACCCCATCCGGGGGATATTTCAGGAGGGAGGGATTGTCTCCATTTCCCTCCCACTCTACACCTTGTTTTGCCTATTAAAGGGGCTGGGGAGCTCCTTTGCCTAGGTTAGAAATTTTGTCTTCAAGAACACTTAAGCAAAAACCCTAATCTCCATAGCCAAAACCTCCAAAAAGCTTCAAGTTTTGCTTGATTTCTTCACCAACACCTAGCCTCACCATTCCAACTTCAATTCCAGCAGCTAGGAAGTGAATTTCAGAGGTTGAGAAGCTACAAATCAAAGCCAAGAAGCAAAGAAAGACAAGTCTTCAAGGGTAAGTATTCAAAACCAACTTTTAGGGCTTTTTCTTGATCTTTTTTTATACTCTAATTGGTTGAGAATTGGGGCTCCGACCCCTACTGATTTTGTGCTCATTTTGAGCCCCTCTACAACATTGTAGAAGGGCTCAACTTCATTTGGTTTTTCTATATACTAGTTCCTTCAATATTCACCAAGTTTGTCACATTTTTGCATGCTAAAATTGACCTATTTGTGTTGGTTTTTAGGGGTCCGACCCCTACTTCTTTCTTGCTTATTTTGAGCCCCTCTACAACATTGTAGAGGAGCTCCACTTCATTTGGCCATTGTATATACCATCTCCTTCAAATTTCATCAAATGTGCCACATTTTGTATGCAATTTTTGACCTATTTCTATTTGTTTTTGGGACTTCGACCCCTACTGACTTTGGTCTTATTTTGACCCCCTTTACACATTTTATGAAGAAATCTTGGTCATTTGATGTATAGATAGCATGTCTCTTGTTATAACCTCTTTTGAGCTCCATTTTGCATGGAATTGTTAGCATGATTTTATTCTGATTTTGGGGTTTCCATAAACTGAATATATGCTTATTTTTGGGCCCTCTTCAGTGTTGTAGAAGAAAGTTTTTCCATTTGAATTTTCTATACACTACTTGCTTTGTAAATCTTCTTTTTTACCGTATTCTTGCGAGCTATTGTTGATCTATCTATGCTTGCATTTTGGCCAAGTTTGTTACTGAAATAAGCCATTTTTGGGACTGCCTTGCTACTGTTCTTGCTGCCATGATCATATTTTGCATGTATAGCATGGCTATAGGCCATTTCGGGGCTTAATTTTACATTTTCGGGATGTTGCATGCTTCGGGTGTCATTTCGAATTGTTTCGGGGCTGTTTCCCCCTTTATTTAGGTGCTGAAATTCCATTGCCATGCTTGCATATCATTTCCCATGTCATTTCATGCCTTAATGCTCTGCCTCGGTTTGCGTGTCCGTGTGCACGCACTTCGAGGCACCTCCGTTTTATCCGACGGCAGCCTATGTGAGTGAGCTGAGGCTCTCCCATGTTGGTGTAAGCCCATCGTCGCATTCCGTATGCCTTTTCATTACATTTTATCATCGCCTCGGTTTGCGTGCCTGTGGGCACGCACTTCGAGGCACTTCGGTTTTATCCGATTTTGCATCGCACATCATCACCTCGGTTTGCGTGCCTGTGGGCGCGCATTTCGAGGCAATTCAGTTTTATCCGATTTTCTCATTTCTTCATCGCCTCGGTTTGCGTGCCTGTGGGCACGCACTTCGAGGCACTTCGGTTTTATCCGATTTTGCATCGCATATCGTCGCCTCGGTTTGCGTGCCTGTGGGCGTGCATTTCGAGGCAATTCAGTTTTATCCGATCATCCCATTTCATCATCGCCTCGGTTTGCGTGCCCGTGTGCACGCATTTCGAGGCACTCTGTTTTATCCGCTGGGCATTGCGTATGCCTCTGCCTCGGTTTGCGTGCCCGTGTGCACGCATTTTGAGACATTCTGTTTTATCTGCTTGGCATTGCGTATGCCTCCGCCTCGGTTTGCGTGCTTGTGTGCACGCATTTTGAGACACTCTGTTTTATCCGCTTGGCATTGCGTATGCCTCCGCCTCGGTTTGCGTGCCCATGTGCACGCATTTCGAGGCACTCTATTTTATCCGCTGGACATTGCGTATGCCTCTGCCTCGGTTTGCGTGCCCGTGTGCACGCATTTCGAGACATTCTGTTTTATCCGCTTGGCATTGCGTATGCCTCTGCCTCGGTTTGCGTGCCCGCGTGCACGCATTTCGAGGTACTCTATTTTATCCGATTTGCATTTCATCATTGCCTCGGTTCGCGTGCCAATGGGCACGCATTTCGAGGCACCTCATTCTTATCATTCCGGCATCCTATGTGAGTGTGGCTGGGGCCCTCTCATATTGGTGTAAGCCCATCATTGCATTTCGTGCCTTTCATGTCATCTCATGCGTGTATGCCATTTTCTCGGTTTGCGTGCCCGTGGGCACGCATTTCGAGACATCTCATTTTCATCAGCATTGCGCATGCTAGGATTGTATGTTAGTTGCATTCCATGCATACCATGCATATTGCACGGGAAACAAGGCGCGTTCCGCACTCCGCGTACCGGAACATGTCTCAATCCCTCAGTCACCGACACTCCGGATTACCCATGATGGAGTTAGGTTTTCATTGTAGCATTCATCTGTATTCATCCTATATTGAGTTGTGCAATCCGATTCCTCGGCCATCATGCATCGGTATGCGTGATTGGTGGCACGAGGATCGAGGCATGCATATATTTGTGAAATACACTGCTGTGCCCTTTTCCTGCTCTCTGTTGCAGCAAAATCCAGAGTCAACAGCTTTTCAGAATCCGGCACGCATTTCGAGAAAAATTGCAAATAGAGGCGAATTGGGGCATCTCAGTGGATTTCCGCGCCAGGCAACCCAACATGTATCATCCATCAGAAGCAAGGCAGCGCCTGGCTTGCATGCCAGTTTTACTTCTTTTGTAATTAATTTGTTAATTAATTAGAATCTGTATATTGTGGACTGTATTTTCTTTTATTCGGACTGTATTATTTATTCGGACCCTCTGCGCGAGGGCATAATTGTAATAAGGGTGTGTGAGTGTGATGTATGTCTTCCAACCCCCATTTCTTTCTCCCTTTTATTTACCCGCTTATGATGGTTAGATATAGGGCATATTTCATTTAGCATAACAGTATGACAGCATGTTTGCATCATTCATCTGTTTTGCATGCACCGGGCTCGGCGCATCATACAAACTGCATTTGTATTTCAATTCCAAATTGAATACATGTTAGTTGTTGCATTTCACATGCCATGTTTAGAATAGCCGAGCCTGCCATCTTAGTTGCATTTTGCATGTGTTGCATTAGGCATTCTGTATATTTTAGGATCATGCATGATTTCTAATGTAGTTTCTGTTTTGGCTTGGAGTACTCGGTAAGTTTTATGCTTTAGCATCCTTGCATGCGTGTGAGTGTTGCCATGATAGCATGCTTACCATGAGGCTATGTGCTTATGTGATATAACTGCATTGAATGCCTGTGGGTGGAGGTTGAGTTATTTGGATTGGAGCAATTCATCAAATGTTTGTTAAGCCCACTAGATAGTGGCAAAATCATGTTTTCTTAAGCCCACCTGAGGGTGGCAAATCCACATTTTAGCCTACTTGCGAGTAGCACCATCAAACCATTTGCAAGCAAACATGAAATGTTTTGTTCCAATTCAGACGACCCAGTCTATACTTGTTTGCTGCGAGCATCACATAGTAACCTAGGCTAATAACCGGAATAAGAGCATATAATGTTTTCAAAAACAGATATCATGGTTAGTAGAGGCCGGTCTTTGACCGGGCGAGCGGGGGTGCTCACGATGTGACCTTCCCTAATCGTACCCAAGTTCCCGAGCCAACTTTGGTGATGACGGACACGTGGCCTTTTGGCACCGAGTCAGGGTTTCCTAAATTTCCCATTTTAAAATATTTAGGTGGCGACTCTGTTATCTGGCAAAGCAGTCCATGTTTGGCACTTCTTTCAAAAAATCTGTTTTTCTCAAAAACGATTTGCCGGATTTGGACTCTTTGGTTCGAGATTTGGAACCGCAACAAAAATCGAGTCCGAACTGTAGCGAGGTCCCTCGCGGGCTTGTTACAGTTTCTGGCGACTCTGCTGGGGATTTAGAGAACTTGACTCGAACTCATGATATCTGTTTTTGACTACACTTGTGTGTTTCTTTGCATTGCATTTGCATTGGTGCGCCTAGGACACCGTGTTTGCCATCTGCTATTCCTGAGCGGTTTGCCGGAGGCTTGTCTTGTCAAGGCATGTCCATAAGGCTGACCGGTTACGGGCTCTGCCAGTATGGGAACACAAACCCCGGTTTTACCGGGGCACCCTTTTCGACCATTCGACCTAGTGCATATTCGGATCCATAGTGACCATTCCAAACTAGGACAGGTTGCTTACCCGTTTATAGGTTGTTTGAAGCCGCTGCGTGCGTAGTGAACCCCTAGTTCCTGACGAAATAGGACAGGGAAACCCTACCCCAACATAGGGGTGTTTTTGCTCTCACTTATCTGTTATGTGCTTGTTAGAGTGCGTCTCTACAGGGAATGCATGTATCAGTATAAGTTTGGGCATCAGGCCTGCGGGCATCAGTTTTTGAGTTTGGGTATCAGGCCTGCGGGCATTATTCAGTATATTGGGAATCAGTTGTCCGTGGATATCAGATTCAGTCTATCAGAACAGTGGTACTGGAACAATGATCAGTGGTTGAGGACAATGTATTTCCAGCTTATCCAAACTGTGTGTTGTATGCTCGACTGTGTGTTGTGTGTATTTAAATTTAAGCTGTTATGCTGCCCGTTTTTCTGGTCATTTATTTCCTTTTGCTTTCTTATCTTTTTGCTAGGGCAGTTTGTAGCACAATTGCTTCTGAACCAGTCGATACTCCCCAAGCAATTTGGACACGCGGTCGCCGACTTAACCGATCCGAGGATCTAGTTGACGGACATCCAGTGTTCCACTCACTACCCCCAATCGCCAGAAGAAGGCCGAGGAGGCGCAGTCCGTCAGAACAGAGATTACTGGGACAGCAGTCTGTTTTAGTAGCAAACAGTCAGGTTGAGATTCCTGTTTTTGCTATAGAGATACACTTGCCGGTTATTCAGATGGAACAACAGAATACAGCTATGGAGGCGATGATGCGCCAGATGGGTGAAAGCATGAAACAAATGCACGACGATGCTATCCGCCAGGCGGAGTTTTCTAAACAACAGGCTGCGGTCATGGCCCAGCAGTCTGAGTTGATTACCAGATTACAACAGCAGAACGCTGCATCCGCTTCCCACCAGGTCCCTCCTCCACCAGGGGTACAGCAGGTTCCTCCTCCACCCGGGGCCCCATTACCTGAGCAACTGGCTACTGGCCAGAATGCCCCTCCAAATCTGCAGAATACCCAGAATACCCTCCCGAACCCACAGAACCCTCCACCTAACCTCCAAAACACCCAAGAGGACACGAGTCTTCCAACGGGGCTGGCTCCGCCCCCGCTTCTACCACAACTGTCCAAAAACATTACACCAAACTACCCGGACGCTCCATTTGAGTTCGAGGTAGACCAGACAGCTCTGAAATTGAGCAAGTTGGAAAAACTCTTCAAGAAGTCACAGGGGGTGAAGGCCATCCCAGATATTGAAGACGGCTATACTAATGTGGCCGTGACATTGCCGGATAGATTTAAGATGCCCCAGATCGATCGCTTTGATGGATCCGGAGACCCTATGGTTCACCTCCGGCTATTCTCAGACGTTCTAAGACCAATGGGCCTAACCCGACCGCAAAAGCTTTCCTTGTTCGGTCGAACCCTGTCGGGTGTGGCATCTACTTGGTATTCAAAGCTGGAAGATCAGGTGAAAATAAACTGGGATGAGATGGCTGAGGCCTTCCTTGCACAATATTCATACAACACGCAGATCGAGATCACAACTCGTGATCTCGAGACAACGAGGCAGGAGCCCAAGGAATCTTTCTCTGACTTTGTGACCCGGTGGAGGGCGAAGGCATCGATGATGACCTTAAGGCCAACAGACAGAGATCAAATACGGATGATTGTGCGCAATCTCCAGCCGGCATTAATGAAGAAGATGATTGTAGTTCCCTTCCCCACCTTCGCAGATTTGCATGATATGGGGATGCAAATTGAAGATGCAATGAAGCAGGGTCTGTTTGACCAAGATCGGGATCAACCCCGAAGAACATTCAACCGTGGTAATAATGCGGGCCCGAGTGGCTCTTCCAATACAAGAACTTCAGAGGTCGGAATGGTCACCACCAATCCCCCTCCCCAACCAAGGTCCGCAGCGGCCACACCTTTTTCTGATGCCTCTAGGAGCAGTAACCAAGCTTCAAGGTACCAACCCAGGGGTCAACGAACCTTCTCCCCACTACATATGCCTTTATCCAAAGTCCTCGGAGTTCTAGTCAGAAAGGGGCACCTGAAACCCCTGGAACCGAGGCCCCCACCAAATCCACTCCCTCCTTCCCATAACCCAGCCAAATATTGCAAATACCACCAACAGCATGGTCATGACACCGACCAATGCTACAGGCTACGTCATGAGATTCAGGATCTCATTGACAAGAACATCATTCTCCCCCCCGAGCGACCCAATGTCACAACCAATCCCCTCCCAGCACACAACCAAGATCCACCCAAAAGAATCAATCTTATCCAAACTGGGGGCGTGTCTTACGACCCTAGTATCTACATTACTCCCACCCACCTACCCAAGCCGGAGGTGATCCTCCCTGATAGCACGGACTTGTGCATGATGGACACCTCCACACCCCAACCTGAGCCAAAGGTGGTGACCACCGAGAATAGAACGGGGCAGGCTTCTGAGGAGAGCGAAACAGTTGAGTCTGGGGTGGAGCAAACTGAGAATTTAGCTGGCAGAGCTTATGATCCGAGTGGATATATCTTGTCAGTAAGTCAATCGAAGCTGAGTGCGGGGCTGTTGCCAGAGGCTGAATTGTGTATGATCCGGGGGGACAAACTTGAATCAGCAGGGGATGATCTGACAACGGTGGAAGAGGACTTCGCCGACCTCCAGTTTTTCAACGATCAGGAATCAGGGGATGCATCAGTCAACTGGTTCGAATACGAGGAGTCAGCAGAAGTCGTCGGATGGTTGGATGATCAGCCCGATATAGTGGAGTTTCAACCAGAACAGAGCCCGGCAGGGGCGAGGGTAGCAACTGTGGCCGGAAGGGCCGAGGATCAGATTGAATTGCCGGAGAGCGCCGGTACGAAGAATTCCGCTCGGGACCAAAACATTTTGAAAACTGAACAACTGACATTGGAGGAACAAGGGAAGAGATGGGATTCTGAGAGGATCCGAAAAGCAAAGAATCATGAGGAATTTGAAAGTGCTGCGAGCACGAAAACTGAACATGCTGTGAGCATGTGGGAGGAAAATGCTGAGAGCGCAAACAAGCCGGAACCAGACAGGTGCCTGCTAGATGCTGATGGAATGTGGTGGGAAGATGACGATTTGTATCTTGCCCACACAGACGAAGACTGGGCAGGTGATCAACCAGACAGCACTTGGTACCTTGAGGAGGTGGACCACATGACTAGAAGTGGGCGGTACTTCAAGCCCCCACACCTTGATCAACCCGAGGCGTCAGGAAAAGATAAAGAGGCAGAGAAACAGAGAGAGAAGCAAGTTGAAGAAGAGGCTGTACTGAAGCAGCTAAAGAAAATACAAGCAGACATCTCGATCTGGGGACTGCTTATGGCTTCAAGGGTGCACAGGCAGGCTGTCCTATCTGCCATGGACAAAGCCAAACTCTCCATTGAAACTACGCCAGAACAGTTAGTTGGGCTGGTCTTCCCGGGAGGAGGTTCCCCGGCATTGACATTTTCAGACAAGGAATTGCCGCCTGAGGGCGTGGATCATAACAGACCTCTCTACATCTCTGTAGAATGCAGGGACAAATGGATTCCGGTGGTACTTGTTGATACCGGGTCCGCTATCAATGTCTGTCCAGCCAGAACGGCGTATGCAATTGGGTTAAAATCTGCGGACTTCACACCCACTACTCAAGTAATCAGAGCATATGACAATACAAGCAGGGATGTCCTGGGGACAGTAAAAATCCAAACCAAGATCGGGCCTGGACAACACGAAGTGGATTTTCATGTCTTGGAGGTCCCTGCATCTTTCAACATGCTTTTGGGGCGACCCTGGTTGCATCAGGTGAAGGCCGTCTCATCTACTCTACATCAAATGGTGAAGTACCCCTACGGAAAGGGAGTAGCCATTGTTTTTGGGAACTCATCAATCCATCCCCCTCCGGAGGTATCTACGCCAGTCCTTGAGATTGAACACGGCATGGAGGACATGTTCATATCGGGATTTACTTTGGCTGAGGCCCGGATGGTGCAAAATATCATGGCTGTGAATGAGGGTCTGTATGTCAGCGCTCAAGCCGTCTACCTCATGAATAAGCTACAGCATATCCCAGGGATGGGATTGGGAAGAAGCGGCAGGAAGGGAGTCGCAGCGTTGGCCGAAGTGCCACACAATCCACATACCTTTGGACTGGGTTATCTGCCCACCAAAGAAGACTGGGCGAGGAAAGGAAAGGAAATGGCCGGCAGAGCCAGGGCGAAGCAGGCTGGGAAGCCTTTTGATCTAATGCACAGGCCCATCTGGGGTACCCTGAACGGACGCTTCGTCCGGGAGGGGGAAGATTTTCCATTTTGTGGCTTCCCAGAGCCATGGTTCAACGCGGAGAAGAAGCGCGTACCAGGTTTCGAAATCTTCTTCGACCTGCAACTATCCGGGGATGACGTTGCCACAGAGCAGACAGACCCAACAACTGAGGCTGAGCAGAATAAGGCAGAGGAGCCTGAGGGCACTGAATTGGAAATGGGGGTAGCACTGGCAAGTCTCCTCTCTGATCCTCTGATCGACCAAGATTGCTTGGGGAATAACGCCGTGGTTTCCATGATTGGGAATGAGATGGCCGCGAGCCAGCCAGCAGCTATTTTGGATGCATCAATCGCACCCTCCCTCACTTGGCAGTATGAGGAGGGATTCCTATCCAGCAGCACCGGGTCAGGTAGTGAGCCGGAGTCTGATTCCACCGAGTCTTGTGAGTCGGAATCAGATTCCAGCTCGACTGAGTCTGAGTCTGGTACTCTTGGGGGTGTCAACCCGGATGCCACAGTCCTGTCCAGGTCGTCTTTTTCCTTTTCTTTTGAGTCTGTTGTAACAGAAGAATTGGACGATTTGGATGAACTTAATGAGAATGAGGTGAATGTGGTTTCCGAGTACTTTTCTGTGCCCCTAATTTATTGCTTAAATCAGGACTTTCAAAATTTTGATCAAAACGACGAGGACGAAGTTCCTCCGGTTTTACAACGACTAATTGAGCAAGAGCAAGAGAGGTTTGTTAAGCCCTTAATGGATGAAATCATTTTTGTGAATATTGGTACTGAGGAGGACCCGCGGCTGGTCCAGATCGGGTCCACGCTGTCTTCAGAGGAACGCGAGCGCTTAGTCGCTTTATTAAAAGATTTCAAAGATGTTTTCGCGTGGTCCTACGAAGACATGCCTGGGATCGATCCTGAGATTGTACAGCATCGGATCCCCCTTGACCCCGAGGCCCGACCTGTCAAACAGAAGCTCAGAAGGATCCGCCCGGATTGGGCTCTTAAGATCAAGGAAGAGGTCACCAAGCAAATTGACGCAGGCTTCCTGCTAGTCTCTGAATATCCGACTTGGTTGGCCAACATTGTTCCGGTGCCAAAGAAAGATGGCAAGATCCGGGTGTGCGTAGACTTCAGGGATTTGAACCGAGCCAGTCCGAAGGACGATTTTCCCCTACCGCACATCGATGAGTTAGTGGACTTCACAGCAGGGCATGCATTGCTCTCATTCATGGATGGCTTTTCAGGATATAATCAGATAGTGATGGCGCCGGAGGACAGAGAAAAGACTGCATTCACCACCCCGTGGGGGACATACTGCTATCGGGTCATGCCGTTTGGGTTGAAAAATGCTGGGGCTACTTATCAACGGGCCGCGACCACAATACTACATGATATGATCCACAAAGAGGTTGAGGTGTACGTGGACGACATGATTGTCAAGTCCAAAGAAAGAGAGGGCCACTACACCGCCTTGCACAAGTTTTTCCAAAGGATCAGGGAATTCCGGTTGCGGCTAAACCCTCAGAAATGTACGTTTGGTGTTACAGCGGGAAAAATGCTGGGGTTTTTGATTACACAAAGGGGCATCGAGGTCGACCCTTCCAAAATCAAGGCCATCCTAGGAATGCCCCCACCAAGGACTGAAAAGGAGGTGCGAGGCTTTCTGGGTAAAGTGCAATTCATAAGACGGTTTATCTCAAAATTAACCTTGACTTGTGAACCACTTTTTGGTCTCCTGAAGAAAGGAAAGAAGTTCCAATGGGACGGCCGATGTCAAGCTGCATTTGAAAAGATTAAAGAATATCTACAGAACCCGCCCGTTTTATCACCACCAGAACCGGGGAAACCGTTGATTTTGTATCTGTCAGTGACTGAAACCACAATGGGCTGCATGCTTGCACAAGAATCAGAAGATAAGGTAGAAAAAGCCATCTATTATTTGAGCAAGAAGATGCTGGAGTATGAGACCCGGTATACGCCGCTGGAAAAGGCTTGCTTAGCTCTGGTATGGGCTACCAGGAAGCTGCGGCACTACTTGTTAGCTCACTCCGTAATGTTGGTTTCACGACTCGATCCCATCAAATATCTCTTCGAGAAACCAGCGCTTACGGGTAGGCTAGCTCGTTGGTTGCTGTTGCTCTCCGAATTTGATCTCACATATGTGACACGCAAGTCAGTGAAAGGAAGAGCAGTGGCAGAGTTCCTTGCCGACCACCCGGTTGAGGGGGATGAAGCAGTTGAGTATCTATTCCCAGATGAAGCAATTCTGCATATCGACGAAGAAACTTGGACAATGTACTTTGACGGAGCGTCAAATCAACATGGGTATGGGATAGGAGTGTTGCTGATAGCACCCGACAATTCCCGTATCCCTCTAGCCTTCAAACTCCGGTTCAAAGTCTCAAATAATGAAGCAGAATATGAGGCGTGCATCGCTGGTTTAGAAGCAGCCCTGGAACTAGGGGCAAGACGGCTGGATGTCATTGGGGATTCGAATCTTGTTGTGTCTCAAGCTAAAGGAGACTGGAAAGTGAAAGAGGAAAATATGATGATGTATCACCAGACCTTGGACTTGCTGATTCCTCGGTTTGAAAAGTTAAATTTCGCTCATCTACTAAGAGAGAACAACAAGTTCGCAGACGCCTTAGCAACTCTATCATCCATGATAGACATCCCGTGTGGAGTCCGGATGCGTCCAGTCATCATCGACCAGAAATTTGTACCTGCTTATGAGTCGATTGCAACCATAAATGAAGTTCAGGACGAACACCCCTGGTACTACGATATCTGGAACTTTTTAGAGAAAGAAGCATACCCGCCAGGGGTGAATGCCAAAGACAAGAGGGCAATCCGAAGAATGTCGGTTCAGTTCATCATCTGTGGGGGTAAACTGTATAGAAGAGGTCATCTGGGAATGCATAAACTGTGTGTTGATGCTGAAGAGTCCAAACGACTGATGGAAGCCATCCACGGGGGTGAATGTGGTGCACATATGAATGGGGTGATGTTGGCTAGGAAGATCCTTAGACAAGGTTATTACTGGTCTACCATGGAGGAGGATTGTATCGGTTTCGTCAGGCGATGCCACAAATGCCAGATTCATGCAAATCGTATGAACATTCCGCCGTCAAAGCTATACAACATGACTTCGCCATGGCCATTTTCTGTCTGGGGAATCGATGTAATCGGAGCTGTTACGCCAAAGGGGTCGAATGGGCATGAGTTCATCTTGGTAGCGATAGATTATTTCACAAAGTGGGTTGAGGCCCAATCTTATGCAGTGTTGAAGGCTTCACACGTCGCGAAATTCATCAGAAACAACATCATCTGTCGCTACGGAGTCCCAAATGAAATAGTTTCTGACAATGGTTCCCACTTCAAGAAGGAGGTGATTGATTTGTTGGAGAAATACAATGTGGCTTTTCACAAGTCGTCTACTTACCGGCCACAAACCAACGGAGCAGTTGAGGCCGCCAACAAGAACATCAAGCGCATACTACAGAAGATGGTGGAAACCTATCGGGATTGGCCAGATAAGCTGCCGTTTGCTCTGTGGGGCTACAGGACTTCGATCAGAACTTCTACTGGGGCGACTCCGTACTCATTAGTCTATGGGATGGAGGCCGTTCTACCTATTGAGATTGAGGTTCCGTCATTACGAGTATTGGCCGAGTGCCAGATAGCCGAAGCAGATTGGCAGCAAAACAGATTTGAGGAACTCATGCTTTTCGATGAAAGAAGGTTGAAAGCACTGTACCACGTCCAAGGTTATCAACGCAGAATCGCCCGGGCTTTCAACAAGAAGGTTAAGTCCAGGAATCTGAAAGAAGGAGATTTAGTACTCAAGGACAACCGAGCTCCTATCCACGACCCAAGGGGCAAGTTTAGACCTAATTGGACTGGTCCTTACATCATCAAGTCAATCTGGTCAGGTGGAGCTGTGGTTCTGATGGATCTAGATGGCTTGGAGTTTTCCCAACCGATCAATATGGACAAGTTGAAGAAATATTATCCCTGAGAGGCTCGCTAGGCCGAAAACCCGAAAGGGCGACCTAGGCAAAACTCAGAGCACAAAAAATTTGAAATTATAAAAACTGAGCTCGCAAGGTTGAAAACCCGCAAAGGGCGGCCTTGGCAAAAGTTAGAGCGCAAAAGGAGAGCAAAAATACTCGAGCGAACCTGAGCCTGAACTACGTAAGACTTGATTCCCATCTTTGGGATACGTAGGCAGCTTCATCTTGAAGTTCAGTCATAATCTTTTTCCCCGATCAACTTTGTCCATTTTGATCATCTCAGTCATCTTTATTCATCAGCATTTATTGTGATCTCCGGTACAGTGCTGTTCAAACTAGGGGCAACTTTCCGTTGCAGTGGAGTGTTCCGGCGTCATCCAGACTAGGGGCAACTTTCCGTTGCTGTGAATTGCCGAGGCACTTTTCAGACTAGGGGCAACTTTCCAGTTGCTAGGATTCGGGGTTGTGCATCTCGGTGACAGATCTCAGGCGTGTCCAGTTCTGATCCATATTCGAAAATAGTTTTGAAAAGTTTTAATAAAAGTTGACTTTGTTCAAATTAATCTTTTTACAACTAAGACCATTTTTGGACCAAAGCGGAAAGTTTTCAGTACCACAACCTTCAATTTCATTGATTTCAAAACAGAGTTCTCTCGCTCTTGCATACAATTGAAGTTGCTTTTTGTTACATTCATAACGAAAACTTGAAAGTACTAATAAAGCAATAAATCTGGGGCACAGTCCAGTCAGGTGTCTCTGCGCCCCCTCCCAGAGCTGGTTGAAGCCTCTGATGCCAACTTAGGCCCACATTGTGCTTCTTCGTTGAGCCAATCCCAGCACTCATCAGACAAAGTACAACTGAAGACAGGGGTAGGGGCCAGAAGCTCTCTAACTCTCCATGCTGCGGTCTGTCGAGCCAGCTGTGCGCCTCGGACTGGGAATGTAGCCGGATACTCTATCCCTTCTGGTGGGCAAGTCTGATCATGGCCGAACTGGCGCAGAATACGGAATGGAAAATAGAATACACAGTGAGTCAAGCCGATCAGACGGATCCCGGTATCCTGGAACATGCTATAGCTCATCGCTGGAAGATTAAGCCAGGGACAGCGCCAAGCAATGCGGTCTGCTGATAAGTTGCACATCCATTCAAACCACCAGCTCTCATCCGGAGCATTAACTAGGCGTTGCCGAAAGAAGTAGCCGCGAGCTGAATAAGCAGGGCAAGAGTCCACAACTTGCAACTTATCCATCAACCATATCTGGGGAGGGACGAAAAATGAGAGAGTAAAGAATAGAGAGATGTGCGATGAGAGAAAAGTAAGATAAGGGTTTTGCGAGAAAAATCGAGCCCGAGGGCCGAGTGATGTAAGCAAATACATGTGAGCTCGGGTGGGAAACATTACCTGTAGCAGTAGTGGACTCCCTACAAACCTGGTTGTCTCTCGGCAGTAGAAGGCATCTAGACCCATCAATGTCTCGGCCAAAGTCATGGCAATACAACTCTTCCCTTCCCTCAAGCCTTGAGCAACTTCAATCAAGCGGATGTTAGCTCCTCCGGAACCCGAAACAAACAGACAATGAGATAGCATGCACAAGCAGAGGGCATGCTGCCGGAAACCCTGCCAATAGTGGTCGCTGCGATCGCCAGCATCAGAGAATCGGTAAATCAGGCTCGGGATGTCCAGCATCCCATTACCAATCAGAGATCGAGCATCATGCGCGTTGAGACCGCACATTCGCCCTAAAGCTTGGGCATGGCCGAAACGAGACTGAGGCAAGATCTCTTCTGAGCGTTCGGACTCCATCAAAGCTTGAAAATCTTCAAAAGTAGGGACATACCTCTTGCCCGCCAAAGCTAAAGACGTGCGTCACCGGGTTCCAAAACCTTGCCGCGGCAGAAAGAAAAGGAAAATGTAGTGGAGTCCGGCTTAGCGTGAATAGTGCATTCAAGCCAAAACCCCGGAAATTCAACTTATCCGAGCCATCTAGAGAAGAAATCCAAGATATGAGATTTTCTGTGAGAAATGCTTCCATTTTGGTGAGGAAAGGTGATGAAATGAATAAGTTCCAAGAGTGGAGCTTTTATAGAGAGGCAAAACACTATTCAAGGGACACGTGTCACATTTCTGGCGGATGTGGGGGGGGGGTGGCCGGCCGGCCACCTATCCTAGTAGGCCGGCCACCTTTTGGTTTTCAACTTCAAAATGTTTTCGGCCTCGCATTGGTCCTGTTTTGCCCGCCGGAAGAGAGTTTGAAGCACTGTCATGCATCGGGAATGTTGAAGGCCTCAATTTCTCTCAGTTTTGGATACATTCCGTCATCCAGACTATCCGTCTGAAGTATGCTTTGTTTTGCTTATCGAGTTGTCGTTTTGCTTATCGAGTTGTAAGTTTTGTCGAGCTGTCGCATTTTGTGTTTTGAGTTGTTACTTTTTGCTTACACAACTTTGTTAAGTTTTGTCTGCTGAGTCGTTAACATTATTGTATTTTGTTTATCGAGTTGTAAACTTGCTAAGAACCTGTTATTTCTTAGTAAGTCGATTTGTTTTTATTTGTTGCGTCGGTTCATTACCTGACCCGGTAAATACATGAGGCACATTTTCATTCAATTCCACTTTGTGCGAGATAATGCGATGCAATGCCAAGAACTTCAAATACAACATCTTTTCAAAAAGCTGTTTCATTCCATCATGTTTTACAACAAAATAAAGGTACAAGTTTTACAGAAAATAAAACTGCCTAACAATGTGCAAAGTGCTACAAACTACTAGCCAAAAAGTAAAATAAAGCAGGGAATAACATCAGTGCCCTCGGGAACGGGAAAGGGGAGGTCCTCTCATCCTCTTCTGCGGGATAATCTCTGCATCATCATCACCATCTGGATCGGAGCTGTCATCCTCCGGATCCCCCTCAGGCTCGTCTCCGCTCCCGGAACCAAGACCGGAGCCTCCTTCCCCAGGAGATGTCTCTGATACATGGCCTGCGACCTCCTCCTCCTCCTCCTCGACAATGGGTGCCCTGCGTCTGCGAGACGACCCTGCTCCTCGAGCTCCTCGGTAAGGCCTGGATGGCCCAGCTCCTCGAGTCTCTGTACCTCGAGCAGGTCTAGCACCTCGACCTCTCTGAGAAGGCCCTGGTGGCCCGCCCCGTGTCGAAGCATATACGGGAGGCATCTGAAAATGAAAGGTCCAAATACATCAGTTCAAGCATAAAAAGCAGGTGCAAGTACAGTACATGAGTGGGGTGTGTGTCAGATGTGCTCTACACAGCCTATCAATACAACAGAATGTTCAAAGCCAGTATGTCATCGGGAGTATGCTCAATACGGGAAAGATGAACAGTACCTGCACGCCCATAAGGGCCAGCTGTCCCTCCCTCCATAGGATCATGCCCTCGAATGTGGCCAGCATCCCGAGCAGCTCATCCGTATACTCAACCGGAGGCTGTAAATGCAAATGCAAAAACTATCAGTAAGGGAATGAATGTCCAAATATCTAACTGATAAATCAAAGCTGAAAAACATACCGGGGGCGAATCAGGGTCTCTGATATATCTGTGGTCAGGCAGAGGAGGCTCTAACGGAACCTGGTAAGGCGTCCCATACTGCCACCCCGTCAACTCTGTCGGCATATCTGGCCATCCGGGATGATCGACAGTCGGAGGGATCGGAGGAATCGAACTGCCTCTACCTCTAGATATGCCAGCCCTGCTAGAAGAAGGGATGTCTGTAGCACGAGCGTGACTCGAAGATGGTGCACCAGTGGACCTCCGTGCCGGAGCCCGTACTCCCGTCAAGGGGGGCATCAAATATATACGGCGGTAGGTGGCGTAGCTCCCCTCAAGGAGATGTAATAACGCATCACTGCCCTGCATAGCACTACTGACCTCTTCAGGAGATAATCTATCAGCAGTCCGCATGGTGTCTGGAGGCACAGCAGGAGGGTCCTGAGAATTCCCCCCCATAGCTGGCGCTGGAAGCGTTCCCCCAGGAACCAGACTCTACCCACTGGTCCCTCGAGCAGGAACCTATACTGGGAACTAGTCGACCCTCCGGGGTACTGATCCTCGAGATCATCGCCGAAGATTGCCCAAGGCTGCCAAGTGATCTGCGGATAACCAGTGCATAAGTCAATCAGAAATCAGAACATACAAAGCAGATCAAAGATGAAAATGGAAAAAGAACTGAGAGTTCTAAAATACCTCTGTCGCTCGAACAGTGTCGAAGTACTGCCGCAGAGAGAAGAGAGTCTCTCGAGGCCTCGGCAAGTGCTCGCCCTCAAACATCAATGAATACGGGGTCATAGGAGGTCCTGTCACCTCCATCTCCGGGGCTAATGTGGGAAAATATGCATATACCCATAGCTGAGAAAAGCAGTGCGGGATGTGAATACAAGGTGCTAAAGGCAGAATACAGAGTGCAAAGTGCGCCGTGTGTGCAATGAACAAGTAATGAGAAGCAAAAATGTAAATCAAAAGGACAGAATGTACCTCCCAGGTTCTCCAGTAGCCGCCGAGTAAATCTCCCCGCCCGCGAGAGACTGCGCTCATGTAACAATAAAGGGTAGCCAGGCCAGCGCCGCCCCAATCATACTGACCGACCTGTGATAGGTCTACCAGAGCGCTCAGTAGATATAACCCTACCATGTTCCCTCTATCAGCGAACAAGGTGGTACCGAGGAGATACATGAGAAAACCGCGGGCATACTGCTCCGCCTCCTCAGGAGTATCGGGCTCCATCTGTGGCCGCCGGAAGTGCAAAGCAAACCAGGAGTATCGGACTCTCCCCGAACCTCTGTCTACAGGTGGGTGTGTCCCCAATAGGTGCATCCAAGCAGCCTCCCACTGGCCCATATCCTCGTCATAGGGAATGGGTACACCGCCTACGTCTAGGCCGGTGAGTATAGCGAAGTCCAGTGGGGTCATGGTCATATCCCCGGCCGCAGAAAAATGGAAAGAATTGGTGGTGTCCCACCATCTCTCCGCCAGAGCAGCAAAAAGAGTCCTACTGATGAGGCAATGAGATAACCCTCTGCAGAATGGCCCGAATCCTGCAAAGTCAACCAAGCCCCGGACAGCTTCCGGAAGCTCAAAATACCACTCCCTCGCGGTGACGGAGCCGTACCCTCGCACTGTGCGAGAGTGAACCTGCATTTAGAATAAATGCGTAGATCAGCAAATGAAGTGAAAATGAGCTGTGTGCAAATGAAGTGAAAATGAGTTGTGTACAAATGAAGTGAAAATGAGTTGTGTGCAAATGAAGTGTTCTGGGATGCGTGTTCAAATTTCAGCTTAATCAGTGGACTGTGTGTTCGCTTCAAAAGTTTGGGACTGTGTGTTCTACTCTCAATCAGTGGGCTGTGTGTTCGCTTCAAAAGTTTGGGACTGTGTGTTCTACTCTCAATCAGTGGGCTGTGTGTTCGCTTCAAAAGTTTGGGACTGTGTGTTCTACTCTCAATCAGTGGGCTGTGTGTTCACTTCAAAAGTTTGGGACTGTGTGTTCTACTCTTAATCAGTGGGCTGTGTGTTCGCTTCAATCAGTGGGCTGTGTGTTCGCTTCAAAAGTTTGGGACTGTGTGTTCTACTCAATCAGTGGGCTGTGTGTTCGCTTCAAAAGTTTGGGACTGTGTGTTCTACTCAATCAGTGGGCTATGTGTTCGCTTCAAAAGTTTGGGACTGTGTGTTCTACTCTCAATCAGTGGGCTGTGTGTTCGCTTCAAAAGTTTGGGACTGTGTGTTCTACTCTCAATCAGTGGGCTGTGTGTTCGCTTCAAAAGTTTGGGACTGTGTGTTCTACTCTTAATCAGTGGGCTGTGTGTTCGCTTCAATCAGTGGGCTGTGTGTTCGCTTCAAAAGTTTGGGACTGTGTGTTCTACTCAATCAGTGGGCTGTGTGTTCGCTTCAAAAATCAGTGGGCTGTGTGTTCTACTCAATCAGCGGGCTGTGTGTTCGCTTCAAAAGTTTGGGGACTGTGTGTTCTACTCAAACAGTGGGCTGTGTGTTCGCTTCAAAAGTTTGGGACTGTGTGTTCTACTCAATCAGTGGGCTGTGTGTTCGCTTCAAGTTTGGGACTGTGTGTTCTACTCATAATCAGTGGGCTGTGTGTTCGCTTCAATCAGTGGGCTGTGTGTTCGCTTCGAATCTGGGCTGTGTGTTCAGTGCATCAAAGTTTAGGGATGTGTGTTCTACTTTTAATCAGTGGGCTGTGTGTTCGCTTCAAAGCTGGGCTGTGCGTTCAGAAAATCTGAGCTTTGGGACTCCGTGTTCTACTTTTAGTCAATATGTGCTGTGTGCTCATTTTCAACTTCGGGCTGTGTCTTCGGTGAATCAATGTTTGAGCCGTGTGTTCAATTTCTAATTAATGTGCACTGAGCGTTCTCAATTATTCAATGTGCCAGGTGTTCATGAAATTCAAGCGGCTTAGTCACATGCTCAGGATGCAAGTACTATGTCGTAAGCTAAACTGTGTGTCTAAGCATGGCAAAGTATGAAATGCACGAGGAATACAGAGACTAAAGTAAAATACCTCTGCATCATAAGAGAGGTGCTGCTCTGGCTCTCGTAGGAGAAGATCCCCTGGTACTCGGTCGTTAAACTCAGTGAAATGACGAAAAGTGGCCCGCGGAAGCCTATGAACCGCTGGGGCATATCGATCGGGAATGAAAGGGCGAACTCTCGGAGGCAATGCCATAATGTCAAAGTCATCTCCGGCGCCGGGAAAACCTCCGCCGTGAGGGAAATGGCCCGCCATGTCGAGAAATCTGCAAAGAGGAGCAAAAATGAGCAAAATGGGCCAAAGTTGGAAAAAGTCAACAAAAGTCAACTCTCGGGAAACGAAAAAGTCAACAAAAGTTAACTCCCGGGAAATTTTCCAAATATTGAGACAAACTTACCTCAAGTGATGATAATAAGAAGAGAAGCTCCAAAATCAAACTTTAGTCGGCTTAAAGTGCTTAACGCGGGAAGATTTCGCAGAAACAACTTGCGTGGGAGGCCGAGGGGCGCGTATAAAATGCAGATCTGAGAGAGAAAATAGCTTAGAGAGCAAGAGGAGAGAATTTCACACTTGGGGGAGTGATTTCGGATGGCATTGGAGGTGTGTATATATAGAAAATGCCAAAATGACCAAAATGCCCCTGCTTTTGGCAGGTGGCCGGCCGGCCACCTAACCTGGCTGGCCGGCCATGTCCTTTTTCTCCCCTGGCCGATGGCCTCTCCAAGGGCAACCACCTGGCCGACCATGCTCCCCACCCCCTCCCCTACCTCTCTGCAAATTTTGAGGAAAATCGGAGTTCCCGGGACCTGAAAAAGTTGAAGAAAAGTGCACTTTCTGGCACCGAATTATTCCGCTGGAACTTTAACTGCGATTATTGACATGTGTCTCGTCATTATTCATCAAAATTAGAGTGTATCCTTTTTAAACATGTTGTGACCTCTCCGGGAGGCGAATCAGAGGCCGCGATTGAGTTGCCGTCGCCGAAATGCGCGTTTTCCGGTTCATCATTTCATGTCAAATGGGCATCCTGATTTATGTTCGTTTTGCTTTATTCGGCTCATAATTCGCATTCTCATGAATGTTTTGCATTGTCATGCATGATTTCTTGGTGTACAATACTTCTATGCTTGAACATGCGTTGCCACGCATTATCTTCTCTCGCGTTATGTTGCATTTGTTCACCTACACTGTGTGTGTCAAGCTTTTGGAACTACAGGAATCGCATTGAATATATGTTGTTAGCATATTGTTCTTGTTGAATTTCTTTCTTTTGCAGGCACGATATTGTATGTACGGTTCATTTGAGGCTGGTGCGACCAGACGAATCGCGCAGGTATCGTATCTTCTCCGTGTGAGACGCGACGAGAATTGAATAATTCTCCGCATTCCTAACTGCATGAAATGTAGTTGTTTGCTTTGCATTCTTGCTTAAAACTGTTGCATCTATTTGTCAATACTTGCTTCATTACAGCTTGCTGCACTT